>JABAKD010000010.1:17790725-18433225 GCA_012845835.1 Undaria pinnatifida | reverse complement strand
CCGGGAAAGGGCAGAGCCGAAAGGGCCGAATGCTTCTCCAAGCGAAGCAGCGTGTGGGGCCAGCGGGTACCGTTGGGGTAGAGTGGTAGGGGCGCGCACAGAAGTGATTGGTCCTGAGGGGTAGCTAGGGTAGGGGTAAGACCTGCTTTAGCTTTGCATCTGGGAGTTAAGCCTTTGTTGAGTTGTCCGTCTTGGATCATACATCAAATTTGTGATCGCTCGCGAAAGGTTGGCTTTGTAGCTGTTTGCAGTCTCATTTTTGCTGCGCGAGCTGCTCTGTGTTTAATGTAGATGTACACAGCAGTACAAGGAATTTACTACACATGGTCCCACATGGTATAGTTTATCAGTTTATGCATCATTTTTTTAATGAAAATGGTGTGTCCATCCATTTATCTGTAGAGCACAAATGCTAATACACACCAGCTCGTGGCACGCCAGTATTGCCATTACCGCAGTACATGAACAAGGCAGCATGCATCGCTCCTCATTGCAGAGACTCCTATCCAATTTTACGATTACACTACTCGTACTGCAGCAACACAAACAACATCATACACCCAAGCCCGCCCTTCCTTCCCCCCCCCCCCCTCCCCCCCCCCCCCCTCGCGCGCGCAGACGCAGACTTCCAGTCGGATGATTTAGGGTTGGACTTAACCGACCTTTCCGGCATATCCGGCTTCTTAATGAATGAGCTTCCTGACAGCACAGGTCACTTCTACCCTCCCTGGGTCTCCGAGCCCGAACCTATAGTAAAAGGAGAGCCTATGATGCTAGCGGAGGCGGACAGCAGCAGCTCTCGGCAACAGCAGCAGCAGGGGCTTGCACGAGCGACGCCTGCCGCAGCAGCACTAGATGTCAGAAAGGCGGGTGCAGGGGGAGCAGGGGGTGGAAGCGTCCGGGCTTTGAAGGTGGAGGTTGGGGCGGGGACGGGGGCGACTTTCCGTAAGACGTCTGCGGGCGGGGTTACTAGGCGGCGGTCGTCGAGCAAGGAGGAGCAGGCGAAGAAGAGGAGAGAGAGAAACCGGGTGCTGGCGCGCCGAACACGCTTACGCAAGAAGTTTTTCTTTCAGTCTCTGCAGCAACAGGTATGTTGTTACCCTCTCCATTTTACCATTTTTTTTCTCGTAACAACTGATGTTTCCGTCTCGTATACCTGCTACAACTTTGTCCGTATGTATAAGAACCGTTTTATTATAATTTTGATATGTGAACGGTAGTTAAAGTCACGCCCAGGTTGACAGAATTTGCATTTTCCGGTATGATGCTGTGCGGTACAGCAGCAGTCCCCGTACAGCAGCATTTTTTTTTTTTTTTGCTGGTCCCTTCCGTTATCTTCGCTCTTATCTCTCTCCTCCCTCCCTAGCGTATGATAGACGTAACTTTGATACGGGTCACTGAGCAGGCTTTACCCCTCCCCACTACGGTACGCGCCTACATTTTTATCGCGAGAAAACTGCAGCTATTCCTTCCCTCGCCGACTCACATCCAGTTGCAGTTGCAGCTGTATTAACATTATTAATATCAATACGATATGAAGTACTCGTAGTAGCCACGTAACCAGTCTGTATAGACCGTGGGGTATTGATTTTAGTACGTAAACTGTCCTTACATTTGCGTCCGTATGGGTATGTTCTGCTGCATTGATAACTTCGTATGTTTTGTAATGGTTGGGCGTTGTTGCAATGGTTGCGGGGGCTATTCCCACATCGTTCATGCTCGTAGATATGCTATGGGGCCAGAGCCAGAAATGCCAGGGGACCGGTTGTTCCCGCTATAGGGATTAAAGTAGACAAGGGGATACTTCATACTCCGGAGTACCAGGTACTTGATAACTCTCGTGAGTTTTTTAACCTTACCGACTCAATAAAATCATGCCAGGTATATTGAGGTTGTTGTTGTTGTTGTTGTTGTTGTTGTTGTTGTTGTTGTTGTTGTTGTTGTTGTTGTTGTTGTTGTTGTTGTTGTTGTTGTTGTTGTTGTTGTTGTTGTTGTTGTTGTTGTTGTTGTTGTTGTTGTTGTTGTTGTTGTTGTTGTTGTCGCATTAACTCGCATAATCAAGTCCGTGGTCACAGGACAGGCTCCAGTCTCTCGGGAGCTGAGAATACGCCAGGGAAGACATACAAACCTAAAGTGGTACACGCATACTGCTGTACCGATATATCATACGAGCTGACGCAATCATTGGTATCATACCACAGGTATATACTTTTGAGACATTCACTTCTATGTATATTGCGTACCTGGTATTTTGTTCTTCGCATGTACGGAGCCCTTCTGTGTGGAATCTGGAAGCGGGTTGGTTGTGTCCACCGGTATTTATTTGTTTTTTGTTTTTTTCTTGTGGTCTCAGGAATGGAGCCGGCTGTGCCTGGCGAGCTGATGAGCGCCGTGCCTGCCGGCTTACATGGCAACCTCGCTAGGCAGTTATGCGGTACTACTTTGATTTGAACACCTACTATAAATACCATGCATATTTACATATGCACTATTAATACCAGTACATATGAACCCCCCCTTTACTTACCCTTCACGTGCCGGTCGCCCCGGTGATCCAGGGGTTACCTCGTACCTGGTATATTACTAGCGTTGGTCGTTGAGTTCGATTCCCACCGTGGTGAGATTTGACTTTATTTGCAAGAATACGTAAAAAAAGGATGAACTGCTGAGAGCGCCTAGCAGCGTGGGTAGGTACAATTCGACGCGAGTCGACAAGGGAAGAAAATGCTGGATTCTTCTCACAAAAAAATGAAGGCACGCACCGTAGTGGGGAGGGGGGAGGAGGACCCGCCATGTGACCCTGGATCTGACAAAATACTGGCTGGGAGGGAGCGCGAGAGTAATGCGAGGATAATAAATGGGATGGAGAAAGAAAAAGAAAATGTATGTAGGCGCTTATATATGTACGTAGGCGTTAACGCGGCCGCGAGCATAGACAGCGCGTTTTCGAGTCATCATGTTATCGGCTGTCGGCTGTCCCTGGTGAGCAGTGCGTTAATTTTGTGCTACACACGCCATTGTCGACACTATTACATACCTGGTACGTGGTACCTGGTATGAGCAGTGAGGGAAGGCACCTGTGGTCACGGCTTTCGTCTAGAAGGGGGCAAAAGCTCGCACTTGTACGAGTTGATCTGGAAAATAGCAGACAAATTGATGAAAAACCTAAACTAAAGGCATCTGAACGCCGTTCTCTGCATGCTTATTTACGGCGCTGGTGTGTATTCGGAGGCGTTAACGTGGGACTGCAAGCGAAACATATGTATGACAGCAGCAGTATAACGCACAATACCCGGCAAACGACGGTCGCCTCCAACGTTGGTTCCACATGCTGCTGCTGCTGCTGGTTCTGCTCAAACGCCCCTCTGTACGTGCCTCGTAGCAGCCTGTATGATGTGACGGTGTGATACTTACTTTGATGCTCTTTGTCGATCGAAACTGCAAGCGAACCTTTCAGCCTTAGTGCTGTGACCTGTCGGCCTTGAATGGCCGTTATGACTTGGTCCATTTTTGCAGAACTGAAGCGGACGTATCGAAACGAGGATAACCAACAAGCAGGATTCAGCTCGCAGGATTCAGCTCGCACTTGTTGAGTCTGTGTTATCTGTTATGTCAACTTATGTCTCACCCGTCTGGATACGAGATGATACAACGATACACAGACGGGAGGGGGGGCGGGGGGCGTACCGTAAACTACACAAGATAACACACCCCCGGTGATACATTTGAGCGCTTGAAAATATTATCACCGGGTGTGGTATCCTATGGGGTGTGTGGTATCTTGTGTAGCCCCGGTGATGGAGTGCTGGTCGCGGCAGCCCCCAGGGGGTGTGATAAACCAGGGGGTGTGATTGCACGTCCGACCACCCACAGGGTACGTTTTGGGGTGTGATAAACCAGGGGGTGTGATAAACCAGGGGGTGTGATAGCACGTCCGAACACCCACAGGGTGTGTTTGGGGTGTGATAAATGAGGGGGTGTGATGAACCAGGGGGTGTGATAACCTCCGAACACCCACAGGTCGTGCTTGGGGGGGGATACCGAAACACTCCTTGTAGAGTTGAGCCGCTGCTGGTGGGGCGATGCGGGGGCTGTCATGTTGGTGCCTGCTGCTGCTGCTGCTGGTAGATCAGCAGCAGCAGCAGGAGGACTCGTGGCAGGAGTCGCTTGTGCAGGAGAAGTGCGCTCGAGTTGAAAGAACGACGTGATCTGTGGCGCCTGCTGTACTGCTGCGGTCGAAGCAGTTTGTCGGAGAAGCGGGGGGCAGAGGCATTCTGCTCTCCCTCAACGTTCATGTTCTTGGAGGTCTCCACACGGGGTGTTCCCCCCGCACACAGGGTGTGGTGTTGTGTGCCCACGGGGCAGATGTTCTATGACCCCGGTGGTAGAAAGGAGGGGCCCCGTGAATGTATGCGGCGTAACTAAAATTACCACCGGGGTGTGGTATCTTGCGTAGCCCCGGTGGAAAATCGATGGTTGCAAAAATGCGCCCAAAATTACCACCGGGGTGTCGTATTCTGTCGGGGGTGTGGTATCTTATGTGGGTGTGTTATCGTGTGTAGTTTACGGTACTCGTTTTTGCTTGTCGTAGGCATTGAACGTTGACCGCGCGTCCCTTTCGAAACGGAAGATCGTTCTTGCTCCTGGTATAGACACCGACAACATTTCGGCGCTCTTGACGCTTTTTCCACATTACAGAGTATTCGTATTGATGTTGGTCCCTGTATGGTGCCGGTATGTGCCAGCCGGTTTCACCGGCACTATAGCGGCAACCGGCACTACTCCGCTTGCCCACACTACTGGGTTTTCCCATACGTGCCAAGCAATTTCTATGGCACTATAGCTGGCAACCGGCACTGTTGAGGGGCCACTACTACTGCTGTACGCGAAGACTACCAGGTAATAATTAGTGTTTGCTTATCTTATCCCCGCCAGCGATTTAAAGGGTCAACAACAATAATAGCAGTGGTATTGCATTTAACGGCCTGGCCTGTGCATGGGCAGCAGTAATACCGATAGGTGCGGCATGTATGTGTTGATCTATACGGTTGTACTATTAATACTGGTGTATCGCAGCGGCATCAGGCTTCGGCCGTTGGCTGCTGCCGTTGGGAAGCGTGGGATCTCGCACTGGCTCTTTGTGCCCGTGCCTTCCACCTTGCTCCTGCTGCTGTTAACGACGTCACGATGTCGCAGTTAAGGATAGCATTGTGCTGCTGCTGCTATTAATTGGTCACAAGGCCGCCAATCAGGATGGCGTTGTGCTGCTGCTGCTGTTGATTGGTCACGTTGCCGCGACGAAGTACCTGGCATGCCATTGTGCTGCTGCAGCTGCTGCTGTTGGTTGCGATTTTAGCATGCCGCGTGAAGGATGCCCGAGTGCCGGTGCTGTTGTTTTCATGTCCCCAAGCCGAAGCGAAATCGAAGGGTGTCATTGAAGTATCTGCACCACCTTCCTTGCTCTCACCCAGGTGTCGATACCTCTCTTTTTTTTCGCCTTTTATTTTTGCTACATTTCCATCTATCACCTTCGCTCTTTCTCTTTCTCCTTCTCCCTCCCGAGACACTTGTTGTCGTCTATTAACTCTTGTCAACAATCTAGAGTCCGTGGTCACACCAAGACACTTAACCCCTCTGGAGCCCCCAAATCCCTCCCTATACTATCTTCAAGTGAATCTGTAAAGAAAAAGGGTTTCCAGTTATAAAGGTCCGGGGCCTCCTTTTGTTTCGCGACAAGAATTCAGCGCTTTCTTCCCTCGTCGACTCTCGTAGAATCGTTCTTACCCACGCTATAAAGCGCTGTCGGCAGTTGTTGTCCCTAGAAAACAAAAATTTATGGAGATTTTATCCCCTGACTCTTAACCTTAGTAGTGTTCGAGGTTAACCACCATGAACAGACCACCGAGGCGACTCTGATTGGGATGATTGTCCCGTTTTGATATTGGCGTTCACTGGCTTGTTCCATACCAGTCTGGCCGGTATTTGTATCCCCTTTTCCCGTTGATGTTGACATCAGAATCCAAACTGGAGATATGTTCCCGTCCAATTTGGTATGGTACCGGGAGCAAATGGCGTTGGATGACTGCTTGTAGTCGCAACGAGCGTTGATGCGTGCGTGCATGTCCCATATGTGCGTTGTCTCGGGATTATTATCTGGTCGATTTTGGACACCCAAATGCGAAGTGCTTGCTACCACTGTAGGTTCCGCTTGCGAATTGTTTTTTGTGGTTAGAAGGGGGCTGTCGTTTTTTTTTTCGCAGGAGACTCTTGAAATTTTTTTACTTGTGCGAGCGTTTCCCTACTCTAATTTTTAATTTCCATGCCAATTTCCAATGGTTTGTCCCCCCAAGGGGAAGGGGATACAGTTGTTAAGAAAGGTTCCAAAGCGGTTAATCTTGGCACTATGCCGACTGTGCCCAAGAGCACCAGTTGGCAAAAATCGATGCAAATCGACGAGCAGTGGGGATGTCTAACCTACTATATGCGCGACGCAAACAACGACACGTACCGGGGGGCAGAAGGGATGACACCTGACCACGGCTTTGTCCAGAAAGTTTCTGGGGATAAAACCTCCTTCATCCTCGTAACGAGTTGAGCTGTAAAGTAAAAGGGGCGATGAAAAAAAACAAACTACCTTCGTCAAAGGAAGGGAAGGGAAGCTATTACTACACAGAACCCGCCTTCACCTACCAGGTATATGACAAGACGAGGGCGAGTGCTAAAACGAAAAGAAAAGTTTCACGTGGGAACTAGCGGTTTTTGTTATCCTCACCTCAAGGCATTCTTACACAGCAGTCGGATTTGTCAGTCGAAAACGGCCTTTTTCGACTGAAGCCCAAATGGGGCTTTCTAGTTTTCCGACTGGCGGTTTTTATAACATTGGGTTTTTGAGAACGGACTGCTACTTGGGAAGGGAAAGGAAGCCACCGCCTTCATCTATATGACAAGGCAAGGGCGAGTGCTATAACAAAAGTTTCACTTGGAAACAAATCGGCCGCAAATCGGTTGATGTTATTCTCACATTAAGGCCATTTCTTACACGGTCATATTTGTCAGTCGAAAAAGGTGAAGCCCAGACCGGGCTTTCTTACACAGTCGAAAAATAACTTTTTCTACTCAACTCTTTTCGACTGACTTTTTCGACTGGCGCTTTTCGACCTATCTGCCTGTCGAAAAACGCAGTCGAAAAAGTTTTACACGTTTTTTTAGCCGATCGCATCGCTCGTCCCACCACAAATCACACACCCACGCGCCCTCACCCCCGTGCCGGGTACCACAGAGCAGTATCATACAACAGCGCCGAAGCTGGCGTGGCTATCATTGCTGTTGCTTCTCGCCGCAAGTCAGCGCGGCGCATTGTTAGCTCCGCTCGCCAGCAGCGTGTATCACACGACGGCAGCTGCGCGCGGTATCGATATCATGTTGCCAACAACGCCTACGCCTGCTGTAGCTTGGGCTCCAGGCTGAGTGCAAACACCACGAACGTAGTTTTGGCGGCTAGCCCAACGCCACCAACCCGCTTGGACGAGGGTTCGTCGCGCGCGAAGCACGCCTTGCTCGCGGAGAGCGTGCGAAGCACAGAGACCGATTTTCGACTGCCATACAGCAGCACTCCCTCGCACAGGCTCCAGTCACTCTGAAGTGGACGGATACCCAACAGAAAAATAATTAAAAAATAAAGCAAACCGAAAGTCGTACGGATACATAAGACATGGGCGAGCGTAAGACCAAAAGCTTTGACGTCGGAACAAATCGAAAACTCTACATCCATCATCATACGCGCTTACGTGGCACGCTGACAGCTGGATTAGACACAAGACAAAGACGTATTATATCACAAACTTCTCAGAACGCCGTATCATATACCGGTATACGGCTGCTGCTGCTGTTGCACCACAACGTAACAGCGTGGCTTGATCAGTGTTCTGTGAAAAATGGTTGTCTGCTATTTTTTTCAATAGACTTTCCAAAAGTCAGTAGACTGATGTTGCTCTGTTGTGTCTGCTTTGGGCGCTGGGGTCTGGGTATAGCGACAGGTTGTAGTAGTAAGTAAAGTACCTGGTACCAGGTACATGGCAATGTTGGTCGTTCTTCGGGTACCTCGACCTAAGAGCACTCCGTGACAAGCCGAAACAGGCATTGCTCTTATTGATAGCTGTTTTTACGGCATATTGAATATTTGGTTTTCAGTATTGCGTGACATGCCTATTTGAGCGCTCTTGAAACCAAAAGATATGTGTTGACGGCACTCTTGCCCCTTGACGGACTTGACGGAAAGCCGTCAAGGAACTCTACAGACTTGAAAATCTCATGATAAGTGCAAAGACGCCTTGACGGGTCAAAACTACTGCAGACCGTCAACCGACATGTTTGCTTGAAATCCGGCTAGAACTGCCTTCACCGTTTGGGGACACGCTATTAATACTTGAAATTAGTGTTGGTATTTTTTGACAGGATGTAGTACCAGGTATGTAGTGACAGGGTTAGCCCCTTTAGAGCTGTACCCAGACAAATTACTTGTAATCAGTGTGGGACCATCTTTGCAGTGTGTTGTTTACGTTAAACTGATGTTTCCACCCATGTACTACATCCGGCACAGCCAATGCCCGTGCCTGTGCCTCCTACAGACGAGCTATCATATCGTCTACCGGTCGCCCCTGTGGCGTATCAGGTTATCCTCCAGCCTGGTATAGGTCAGTTTCGTGAGTTCGAGCCCCGCCGAGTGCATACTCGTATAAATTCGTTGGGACTTTTTCTTGTGGACAAATTGACTTGCGGAAAGCGCGAGAGCGTGAGTTGGCAACACTCGATGAACAATCGACGAGCAGTGGGATTGCTGAACCCTATGCGCGATAAAAATTGAAGGCAAGAACCGGGGAGGAGAAGGGACGACACCTGTGACCACGGCTTGTCCAGAAGCTGGAAAGTGAAAGTGTGCAAAAAAAAAAAAAAAAAAAAAAAAAAAAAAATCGTCGACTACTGCTGTGGTCACAAACTTCAAGACAGATACAATGCAAGGCGATGTGGCCATGCAAGAACCGCAATGAATACGGGTGCAAAGAGAAAGATGCAAGCCAGCACACCAGACCAGCTGTAACAAAACGGGAAAAAGACAAGCTAGTATTAATATTAATAGTGGTAAATGCACAATGTAAGCACCGAATTCTCTTAAATCGGGGTATCCACTACCAGGTGTAAATCACCAACCATCAATTGATGATCGATGTTTGTTATCGTCAACTGCTGTCTATTATTAGTATGAACGAATATGGACGCTGCTATCTTCGGTGCTCTTAAATCGGGATACCCATTGTACCATGAATCAATGTATAATACATATCATCAACCATCAACCGTATATCATTAGTGTGAATGCGCAGCCTTACCAGTGGCATCAGGCTGCGCGAGTTGTAATCATTCATCTCATTCATCTCATTCATCTCATTCATCTCCCCATCTCCCTGCAGTGCATTTTAGCGCGGACAGCCGACACCCCTCCTACCCTAGCTGCACCCCGGATTTCCAGGTGTAGTAACCGATGCTGTACGAGGTCGTTATTTGTTGCGTGTTACCGGTCCCGGTTCGCGAACGATTCGCGGATCTATACGACGTTCTCGGATGCATGAGAGGTTCTCGGAAAAATTGCGGTTCTTCAAGGTTTGGCAATGGCCCCTGCATAGAAACGCCGCCGTATATATGCTGGATCCCCATCCCCCCCCCCCCCCTCGATTATAATGCCTTGTTGGTGAAAACCCGGCGTCCTCCGTCCCGGCATAGTCGGGATGCGAGGGTCTATGGTCATACAACTACGGCCATGCACAAACGGAGTACACCCCTCCCCTTGATAACGTATTATCACTAGCGGATGATAACCGTCCATCCCCTACCGCCAGTTGACGGCAGCGGTTCTTAAGTGCGATTCTCACGGTTGCCCATGTTGCTTTAATACCGATAGGTTCGGACGTTCAGACACTGCTGTGCGATAGCTAGCTGGCATCCCTGTTTATCCTTGGCCGCGTTTTACGCCCTTCAACTCCCGAAGGGGTTTGAAACCGTCTTTGGACTGCAGCGGGAAAACTGTTGAAAACAAGCACAAAGCAGCACCGGGGTTGCTGTTCGAAGCTCCGAAGCGCCACGGAAGGATATGTATGACACTTGCGTTGCCCTGCCAATAGTTTTTTCCTATAGACGGCTGATGAGACTCGACCGCGCTTGTCGTAGTTTAGTTCTGTATATCTGGGTCCAATTGAGTAATTTTCTAGGGCTGTGACTTAGCTGTAATTCCCGCCCAGTTATAAGAAACCAGACAACTGGCTGACTTTGGTGGACTGGTTACGCTAGCCAACTAGTCGACTAAAGTCAGGTTAGCGAAGCGACCCGAAAAAGCCCCCCTCGGCCGAAAGGGCCCCGCTGGAGTCGCCACCGGAGGCAACAAGTACGGGATTTGGCACCATTGTACACTTATGAAGTATGATGAACCGGCCAAGTTTTGCTTGGGTTTGGTCACGAAACAGGTAAAAGGTCGTCTCTTTTTATGAGACGTTATATCATAGGGATGCATCAGTAATTTGGACATACATGCTGTCCCCATTTGGGGATCTTTCACTGGTGGTGTTGCATTGACTGGTGGTGTTGCATTGGGTTGTAAAACGGTAAATGCTCGTGCGGCAGGCAGTAGTACAACACCAGTAAAATAGCACGAAAAAAAAAATATTTTCTACGACAAGAGCGTAGATAATACAAATTATTCATATATCCTCAATGAAGACAGACATCCAGCCAGTAATTCGCGCGATCGGAGCATCACACACAACTCGCAAAGATGAGTTTCGACGAAATCTTCGATCTCACAGCTGGCGTCTATTTTAATTTTTTGTGTCAGATTATTCGTCGTCGGCGATTCAAGAACGACTCATAGTCGAGCTATTAGTAGCAAATACCATGTCGTACCCTCCGTGATAATGGATGAGCTCCCAACTAACACACAAAACCAATGTGTCCTCCATATACGAGGTTTCATTTCTGAGTCTTTGACGGTCTTCGCTGAATAGACGCGCAGCCAACGGCGAGCATCGCTCAAACATCCGAGCCAGAGGTACTCATCATCCATTGGACACTGGACATACTAACGAGAGAGACATGACACTAACGGCACAGCAATCGATGGCGCTGGGTTGATGCGCCATGAGTTGCAGAAGACCTCTCTGTGCACCCACAGCGCCGCAGTAGTACTACTTGGAGACGCCGGGAAACACGTACCCCGTACCGTACCAAACAAGCCTTCCAACACATAAGCGAGGAGACCTAAATGCGAAAAGAAGTTGGTTAGTTGGCAACGCCGCAACTAATTATAATACGTAGCCCAAGTAATAACATAACCAGCTGGCGACATACTTCTTAGTGTAGAAAGTCACAGCATCAGTTATTGCAGTACCCTGTCCACTGAGCATGTTGAACGCTGTTTCCACCGCACTGTATTACACAAGAGATTACACACCCCTTGCTGTTGGCACAAGTTTTTTCAGATGCGATTTTTTTACAAAACCAGGGGTACGCACGGCGAAAATGGCGGCTCTGACGCGTCGCTGGTGTTTTGTGCTTGCTCCCCGCCGTCGAGAAGATCATTTTCAAGTTCGTTCGTATCGTATACGAGATGTTTTTTTTGCATCCAAGTATTGTGCATGTTATGTGTTGTAAAGTAACGTTTTTTGGTATTCTCACTTTTTTTTCGTACTCTGGAACGAAAAACTTACTATTAGTAGTAATATCAACTGATCATTATTTGCCGATCCAAGCCATACGAAGCTGCGCTGGCTCTGCTTTGGTTACAGGGGGACGTGTTTTTTTATTTTGTCCCACTCCAATGCAAGGGCTTGCACGACGTGCGCCGCACGCGCCGCATCAACTATGGTATGATATGTTGCGCGCCCTCTTTATGATAAAACCGCACCTCCTTTGGTTTGTTGTATGGCAGTGTAATATCAGTGCATGCGCCCCAAGGGTTAATTTGTAGCAGGGCCTTCCACGGGCCGGATTATTTCTTGCCGGCCGGGTCGGGCCTGGGTGACCCGACCAGACCAGACCAGACCCGACCCGACCAGACCCGACCCGACCAGACCCGACCCGACCCGACCCGACCCGACCCGACCCAACCCGACCCGACCCGACCCGACCCGACCCGACCCGACCCGACCCGACCCGACCCGACCCGACCCGACCAGACCCGACCCGACCAGACCCGACCCGACCCGACCCGACCAGACCCGACCCGACCCGTGAGGTTTGAGCACCTCCTGACCCGGTCCGGCCCAATCCGTGAGATTTCGATCACTCCCTGACCCGGCCCGACACGACCCCTGAGATTTCTTCCGGGTCAGTTTGTGACCAGTGAAAGTCCATGGTTAATAGGACGCCCTGCCAGACCGCTTCGTACCCTCGGGGCTGCGGGCTTCACCGGGCTGTTTCTGTCCCTACTATTATAAAAATAAAAATACACTCCAGCTGTGAGATCGAAGATTTTGTCGAAACTCATCTTTGCAAGCTGTGTGTGATACTCCGATCGCGCGTATTACGGGTTGTGTGTCCTCATTAAGGATATAGGTCGGCGACTCCCCTTGCAACTGCAGTGTAGCTATCAGGGTCAACAGGGTGATGTTAGGCAGTCTGTGCGCGGAAACTATAAAACCCGTTTCTGAGGGGGACAAAATCTGACAGCTGTGGAAGGAAATGCATCAGTTTATCAAGTGAATCCTGTAAGTCGAATAATCGGTGAGGGGAGGGCGGAGTTTTTAAGGACTTGGGGGCCTGATTTTGATCAAAAGGGGGGCGGGAGGGGGGGGAGGGGACGGGTGGGGCAGGTTAATTTGTGCGTGGAAACTATAAATATTTCTTGTGGGGGAGGGGGGGGGGATGTGGCGGGGGGGGCCGGGGGCGGGGGGGGAGGGCTTTAGGTCGCATAGATGTAGGGGTTTGCTATACGCGTGGTGCTATGTCTAGGCGATGGTGCGGGTGGTGGGGAAGGAGGGGGCGTTGGGGGCGGGGGTGGGTGGGAATCGCAGCAGCGGCATGGACGGCTCTGAAACGATAACGAGGCGATATCCAGGGGGTGGAAGTGTCTATTACTCTGGCGGATTTCGATAATAGGTGGGCCGTTTAAGCAAGAGGTGGGCCGTTTAAGCAAGAGAAAGCGAGGAAAAAAAAAGAAAAAAAAGGAAGGGGGGTGGGGGGGGGGGTGGGGGGGGGGGGGGGGAGGGTTTTCAAGAGGTTTAGGTCATATATAGTATAAAAATCACGGATTTGGTCGACACTGATGTTCGCAACATTGTGTGTGATCCTCCGATCGCGCGTATTACTCATATATGTAGGGGCTTGCTATACGCGCGGTGCTGGGTCTAGGCGATCGTGCGGGGTGTGGGGAAGGAGGGCGCGTTGGAGGGGGGGAGGGGGGAAAGCTACGTCATGGATGGCTAGAAAGATAATGACGTGATATCAATCGCTGAGAAGTGTTTATTACTCTGGCCGATTTCGATTGTAAATGGGGCGTTTGAACGAACTGGGCAGGGAACAAAGGGGGAGAGGGGGAGATGAGTTGGAGCTACGGCATGGATGGCTAGATGGATAATGAGATGATATCAGCTGGCTGGTAGTGTTTACTACTCTGGCAGATTTTGATTTCAGGTGGTGCGTTTAAACAAGAGGGATCGGGGGGGGGGGGGGGGGGGCGGGGGGGCGAGCATTTCAATATGTGCGCGGAAACTATAAACCCTTGAAGGGGACTAATCTGACGGTTGCAGCAAGAAGACACCCCTTTATATCACCCGCCTGGTAATGTTTTTTTTTTCTAGAAGGCTTGATGTTACATGTAGTATTATTATTGTACCAGCTTCCATTGGCGTGTATTTTTAGTAGGAGCGAACGCGAGGTTCTGATTTGCACGGCGCCAAAATAACGGACAGGGATTCGTAGCTCCTTTGAGAATGCCAAAACAGAAATTTACGTCTGCCACCGCCGGCTTTCTCTCACAAGTTGAGAACACTATCAACTACCAGGAATAAAACTGTTCATATCCCGCTACGCGAGTTTCCAGCGACAGCTTGTATAATACCTGGTACTACTGTACAATGGACGTGTAGATGATAGATGAGCTATAGTATCCTGCTGCGCGAGGTCGTAGCGACGGTTGATCTTCCTTTTTGTTTTTCATTTTCCCGGACTGCTATGAATACTGCTGTACGAGTAGTCTACATCTGTTGATGTGTGCATGGTGCTGTCGATGGCCTACAACGCCCTTCTGCGTGGGCTGCTAGCGACCACTTTTTATGCTGTGTTTCGTTTCCTTCGTACCAGGTACTGCTACTAATACTGGTGAGGTGTACATTTGCTGTAGATGTGGAGATGTTTACAGTAGATAGCCTCTGCTGGTACGTTTTACACTCGAGACACCCTTCGGTCAAAGTTCCAAGCTATATTCTTTACAAAGGCGATAGTACGAACGTCGAGCGATGCGGTGCGGAGAAATCTCGAGGGAGTCTTTCCAGAATCACTATTTTCGTTGTACAGCTGTACCTAATACCTATGTACTACCCAATACCTACCAGGTACTACCTATTAGCTACTAGCTAGTACCTAATAGCTACTAGCTACTACCTAATAGCTACCTGGTAGTACCTAACCCGAACGTAATGGGGTGGCCCCTGCTCGGATGCTGTGGCTTGTGAAGTGCGGCCGTCGTGAAAGCTACTGCTGTGCTTTGGCCGCCAGGGATGATATGCTTTTGAGGAAAAAGACCAACCACCCGTAGAATTTTCTCGTCTATTATGCTGCACGAAGAGGCTACGTACGAAAAGGGCAATGCTTTTTTCCTGGTCGTGTTGCCGGTTGTGACGACGTGACGACTACGACCCTCCTTGGGTGGGGCCCATGTTATTTCTAGATCACTAGGGCAACGACCAAGCGACAAGCAGCACGACCTCATCAGCCGTCTATGATACTGTTAGTAGTGCTCACCTCGGACCTAGGACGGATAACGCCGATCTAGGTCATCTAGATCATGTAGATCATCTAGAGCAGTGCAATAGATCCTGTATCTGGCGTTCTGAGATGTCGTGCAGGATCTGTCGTATATGTATACGTATACTCGTGTGTTTTCAAGTGGTGTTGTCAAGTGTACGGTTGATCGTGGGCATGTCTATATCGAGTACACCCTAAAAGTGCAAAAGTACTGCTATTGAGTACACCCAAGAAGTGCTGCGAGTAAAATGCGATTTCGTTCTTTTTCCGGGCATTTTTTTTCTTGTATGTATTATAAAAACAAATACTCCGAGTAGTCACTGCGTCCGGTAGTGATAACAATACTGCTGTAATGTGGTCTTGCGCCACTCCCCTAGGCGCTTCCCGGGGGGGAACCTTGTATTGAGTACAGATCGAGCCCCCTTTTGGCATGTACTAGACCATGCAGATCGTACGGCTCCCACCGGATAACGTGAGCTAGACCATACAGATATTCCCTGAAATATCTACATCATCAGGTGGGGATCGGTGATCTGTGCGGTTTATGTACTACTTGAAGTCAGGAATGCATGCAGCACGGGTATATACTTCAGGTAGTTTTTATTGTTCTCATATTACCTCATCACCACAATCGAGTCGTGGTTTTTCACTAGGCTTCAGCCATTCTAGAGTGGAACAATACCTCAGGAAAATAAGATGACAAACCGAAAGTGGTGCGTGTACGCACATTTAGAAATACTTATAGAAATACTTACATATATATATGTCCCCCCACTCGATCCTCGCTACATTCTCCCACCCCTCAGCCATCCTGCCGACGAACACGTTATTTTGTGGGGAACCGTGTTCCTGAATTTCTCTGCGTTCTTCATTGCTTGGCCTTGACGTCTTTTTGTTGCTTTTTCTGTTTTTTTTCGCAAGTCACTCCCGGCTGGGCTCAGCTCTGCAGCGCAGCACCGTGCCCTGCCGTGCGGTGCGGTGGTGTGTGAGTTGCCTTCACAGTAAACCGTTGTTTCTACCCAACGGCATCAGTACACCCAGAGTCCGTGCTGATTCTTCATCCTAGAGAGATACAAACTATGTGGTCAGACTATGAGACAGAGTAAACCAAACAATCTGTGTTGTGCTGTACAAGGTATTTGCTATTTCGTACATACCAGGTACCATACGAAGTATCATACGTGGTACCAGGTACCGGTACACCAGGTATGTGCGTATTACATCGCAAAAAATGCGCTCCCAGCTCAGCTCAACTCAGCTAGCCCAGCTGGGCAGCGCAGCGCCGTGCGATGCCGTGCGGTGCCGTGCCTTGCCCTGCGATGTGGTGCTGTACCGCACTGCGCCGTGTTGCGCTGTGCCCTCTCTCGTACATGCACCAGTACCAGGTATCGTGCGAAGTACCAGGTACCAGGTACCAAGTAATGGTATGTACGAACGTACCTGTGACCCACGGTATAATTTCTCGTCTTTGCTGCCTTCTTCAGGCCATCTATTTTACCAGAGTATCTCCGTTTCTGGGACTAAAAATGAACGTTTTCGGAACTCAAAACCGTGTTGCAAATCTTAGACCCGAAGTTGGTGATTTTCCGGGCTTCCGTTTTTGGATATCGTTTTCAGGTCGGCCTCCACCCGGAAAGGGGGGTCCAGTTTCAGATAATAATCAAATCGTATCCGACAAAGGCATCCGGTTTCGGTTTTCAATACGTCATGGGAGGCAACAACTGTCAGCTCACAACCGTGGTAACATGCCGAAAACAGCAGAAACAGAAGCAGTGGTATACGACACAACACACGCATTTGTCCATCTGCTGAGCAAGCAACACGTGTTTTCCCTCGCCCCACCTACAAAGCTTCCACGTGAAAGCCTATCTGTGCGCTGAGATGCAGAGCGTGCTGCCATATAGAACCACTTACTGTGATGTCGAGCACTAGGATCGATCTGTGGAGTGGTATTTTTCGCCTCTTTTTGAACTTCCTTTGCTTTATTTTTCTTCTTTCATATGTATATGTAAAATATGATGTTCGTTTTTTTTTGGCTCGCTGCTCTCCGGCGGCCGAGTGTTTCTTCTCGCATTTCGGCCGCGGGGCAAGCTAGCCTGCCATGGGTACATATGAAGCATGTCTGGATCTCGGCCGAGCTCCGTGGCGGCGTTCGGTGCATTAAACTTCCCTTAGCTGGCTCTGTTTGGCAAGAGATTGCGTTCCGCCTCCTTTAGACGAGCAGGTCACTTGGAACACCCCAAACTGTTTTTTTAAATTTGATATTTTAATAACCTTTACCATTTTTTGTTCTTCATTGTTTTGTTCGTAAGAAAATGGCCCGCTACTCAACTAACCTGAGCAGCAGCACAGCATCAGTAGCAGCAACCGCTCGGACTAAATTAACCTCTGCAGTACGTCGTAGCAGCACAACAGCAGCAGTAGCAGCAACATATAGCAATAGTAGCCGCAGTACACATGTGGATCGGATTAGTGCGGGGTTTTGGGGCGCGCCGCCATGGGCCGTTTCGGCCCCGGATCCAGACGTGGGTGCGTGGGCATGAGTGCAGACGAGGGTAAACCGGTCTGCGCTCTCCCGCCATGCGGGCGGCCGCTCATCGAGGCAGGAGCGAAAGCGTCTGTGGGCGTGCTTGACCCGGTGTGTTTATTTTTGTCTTGCGAGGTAAGTAGACGTGTCCGAACGTAAGGACCGTTTTTACTTGACCAAAACACATATCGCGGTATTATATTCCGGACAGAGCGAATGCCAGCAGGAGGAGGCTGAGAGGTAGAGGCCGGGAGCAGCCGAGTGTTGGCACGAGCGCCACAGGGCACGGCTGGCATCTCTCAGCGCGGGAGACGGGGCTCACAGGGACATGAAGCTGGGAAAGCTTGGAAGATGGCGCCGAGCGCGGCGAGGGTGGCAGGCATCGCGAGCGCAGCATGCACGCGAGTCTCGACCAGGCCAAATGTTTTGTTTTGGGCAGAATGAAATCATGGGTAGGGTTCAAGGATATGTATCTCCTTATTAGAGATAGCCAAAGTCAGGTGTATGCACGCTGCTGCTGTGGCCAGAATCGGGTACGGTTCTATTTCAGCGTTCGCCACGCGCCCAGGACGCCATCTGATTAGCTGGGTGGATCGATTTTAGGTCTGTTGCTATTATCGTACACACATATCATACACACGTACATTTCTGACCACATGCATCAAGTAGTGGCGGGGTTCAGGTGGGAACACTATCGATCTAGCTCTACGTTCGACGGAGATAAACGAGCAGTACATCAAAGTTTCGGTTCCCCTCTAAAACAGTACCAAAGCGTTCAACACTACCTTCAACTCATGGAACATCCTACCACGTACGCCACGCACACCGAAATTGTTGCTGCCAATAAATTAATTATTGTACGTACGTACAGCATCCAAGAGCGGCTGACATTGGCTGGTCAACCCTATCCATTACCAAGTTTGAACACATGTGACGTACTATAGCAACAAGCACTATTCCACGTACGGTACAAAGCATCTTCCCCTGACCACTAATAATGCGTTTGCGCGTACATCATCATCAGTACAACGTGCACCCACCGCTATCACACTACTACTAGTACTGTTACTACTACTACTACTACTACTACTACTACTACTACTACTACTACTACTACTGCTACTACACTACTACTACTACTACTGCTACTTTTACTACTACTAGTATTACGGAGATCCATTGTTAACAGGGGTGATTTAATGCCTATGGGGTCATAACTCTGTCAAGTCTTCGTCGATAACGGTAAATGATAACTTGGATTGTTCGCATAGGCCTTACGGTCACGGCGCAAAAATAAGAAATGAAAAATGTGATGTTCTGGCGGAGATATTACGAAATTATGATAAATTTCCGGTTATTTTTTTTGCAACAATCTCTGGTGATGATAATGTTGATAAGACATGATAAGGCATTTACCCCTGTTAACAATTGATCTCCGTAATACTGCTCTTTATTTGGAGCAATGCATTAGCTAATGCCACACGTTTCTTCTAAGAAGAGCAGTGGGGTTTATCTATGTGAGCGCGCGGAGCACCATTATAGGTGGGAAAATATGTATACGTGTGTTACCGGTATCTCCCTTTTCGCCTTGCGACGCCCCCGGGATTTGACGTTACACACATACATCCCGAAGGGGAGTCTTGTACCATCTACTACTACTACTACTACTACTACTACTACTACTACCACTACTACTACTACTACTACTACTACATGGAGATATTTTCGTATTTTGATATGATACGAGTACGGCACTTTTTTTACACCTGCTTCTTCTGCGTACTCGCTCACACCGTCAAAGAACGCACAAAGCAAGCTCCGATGACCACATCTAAGTATGGACCGCAAGCACAGCAAGCAGCACAGCAAGCAGCACAGCCTGCAGCCGGCCCAGAGGAGCAGCAACGTGCATACAGTAAGCATTAGTATTGGTGGTAGTATTGGTGCGGTCGTCTCGATCAGAAACAGACGCAAGCAAGCAGACGACATCTTTTTGTCCCGCCCGCTTGTGACTGCGCTCATATAATACTCGTGCGTGTGACGTCCGGGCTGCTTTTTTCTGGAGCACGGCGGCGGAACCATTGGCGTTATCAGAGGCGACAGTAGTGTGCACCTACAATCAATCGTTGACCTCTGTCCGCTTCACATGATTTGATGTAGTTTTCCTTCCTGAGCTAGCGTAACGGGCGGCGAATGCCGCCCGCAGAGCAAATCGCCTTGTACGTACGTACATGTATCAGCAGGCTGCGCGTGTCGTACATGAGATTTGTAAAGCAACTAAATTGATCACGGTTGATCGCGTTGTTCGAATCATGATTATTTCTAATATGCTCAAATCGATACCTGGTACAATTCAGTTATTCTTCTGTAGCTGTCCGTATGTTTTTTGGTATTGGATACTAAATCACCATGCACACGAAATGTAGTATGTATGGTTTTTAGTATGGGACACTAAAATGTTATATGAACATCATGTGTATGGGCTTTAAAAAGTCAAATACGAAATCTACTTTAATTCTTGAATGCTGTATTAAGAACAACATATAGATAACTTATTATAATATTCTGTAGTCGTACTCTTCCCGATATTAAAGCCCCGGGGGGAGAAAAACAAAATAAACCGCCTACCATACATATGATAAAGCAGTATAGTGGAAACTACAGTTATAATTTATAAAATAGATGTGATGTTTTACTTATTACGGGGGACCATAGTAAATAGGACCAAATATTGTTAGTCAAAATAGGGAAATATATCGGTTTTTGTGTGTAGCGTAGGTCCTATTTACTATGGTCCCCCGTAAATAGCTCAAAATTCTCCACCTGAAGTAAAAATGCCAATACTTACCATTATAGCGGACAAAAAATAAGACACCTCAAAATAAAAACTCACTCATATAGTTTATTGCGAGTACCAACAACGCAGCTTGCAAAGATGAGTATTGACCTGAAATTCGTCAAACTCACGGCTGACGTCCTTGAAAATTAGTTATAAAATCTACACGAACAACAAGTGTATGTATTTTAGTGTACGAATTAATCGTATTGGTTTCAGCATCGCGATATTAAAGTACCCTGAAAAAATATATATACCAGGTAGGCTTTTATTGCGCCATACAAGACTAATAATCAAAGGACAACGATTAATCAAGTAAAAATCACCAAAATTACCAAAAATAGGAACCGTTTTTTGGTTCATGACCAACCCCAGCAGTGGTACGCCTCCTTCTATTGGTCCAAAGTGCGCCCTATACAAGCTATATACGATACGATACCCCAGCAGAAAGGGCTGCTCCGTGTCTCCGATGCTGTGGTCGTTCGATCGTCCCTTTTTTTCCACGCCTTTTCCCTTTGAGATCCCCAAGACCTTAACGTGCACTCTTTGTTGTTGTTTTTGTTCTTGTTCTTGTTCTTGCTCCTGTTCTTGTTCTTGTTCTTGCTCTTGTTGTTGTTGTTGTTGTTGTTGTTGTTGTTGTTGTTGTTGTTGTTGTTGTTGTTGTTGTTGTTGTTGTTGTTGTTGTTGTATTGTTGTTGTTGTTGTTGTATTGTTGTTGTTGTTGTTGTTGTTGTTGTTGTTGTTGTTGTTGTTGTTGTTGTTGTTGTTGTTGTTGTTGTTGTTGTTGTTGTTGTTGTTGTTGTTGTTGTTGTTGTCGTCGTTGTTGTCGTTGTCGTTGTCGTCGTTGTTGTCGTTGTCGTTGTCGTCGTCGTTGTCGTCGTCGTTGTCGTTGCTGCTGCTGCTGCTTCTGCTGCTGCTGCTGCTGCTGCTTCTGCTGCTGCTGCTGCTGCTTCTGCTGCTGCTGCTGCTTCTGCTGCTGCTGCTGCTGCTGCGGCGGGCGATGTACACACTTGCGGCACGTGTTGCGCGCATCACGCTAGCCCCCTGTAATGCGAGGCGCGCCACACGCCTTCCGGCTCCTGTTTGTTGCCGGCGCCCTTGTCAATACCCTGACGTGGACCACAGGGTATGCCTTAAATCAGCAGTACCGATTGATGTGGCCGACATGATAACACCGAGAAGCTATAACACATTTGTATACCGCAGTTATAATATTTTGCGATCATCCACCTCCGTCCCCCGCCACCATCACCACCATCACCACACACCCATTCCCCCCCTCACCCCCCCCCCTCCCTCCCTCACCGCCTCGCCGGAAATGAAACCTGCTAGAGTAATGAACACTACCAGACAGGTCATATCACCTCATTACCTATCCAGCCAGCCATGCCGTAGCTCCATTTCATTCATTTCCCGCCCCCCGCCCCCCTTCTTCCCTGCCACCGGCACCATCGCCTAGACCTAGCACGTATAGTAAGTTGCTACCATGTATACATTTATGCAACCTACAACGCTTGGAAATCCCCCCCCCCCCCCCCCCGCCCGCCCCCCATTCGTTTTGTTATTTTCCAGCCGCCCATACCTAAAATCAAAATCTACACTACCAGACAGGTGATATCACCTCATTTCCTTTCTAGCCATCCATACCGTAGCTCCAGATACCCCCCCCCCCCCCCCCCCGCCCCCTCTTTCCCCGCCACCTGCACCATCGCCTAGACCTAACACGCGCGTACAGTAGATTCCTACCAGGTAAACATATGTGCGACCTAAAGCGGTTGGAATTCCCCCTCCCCCCCCCCCCCTCTTCGAACATTGCGCCCTCCCCTCACCGGTTGTTCGACTTACAGGATATACATGGTAAGCTGATGCATTCCTTCCACAACCGTCACATTCATTGGTCCCCGTAAAAGGGTATATAGTTCCCGCGCATAGCTTGAGTTGCCCCGCCCGTTTCCCCCTCCCCCCCCCCCCCCCCCCGCTCCTTCTTGTTCAAACCCAGGCTCCCACGCCCTTAAAAACTCCGCCCTCCCCTCACCGGTTATACGCCGTACAGGATACACTTGATAAACTGATGCATTTCCTTCCACAGCTGTCAGATTTTGTCCCCCTCAAAAACGGGTTTTATAGTTTCCGCGCACAGATTGGTTAACATCACCCTGTTGACCCTGGTACAAACTACACTGTAGTTCCAAGGGGAGCCGCCGACTTACATCCTTAATGAGGACACACACCCCGTCATACGCGCGATCGGAGTATCACACACAGCTTGCAAAGATGAGCTTCGACGAAATCTTCGATCTCACAGCTGGAGTGTAGTTTTATTTTCGTAATATTTTATAAAGATATTTTAAGGTCGTCAGCCGTGAGTTCGACGAATTTCGGGTCAATACTCATATTTGCAAGCTGCGTTGTGGTACTTGTAATATACTATGTGGGTGAGTTTTTTCATAATGGGAGGGGTCATATTGTGCTGTTAAAAAACAAACACATATATATACGAGTATATACATATTTTATAAAAAACATTTTAAGGACGTCAGCCGTGAGTTCGACGAATTTCAGGTCAATATTCATCTTTGCCAGCTGCGTCGTGGTACTTGTGATACACTATATGGGTGAGTTTTTATTGGGAGGGGTCCTATTCCTTTTCCACTATAATGGTAAGTGTTGGTATTTTTACTTTGGGTGGGGAATTTTGAGCTAGATCTAACATTGAATAAATTTTATAAATTTATTACTGTAGTTTCCACTCTGTACTATACGTGGCTGGATTTTTGTCACCGACATTGGCACGTTTGAAATTTCGGAGGGAGGAAATGTCAAAAAGACACGCATGACGAGCACGCGTTGGACCATACGGGGCAGCCTGGGTTGTTGGTTGTTGGCTGTTGGTAGTTGGTTGTTGGCTGATTGTTGGTTGTCCTAGCGAGTGAGAGTTTATTTTTGATCGGTATTAATAGTATAGAGTCCGAAGTACTACAGTATGATAGTAGCAATATCTGGAGGCGATTTCCCGCCCACTTGGTCTTCGGTTGCTTTTTCATACCAGGTATTTTTTTTTTTCACGTTTTTCTGTATTTTTTGTCATGCATTTTTTTTTTGCTTTTTTCTGTGTTTTTATCTTGTAACTTTTTTTTTTTTTTTTCATTTGGGGGGGTTGTCCTGTTTTTTCTCAGTTTTTTTTTTTGCTGTTTCTCGTTTTTTTTGTTGTGCAGGTGGCGGGCCTCCAGCGTGAAAACGAGCGACTCAAAGGCATCGTTACCTCAAGGTGCCCTGACACCGTGGGCGAGATCCTCCTTGGCTGTGCTTCCAGGGGTCCATCGGTCGTCGCCGATTGCGCCGGCCAAGCGACCGCGCTACTAGACCAGAGCGGATTCCTCCTTGTCAAGGCGCTCCAATCCAGCCAGCCTAGCTTCTGCGTCACGGACCCTCAGATGCCCGACAATCCTATCGTTTACGCTAGCGATAGTTTCATCGAGCTCACGGGGTATGAGAGGAGCCAGGTGTTGGGAAGAAACTGCCGGTTTTTGCAGGGACCTGATACGGATCCCGACGCTGTGGCGAAAATTCGCAAGGGTATCGAGGAGGTATGATGGCTGGAGTTTTTTTTTGCGGGGGGTAGATGTAACAGCTATGTCATGCATGGATGTAGTCAGTAGGACCATAGTGGTATGTGGTATGACCCTCGCATCCCTACAATGCTGGGACGAGCACGGGGGGGAGGGGGGAGTTGTGTTTCGGCCCAAGCGTGTTGTTTTTTGCGAACGTTATACCGAGGCCAGATGCAAATCCAAATTGCGCGCACATGATATTAGGAGCGAATAGGTCAGTTGACGGTCTAGTTTTGACCCTTGGAGGATTGTTTATATTTAATATACTAGTTTTAGTGTGGGAAGTTCCTTGGCGTATTTCCTTGACGGCTGTCCTTGACGGCTGTCCTTGACCGGTGCCCTTGACGGTTTTCTGTCTAGGGGCAATAGCCGTCAACCGTACTCTTTGGGTCTCTAGAGAGGCGCGGGCCCAACTGTCGACACCCCACACCTACCCTTTATTTGTAATCGTGATACTTGCGATTTTTTGGGACGGATCGGATACATATTCGGCCCTCTTTCCGCCGGTTTCTGATTTTGATGCTATCGCATCTTTTTTGTCCAGGGGTCGAATACAAACTACGACCCTCATAGTTGCTGCCGGTTTCACTTTTTTTTTGCTCAGGGGTCGGATACCTCGGTGCATCTGCGACAGTACAAGGCCGACGGTACGGTGTTCTGGAATCACGTTTTTGTGGCGGCCCTCCGGAACAGCGAGCGCAAGATCATCAACTACGTCGGCATACAACACCCCCTCGACAAGGTGGGTGTTAGCAACGCTTCGTGTGTCGCCGCTCCAAACGCAGCACCATCTTTTAGGCGCTAAAAAATATATGGTAGTTGCTAACGGTACTTCGTGTTTTACCGTTTTAAATGCGAGGCACGGTCACCTTTTACTTGCTCAAGATATATTTTCGTCGTTATTGAAGGTGCTGCGTGTTTGGCCGCTTCAAATGCAGGGCACCGCCATCTTGTGCTTGCAAAACGATACCTGGTACCTTGTACTTGCTCCTGCAAATGTTCTTGGGGTTTCATCGCTTCAAATGTCAAATGTCACAAGGTACCATTTAGTTGCAAAAGGTACCTTTTAGTTGCTAAAAGTTTTTCGTGTTTCACTCCTTCAAATGCAAAATGTACCTTTTTGTTGCATTTAGTTGCTAAATGTACCTTCTAATTGCTAAAGGTGGGCGTTTCGTGTCTCACCGCTCAAACGCAGCACCGACACCTTTAAGTTGCTAACGATACCTTTTAGTTGCTAAGACCGGTGACAATGGAAGGCCAAAAGTTTAGATTCCCGAAAATCCCAGCCAAAGGTTGCCTAGACGGTCGCCTATGGGCTCAATTTTGTAGATTTTTTTTTGGAACTTTCCGATTTTCAGGGGGAAACAAATCTCGCCGCGATCTTGGCCAACATCTGCTTGAGAATTTCTTTAGCAGATCTTGGGTTAGATGCGGCATGATTTCGGGTGCTACACGCACTACGTTGGACGAAATCAACGACAGCGTCGTGAGCTCTGATTGTGGCGAGCTCGTTAGGTGCTCCGACCTTCCCTTGGTGTACAGTGCTCACTCTACGGCCGGTGATACGTGGCGGGCGCCGATCAGGCTTCTGTTAAAAACACATTTGGCGGCTGGTGTGTAGAAAACTGAGACAAAAACTCTATCGTCTCCCAACGGGCAAAATACAGAATTTTGAGAGGATTTGACGGAAGACCACAGGACAACATAAGCAACCTCTCACACCCTAGGGCATGGATCGAGATGAATTCTTCAGCGCTGTCGCCTACACTCATGTGGCCTTGTCCGGAACGAAGAGGAGTGGCGATTGGCTGTCTTTATCTCAAGATCAAAGGTCAATCGTGTTTGGTGGACCATGGTGATGTAAGGCTTGACGAAAAATTGACAAATTTATCTGTTTGGCTGCATGACCAAAAAACGAGCCAGAAAACGAGCATTTTAATCGTGTTTTCCCCATTGCGACGTTACCCGGAATCCTTTTCAGCAAATGACCCCAAAAAAAATTGTTGGAATTTTTTTCGCCAAACTATCGCCTTTCCATCAGCATCGATCTAACGGCACATTTTAATCGCTAAAAATGTACCCTGTTGCTGAAGGTACCCTTTTTGTTGCTAAAGGATTGGCCTTTCGTGTCACCGCTCCAAATGCGCGGCACCGCTATCAACCTGTTATTGGCTTAGATCGACTTTTTTAGACCAAGGAGGGCTGCAGTTTTTTTCCGGGCTTTTGACGGGTCATATCGAACCCGCTGGTCGGGTCAGGATGCTTTCAGAAAAAAAAAACTCGCGGGCCGAGTCGGGTCGAGCCAGGAGGTGTTTGAAATTTCACGGGTCGAGTCAAATCGGGTCAGGAGGTGTTCGAACAAATCACCAGTCGGGTCGGGCGACCCGTGAGCAGTGATCTAACCCGTGGAAAGCTCTGGTTATTTGTTGGGTGGCAAAGCACTCCGACCAGAAAACTGTCTGTGGTATGCATAGTAGTGCTTCTCGATTTGTGACACGTTACGAGCCGATAATAAACGCACCCCCGGCCTGGTGTACCCAGGCAGAAGTGCTCAAGTTGTCGTAAGGAAACAGCCGTATCAACCCTAATATGTACCAGGTATAGACTAAGCGGGCAAATTCGTGTGGGATGGTGGTGCTACTTGCCGGGTTACTTGGACGGCGGCTAATTGTTTTTTCCTCCGTTTTTTTTACGAGTTTTGTCCCCCTTTTCAACTTTAGACACACCCGGGATTCGAAGCCAACCGCATCTCGTACGGGAAGCTTGGTGCCAACGAACAACTTGTCGGCGATTTACTCCGTAGCACCTGGTGTGCTGCTACTAATAGTGTATTCAGCCAACTCTTAGCACCTAATGATTGGCAGGAATAGCGACCGACATGGTGTACAGCAGTTTGCTGCGTGGAGGACGTCTGCGCCTGGGCAGTGCGGGGTCGCCGCTCGCGCTGCATATGGGTGAATGTTTGGTGTTTCGCCGCTCCAAATGCAGCACCGCCGTCACCTCTTATTGATGGTTAGTTGGTTTTATATCATAACAGCAGAACTAGCAACATAACTGGACAGCTGCCATACGGCGAGGTACCCGGTATAGGAGCCCCTCGGAATAGCCAGGGGCTCCTGCGCGTAATCATCTCCATGACGCTGTTATCTATTAATAATATTGGGCATTGGTTAGGTTTTTGTATAAGCGGCACGAAGCGTGACAAAAGTACGGGGCCGTTCCTCATGCTGCATGCCAGGTATGAGTGAACGTTTGGTGTTTCGCCGCTCCGAATGCAGCACCCCCTCACCTGTTTTTGATGGTTGCTTGGAATTACCAGGAACATGATAAGAGCAGAACTAGCGACACAACTGGACAGAACTGTCATAGCGTGGGGTTCCCGATTTAAGAGCCCCTCCGAACAGACCAGTCTTACCGCTAGTGATGTCGGTAGTGGTAGTATTAATAGTAGTAATAATGGTTGTTGGTGTTGGTGTTGGCGTTGGCGTTGGCGTTGGGGTTGGGGTTGGCGTTGTTGGTGTTGCTGCTGTTACTGTTGCTGTTGCTGCTGCTGTGGTCGTCGTCGTCGTCGTAGTAGTAGTAGTAGTAGTAGTAGTAGCAGTAGTAGCAGTGGCAGTAGCAGTAGCATTAGCAGTAGCAGCAGTGGTTGTACTAGCAGTAGTGGTAGCCGTAGTGGTAATGGTAGTATTAATAGTAGTCGTCGTGTTGTTGCTGTTGCTGTTGCTGTTGCTGTTTTTTTCGACTGCTGCTGTAGTCGTCGTCGTAGTATTAGTGTAGTAGTAGTAGCAGCAGCAGTAGCAGTAGCAGTAGCAGTAGCAGTAGTGGTAGTGGTAGTGGTAGCCGTAGTGGTAGTGGTAGTGGTAGTAGTAATCGTCGTCGTAGTAGTAGTCGTAGTAGTAGTAGTAGTAGTAGTAGCAGTAGTAGCAGTAGCAGTAGCAGTAGCAGTAGCAGTAGCAGTAGCAGTAGCAGTAGCAGTAGCAGTAGCAGTAGTAGCAGTAGCAGTAGCAGTAGTAGCAGTAGTAGCAGTAGTAGCAAGTAGGAGTGGTGGTGGTGGTGGTGGTGGTGGTGGTGGTGGCGGTGGCGGAGGTGGCGGTGGTGGCGGTGGCGGTGGCGGTAAAAAACATTGTGGTCACCTCCCAGGTTTCGATCTCGAAGAAGTGCGTCGCTTCCCCCATCCTGACTTGCTCCTTACCCCACGTTTCCCTTGCCCGTACCCTTGCCGTACCTTATCTTACCTCACCTTAACTTACATTACCTTACCCTTACCTTTATCCTACGTAACCTTACATTACCTTGCCTTACCTTCCCTTACCTTACCAGGAACCTTCGCCGGAAGTGATCGCTTGCATCAACGACGGAGAAGAGCGGGAATCAGCCCAAGAGGAGGAGCGGCAGGCGGGCTGGGCAGGATGGCATGAATCGGGGGACCTCTCCCCGATGGGGTTCTCTATGTTAAACGGCTGGGGTGTAGACGGGTGAGGGCAGGGGCAGGGCAGGGCGGGGCTGGCCTAGTATTGGGTGGCGGAGCGAGGAGCGGCCGAGAAACTGAATTGCTCATGTACCGGGTACTGGTGCTGTTTGGTACTGTTTGGTACTGGTACTGTGGTATCGGTACTGGTACTGGTACTGATTCTGGTATTGATGCCCTAGTACTGGTATTGGTGCTGGTACTGGTACTGGTACGATATTTTACTTGTAGAGGAGACTAAAAAAAGCAGGGCGTGATGGACCTGTCGCAGAGGATAAAAATCCACGAATTAAGCTCGACGTCTGCGGGATACGTGTGGGCGGGTTTCACGAGAGCAGGAATGGGTTGGACGGCCTTGCGAAATTCATCAAATGCCACGCATTGAGCTCGACATCGGGGGGGAGTGTGTTGGCGGGTTTGCACAAGAGACCGAAGGGATTGGACGCATCAAGCTCGACATCTGGGGGGGATGCGCGTGGGTAGGTTTTCCCGGGAGAAGGAAGGGATTGGAACAAAACTTGCGAGGTTGGTCAAATGCCACGCATTTAAGCTCTCGGCATCGGGGGGATGCGTGTGGGCGGGTTTGCACAAGAGGAGGGAAGGATTGGATTGGACAACCTTGCGAGGTTGTCCGAAGCACGGCAGTGGTCGGCAAAAAGGCCGGGTATATAAATATGAAGGCCCGAGAAATTTTCGGACCAGGGACGGATACAGAGCACAGGGCACAGCAGTCACAACGGAGGGGAGCGGGGGCGGGATTAAATTTAGTCAATAGACTAGAGAGAGAGAGAGGGAGGCGGCGGCGCCGGGGGGGGCGGGGGGGGGGGGGGGGGTTAAGAGGAGGCGAGAGAGCGCGAAGTTGGGGTAAAGCAGCTTAATGACTGGTGGTATGGCGAGAAAAGGGTGGGCATATGCTTTGCCTTGCGAGGGTGAGTTGGTGGGCGTGGGAAACCTGTCGGGTATGACTATACAGTTTATTCTCACGCAAGACAGCACACCCTCTGGAGGAAGCAAATTATTTGCTGGTTCTCTCCAACCAACACGAGAGGGGCCCACACGACGAAAACGGTGGTGGAAGGAAATATCTCGTGGAGATCTTTTTATAGATGCGTCACTGGGGCATTTGTTTGCGCTTTTTCCCCGTCGTCGAGGAAAACGGCTTTGAAAGTAGTCCGAGGCGGTGTGTCATTGTGGGTGTTTGTACGGTGTGCAAGTCAGATGGGCGTGGTTTAGAGACGGTGGGTGCGTTTGGGCCAAGTCGGATTGAGTAGAACCCACTGCCGGATAAGTGGTTGTTTAGCCGCGACTTGCGTAGACCCTGCCATTGCGCAGTAGCCGCATGCATCGGGCTCGAAGCTTTCTCGAAGTGCGTGTAACGAGCCGGGCGAGGCAGCTGCAGCAGCGGCAGCAGCGGCATTGTGATTGATGTGTGGCATAGAAGTCGATTTTGCGTCCGGACGCAGCTCGTAGTATAGTACTTGATTGGACAATAGACTTGTTTGGGGCCATTGCGTCGCGAACGCGGAGCATTGGCGTACGTTTGGAGATGCCTGGTCCCCTATTTTTTTGTCGCGGGGGGGGGGGGGGGGGGGGAGGGGAGAGATTTTCTGTGTCTAGCTAGGTGGTGTTTTTTTTATTTTACGTAAAGCATAGTGCTCGAGGGTGAAAATCAGTTTAATCTGGGGTGCATGCGGTCATGGGTTGCGCTTCGCTACTACGAACGGTGAAACTTGTTGGTACAGCAGTAGCGGCGGTATCCCGATGGTGCCGGGATGTGCCAACCGATAATACCGGCACTATTGCGTGTTGTACAGATACTGGTGGTAGTAGCGTACCGGGTTCCTGTCGTGCCAAGCGATTTCAACGGCACTATGCCGGCAATAGGCACTATTCAACAGGCACTGAACAGGCACTATAGGGGGACCCCGAATATAGTAGCAATTATTCTGGGATGGATGCGGTCAATGGCTTACGTTACGCCACTTTCAACTAATACTTTCTTAGTATTCGTGGCGGCGTTTAAGGGCGAAACGCTAAAGCAAACGCGCTTTCGCCCAATAATTCTTGCAATTTTTTTTTTGCTTCAGACCGTACTGCGTCTCTCCCTCTTTGAAGACGCTTAACAGCCGTGTCAGCTTCCCCCCAGTTAGCTGTAAATGGCTGTGAAACCCGGGGATGCACCCATGGTTTCCGCTGTTGACCACACAGCTTTCCCCAGGTAGCGAGCCGTAAGCGTAGCGTAGAAATTGTGGTTTCGCCCCACCCATTGCTTGGCCTGTTGTTGGATTTTGTGTTTTTTTCCAGTTATTTTTCCGCGGTCTGTCTTCCTTAGCGGAGTATTTTTAGGGTTATTATGCTGCTTGCTGTAGTTCGCCAAACGAGATAAAAAAAAAATCAGTTTTCTTTAAACGGCGACTTTTGATCGAGTCGGAGTACATGTTCCCTCGTCCTCTTTTTGTTTGTGCGGGGAACGCACGTGGATGGAGGGGGTGGGGATAAAATAATATTTGTGAGATTTGTGGCTGATAGTCGTAAATGATGCTGTTGCTGCTGTACACGGTGGTGGTGATGGTTGAACGTAGGGCACTGCTGCCATTTGTTACGTGGAGACCTGATAGGCGCGTTGTTTGCATGCTGCACGGGCAGTAAGCGGGCTGGCTTGCAGAGGCGACAAGCCGCGGTGCCGACTTTTCAAACGTCTCGTTTTTGACAAGAGGTGCGGGTACGTATGGTACGGTATTTTTACACGTTTTTTTTGGTAAAGTGTATAGCGCGATATCAGCCGTGGCTTTCATTTTTTGCCGGAAAGCCGAGTAGGATGTGGATGAAGCCACAGTCTTGAGCATATTTCTGTCCTCTTGCTTTTGTTCCGTTTGTGTTTCCCCGCGCTTTCCCCCTCGGTATGTATTCTGTACACTGCTGTGTAACTTTATGGCGTAGGTAGGGCGGATGCGCTTTCACGGACTTTTGGCGTCCCCCCTCGCTAAGTTACCGAGCCTTTATGCCGTCTTGTCGACACGGAAACGCACGCGTGCACACGTTTGTTTGCTGGGGGGGGGGGAATTGCAGTCGAGGGCGATGCCAGGTGCAGACGAGGAGAAAACAGGATGAAGAAATGCGAGTTAACCGAGAGAAATAAGCTTAATTGCTATTATTGGTGCGACTGCATGTGGACGGCCCCGAGGGAAAACGTGGTTCCTTACAGCCAGGGAGACTGGAAATAAATATGCTGTGGCGCTCGTGCAGAGCGGGTGGCGTACACAACTATGACGATGATTAATTTTGCTTGCCTTCCGTTGACATGTTTCGCTTGAAATATTTACTACCATCGCAAAGGTGATCTGGTGTGTATTGCACGTACCACGTCCTCTGTCCTAAATAAAGTGTAACGTGGTGCAGGCCTATAGTGGTTAATCAGTCTGAAAACATTGGGCGTGTGGATGGGATACTTTTGCCTTTATTTAGTTGGAAAGTTTACAAGCATGCATGCATCCTGCGTTGCTTCCTGCGCTGATCTATTCGCTCATCGTGGACTGTCTTTTTTGTCAAATGAACAACGCACGTACTTGGAGGTGTAGGCCTATTATGTCGGTATCACACACCTTCATCTACCTATTAATAGCGCACTGTCTTCAAAACACCGTCCGTCGGCCGTTGTCAGCTAGAATAGCCTAAGCGTACGAAATTGATTATAGGCCGAAATCGCCCTTCCTTTTAAACTTTCAGCTGATGTTTTAGAAAAATTTTTTCCCGGTGACTTCGATCCTGCGGTATGCTTAAAAATTGCTCCACGTCGACGACTTGGCTTTCGCCATCTCGGATCCCCCCCACGATCAGCAATGAACGCCATGACTACCATTCAAACTCGAAACCCTTGGCGACCCAGCATTCAACACATTATTGTCCCCCCCCCCCCCCCCCCCCCAAACGAACACCCTGCTTCTACTACTGGCTGGCACCGTCGGCCGTTGTCAGCTAGAATTACAGCCTCTTCATCACAAAAATCTGTTCCATCTCGACGACTTTGCTTTTCCCCCGCCAACATCTGCGCTAACAATATTCGACCCCGAGCCTCTCGATGGCCCGGGGTTCGCGTTCTTATTGAACTCCCCCACGAACGCCCTACTGCTATTACTACTACTACCACTACTGTCCACCCTGTCGCTACTACTGGACACTCTACCGATACTATTGCTCCCCGCCCCCCCGCCCCCCTCCCCCCATCTACCACAAAGGGAATCTTGTTGCCCCTCATGGCGCCCAGACGTCTTCTTCTGTCGATTCTTTCCAGAGAGAGTAGGGTCCATTCCGCGTTGCATCTCCCGTTTTGTTTTCGAGTTCCAGGGTGATCTCGATCCCGCCGGCGCGATCTCGGGCGGGCTTGTTTGAGATCCTGCTGATGATGAAGCGCTTGAAAATGCCCGTTTTATTCCTTTGCCGTTGGTGGGACTACCCCGCCGTTTTTTCGTACATGGTGCGGCGCCGTAGGTCTCGGGCAGGCTAGTTACAAACTTTGGGTCTCCTTCCATCTGAAAAAATGAAGAAAAAAAAAACGAATAAAAAAATGAAATTGTTGAACAAAACACGGATTGTTACGGACTTTTGTCGCGGATATTACTGACTTAGCTTTGCCAACTCAGAGGGGAGAGGAATGCGAGATTAGGGGCTGATGGATTTGTGTGAACACCGTTTTCACTTGTGCTTGCTGTGGTGCGTGTTTTCGTTTGTACGTCATTTTGTTCCATTCGGGACGTTTTTTTTTTTTTGTAGGATGTTTTGTGACCACGGGACAGACTTGACGGAAATAGACTATTAATAGACTAGACTACAGTTTTCTTGTTTATTCGTCCCATTTATTATCCTCGCACTACTCTCGCGCTCCATCCCAGTAGTAGCTCAGGTCCGGGGTCACATAGCGGGCCCTCCTCTTTCTTTATTCCCCCCTCCCTTCTACTACGGAACGTGCCTTCATTTTCATAATTTTCATAATTTTCATAATTTTCATAATTTTCACAATTTTTATCGCGAGAATAATTCAGCATTTTCGTCCCTCGTCGAGACTCGCGTCGAATTGTACCTACCCACGCCGCTAAGAGCTCTCAGTATTAACGTGACAATAATTACTGTGAATGCATCATCGTCATCATCATCATCATCATCATCATCATCATCATCATCATCATGAATAATCATCATCATGAAGCATCATCATCATCATCATCAGCATCAGCATCATCATCATCAGCATCATCATCATGAATCATCATCATCATCATCATGAATCATCATCATGAAGCATCATCATCATCATTATCATCATCATCATCATCATCATCGTCATGAATCATCATCATCATGACTCATCATCATGAAGCATCATCATCATCACCATCATCATCAGCATCAGCATCATCATTATCATCATCATCACCATCATCATCATGAATCATCATCATCATCATCATCATCATCATCATCATCATCACCATCATCATCATCATCATCATCCTCCTCATCACCATCATCCTTATCATCATCATCATCTTCACCATGATGTGGAGTAGGAATCGGAGCTCACAACACAAACGCACATGAGGGGGGTACAACAACGGAGGGTAGAGGCTATTCATACCAGAGTTGACTGTCGCTGTTAACATTCATCTCCACGTAATTTACAGTTCTCGCACGTTTTGGTCTGGCAAGAACATCTACTAGGTAGAGAGCTCTTCAGCGCGAAATGCACGGCAAACTGCTACAAAAAACCGCAGCAGCTGTTGCTGGGGGTAAGCAACTACTTGCGCACCAGTATCTGCACACAAACAAAGCCTACTGGCCGAGGGCTATTCGGCACGAAAGCCATGTAAACTGCTGAAAAAAAGGCAGCAGCTCTTCTCTGGCGAAGCAATTACCCGTACACCAGTACCTGTACACCAGGGTATGTATAAACATAGTCTACTGGTAGAGAGCTCTTCAGCATCAAAGCGATGCAAACTGTACATAAAACCGCAGCAGCTGTTCTGTGGCGAAGCAAGTACTGGTACCTCAGTATCCGAATACTTCGTACATAGCAGGGCATGATAACGTACTGGTAGCCTATAGGGAGATCTCCGGCACGAAAACGATGCATTCTTCGAAGTAAACTGTTATTAAAAAAATGCAGCAGGTGTTGTCGCGAAGAAACTACCAGGGCACACATTAAATCGGAACTAGGAAGTAGGACCAAACTTAACGTAATTAGTATTCGATTTCGATTCAATTGGCAGTTGAAGTTGAAGCTTGTCAGCCACAATACTCGAAGTTAAGCAATAGTACCATCACCAGCTAGACGCCGATGCATTATCATAAGATGCTGATATATATGGCGAGCAAATTTATCTCAGCTTGCAAAAGCTGGATATCGACCGCTCACCCGGTTGAACTAACTCACAGCTGAAGTGTTTGAAATAGTCGTCAAAAATAAAATAAACAGGCACTTCAGCTGTGAGATCGAGAGTCTCGTCGAAACTCATCTTAGCAAGCTGTGTTCGATCTTTTCGAGCGGCTGTGGGTGAACATAATATACTAACCAAGACATAATATATCTGGTATGCTACAGGTATAGAGGTGCTCCACTTTCTTTTTCTAAGGCTACCTGTTCACTGAGGAGGGTCTATACCTCACAAAAAAAATTAAGCATTTCGAGCGAAACATAAAAGTGCAACCCTATGGCCTAGGTATACTACAAAAATCATAGTTGCAAAAACAAAAATGACAAAATCCAACGATTTTGAGTTAACTCGTTCACAACTGGAAGCCCCTTTTTTCACAATTTTACTTGAAATTAGTATAGGGAGGGATTTTGGGGCTCTTAAGGGGTTAAGATGCCCCGACATTCACGAAATATCTTCGCCAAAATGCCCTACCCACCGATACCTGGTATATCCTAGCACCCCCCCCAAGAACATCAACGTCCATTCCGAGACTCAAGCACCGCTCGTGTCGTCGTGTCGAGGGTGCGCATACAAACGCAACAAACACCTACTTCCTCACCAATTGACTAACGTCAAACTCCGGATATAGGGAGGGGCGGGGGGAAGGCGGAAGGGGATTAGCCAATCTAAAACCTAGGTACCTGATTTTTTTTTCGTTAACAAAAACAAAAAAATCTGAATCCAAAAGCAGTCTGGCCCTGAAACGTAGCTGTAGAAAAAAGGGAAAAAAAGAGAAAAAGGGGGATTGGATGGAAATGGCAGTCCGGTGTAGTGCCAGAGCCAACCCAAACCAACTCCTATAACGAGAACGCCGAATACACAGGTAACTCCTTGCAGGCCTCTCCACTAGGCAGGCTCCATGATGTTTTACTCTCCTGTGTCGTTAGAGAACAGAAGCCCTTATTACGAAGATCCATTGTTAGCAGGATGAATTATCAAACAACAAAGGGGCCAAACAGCACCCGGCTTTTCGTAAAAGTCCTTGGCTACAGTGTATTTCGTCGGCTGGTCTTGCCAAATACATAGAGCCTCGATCGAACACAGTTGTAGCGCAGGAGAGCTCGCCTATAAAGTGGCGGTGCTTCCTTTTTTTTGGAAATTTCATCCTGTTAACAATAGATCCCCGTATTAGTACTCTTCCCGCAGCCACGGGGCTGATCTGTATGGAGCAGAAGCTCTCTAACTGTCCGTGGTAATGGGTGATGACCTGTGAAGACAACGAAATCGCTGTGCGCGATGCCAGATTGGTGTCATTCCCCTTTCCCTCTGCGCGCACGCCTTCAAAAGGCACGTGAGACCCTTTTTATCCCATAGTGTCCACATCCTAGATCCTACGGTTGGATATGATATGCTATTAAATAGTATGGTTGACATGCGCAACCACACGAGACGAAGGGGATCATCCCGACAATGGTTGATTGGGGTAAGGCCTAGGATAACTCCTCATTCACAGGCCAAAGGTCTCGTAGAGAGGTCTGGTAGAGGGGGGGGGGGGTCCCACTTAAGCCCTCGCTTTTTGGGAGGCTCAGAGCCAGTGAGTGAGTGGCGGGCGGAGTGGGTAGAAACACTTTTTCTCCGAAAGTCCCCGAAAGTCCCCGCGAGGTTATAACTTAGACAACTTAGACTAAGTGTTTCGAGAAAGACTCTTAGACTAAGTATTTCTCGGTTTCTCGATACCGGCCGGCACGTTTTTGTTGTTGTTGTTGAGGCGCGCCTCGAAACAATTGTTTAATTCTGCTTCCTCAAGTGAGGTACAAGGCCGTTCGCGCGCTAAGCTCATAACTCGGTAATGGAAACGGGGGTAATCCCTACCGCAGCGTGGCATGGCATGACATGCTAAACGCCATGCTAAACCGCTAAACCCTTTTCTCAAATGCATCGTCCTTTCAGAAGGCGAGTTCATAAAACGCCATAAAAAAATGAGCAAGTACATAGTACATGCTGTGCACAATTCGACGCGAGTCGACGAGGGAAGAAATAGCTGGAATCTTCCCGCGATAAAAAAGAAGGCACGTACCATGCATAGTGGGGAGGGGGGAGAAGAGCCTGCTTAGTAAGTGATCCCGGGTCTGGGATACGACTATTAATAGAGGGGGAGAAGGAGAAAGCAAAAGGGCGAATATAATAGAACGGGTGGGCAAAAAATAAACTAACAAAGAACAAGCTTGACAAACAAAAACCTGTCGGCCGAAATCCGTTTACCCGCGGCGCGCCTCAACTTAGAACTGCACACATATTTTCGATGAGCAATCTACATGTGAACAAACTGCGGGGCAGCGTTTCGCAGTTGCAAAACGGTTCAGGTCAACAAGTTACTTGTTGGGCTATTTTTCATCGTGCTACATACACACGAGGAGAATAATCACTCTGTACGTAACGTCTTTTGTTTCGACACTCTGGAGGCAAGTTCATGAAACACCACGAAAAAACAGCGTGCTTTTACCTGTTGGTCGAACTCCCTTTGCCCCCGGCGGTGCTTCTCAAGGCGGTCGACACCGCTACCCCGATTGGAGACAACGGCAAACGCTCCCCATCGGCTGGCTTTGTTGTCACGACGGGTCGCTTCGACAGCCGACGGCCGCGGAGCATGAGTCTCTTTCCCAAAGGCCTCAATACCAACGCCTTCGCATGCGCGGTAATCCCCGCCAGCCGTCCTTCCTAAATTGGCGTCGTCGGCATATTCGCCGTTTCGACGCTCGTGCCGCACGTGCCCCCGCTCCCCCGTGCTATGATCACCGCCGTGGAGCGTATCCCCAGCAGCCGCTGCACCCAAACGACCGAAGGAGTTATTATCCCTTCTATCGCGGCCGGACATAAAGCCAACGGGAGCAGGCTTTTCAAGATGGGGCTCCTCTAAACCGGGATCGTCAATCCGATCCTCGTCAAAGCGTTGCTCGTCGAAACGATGCTCGTCAAAACGAAGTTCGCCAAACCGAGGATCTTCGAAACGAGCCTGTCTGATGTCCACCGGGTCAGCTTCAGCCGTGCCCTCGGCGGACCGCCGGTTTTGAAGGCCGTTACTACTACTACCACCACCACCACCACCACCGAACCCCCTTAGTAATAACGCCTGACGGTTGTGAAGACCCTTATCGCGACCGAGGGGCAGCCGGTCGCGACTAAGGGCAGCGGTGGGTGCCGCGTGGTTGCGGCCATTGCGTGCCTGGTACAGTGGGTGCGGCAGTGATGTTGATGTTGATGTTGATGATGCTGCTCTTTGCAGGGTTGCGGTAAGGTCTTCTCCCCTGCCTGCTGCCGCGTTGAGGTCCATGACCAGCCCTCGGAGGTCCTTGGCGCGGCCCCCTCGTCCCCAAACCTTGAGCACGCTTTGACTCTCACCGCACTGGGGAGGGAGAAAAGAAAAAAAAAGGCATGATTTCGAGTAGGTGCTATTAATTGTGGTAATAAGTCATAAGTCAATTGATAATTTGATAAAGAAAGTCATAACGTAAGTTGAGAATTCAGGTTCGGAATAGATCCAAGGAAGGTTAAGACACCTACATACGAGTACCTGGCGTTGGAGTTGACCTTCGCTCGTAGTTGTGGGTAGATCTTGGAGTAGGATATGGATCCATCTGGGTAGCTGGAATAATCACGGGTTTTTGGTAGGTGGAAAGGTCGTCGTTGGGTACTGCGTGGATTCCAGGAAGAAGTTGACAAGGATATGAAAGTCGTGGTACAGAACTGATTGCCAACAAGTAGTTGTAAGGTCGGTAAGTTTTGAGAGCAGATTTCCCGGGGTTTGTCGTGGTTGCCCTTTCATGTCAGAAGCTCGCTGGGTGTCGCTTGGAGCCGTCTCGAGTCGATGCACGATATGGCAAGCCACCGGGGTCGGGTGAGACTGATGTAAGCGAGTATCAGGCGAAAGCAGTCAGTACGTGACGGATTGGTAGGCGGACAAAAGCAGTGAAGAAGGATAAATGATGCTCAATTACACACGATCCATCAATCATATTTCTTGACCAGTTCTCGAAGCCAGAACAAGCATTTATTTCGTCAGATGGAAGAACCTGCAGATATTGTATGGAATGAGTTTGGACAGCTAGCGAGCATACAGCAGTCTCGCCAGTGAGATTCACCAGACCGCGTGAGCCGAGTCCAATTCTTATTACATAATAGTAGTGTGTTGTGTGTGGCATCGGTATCCATGTATGTACTCAGTACAAAATAAACCGGAAGGCGGGATAAAACGAAAAGGCATAGGAAATTCGGCTTAGGGCGGTTACCATCACATGGTGATGCCTGGGATACTTATGTGTTGTCGCAGTACAGTATATAGTGTCCACGTATCCACTACCTGATGCCAACAAAAAAAGGGCGGTAAAAAACGAAAAGGGATGATTCTACTGTAGTAGTGCTGTAGTACCTGGTATACACGATATTCTACAATAATATCCATGTATCCAGTGCAAACAAAAACGCCAGGACCAAACGAAAAGGTCGCAATACATCGATCAGATATAATATAATATATACCTTGTATATATCATACAAGTGTGTCTGTTGTATTCTGCGGTATCCATATACTAGATGGGTGGAAATACCGCATCAGCCTCTTGCGAAGAACACACACATCTGTCCATCACCCCCCCGCCCCCATCATCTCCGCAGGTCTAGCACAAATTCATGTGGTATGAACGGTTCTGATTGATTATGCGGCCTAAATCAATCGCTAACTCCCCCGACCCGTACTCTGACCGGTGCTAAAAACACTACCTACCTCGAACGATGAATACAGTTAGAGTAACACCTGGTATACATTACATTAAACAAACCTGGTCGAACCAAAGCTGCCAGATTTTGTCCCCCTCAAAAAACGGGTTCTATAGTTTCTGCGCACAGATTGATTAACATTATCATCACCCTGTTGATCCCGGTACAACCTCGTGCAGTGTAGTGTCCAAGGGGAGTCGCCGACCTACATCCTTAAATGACACACACCAAGTACTACGCGCGATCGGAGTATCACACACAGATTGCAAAGATGAGCTTCGACGAAGTCTTCGATCTCACAGCAGGATTGCGTTTTTATTTTGTTATAATATAGGATTGATCTCCGGGGCTCTCCCCTCGCCACAGAATATTCTGGGAAATACACGAACCTCCGATCTCCGAGTCCTTTTCAACACAGAAAAGTGTTGCCACGCTAAGAAATCCATAGCTACCCACTACAAAGCTTACTGAGTCACGTGGTTCAGTACGCTAGCGTGGCTCAGTAGGTCAGCTATGATAGTGAGAGGTACCATATACGCTAGCGTGGCTCAGTAGGTTAGCTATAAATAGTGAGAGGTACCATATACGCTAGCGTGGCTCAGTAGGTTAGCTATAAATAGTGAGAGGTACCATTGTTAGATGACCAACAAAGTCAAAATATAAACCTCAAGAGATCAACAAATCTCGCGAGCTATATGTATGTAGAATTACGTGAGTCAATAGGCTCTACATTATAGTGGCTCGTGCTACATGACCACTATTACTAAATAATTAACCACTGTAACAATATTACGGAGTATAATATTATAGTGGGTAGTGCTATACAACCAACCAAAACATGCAGTATAGAGTTCGACCATTCTCGAAGGGTAGAGCATCGATCTCCCGAAAAAAGATGTATGCGCACCTAGGTGCGTGCGCCTACAAGTCATGCATACCTACCTGTCTTACTCTCGCACTCGTGTGCACGGTTGACTTGTTGTGCGGTCTGCCAAAGGAAAGAAGAGAGAAAACGGTGAAAAGGTGACCGCTGCAGGGCGAAAAAAAAATTACTTACACCATTCATTAGCGACCGTTATCGGTGTCCATAACCCATGCACCCGTACTCAAAGCACTGAATTTTATATGTACACTGCTGTACACACCATGATCCCACCCCCTTCGTATGATATTCGGGCTAGGTAAGCTAGGTTAGGGCTTGGGCCAATGGTCGGGTTGGAACCTGGTACCAGGTATATCGGTACACTACTACTGCTGCTGTACGAGTTAAACGAGTTCAAGTTTGTTAGAAAAAATATATATATTCATGCCAGGTACAGCAGTAGCAGTACGAGTAGTAGTGTACTGTTTGTTCTTTCTTCTTTTATTGCACACTCCTACTTTCCAGCTTCTGGACAGGCCGTGGTCACAGGTGTCGTCTCTTCTCCCCCCCGGTTTTTGCCTTCAATTTTTATCGCGCATAGGGTTCAGCAATCCCACTGCTCGTCGATTTTTCATCTAGTGTTGCTAACTCACGCTCTCGCGCTTTCCGCAAGTCAATTTGTGCGCAAGAAAAAGTCCCCACGAATTTATGCGAGTATGCACTCGGGGGGATTCGAACTCACAAATCTGACCTATCTATACCAGGCTCGAGGATAACCTCATACGTACGACACGGGGGCGACCGGCTCTACCTGGTACCAGGTTCCAACCCGACCATTGGCCTAAGCCCTAACTGAACCTAGCCGGAATATCATAGGGGGTGGGATCAGGGTGTGTACAGCAGTGTACATAAAAATTCAGTGCTTTGGGTGGGGGTGCATGGGTTATGGACACCGATAACGGTCGCTGAGGGTGTACGAAGTATATTTTTTTCGCCCTGAAGCAGTCACCTTTTCACCCTGATTTTCCTTTGGCAGACCGCACAACAAGCCAACCTCGCACACGAGTGCGAGAGTAAGATCTAGGTAGGTGCGCATGATTTATATGCGCACCAAGGTGTGCATACATTTTTTTTCGTCGATCTCCGGAGCTCCCGCTGTCCCTCCGCGACGGACTAAATAACAAACCTGACAAATCAAGGCCCTTGGAGCTTCGAGCCTTTTTCAACCAAGAAAGAGCGATGATGCCGGAAATTGAGTTGAACCGAATCATCTCATCATGCTCAAAACTCAAAAGCGGACGATCTACCCTCAAAGCTAAAAGGATACGGAGTGTACACTTAATACCTGGTATATTTTTACTTGAAGCAGTGTGACACGTATACTACCGGTTTTGTTGCAAATAGTCTAGTCTAGTGAGCTGGCTTGCATCTCTTTTTTTTCCTAGCGTGTTCGTTGCGGTTCATGCAAACGCACGGCCAAATCACTTTGTTGTATTTGCAACGTGTATCTCTTCCTCGTACTCGTCGTTTGTGACCACAGAGCTCGTTTCTCTATGAGGCATAAGCACGGACACAGGTTGCGCTGGATGTGGATGGGTGATAACACGAAGAGCACACACACACTACTACACATGTACAACTAACTATTAGACTAATATTAATAGAAGATTTGTCGATGCAACGCCAACTGCAACGAGCATAGAGGCAAAAATAAAAATAAAAAAAGGCAAGCCAGCACCCTAGACTATATCATAAAAATAACAATGCACTCCAGCTGTGAGATCGAAGATTTTTGTCGAAACTCTTCTTTGCAAGGTGTGTGTGTGATACTGCGATCGCGCGTATTACTGGGTGTGTGTCCTCATTAAGGATACAGGTCGGCGACTCCCCTTGGAACTACAGTGTAGCTTGTTGTACCAGGGTCAACAGGGTGATGCTAGTTAGTCTGTGCGCGGAAACTATAAAATCCGTTTTTGAGGGGGACAGCATCTATATGACATTATATGATACAACACGCAAGATATCAGACCCAACCAGCACGAACTTCAGAGCCGAATTCCTCCGAAGGCAGGGGCGGGACAGACACAACAAAAATGATAGATATGGTCTAATGATGATGGTGTCGATGGTGTCGATGGTGTCGATGGTGTCGTCGGTGTCTCTTCTCCAAGGGCGCATCGCTCGCCGTTTGTTTGCGCTCTCCCTGTTGCCTGTATTTATTACATACAAAACCGTCCGAGGGTTGGCTATACTAGCCTCTAGCCTCAACTTAAGCCTCAAGGGCGTGCCATCGTGCGTGTTGCGTTACATGGTGGAATCGATAAATGAACCGAACCGTACGTACACCCGTGACGTTTTGAGCACCAAGACGAAGGCCATTGTCATCACAGCAGCGCCGAGATATATTGATAAATATATACATATATCCCACAGGTATAGACTATACGTACGGAACCGTACAACCGCACGAGCCGTTTTCACCCATCTCAATCTCCATCACAACGCCACATATATTATCCACATGTACATCGAACCGTTCCATAACCAACCGTACATATTTTCAACACTATTAGGGCGAAGGACACCAACAACAACACCACCACCGGCGGCGGCGGCAGCAGCGGCAGGGGTGGCGGGGACAGGTTGCGGTGGCGGCGGCGGCGGCAGAGGTGGCGGGGACAGGTTGCGGTGGCACCGGATCGCCATGGGGCCGACTTCCCATACGAGCCCCACGCGGAGAAAAAAAGCCAACGGATACCATATACGCAACGTCCGAGTTCCTGTACTGCAGAATTTTTACCATGCACCACGTACGCGCACGTACCTGGTACCTGGTATAAATCAGCTGGTATAAATAAACACCTTTACTTAAACTACTACTGATGTGTGTTACTCCCCGCTATTTGCATCTGCATGATGTACATTCAGCACAGCCAGCAGTGTCCGCGCTGATTCCTCCCCGAGAGACGATTTCATTCTATTGGAAAAACTAAAATACACTCCAGCTGTGAGATCGAATATTTTGTCGAAACTCATCTTTGCAAGCCGTGTGTGATACTCTGATCGCGCGTATTACGGGTTGTGTGCCCTCATTAAGGATATAGGTCGGCGGCTCCCCTTGCAACTACAGTGTAGCTATCAGGGTCAACAGGGTGATGTTAGGCAGTCTGTGCGCGGAAACTATAAAACCCGTTTCTGAGGGGGACAAAATCTGACAGCTGTGGAAGGAAATGCATCAGTTTATCTTAACCCTATCTACACCTAAATTGAACCGAAAAAAAAGCATAATCCATCAACGTTCAGGGCTAGATCTCTTCGTCTCGAACACAGCGTTCGCCAATCATGATGACCAGAGAGGAATAAGCGGTAAAGTCTACTGCTCAACCCTTGAAAGACAACCAAACCCAACCCAACCCAATTCCAACCGCACAAAAACGTAGCCCGGAGCCGTAAGCTTTGGTACCAGGTACGCAAGCAGCCCAGGAACAAAACAAAACATTCTTGCATTGAACATCTTGGCCGCACCATATTATTATAAAAATTAAAATACACTCCATCCAGGTGTGAGATCGAATATATTGTCGAAACTCATCTTTGCAAGCTGTGTGTGATATCCGACTATGCAAGAAAAATACTTTTGGCAATTTCGCGTGCTGGTAAGTCTCTTCGTACAACAACCAAGAAGCAAAATTTTAAGAACGAACCCCTACCTACCCCTTTGGGACTTGAAGCTTGAAGGCATCAAGGGGGAGAAACGTCCAACCAAGGTGAGCGACGGCACCCGTCCCACGAACGATCCGGGTTGCTGAGATATGGGGTATTGGGGTACAGCAAGCAGCACGCCCGAGTATCTAAGGACATCTCAAGCACATCTATGGGCTATCGTAGCCCGGAGAGCACGCCTCAATGATTACGACCTGAGACCTGATTGGCATGTCACATGTATGCCATGATCTGATTGACATGATATGCACCAGAAGGGATATTTTCTTCATTTTTTAATAATAATATAATTACTTTTTTTTTTTTCACATATTTACTTTCCAGCTTCTGGACAAGCCGCGGTCACAGGTGTCGTCCCTTCTTCCCCCCGGTTGTTGCCTTCAATTTTTATCGCGCATAGGGTTCAGAAATCTCACTGTTCGCCGATTTTTCATCGAGTGTTGCTAACTCACGCTCTCGCGCTTTCCGCAAGTCAATTTGAGCTCAAGAAAAAGTCCCAACGAATTTGTACGAGTATGCACTCGGCGGGGCTCGAACTCACGAAACTGACCTATACCAGGCTCGAGGTTAACCTGATACGCCACCCGGGGCGACCGGCTGCAACCCTCTGAGAACCATGAGCACCCTTCAAATCTTTAAATAATGTTGCAATGTTGAAATGTTGAAATTCAAATAGGTTTCTAGGGGGGAAACGACTTGGAATTGCCGAGGAAAATTATTTGCAGCTCTGAAAGGGTCACGCAGCCGTACGTACGAGGTACTCATCAATAATAAATGGTACAGACACAGTCAGCCGCGTTGGGACCCAGACACAGCGACCAAAGCTGTGGATGCCAGGTGCGGTCTGTATCAACCGTCCATCATCCATCATCCATCATCATCATCATCATCATCATCATCATCATCATTGTTGTTGTTATTAATAGCTATACATACAATGAGAAATCATATCGTATCATATCATCACACACCACCAGTGAGCTAGTGGTTAAGGTCGGTTAACGCCTTTAGAACTGGAAACCCTTTTGGGGGACAAAATTACTCAAAGTTAGTGTCGGGAGGGGTTTCGGGGCTCTAAAGGGGTTAAGGTCGGTTAAGGTCTGTTAAGGTCGGTTAAAGTTGGACACTAACCATCAAGATAAGGTTGGAGTTAGGGGTTAGAATCTCGGCATGAGCATTTCTATTTTCCAGAGACACCAACTACTACTATTAACACTACTGTCGAGAGCCCTTTATAGCGCGGGCAAGCACAATTCGACGTGAGTCAACGAGGAAAGAAAGTGCTGGAATCTCCCCGCGATCAACATGAAGGCACGTACCGTGTGTAGTGGGGAGGGGGGGAGGGGGAAGAAGAAGAGCCTGCTTAGTAACCCCGGATGATCTGAGTTACGTCTACTGTCTAGGGAGGCAGAAAGAGAAAGCAAAAGTGCGAAGAGAATAGATGGGATGAGCACCAAAAAAAAGGACAAAAAACTGGGGGCGCGCAGGCAGGACTACTAATACTTTAGTCTAATACTTTAGTCTAATACTTAGTCATATACTAAATCTAATACTTAGTCTCTAGTGCCACGCTGCGTGTGGAGTGAGCGATGATGATTAGATAATCAACTGTGATGTAATCGTCGCTTTGATTCGACATTCGACACTGATTGCTGGTGTTTCCACCTTGAGTTCCACGGTGGCCACATAAAAATCAGCTGATATTAACACCCGTACTATATTGCCGCGCGCTTCCGCGCTTCCACGTACAGTAGACTATTAATAGTGGTTCATCGGTTATCCATTTTAACATCCGGTTCAAGACCATAATATACAGCAGAGAAAACCAGGAAAACGGGCTCGTCACAAAAAAAACTACTTGGAGTTAGTATAAGATAATTTTATTTTGCAGAAATTAAAGATAAGATCAAAATATAGACTATAGCAGAGATAGGGCAACCTACACTGACTGATTGGCTCGTCACGCGGTGGTCTTAAAAGAGCGTACACCACCGCTGCTCTATCTAACCCGCTATCTTATTACCGCTAGACGGTGGCGGCCATGATCGCATCTGGCATAGTTTTAGCCGCTGTAACTGGGCCCAAAATTAGGCTAATCATTATAAATAATAATATGGTCGTGGTCCCTAACTCTTCCTAGTGCGGTGCCTTGCCAGACGATAATGCCCGCGCGAAGGTGGAACCCTGTACTGTCCCAAGATCGTGATGCACACTATTAATACTAATATGAATGTATCGAACAGGGTCGTGACAAGCGACATCTACCGCAGTAAAATGCCCCCCCGCACTGAAGGGTAATGTAGTCAATAGCGTCTACCCTTGGAAAACATATTTGCTCTAACCGGAGCGAAAAACATGCCGCGAGCCTCAGCAGCGCTTGACCTGTGGCCAGTACATATGACGCCAAAATTGTAAGTAATACAGGTACTACCAGGGGAAGGTGGGGGGGGGGTACTCAATTTGTGCATGGCCGTAGTCGTGTGACCATAGACCCTTGCGTTTCTACTATGCCGGGACGGAGCACGCCGGGTGTTCACCAACCAGGCAGACATTGCTAGCACCAAGCGCGAAGCGCCATGAGGTGTTCGGCGAGTCGCATGAACGGTGAACTGCATCATTCAAGAACCGCTCGTAAGACGGACTTCGGCACCTTGTGCCTACTTTCTTGCTTATGGATGACAGCGCCAATTAGCGACCTTGTTTTCTGGGGTGGCTACTCCAGAGACAGCAATGGATATTGCTATGTAACTGCCTCGTGGGTGCCTTACCGTATTCACAGTACGTGATGCGATCGATCCATCATTCCCCTTGTAAGGAGGTAGGGTAAGGAGGGGCGTACTTTGTCGTTCGACCATTGACAACGCATCCCTTTCGAGACGGAGAACGTACGGGAGGGGGGGGGGGTGGCGTACTGGTTTCATGCATGGCCGTATCATCATAGACCCATGCATCCCGACATGGCCGGGACGGAGCACGTAGGGCTTTTGCCGACCAGGAAGACATCGCGTCCACCAAGCGCGAATCGCGGAGGGGGGAGGGTGACCCCCCGCCACATTTGCCGATCCTGCGGCGACAAGTGATTAGTGTTTTGTGATGGCTGCTGGGGGCTGGGCAGGTTGAGGTGTGCTTGTTTCGTGCGCTTTCCCACACGGTCGCTGATTTCTCCATTCAGATAATATGAAAGGATGAAGAATCAAGCCGGGGTAGATGTGCTTATGATGCCGTTGAGCATGAACAACGGTTTACTTTATTATTGTTGAAAAAACATATACATACGCCTTAGGGGCCAGCGCTAACGGCGACGATAAGTGGAGCAAACCACTATAAAATGCCACTCACCACCGAACACTTCCACTTGCCCGACTTGGTCTTCCGGTTAACTTGAAACATCTGGGAAACCACAAAGATAGATGCATCACAGGTCACAGATCGCATCATAGATCGTGGATAACATGCCACATTTTCACGTGCATATTTCACAGATATCGAACGATAGATCGCAATTCACAGATCAAAACAACGCGGAGGCTAGCTACGAGTATCGGAGACGCGGGGAGTGCATGTAGGACAACAAAGATTATTTTTCAAAATTATTCTAGGACGTCAGCTGTGACTTCGACGAATTTAGGGTCGATACTCATCTTTGCAAGCTGCGTTGTTGGTACTTGTACTATTAATACGTGTCGGTGAGTTTTTTTCACTTTATGGGAGAGGTTCTGTCATTTTGTTTTAAATTTTTTGTATAGACTATGCAGTATTGTTCACAATGCCAGGAACTGATCGCAGTTTGTTTTACTCTTTTTCTATGAATGAACTGAAAAACGTCAGCTGTGAGTACAAACGGCTGAAAAGTACAAGTGTGAAAAAAACAAAAACAAAAACAAAAACGACCGATTGAACATAAAACTAAAACCGGGCGCAGCAGCAGCAAAGGTACGAGTTCTGTCCTATCTATGATATCGTACCTGAGATTGTATTACAGCACTATTATTAGTATACCAATATCGTGGTAGACGATATATCGTAGCAAATCAGCTTTCAAAATCAGCCGAATTTTTTTGGTGATAATATATCACAGCCAGGTCGCGAGGGAGAGAGGCAAAAATAATAATACGTACACTGCTCAACTGTGAAGGCGCAAGCGACAAGACAAAGAAAGATCGGATTAAACCTGGCACAATCTTCCACATCATCATGTCACGGGGCAGTGGTGGGCCATCGAGTGCTCTATATGGAGGTTGGAGGAATGTCAAAAATCGCGGATTCGCAGGCCCGTTGTATTTGGCGGCAAAAGTTATTGCGGCAAACTTTTCAAACTTGAATTCACTGGAATATACAAGTACAATAGCAGCAGAACGAGTATATTATGCCGCATACGATAGAATACGCATGATAGCCTCACCTCGCAAGAGAAGCAGCGCAAAGCGAAGTACGTTACGCCTCCCTCCATGGATTCGAAGCCGCAGACTTTCGAAGTACAGATGGCAGTAGCAACTGTCCGCGTCGCCTCGTGCCGCTGTCTGTTGCTCGAGGAAAGTACGGGAAGCCTTCGGCAGCAAGCAAGAGCAGCAGTATTTGAGTAGTCCAGCACTGGCCTCAAAACTAGCTACTGCTGTGGGCAGAAATCTCGATGGTTCGATGGAACAGCGCCCCGCGAATTACTCGCAGCCTCACACAGGTTTGACACAAGCTAAATTTGGCGATGGCAGATAAACCTCATGGAGTATGCACGAGGAGCTACACAAGCTCCTATATAGTATGTGCTTCACGATGGTCGTGGATGGTGGGCTATCCCCCCCTAATTCAACCTCGTGCCGGTGAATTCTGGTACCGGAAGGAGCAAATGGATGACAAAATCTGCACAACATTTTCAGAAATTTTAGAACGAACCGGAAGCAGCAAAAGGATTACGAAAATCTGCAAGACATTCAGAAAAATACTTTTTATATTACAAAATTTTGGAAAAAAAATGGAGAAACGCGGATGAAATATATACGATTCGGGATATTATATAAAACTGCGGAGGGAATGGACCAATCATAGTTTCCTCAGGAACAAGATCATATACGCGGACCGCCCTCACAAAGCCATCACAGCACCGCACCGGACAACAGCAGACAACCAACAGAGCACACAGGTCACCACTTCTACGCTCCAGCCTGAGTGCTCCACATTGAGATCGATCCTGCCCCCCGAGAAGGTGAGCTATCATCGCAGCTCTGTGGCTGACGCAGCAGAGCTCCTTTTGTGCGTATGTAACTCGGTGAGTTTTCTGCATTGCGATGAGATGACGCGTGGTATAGCTTGATTTTCTCACTTTTCTGCTGTCTGTGTGACTGCCTCGCGTAGCTGCTGCTGCTGTTGTTGCGTGGTGCGAAGAACCTGTACGAAGCGCAGCGATTGCTGTTTGTTGCGGACCAACTGCAGGCACCTTGCGTTGCTACCTCATCATGTCTGAGGCTGGGCGTTTCCCAACCTGATATACTACCTGGTATACTCTATCCAGGTGCCGCCGTATCTCGACTTTCCATAAGTTCCAGAAAAAAATCGCAGAAAAAATTGAAAAAATAGTGTCGGCCAGAGGTCGTGAGGGTCTCTCTCATACGCGCTCTAGATACAGGTCTGTACCGTACACATTCAACATTGCCCATCGCTTACCTGGTATCATAGAGCGCTCGGACTTTGAACTGAAACATAACCTGATTGTGATTGCTCGAACTTCTATCATGCTAATCTCAGGCCAAGAGAGTAAAGCACGTCATCGTCGGAACGCACACGGCACACAGATGCAAGACAACTCAGGCGGGCAGTTGAAGCGAGTGTGGCTGGACGAGATGATCTCCAACGGGGTGGTCATGTGAGCAAAAGCGAACAGAGAGGTTGAGGAATTCTATATATTTAGTTTCAGTAATTTTCGACCGATTTCTTACGTCACATGGTCACAGGCCGCTGTCCTATCGCAATCCTGATAGGCCCGCAGACACAGCAACCTTTTGTCATTTTCCATCTGCTTCCTTCCTCCATTATACCACCTATCAGGGTACCTATCTATCACTTAGAAGCACCTTCCGTAGCATAGCATATGTCCCCGGTAACACGTATGCACCCTGTACCAAAAAGTGTTGTGACCACGCCGGCAGCAACGGTTCGATCTGACTCATCAATTGTGACGAGCGAGCGCCCCTGCTCGCCTGCCTCTGCTGCTGCTGTGGCAGTTGCTTCGCGCGTATTGTGCGGGTGGTTTTTTCGGCGCGTCGTTATCCGCACAGGTATGACACCAAAATAGTAGACGGTAACAGTAGTTAGGATAATACTATTAATACTACAAGTAGGGACTCATATCCCGTACGTATGCTCGGAACATGCTCCTATTTATAGCTCATAGCATACGACGTACCTGGTTTATTGCCTGGTATGGTACCTGGTGCGTATGTGTCATACGACACGAGTCGTATATATGTACTGCTGTAGAGTGTTCTGGTAGGTGCGTGGGCTGATGTCATACAGCAGGCCCATCGGAGCAGAGCGACAAACCACTGTGAAAGCAAACATCAAAGGGCAAGCAGTTCTGGGCAGTTAGATTAGAACGAGTTTGTATATGCGAAGGCGGTTTAGGTTTGATATGCAGGATCTTTGGATATAACTGAAGATTCGCTAGGATATTCCTTGCACTTCCTGCCTCTGCCCCGCGAGCAGGTCTGTGATTCAACTGTCTGTATAATGCGCTTCGTACCGAAGTTGTAGTACTGCTACTGCAGTGCTGCAGTATATATGATCGTACGCGCTTGGATCGCATTGCGCCTCTGTCTGTGTGTCTGTCCACCGCTGCTGCTGTTTCCACCTACTGCTGCAGCTTCAAGGATGACAGCAGCTCGAGGCTGTACGCGACGTTTTATTGAGTCTTTTCTGTACGACACACGCAAGAAAACACTCACCCCCTCGAACGAAGGCGCAACCGCTCATTTTCACCGCAAACGGGGGAGGCGCATATAAATGCCGAGCACGAGTCTCCGACTGGATCATTATCGTTCCAACACCATCAATTTCGTTGTGCGCCCCCCCCCCCCCCCCCGCCTCCGCTTGCCATCGTGAAATTGGACTCGAAACTTCGTCCTTCATGGCAGGGGTTTGTGTGGTATGCTGGTGATAATTACTGGTACGACCTTGCTTCTCCCGTCGCGTCTTCCTTGTTGTGTTAGTTTTTCGTTATTATCCTCGGATTTGCACATTTGCTTGGTTTCCTCTGGGTATAGTAGTCGGTTTCAGCTGCGAGTCTTGAAACCTGCCAGGTATCTACTATTGATATTGATAGTATGGGCCCGTTACATGTACGCTGAATTCCGATTTCAAAACGACTGCGGTTAATAGTTTTTTGGGGATGAACCACTCGCTTCGGATGATATACCTGGTACCTGGTATACGTGCATCACTTATGGCTTTTTTTTTGTCCCTGAGGTATTGTTCATTGTTCCGCCCACGTAGAGTGCCTGGACGCCTGTCCTGTGACCACGGACTTGATTATGCAAGTCAACCCCCTAAGAGCCCCCGCCCCCCTCCGTATACTAAGTCCAAGTAATTTTGTCCCCAAAAACAGGTTTCCAGTTGTAAAGTTAACGTGGATCTGAGTTACGCGTAGGGAGAGAGAGAAAGAAAGAAAAGTGGGAAGATGATACCTGGTAGATGGGACAACCGAAACAAAAAAGAAAAAGTGAGAACAACAATGGATTTCGAACTTATTGCCGAAGTTGCCGTGTAGGCATCACATTGTAGCTCGCGCTTGGATTGGCACGACATCTCTCTGTCCACTAACTTCAAGAGTAGCTGTTGACTTTTCTTCCGTCCCCGCCCGCCCCGCCTGCCCCGCCTGCCTTCAAGAACAACATCCCGAGGCGTTACGTTATCTCGTTTCGGATTTAGTATACATACTTCGAAGTACTGGTTGTACTGATGTCGTTGGGTAGAAAGAACGGCTTAATGTGAAGTGAAGACAACACACAACACATGCACAAATCGATCGGTGAAATTGTGGCGAAGTACTGCTGTTTTGGGTAATATTCGTATGTTCTTGTGCCGTTGTTGTGTCTTGTCTTTGTGTAATACGCCCCCTGACTTGTTTCGATCCGAACTCAAAACCACAAACAACATGCGACGGGGAAATCAGATTAGTTTTTGCACCGGCCATCGATCCTGAGATGATTTGTTCTTTTTTTCAAAGACATGAAGAGCACGACCCTCTCCTTTTCTGTCTTTTTTTTTAGCAACTTGGCCATTGGTCCTTTTCGAATTGGCTTCGGTTTGCTCTCTCTTGTTGCGGTTTACGACGGCGGCAGCTGACAGAACGGATGCCTCAAATTTTTTTTTTTCTCACTACCGAATGAACATGACCGACCGCCGTAATTACATGTACCGGGAGCAGAATGGGATCCGATCGTGTGGGATGTTGAAGGTACCTGAAGATTCATCTTGGCAGTTAGACGTTAGCGCCACCGTAACGCGCCGAACCTAGCCAACCGACCCTCTGAAGCGAAGGCCTCGTCACAAAGTTGCACATTCATGCATTCATTCGGTCGGGAGTACACTCCCCAACTCTGCGTACCGGGGGGATACATACAGAGAACATCTCAACATACAGCGTATCGCGCGCAGTTTCCTGTTGTGCCAAGTGTTTATTGTTCCACCCCGCCCAGTTGGTGCATTTAAACTGGCCAATGGCGTGAGCTCCAGCGCTGATCCTCGCGCGTTTTTCTCGTGTTTTGTGAGTTCAATGTTTTCGTTGTTTCGTTGTTCGTTTCGTATTTCCAACCTTTTTTTTCCGATTTATTGTTATTTTGTTGGCGCATCACGCCACAAATGCAACGGCCACTCGAAGCGCGCGGCCTTTCTCCAAGCTCCGTTGCCGCGTGTCTTAAATACTTGCCTCACGGTACCAAGAGTATGCAATAGTAGTCCATAGGGTCTCGTACCTGTGTGATATTTATTGCCCGCGTGCTCGTTGCGGTCGGCATTGCATGATTGACGATTGCAATTAGATGATTGCGTGGCCACGTCACCTTGCTTTTGCTGCGTTTGCGATGTGCACCTCTCTTGTAGTTTGTGACAACAGAGCTCGTCTCCCACATGAGGCATCATCACGGCTACTGGTGGTGTGCTGGATGTAGATGGGTGGAAATATCCGTCTAAGTGACGCAACACGCACATGTTTGATACTCTTCCGGTACGACCCAAAACCTTTCGCGTGTTCTCACTCCCCAAAGACCTTTGTCTTTTGTCCACGCTTGCTTGCTGCATAAGATGTACACCTGGTATGTTTATGTGTCCTGTTGTATGATGTGATGTGGACTCGACGCGCATTTTCCTCACCTCTACTTGTATAGTACCTGGTACCTGGTATACTTTTAGTGTCTCCTCTTCGGGAGCACAGAAGGGAAACACGTCGGAAAAAAAATACGAATATTCTTACAACATCGGTTACGTGAATCACCCCGGGCTCTTGCCGGGGTGGGGCATGATACAGGGGGCGAGCCCGATGTGCGACGGAGGGCGATGCACTAAAAAACAAGCAGCATGGTGATATAGATGAGTGCTCGCACTGCGGCACGCTTTTCCCATCTTAGACCCTTGATAGAATACAGCACCCCTCGCTTTTTGGAACACGGCACTTGCCGTTTTTGGGATCGCTATTATATCGCTATACAAGGGTTATGTCGAATGGCCATTACACCGTAACGTCACGAGTTACCGCCCTTTTGGGTCGCACGCGCACGCATAGCGACCAGAAAAGCGGTGACTGCGATAGTTTCAGGCGTCTCCTAGTCGGTGTTTCAGCGGTGAGCGCGCAACAGATACATCAGTGCAGGCGGGACCGTGCTGCACCCGTCCCGTCCCATGCGACTCTGTTCATTTTTCTGCTGGTCGGACAACGTTTTTGTCCCTTCCGCTATGCACCAGCCCATCGGCAATGGCCGATGCTGTAATTTTCAATTTGCAGTCGACAATTTTCTCCTCCGAAACCCCACAAGGGCTCACGCGTTTTTTTATTTTCGGTGCTCTCATCGCCTGTGTACACGTGCCACCGTCCTCGCTTACAAAAAAAAAAAAAATCTTCACAGGCAAAGATTTCTACCTCAACACGCGGGCGGGGCGTTCACGCCGAGACCAACCGAACCAGTCATCGCCGCCAACCCGACCCCACCCGCCGACCCTGCCGCCGAGGGACAGTGCAGAGATACAGGAGCTCCCCCCCAGCAGGTAATTAATAACATTGCTTGGATATTACGGTACCCATTAGCAGTTTTTACGGATATAGCAGTGCCCCCCCCTGCCCCAAGTCCACTTTGCATGCATGCCTTACACTTAGTATTCTATTAATCCGTACACACTTGCTGAATATATACATTGCACATTTCTACTTCCCGGCTTCTGGACAAGCCGTGGTCACAGGTGTCGTCCCTTCTTCCCCCCGGTTCTGGCCTTCAATTTTTATCGCGCATAGGGTTCAGCAATCCCACTGCTCGTCGATTTTTCATCGAATGTTGCTATCTCACGCTCTCGCGCTTTCCGCAAGTGAAAATATACCATGCCAGGTACCTATTAAGCAATATTATTAATACATATGCAGCCTTTTTGGGACTCATACAAATGCAACCTATACCTATATAGCATACAAAATATCATACAAATCATATCATATGTAATATAGCGACCGAAAAACGACGAGTGCGGTTTTATTTGTTCAAAACAGTGGGCACCCCGGATGAAGAGCACCGGGGAAAAGACCATTCGGGAGGTCAAATCGTCGTGTTCCGCCTTTACTAAAAGTCACGCGTTGCCCGCAACAGATAACAACAGACAAGCGCAACGCGTCGTTAAGAGCTACTGCTTCGGCTTGTCGCTTTGGAGTGTGATAGGATCGTATCTGCAGAAGCAAAAGCGGTAGAGTATGTAGCAGATGCATCGATGCTTGCCCTCCCTGACTTTTTTCGACACGTTTTTGCTCTCTGTTGTCGCCCCCCCCCCCACCGGTATAACAGTTTCAGGAGGTGTGTCTGCCTAAGCATGCGTCAAGAGGATGGTTGCAAGGCCCTCTGCGAGATTGCGCCAAGAGCGGACGCGACGATGGTGCGCTCGCTCGGTCGCTGCTGGACGCAGGCGCCGCTACGGAGGACACTGACACGGTGAGCCCCCGCTCTCAATAGTGCACGGTGTTGTTGTTGTTGTTGTTGTTGTTGTTGTTGTTGTTGTTGTTGTTGTTGTCGTTGTTGTTGTTGTTGTTGACTTGGCGGTTCTGTGTACCTAACTTCATCAGTAGAGCACCAGATGACCACCCCGGTTACCGTTGTCGTTGTAGTGACGGTGTTTCCGGCTGACACATACAGGTGCTATACGTATTGGAAACCGGCACTACTACTGCTGCTGTATACAACAGAGTGTACAGTCCAGCTCGTTTCTGCACGTTGTTCGGCCTGCCCCGTCCTTGGGGTGGGCCGAGGAAGCCCGCGAGGACCTGCAGCGGTCTAGCGGCAGTCACACGGGCATCGAGCCTCGGGCTGGGTAGAGAGGGAACCTTGCGCGGTCTGGCTAGTGAACTGCTCACTCTAAGGACCGCGTGGGGTGGTGGTGATGGGTTTTCTTTTTAACCCCGACGCCGAGGAGTTCATCCCCGGGGCAGGACGGGTACATCACCACAGCAGAGAGCGCAGCGTGGGCAGCTTGGGGAGTGGAGAGGCTGGCCACCGCGTGGGTACGCATGCACGACAGGAAGGATGGGAGTGTCGGCGTTGGCTGGGACGGCTGCACCCAGCCAGCGGAAACCAAGGCGCGAACCGGGCTACGAAACGGAGAGCCACAATCATCACATTAATAGAGAGAAAAAAGAGAATCAGTACGGACACTGGGTGTGCTGGATGTCGACGAGTAGAAGAACGGTTTAATGTGAAGAACACACACACACAGTCAGGTTTGGCTGACTCAATCCCGGATAAAATGAAATGGTGTTGGACGTATCTCATGATCTCGAACCGCACGGCTCACTCCCGTAACATAGAGTGCACCCGTGTATTCTAGTGGAAATAGTACTATGATGAAATGGGTTGGTTTTGCATTACTGGTAGTATATACCAGGTGGGCGAGTAAATGGTGGTGGCCGCATCTCAAGATGTCAAAACGAAAAGCTGACTCGGAAATAGTAGCAGTAGTGGTGGCCGTATCTTGAGATTTCAACGCCGAAACGCTACTGCTGTGCGGAATCGGAAACCACCGAGGCTGTCCTTTGCCCCCCGTACACTCAACTATTGTTGTATGTACCAGGTTCAATATGATATACCAGTATGTCCACGATGTACCCTTTTGTAAGTCATGAATGTTTAGTGACTGAGAAAACGGCGAGCGCGATCCTGCCGGGCATCCATTGCTGTAGAGCTCTCTAGGAGGAGGAGCTGCAGCGAGGCAGCAGCTTGAGCATTGCGTATCCCGTCTTTGTGTGTGTTGTTCACATGAAAGTGATCTTTCCATCCATTTACATCCAGCCCAACTATTAATACCGGCGTCCCCGCTGATGCCTCCGGTAATGAGAGAAACGAGAGCTCTGTGGTAACAAGCCTACGAGACAAGAGATTGCGCCTCTCTGACTTTTTGCAAAATGAAGCAATCGCAACCAACCCAATGTCCCCCCCCCTCCAACCTACCAGGTATGAATTTTCATAGCCCGTAATATGGAGTACTCGTAATGTACCGTTGTAGAATGTTACCAACGATAAATCGCGACCGACCCCCATCCTTGCTGCCTGTGTGGCGTATGTACAGCTCCATGCGGTATAGTGCAATCGGAATATTTGGTTTCTCCAGGCGTGAGTAGTGAGACGTATGCACCGGCCTGGACCTCGGACACTGTAGACTGACTCCCGATTTCACTTTTATATGTTTCTGCTGGAGGCGTGAATTGCGTCAGCTGTGATATATGCGTGTGCCACCTTGGGTTGTGTGTGTTTTTCCCTGGGGTATTCCTCAGCTCCAGAGTGACAGGAGCCTGTCCTGTGACCACGGACTTGATTATACGAGTTAATGTGAGAACAACGACAACAACAACAAGTGCGGACACGTCCCTTTCCCCGCCGATCTGAGTTACGTGGTGCGGCGGATGCAAGCCATGTCGTCATTTAGTTTCGACCTGTTTTCCCTCTGGTCCCTGGTCAAGTCCCAAACGCCGCGGGCCATTTTGGACCGCTTTCGGGCAGACATGCATCACAAAATGAATAGGAAAAGATACGCGTCGTCGAAAATAGACGACATGTCATGACTAGATTGCAGCGAAGACGAATGAAAGATACGCGCTGTGTTTTGCGATTTGCAACCGGTGCTGTGGACCGACCGACCGACCAACCAAGCACGAATAGTACCGAGTAGTGGTAAGTCTTAACCCTTGACCCGTTGAGGACCCCAGGTGTCATGATAGCAATCGAAGAAGCGACAACCATCGGGGTCTCATTGACCCCGTAGCAAGCAAGAGTGTGCGACAGCAGAGTAGTAGCGGTATTTTTTGTGGTACAAGTGCCATGACGTTGCGGGCGTACCGTACATCTCCTTCCGTTGCTCTCCGGATACACACCAGCATGCGCCACCCCAGCAGTCCAAGTCGCTTTGTGAGGGCGAGGTCAGCCGTAGTCGTCGTTCGGTTTTGGACCATATTTTTGAACCACTCTCAAAACGGAAATTTATGTAATGACTTCCATCCTGCCCCATCGACCAATGGGCCACAACACAAGGCGCGCATAACCACGCAACGCATCCGACGCGCATGCTGTTCAATGAACACAAGATTCGGGAAACACTAAAACCAAATGGTCTCCAGCATAGTCGTGGAGCTCAATAAACACCGCCCCACTAATAGTACTGCTGCTGTACTATTAATAGCGTTTTTGGTGGACAAGCGATTGAAGGATTAATACATGTGTAAAAACGAGCCGCCGGTGTATCGCGCAGCTTGCGAAGATGAATATCGACCCTAAATCTATCGAACTCACAGCTAGCCACGACGTGTTTGGAATAATTTTATTAAATGCTTGGAACTTGCTCATAATGATTCCTTGACGCCGTCGCCAGGCTTTAACCTAAAAAACTTCCCGCCCCTCTCCGATCTCCCATCCCTCTCTACCAAACAGCGTCCGATGCCAACCGACCCCCCCCCGCCCTTTTTACTGCAACCGCTTTCTGCTTTTTTTAAAAACTCCGTGGACATTATACCTGGTAGCCTATATTTTATAAAAATATTTTCAGGACGTCGGCTGTGAGTATTTTTTACGTATAGCAATCTAGTCTATATAGGGATTGGTCCAAGAGTTCTTCGTTCCTGGTACATACTTTATAGCCCCTGTATTTTTCTTTTTTTTGTTTGGATTTTTCAACCCCTTTTGAAATGCAGCCCTTTGTTTTCGGTCAAACTACTGGGAATTAAGAGTGGAGACATTTTTTTATAGCGGTCACAAAAGGTAATTTGACCTCCCGTCCCTCTTCAATCTACCAACCCCCCCCCATCTCAATCACTGCCCGAAACAATTCAACCCCCCCCCCCGCTTCATGTCATTTTTTTTGTTTTCGTGCCGCCCCCCCGCCCCCCCGTTTAAGTCATTTTTTTGTTTTCGCGTCCCTATTGAACTTCATAAGAACGGCGTGCACGTTTTTGGGGAGGAAATACTTGAATTTGTGTGGGGAAAGAATGCATTGGTACCAAAATTATCCCCTTCTTTTTTTCCCGTTTTCATGCCCCTGTTTAACCTTGTGTTTTTCCGTTCCCGTTGTCCCTCCCCTCCCATGGTGTATTGCAGTTGGGGCGTTCCGCGCTTCACTGGGCGGCTACCCGAGGCAACACCTCTGTCGTCGTTGCCCTCCTCAATGCAGGCGCGGATGGTACTGCCCGCGACGCCTCCGGCAAAACCCCGCTCCACTGCGCAGCCGTAGCCGGTCACGCTCCCGTCGTGGAGGCGTTACTCGATCGATTCGGGTGTTCTATTTCTCCGCAGACGTTGTCGGCATTACATCAGCACCAGTACCCTGCGCTGTTTGGGACGGCGCAAGCGCGGCAGCAACAAGCGCATCCTGCATTGTACGAGACAACGCAGCAACATGAGCGCCCGACGTTGTTCCGGGCAGCACAGCAAGTACACCCGGCAATGTTCGAGGCAGCGCAGCAGCCAGTGCACCCCACAATGTTCGAAACAGCGCAGCAGCAGCAGCAGGTGCAGCAGCAGGTGCACCCGACGGCATTGTTCGGGGCAACGGACGCGCTAAGGCGGAGGGCTGCTATGGTGGCCCAGGCGGAGGTGGAGGCGGCGGCGGCAGCGGCAACGCTCGACGAAGATTACCTGTCGATGGTGGATGCAAGGAACGCTTACGGGAGCACGGCGCTACACCGGGCGGCGTTTAAGGGCCGCGAGCGCGTGGTTTTGGCGCTCCTGAGGGGCGGAGCCGGAGTTGGCGTCGTTGCGAAAAACGGAAGGTGAACACGACTAACCCTTTGGTGACTTGATTATAGTACGGCGATAACAAAGTACTAGCGCGTTCTTGTCATGGCACCACACGGCAGCGCAAGCTGTGCGCGTGTCTTACGGGCACTACTTCCATTGGAGTTCCACAGGAAAAGCATCGTCACCTAGTCTAGCATCGATGTGGTTGCTTCGTGTGAAGGATACCGCAATCGTCAATTCGCCAATTTCTCCCACTGAAGCCCGAACGAAGTTAACGCGTTTACGACGGGAAACCCGTTTTTGGCGCCAAAATTAATTGGAATTAGTTTAGGGAGGGGTGTCGGGGCTCCAAAGGGGTTAAATGACGTCGTGCGTTTTCGTTGGATTGTGTGCCTCACCTATTTCTGGTGCTCCCGGACATATCGTAGAGTATATACTGTTTTCGAAGTGGTTTAAGTTGAGTCCACCAATCGACGACCAATTTCTGTCTACGGCGGGTGCTGCTAGAATGGTTTAGGGACCACGGCACTTCACCGAGCGGCGTGTGAGGGCCGCGAGCGCAAGAGTTTTTTCTCTGTCCTCTGAGAGGCGGCGCGGGAGTTGCTGTTGTTGCGAAAGGCGGAAGGTAAGCAACGGGCGCAGTGCTTCCGTTTGGGTGGGTGTGTTGGGGCCTTATGAACGGTGGTGCAGTGCGTCCGTGTTGGTTGCTGCGTTGAACTCTATGAACGTCGGCGAACGAAGGGAGTTCTCGACCTGACTGGCGACAATGGTCATAATGGTCATAATGGTCATAATCTTGTACCCGTAGGAGTAAGCCGTGGGCATGGGGGGGGGGGGGGGTAAGAGAGGGTTACCTTCCGGCGGCCCGCTTGCTGACTCGAGAACACCATTGACCCAAAGCAATGAATTCCGCGGGCAGAAGCGAAAGAACAATTAAATGACGAGAAAAAAAAAATGGACCCGCCACCGATGGCCCCATCAGATACGCTTTGGGTTTTACTTTCCGGGAGGGTGGGCGGGAAAAAAAACAACTTGACGACTCCCTGCCGTCCCTTGTCTTCTGCCCCGGTCCTCTTCAGCTAGTGCAGGGCCTCGCCCGTTGGCTACTTCTTCTTTGGCTATTCGCTGCACCGACGATCCCCCGCTTCACACCGCTCTACAGTTGCTTGTTGGTATCTGACCTCTCGATCTTACTTTCTCACAATTATCCGGAACTTTCATTTTCTCTATAATACCCCGTGCCCAACATACTGCACCCTGCATTGGAAACCCCGAGATTTCCCGTTCTTGTGCTGTTCTATCTTGCTACCCGTTACCCCCAGACACCAGGTTGCCCCAACGGCAACCTTCCTCATTTATTTTTTTCCCTCCATTCTCGCTGTGTCCCCTTTAGTGTCGACCTTTTTATAAGGTACGGACAAAAACGATCCCACATTAAGATCAAGTGAGTTGTCCCCCAAATGGTGGGTGAACTCCATTTAATGGGGTCAAGTTCATCCTTTTCTGACGCCAAAAAAACACCCCACGATTTAATTCCAAGCGCATTGATCCCGAAACGGACAACGGAACGGACGGGGGTGCGGTGCGTCATATTTGCCATGCCAACTCCACGCTGAATGCTCTTGATGAACAGAAGAACGCTCAACTCTGGCATAAACCACTCGCCCTGTAATGTATGGAATGTAATGTATGGACTGGTTTCGCGTATGAAGTAAAAACCTCACTGATTGCACCTTTTTGCTGAAATCTTGCCCTGCGGCCACAAACCTGTTGATGGTATGCGATGCGCAACTGGCCTCGCCACCGGGCCAATTTTGCCACCCATCTTTGCAGTCCATCCGTACTTCATTAGCACCCTTCTAACATATCATAACCGCAGACACAGGATTTAGATTATCTATATGATCTAGATCGTGATCTGCGGGATGCGTGAAAGCCACCCTTACCCCTTTTTCCCACCCTTCCGACTCCCCATTTTGACGATCTGTTAATATTAGATTATCTAGATCGTGATCTGCCGGATGTGTGAAGCGCCACCCTTACCCCCTCCTTTTACTACTCTTCCAACTTCCCTTTTGAGAATCTATGAATAGTAGATAATGTAGATCGTGATCTGTACGATGTCAACCGATCCTTACCCCCTCCTTTTCCCACCGTTCCCACTTCCCTTTTAAGGATCTGTTGATAGTAGATGATCTAGATAGTGATCTGCGAGATGTGTGAACCGATCTTTACCTCCATCCTTTCCCACCGTTCCCACTTCCTGCTATCCCCATCCCCAGGAGCGCACTGCACCTGGCATGCCGCAACGCACACTCCGACTGTGTAGAGGTACTGCTAGCCTGGGGCGCCGACGAGTCCGCGCGGGCCAACGACGGCTCCACCCCCTGGTCCGAGCTTAAAGACGCGGCAGATAGCCGAAGACCAGGCGACCCGAACGTAGTGAGATCGTACTTTCTCCTCAACAGGACGCAGAGCGCCCGCGCTTGGGGAAGGAGGGGGTGGCTGCTGATGCTGAAGGCCACGCAACACCGCTGGGGTATGCAGGAGGATGAGGAGGAGGAGGATGCTGACATGGAGGCGGAGATAGTTGTAAACCCGGGAGAGGGAGCCATTGCGTTGAGAGCGGGGATTAACCTTGCGATGCAAGAGGAGGATGACGATGACATGGATTATTTGGGGGAGAATTTTGGCAAGGAAGACTTTGGCGGGCTGGTGCGCCAGCTGGTGGAGCTTGGGGAGGAGGGGTGCTTCCGCCTGGTGGTGTCTTTCCTTTGATAACCCCCCCCCAAAAAACAAAGAACAAAATTTTGTTACTATGATATTCACATTACATGATATGATGATTGTTTTTTTTTCCTATTTTCTCTGTAGGTATTATTGTCTGTACTCTCGCGGTAAGTCGTGCGAGGTGTTGTGTTTTCTTTTTTCTTTTGCTTAAAAACTTTTTTTAGATATGTTCGTTTTTGGTTTTGTGTCTTTCGCGAGTGGGGCTGGGAGAGAGCGGTCCCGGCCCCCCCGTGACAAAAATATGTGAAAAAATGGGTGGAAACCCCAAGTCTCATGATAGATTCGGCACATTGCCGTTTTCGAATCGGTTTTTTATTCCGGGTGCGTTTTTGTTCTTTATACTGAATGGCGATTAGACTAAACCGCGACAAACACTAGTGGACGGGTGTTCGATGCCTACCGGTATGATACATCGTTTGCTAATGTTGGCACTCGTTTACAAGAGGAGGATTACTTGATTGGGTGGTTTTCGCGTTTTGGGGCGGTGGGGGGGGGTTCTTTTCGTTTCGCGTCTGCCTTGACTACTGTTACATGTGGTAGGCGAATTTCTCGCCGTAAGCAGATTGATTATTAATAGACAATTGTAGCACAAGAGGAGAGAGCGAGCGAAATCTAATGTGCACAAAAGAGGAGGGTTTTTATTTAGGGAATAATTATCGTCGAATACGAATACTGTCTTCAGTACCGTACTGCTGTTTCAGTAGCACGTACTGCATGGTACAGGAGCAGATTTATTGGGAGGAATTGTTGTCGAATACTACTGTTGAGCTCGCGTCCTGCTGTTTCAGTAGCCTACTGCATGATACAGGAGTAGATTCATTGGAAGGAATTGTTGTCGAATACTAATAGCGTACTACTGCTGTGACTTTCACAGCGTCATAACGCACTGGCTGCTACGAAGTACCGGCGCGGGTTCCGTTGTCACTCCCTTCTCCCCTCACGGTGCAGACTAACGCAAGGTTGGGCAACGCCCCCTTATTGTGCAAGGCGTGCAAGGACGTATGTAGCGGGGTATACTTATACTCTAGACGTACCCGGGTATGACCAATATGATCAGAGTTGGTACCCGGGTATACACATGGGTATGACCAAGATAATCAGGGTTGGTACCCGGGTATATGCCCGGGTATGACCAAGATAGTCAGGGTTGGTACCTTACGTACCAATGCCGTATTTGTAAAAATTCTTGAGTTGGGCACGAAAGGGTAATGCACGTGACGCTTGCGGCTTTGGAGCGTTACTTACTTAGTGGGACGCATTCTGCATTGACCTGCTATAAAAATGTCATGATGACAAACAAACACTGGACAGCACCGTGGTATGTTTGCAACAGCGGCTTGATGAGCCTGTAAAACTGTGGAGCATTTTGTCGACCTAGCAACTAACAAGCTCATTAATTGCATAATGTTATTTAGGGGCTGTTTCAGTAGCACGCTGGTGATACACAGTAGTGGATTTATTGGGAGGAATTATTGTCGAATGCTACAGTAAAAAGTAGCGTACTGCTGTTTCAGTAGCATACTGTTGATATACAGGAGAACCAGGTAGATTTATTGGAAGGCATTATTGTTGCCGAATACTGTTAATAATACCTTACTACTGTTCTGTTACAGTAGCACCCTGCCTGCTACGAAGTATCGCCGTGGGTTCCATTGTCATGCCCCTCATGGTGCAGGCTAAGGCAAGCTTGAGCAACGCCCCCTCGTTTTGCAAGGCGTGCAAGGACGTATTTAGCGGGGTATATATATTCTACAACAGACATACTCGGGTATATGACCAAGATGATCAGGGTTGATACCCGCGGGTATGTACCCGGGTATGACCAAGAGAATCAGGGGTAGCACTCGGGTATACCTGGTCTACCCTACACAAGACACCCTCCTTAAAGGTGCCATGCTTTGTATGCTTACTTGAAATAGCTGATACACCCTGTGGTGAATGCCAGGTCGAGCAATGCCGGGGCCCTCATTGTGCAAGGTGTGATTATTTGTATGCTTGAAGGAAATAAATACCAGGCATCTGGCGTTATCATCAACAAAAACGTGGGAGAATGGTAAACCCTACTATGCGTGATACCTGGCAAAAACCCAGGTCGTTCCGGGCGGGGGGGGACGGAAGACACATGTGACCACGGCTAGTCCAGAAGGTCGCTGAGGGTATACAACCTCTTCTTGCGAGTTGAGCTGGAAAGTAAAACGTGATGGCTAAAGTGTAAATAAATATGCTCCCCGGTGGGTATTTTTTTGTCCTTGTGAACAACACTAAAGTCCCGTTGGCATATCGAGCGATAGCGGAGTGTTTCGATATTATACGTCCGAGATGCCGCGACGAAACAAGGAAAAAATTGCAAAGCAAGATGAAAAAAAAAGTTTACGAAAGATGAGGATCGACGCTAAATTCGTCGAACTCACAGCTGACGTCGTAGGAATAATTTTATTAAAAAACGATAGATCTGATTGCCATGTTCGACACATTCGATACACATCTCTGCCAGATGGGCTTTTTTTCTTCGTTCAATATAATGAGCATGAAAAACACGGAGATGCCTGAGGAGATAAGTGGGCAGAACATGCGCTCGAAATCGATGTAATACAAAAGTTAAACTTCAATGCTTCATTTCCGTTCCCTGGCACGATTTATACCTCGACACACTACCAGGTGTTATTAATCAGTGCTATTCAATAGTGGTGATGCCAGGTAGTACGTAATAAAAGGCACATTACGAAAGTTTCGATGCGATGTCCAGCACTGTTGTTGTGTCGGTCACTTTGCGTCGCCTCGCGGGGCATAGTCGGCCCAAATAATCATTTGTTCTGCGTTTTCACGAATGAATCTAGGATTCCCCACAGCGGGTGACAATGCGATCGCCATATTCTAGTGTGAGCACGGGCGGGTACCGTTGGGGTGTGTGCTATTTTTTTTGGAATTGTTTTGTTGACCGATCTGTTTTCCTCCGAGAATGCTACCACGGGTAAACGACTCCTCGTTTTCCCTTATGAAGCCGGTATGAATGACCGCTCGGTTTTCCTCCTTCCTTCTAAAACCGAGGTGAATGAATTCCTCATTTCCCTGCGAGACACGGGGTACTGCGGATGCTGTGTTAATTACCCACCTTAGTACGATAGGGAAAATTTCGCATTGTTGCAGTTAGTGTGTAGCAGTAGTTGTTAGTGTAGTAGAAGACTAACTTGATTGTTTTTTTTGCTCGCCTTCGCAAAAGCCCCACTTACTTGATCTAAGCGTTCCTTCACCAGGCTGCCACTCAACTTAATAATAATGTGTTTTTCTCCTTGCATACACAACCTCTCGATTCATCCAACTTTTTTTCTTTTTTTTTTGTCAGTTCCATTGTATTTGCGTTGTTTCTTTCTCCCTCTCCCTCCCTAGACGCAACTCAGATCCGGGGTCACACTTTTTGAAGCAGGATCTTCTCCCGCCTCCCCACTACGGTACGCGCCTTCATTGTTATCGCGAGAAACACTTGAGCACTTTCTTCGCTCGTCGACTCGCCGCGTCGAACTAATACGTCGACAAATACCACCGTGACGTTTCCAACCAATACAACCCCTATCCCCCAGTCAATCACGCCTCATATATCACGAAAATATTCAAAGTGCACAGAATAGCAGTATGTGATAAACAGACGGACCAGGTACGACGCAGGAGGCTCCTGAGTATACAATGATCGACGCGGAAACTCGTTCAGGATAGAGACGGGTCCTTGACTACTGTTTTATACTATTGTTCGGACCCAGCTAGTGATCGAAATGGCAAGGGTGGGGGCTGGTGTTGGTCAGAGTTCAAGGTCCTTGATTCAAGACCCCCCCCCGCTGATAAAGGGACAAGCTGGAATAAGGTGGGGCAGCGTAATAAAAAAAAGTGTGGAATAACCTAGCTACTGTAGGTAGGAAATCAAGAGGGGATACTGTCCGTAGAGAAGTTTCGGGGGCACAAGATCGACGTAAAATTGAGGGTAGAAGTAGGGGAAAGACTAGCACTAATAAATAAGGTGAGCCAGGAAGAGCATTAATGATTTTTAGAGATACACGGGGCTAAAAACAGACAAAAAACGGTACTGTTTTGAAATCGTATTTGCACGGCCCAATGGACTCTACACGAGGACGCTGAAAGACGTGTGCTACGATATCGAGGCACGCAGTTTTGAGCCAAAATATTTTCTGGGTGACGAGGCTTTCTAATCCCTTTAGAGCCCCAAAATCCCTCCCTATACAAAATGCAAGTAAACTTGTCCCCAAAGACGGTTTCCAAGAGTGAAGGCGTTAACTCAAAATCGTCGGATTTTATCATTCTTGTTTTGCAAAATGATTGTTTTGTATACCTGCGCCACGGGTTTGTTCACAGGATTGCACTCTCAGTTTGCTCAAAACCAATTTTTGGGTGAGGTATAGAGAGCTTCTCAGGTTATGGGCCTCAGGTTATGAGCCTCGAAAAAAAATGGTGCATCTATACCGTAGACCGTGTCGAAACTGCGTTTTCGTGTAGGGAGCCTGGACCCGCCAGAAGAAAAGAAAGAGGCATACCACGGTAGAGGTCGGGTGGAGGAGGAGGAAAAAGGCACACAGAGCTGCCCTTGTGACAAAGCAGACGACAGCTTTGAATCCATATAGTGGGAGAATGGATGTAAAATGTACAAGGAGGAACGGAATGCGATAGGGGAAGATACGAGGAAAATATATGGATACGGCACGGAGAAGTTAGAGGTACTCAGGAACATTAGATAGTAGCGAGGCAACGATAGCTATCCTAGGAGATAGATTGTGGCCACAGACGGGCAAAGAAGAACAGAGATAAGATAAGCGAAGTTTAACGTTTTCAATGTAATATATGGATTAAACGTCCTGAGCGCCCAAACGTTGGAGGCGCCTCTATTACGAGTATAGGAACGGTGCTCCGTGTCGGAAGGGATGATGCGTGGTCCATGTACAAATGACCAAGTAAGGCACGCAGCGAGTGAGTACACCCCTCCCCCCTCCTGATATCACACTGAACCATGATACCACGTCGCAAGTGACGCACCATGGATAGTGTACGAGCCCATACCGGTACTAAGATTCCTGCAGGACGTATCCAGCGGGCTACGTACGTCACAAAGAAATCAAGGCTAGTTGAGTCGTGCTAACTCAGCCACAACATCCCGTCGCGCGTAGTGACGGGCCCGTACTCTACGTCAACCGAATAGCTGTCATCTAGCACTTCGTAAGAGAGTCCTCGTCGTGCGTAGGACTAGCGGCCACGATACCGGTACAAACTGCACGAACTGTGCACTATCCCTCAGATCGGACAGGTCACGATCTAGATCACATAGATCATATGTATCCTGTACATATTTGTCCTCTTGTGATCTCTTGTGCAGGATCTGTGCAGTATCTAGATCCAATCCAAGAAACGTTGTTTGCTAGATACAGTAGATCACTCACATCATGCGGCTCACTCAGGTAACACGATATGTATGCCACGCAGATGATACAGGCCAGGGATCTGTCTTACCTGAAGGGCACAGGCCATGGATAGACAGGTAGAACTCTGAGTCGGCAAGATTTCAAGACTAATGCACTAGACTATTCGGTAGGTGTCGTTAGCCGACTCAACTAACTGACCTTAGTCGTCAAGTCGTCTGGCGCGGCCAGGCGATGGCCAGCCGACTTGGCGACTTAAGTCAAGCGACTAAAACGAACAAAATCACCCCCCCTCCGGCGGGTCCACGAACGAAATGGACATGCCGCATTAAACCATCTGTAAGTACAAATACAAACCCAATACGTTGAATAGTCGGCACCTCCGGGAAACGACGACCAGGCAACTCTGATATTATTGCATCGGACTAATAACTAGTTGGTGACTTCAGTCGGGCCGACTCACAGCTCTATCTATGTGCAATAGGGATGGATCTGATATGTCCGACGTGACGCGTGCTATACATTCGATATTAAAGCGGTACACCACTTTTTGGCCAAAATATTTTCCGAGTAATTAACGAGGCGTTTCCAACTCCTAAAATCATCCTACTCTGACTCCAAGTGTTTTTTCCCCCACGTCGTGACCGCGGTGCTCAAAAGAGTTATACACCCAAAATCGTTGGGATTTTTCATTGTTGTGTTGCAAAATGATTGTTTTGTATCATACCTGGGTAAATCGGTTGGGATTTTTCATTATTGTGTTGCAAAATGACTGTTTTGTGCAAGGATTATACCTGGGTCACTGGGGTTTGTTAATCGGAACGCACGTACTTTCAGTTTGCTCACACATTCAGCTATTGGGGGCGAAGGTGCACAAGCCAGTCCCCACTAGCACAAAAAAAATATACACTACCTCTCGCATATCATAATCGTGCGTCACGTGTGCATTATTCCCTGCTCTGTCCTGATACCAGGGGAGGTCAAGTCTGTCCGTAGTGAAAGACTAAAACAATTTTGACATCATCTGTTCGGCTTTGGGACGTTGTCCGCTATCGAACAAGGATTGTTTCGTTGGATTTTCCTTAACGTTTTGTTTTCCAACAACGCTAACCTCTCTGCGCGCATGTATCATGAAACATTTGACAAGTATTAAATATACCTGGTACCTGGTGTATGATTGTTTTGTATACCTGGGCCACGGGTTTGTTAATCGGATCGCACTTTCAGCTTTGGCTCAAAATCAGTTTCGGGGTGTGCAGGTGCAGAGCTCGTCAAGCATGCAAGTGAGTGTTAAGATACGGCCTCGAAAGGCCTGTAGGTATCCGAATTTGAGAACATTTGGATGGGTTTCGTATGATAAGGTTGGCGGTTTATATTCGGGGAAGTTAGGAATTAGATCGGAGGCACGCGCCTCCGATCTCAGAAGCTATCCCGGGCTCTGGTGGAAACGAATAAAGCTATATCTCTACGAAGGAACGAAAGTGAGTACTTTCCGAGGACCTGCTCAATTGGCAGACCTGCAGGGGGCACTCTGTGTCCCCCACCTTTAATTTAACATGAGCCAGCCCCTGAAAAAAAATGGCGCACCTCCTCTACGATAATAATAACAATAATAATAATAATAATAATGATAATAATAATAATAATAACAACAACAACAACAACAACAACAACAACAACAACAACAACAACAACAACAACAACAATAATAATAATAATAATAATAATAATAATAATAATAATAATAATAACAATAAAATAATCATAATAATAATCATAATAATAATCACAATAATAATCATAATCGTGTGTCACGTGTTGTTGATTGATCATTATTCCCTGTCCTGATACCAGGTAGTAACTCCCGGTAGCGATAGACCAGAACAATGACCACGTCATCTGTTCGGTATGTTGTCCGCTTTCGAAAACACGGCTTGTTTTCTTGGATTTTCTTCAACGCTTCTTTTGTCCAAGAATAACAACCGTTGTAACCTGTCTGCGGTGTGCATATCATGAAGAGAAGTAGAATAAGTACCTGGGTACCTGGTACATATAATAGCTGGTAGAAAAGGGGAATTTACGTCTGCCAGTAACGTGAGCGCGGAGCAGCACGAGCAGGGTTCAGACATGCTGCGCCCGTCTCGTGAGAGTCTTTGAATAAATGAATAACTTGACAATTGTGTTGTCGACCGGACACCAATGTTATCTATTATCACGGCCAACCATTACTATTAGTACCATTAATGCTATTAATACCAGTCGCCGATGCCGTAATCGTTCATTTTCGTCGTCAATTTTTCCCTCTCAGGTCTCAAAAGGGGTTCAAACCCTTGTACGTCTGTCACAATAATCTAGCCTAATTCTTAGCAAGGATCTCCCCAAAACGCCTGTGGGTAAACTTTCAAAGTGGGGGTGAAGCCTAACGCTCCATGCCCACCACACAACCCGGACCGTTGCTTGCCGCACACCCTGCCCGGCCAACACCCGACCCTCCGGTGGTCTGGTGTTATCGTTCACCTCAGGCCACTCGAAACCGACCATACAGCGTGTTGGTTATTATAAAAATTAAAATAAACTCCAGCTGTGAGATCGAATATTTTGTCGAAACTCATCTTTGCAAGCTGTGCGTGATACTCCGATCGCGCGTATTACGGGTTGTGTGTCCTCATTAAGGATATAGGTCGGCGACTGTTGGTTATGTAGCAAAATAACAACTTTCTCTTCCTTGTTAATCATTACCTTCACCATTCTGCTCAACCCGCAAGGGGTTTTTTAACCTCAAGCGGTTTTCTGGACAAGCCGTAGTCACAGGTGTCTTCCCGTCTCCGCTTCCCCACCAGGCACTACAATGACGTGACTACGTAGGCTATCGGATAGCGCTATCTTGTTAACGTAGAGTTTCATGTTGGCGCAGAGCTGAGCACGTTGTGATGACACTACACAATCAAAAACCGCAGTGGTTCCTTTCGCGCATGAAATACACGGCGCTCGAAACCGAGAATTTAGCGTGTTGACTACACATACAACATTACCGACAACACTCACTTGACTGAGAAGGTTAGTGGGTAGTGCTACATAACTAGCATAGAGTTCCACGCTGGGGGAGAGCAGAGCACCATGTATCACATTACAAGAAAAAAAAACACAACGGACGGATTACGGCCCCCAAACGAGAACAATACTTCAATGTCGGCACGGAGAACCATGCGATCAAGTTGCCAAACACACCGCCGCAAAGCACCGTGTTATCATGCCACAAACCATAAAATGGTAGAGCACTAGAGCACTTAGAGCACTACAGTCTGTGATTACGCTGCAAAACCGAAACCGTAGGGCTTCATGTGCCCGCGCTTGAAACTCAAACGCCACAGCCCACAAGAGACAAGAAACGGGTTACGGTCCCCAAACGAAAAGTAAGACTTCAACGTTGGTGCAGAACACCATGTCATCAATCACGCTACAATGCCAAAAACCGCAACTCGAACCGCGGACAACAAGACGGAATACGGTCGCCACAACCACTAAAAAAAACAAACACCGATAAGACGAGAGACGGAGTACGGGCACAAACTACCTGTTCCAAAACGAAACGTCAAAAACCGCAACCCACAACAGACAACAGACGGATTTTTACGGTCCACAACAGACAACAGACGGATTTTTACGGTCCCCAAGATTCTGTCCCAACCCTTCCATCTTTCAACATCGCGCTCATCGCCACCGCAGGGAGGAGCGAGTAAGGAAATAGGCGAAGAATCACGTACAAATAACCTGGGCGGCAAGCAGCACAAGTGAACAGAGCAACGAAACAAACATGGAAAAAAAAAAGCTCGAAATAATATTCGCCCGCCAAAGAAAAAGTTTGTATTTACCTACCAGGGTATTTTGTTATCACCACCGCGTTTTGGAGTACCTGAAAGGGCAACCCATTAAGAACCGCGCATCCGTATCATGGAGACTAACCACTTCATAACACTGTACTACATCGACTTTTTTTAGGAAGAAACTACTTGGCAACAGGGTGAGGCATATTGTGTAGTTTTTGTTTTGTTTTGCTCATCCCTTTTACTTTATATTTGCACTAAAAACCGCGCTCACGATCAACGCAGAAAAGGGGCGACAAAGTAAACAGACGAAGAATCGCGTACAAATGAAACGAGCTCACAGCTGACGTATTTAGAATAATTCAGAAAAAAACCTGCGCGGCAAAACAGAGCACCGCAACACGTCGGACCAATGGAAATATTCGCCCGTTAACATGCGAGTGCGTGAAAAACTAACAAGTCGGCTGACAGTCTAGTTTTGACCCCTCGGCTACTTCAATAACATGCTAGTTTTAGTGTACGGGGGCGGTCAGTCAAGGAGTCAAACCACGGTCACCAATAACATGCTAGTTTTAATGTACGGGAGCGATCAGTCAAGGGGTCAAACCGTGGTCACCCCCTGGCTTACTTTCTCGCTAAGGTCATGGCCTTCTTTGGCCTTGAAATGCAAGTTATAGCGTGTACGGGGGCGGTCAGTCAAACCGCGGTCTCCTACATAGCCTATTGAATATGCCAGTTTCAGTACGGGGGCGGTCAGTCAAGGTGCCAAACCGTGGTCTCTTACATAGCATATTTAATATGCCAGTTTTAGTGTACGGGGGCGGTCGGTCAAGGTGTCAAACCGCGGTCTCACAGAACACAACAACATACCTCGTACTACTATTGGTGTAAGGGCCGACAAGACAAGGGGTCAAAAAGCGGTCTCCTATCTTATATATGTTTTTTAGTATCCTGGCTGACAATCAAGGGGGTCAAAACCGCAATCTCCTAAAACATAGCATTTTTAGTGTACGGGGGCGGAAAGTCAAGGGGTCAAACCGCGGTCTCCTAAAACATAACATTCTTAGTGTACAGGGACGATCAGTCAAGGCCTCAAACCGCGGTCACCTGCGATTAAATAGCCTCTTTCGGCCTTAAAACACTAGTATTAGCGTTCACATATGGCAATCCAGGGAGTCAGACCGCGTTCACCTAACCTGTTCCAATAACTATGCTAGTTTTAGTGTCCCAGGGCGGTCAGTCAAGGTCTCAAACCGCGATCTCCTACGCACAAAACACTAGTTTTAATGTCGGGTGGAAAGCATCAAGGCGTCCAACCGCGGTCTCCTGCAACATACCGGTTTTAGAGTACCTGGGCCGTCAGTCAAGGGCAAAAAAACAAGACTTCCAAGGGAAAAAAAAAACTGCGGTCACCTCCCAGCACACTACGAAAAACGTACGATATCAGCCGTCGACGCATATCTTGGTACCGTAGTGGGTAGTGGGTAGCGGGTAGGCTTACACTCAAGTCGTGGTCGGGACACATGCACCAGCATATAATCTCACCTAGGTCCGCAACTTCTCGGATCCCGCTCATGACCAGCGTCCCCGACCTCCCCTCAGTCGCATCCAGCGTCCTATACCTCATCTGAGAGCGAAACCCAAACGGTCCATGCGTGGCCGTCATGGCTGTCGCACCCAGCCCCGCCCTTACCCCTGCCCATAGCAGCGCTCGAGGCAAAGCAAACCGCGATAGGGCGGCGAACGTTTCTCCAGCTCTGCGCCAGGCGACCCACCGCCGCGCGACACCCCAAGGGATGGACGCTAGGCCAACGGCAGCGGAGGCTGTGAGGGTGAGAACGGGATTTGAGAGGGCTAACGAGGGGATCGCATGCCAAGCCTGCGGGAGGCGGGGGGGGCGGGAGGGAGGGAGGTGGAGCGGGGGGAGGGGAGGGGAGGGGAGGGGGGGGAGGGGAGGGGAGGGGAGGGGAGGGGAGGGGAGGGGAGGGGAGGGGAGGGGAGGGGAGGGAGGGGAGGGGAGGGAGGGGAGGGGAGGGGAGGGGAGGGGAGGGGAGGGGAGGGGAGGGGAGGGGAGGGGAGGGGAGGGGAGGGGAGGGGAGGGGGAGGGGAGGGGAGGGAGAGGGGGAGGGGAGGGAGGGGAGGGGAGGGGAGGGGAGGGAGGGGAGGGGAGGGGAGGGGAGGGGAGGGGAGGGGAGGGGAGGGAGGGGAGGGGAGGGAGGGGAGGGGAGGGGAGGGGAGGGGAGGGGAGGGGAGGGGAGGGGAGGGGAGGGGAGGGGAGGGGAGGGGAGGGGAGGGGAGGGGAGGGGAGGGAGGGGAGGGGAGGGGAGGGGAGGGGAGGGGAGGGGAGGGGAGGGGAGGGGAGGGGAGGGGGGGAGGGGAGGGGAGGGGAGGGGAGGGGAGGGGAGGGGAGGGGAGGGGAGGGGAGGGGAGGGGAGGGGAGGGGAGGGGAGGGGAGGGGAGGGGAGGGGAGGGGAGGGGAGGGGAGGGGAGGGGAGGGGAGGGGAGGGGAGGGGAGGGGAGGGGAGGGGAGGGGAGGGGAGGGGAGGGAGGGGAGGGGAGGGGAGGGGAGGGGAGAGGGGAGGGGAGGGGAGGGGAGGGGAGGGGAGGGGAGGGGAGGGGAGGGGAGGGGAGGGGAGGGGAGGGGAGGGGAGGGGAGGGGAGGGGAGGGGAGGGGAGGGGAGGGGAGGGAGAGGGGAGGGGAGGGGAGGGGAGGGGAGGGGAGGGGAGGGGAGGGGAGGGGAGGGGAGGGGAGGGGAGGGGAGGGGAGGGGAGGGGAGGGGGAGGGGAGGGGAGGGGAGGGGAGGGGAGGGGAGGGGAGGGGAGGGGAGGGAGGGAGGGGAGGGGAGGGGGGGGAGGGGAGGGGAGGGGAGGGGAGGGGAGGGGAGGGGAGGGAGGGGAGGGGAGGGGAGGGGAGGGGAGGGGAGGGGAGGGGAGGGGAGGGGAGGGGAGGGGAGGGGAGGAGAGGGGAGGGGAGGGGAGAGGGGGGGAGGGGAGGGGAGGGGAGGGGAGGGGAGGGGAGGGGAGGGGAGGGGAGGGGAGGGGAGGGGAGGGGAGGGGGAGGGGAGGGGAGGGGAGGGGAGGGGAGGGGAGGGGAGGGGAGGGGAGGGGAGGGGAGGAGAGGGGAGGGGAGGGGAGAGGGGGGGAGGGGAGGGGAGGGGAGGGGAGGGGAGGGGAGGGGAGGGGAGGGGAGGGGAGGGGAGGGGAGGGAGGGAGGGGAGGGGAGGGGAGGGGAGGGGAGGGAGGGGAGGGGAGGAGAGGGGAGGGGAGGGGAGAGGGGGGAGGGGAGGGGAGGGGAGGGGAGGGGAGGGGAGGGGAGGGGAGGGGAGGGGAGGGGAGGGGAGGGGAGGGGAGGGGAAGGGAGTGAAGGGGAGGGGAGGGGAGGGGAGGGAGGGGACGGGAGGGGAGGGAGGGAGAAGGGCAGGGCAACAGGTGTCATGGGGACCGCCTGAGTCGAGTTTAGCGTGAACCAAAGGCGAATAAAAGCAGGCGCGTCGATTCCACGGAAATGTACGCAAGATCAAAAAGCCGTGTGGAGCGTAGGAGCGACCATACCATACAACGCGATTACGGTGGGATGGTTGAACGAAACACTTCCAGCAATAAACGAAATACTTCCAGCGGCAAAACAAAGGCGTTGGCCATTGAGGTCATTGCCCCCGTCGGAGAAGACGGAGGTGATGTCGAATCTCGCGACTTTCTCGAGCATGCTCCATATTCCTGACACATGTATCATCCGTACGAAGAGCGATATCACGCATTCTACGAACCCACGAAACGACTGGACTAGTTTCCTGTATAAGTACAGAGCTACGTGTGTCGTATGGCACCCTATAGCACCACGAAGAGAAACGCCACGCACGTACGATAACAGCTAAACCGCTACCGCACCACGTTGGACTGCGATGGCGGGCAAAACAAATGCGCTGCGCATACATTGCGCCCGACAAAGAAATAAAAACACGGCTCAATGGTAACAGCTTACCGCTACATGTCCAAACGCGGTACTATAGGGGAGCAAGAATCTCGCCTGTCGAATAAAGTCTTGGTCATCCTCATCGGCACCGAGGTCAGCCGCGGCTACTCCGATTCCCCCCTCGGCAAGGTTTTCGTTCGCCCAAGCCGTCAATGCGGTCCACGTTTCTTCGAAATTTATCTCCGGCTTGGCCGGTTCCACCAAGCCATGCAGGCTGCGTCGCACGGGACAGATTGGTAAAATAAAGCTGCGTGTCGGGAGCGGCAGGACTTCACAACTAATAACTAAACGTACGTTAGGTGTTGTTAGCCAACCAACTGACTTCAACTAAAGCAAGCCGTGCTACAAGGCGGCATACGTTTCTTCGAAATGTATCTCCAGCTTGGCCGGTTCCTAGCGCTCTGAGTCGGCACGACTCAAGTCACGGAGTAATTATACGTCAGACTAATAACTAGTCGTTTCCCGGAAGAGCCGACATTCCGACTTGCTGGGTTTTCATTATATTAGGAAGGATTGATCAACGCGAAGGTCGTTTTTTCTTATTTGGGCGGGGCTCCAATCGGCCTCGAGGGGTCGATTAGGCTCGCTTCGGTCGCCCACCTTAACTCGGCAAGTCGGCTGGTCATTACTTGGCTTCGCCAGTCGACTTTCCGATTAAAATCACCCAGTTGGCTAACGACACCTGCCGACTAGTTATTAGTCGTGAAAGCCAGCCAACTCACAGTTCTAGAAAATTAGCTTTGGAAGTTCGTCCGAGGGTGTGACTTGCATGTCTTGCGGTAACATGTGCCAGCTGTGCTATCGGATCATAATAGGGTTGCGCAGAGTACTGAAACAATCTACAGCTGTGGGGCGGACGGACAGCGGGTGCTAACGTGCTAACGCGTCCAACATGACACTAACCGCACAGCCCGGCATAATTCGTTCATGATTTAGTTGGTTGACACCTTATTTAGGTTGATGTGTCAGTTAGTTGGCGTAAATAAGGTGTACCGCCTGCAGTACCTCGTCGCAAGAGCGTCGAGTTCACGGCTTGCAAACAACAAAAACGTACACCCAGTACCTTCGGTATGCGGTGCAAACGTTGAGCGCAGCCTCGGCTGCCAAATCCTCCGCCCTGACGGAGCGGCCCTTCCAGCTTATAGTTACCAGAGCCACCAGGGGTCGCCTGGAAACAACGCAGAGGGTTGGGGGGAGGGGGAGGGCATCCATTTTTGTTGCTTGACTTAGTCATTTTACCAATGACCACGCATCCCTTCCGAGATGGAACATCGTTCCTAATCCTTTACTCCTAATAGAGACACCCCACCTCCAGAATCTGGGGGCTCTTTACACTTGCTCCATATGCCACATAAAAGGGTGGGGTGAGGGGGGGAGCGACAGGGTGTTGCGCCGTTGATGAGGAAGACCATCCGCTTGAGGTGCTTCGTTCAGAGGAAGGCAGATATACCGGTGATGCACCATATAAAATGATACACGGAAGTGTGGCGAGCTTTACCCATCCCTTTCACTACTGAAAAAAACACACAACCTGTTTCCCAGCAATTTGTCTCCACAACACCATGAATAGGATACCGTTCCACACGGGTTTCCAATACCCATCCGCTAGAGGCAAAAAATAAATAAATAAACAAATAAATACCAGTAAGTAAATAAAATCATGTATCTGGGTGTTGGACGAGGTGCGTGACGTGATGCACTGACAGCAGCATCCCCACCTTCGCATTAGCAGTCCCACTAGTTGCGGCTGGCTGCTGGCCTCCCTCAGCACAGAAGCCGCCGCAGCTTCCAGCCCCTGGAACGCCTGCTTGGCCTCCATCTGGGAGGCTTCGTTCACCTCCGTCCCTGGCTCCCGCGGCACTACCTGCACCTGCACTAGCGATGGTATCGTTTTCGAGTAGATCGTACAGCATGATGGGTTCGTGGTGACCAGCGAACTGCATGTGTTTTGCATGTCTCCAAGTATTGGGCAACGTGAGAGACGTACATTGATACCCGGCATTCTACTTAATATTCGTACACAGCAGTCCGAAAAAAATCGCATCGCGACAGTTTATGCCATCTTACATGGAAACGGCATACGTGCAACCGTCAGAATTTGTGGATTCTCCGTGTTGCAAGGTTTCGTAAGGGCGAGGGTTACATGCATACCGGTTTTCAATAGCGAGCCTACCTGCCGAAAACGAGGCTGTATATACTTAAGGCAGTATCAGTCAGCGGTACGCGGTCGGACGCGTGTACGAATTAAAAAAACACAGCATCACCAGAACACGACGACAGACATCGCTTGGTCTCGACTGTCCACAGCAAATCTTTCCACTGCCATTTAGCACTCGGACAGCATTGGCTCTTCACGCTACTTGCGGATGGTTGCACGCCTGGCCTTCAACATCCAAATCACAAAAGGGCCGTCAGAAAAACACGGCTCAATGGTAACAGCTACAATAATTGCCGCTACGTGTCGAAACGCGGCACTATAGTGGAGCAAGAATCTCGCCTGTCGAATAAAGGGCATGATCGCTTCCACATCGAAACGTGCAAAAAAATATCTCACCCCCTCGCCGCCTCGCTCGCTGACGCTAAGCATTAGCTCCGCAATATCCCCCACCAGCCTCGCCTCCAAAGGCCACCCACAGCCCCCTTCCTCACCCCCAACGCTCGCCCCGCCTTCATACCGATTTCCTCCATACAGCAATCGTACTGGAAAAGGCATCCTCATATTTCGTCCCCAGTCGCTGCTACTGCTGCTGCTGCTGCTGCTAACGGACTCGGCTTCAGCACGAGCCGCGGCGGTGGGTGACGGTGTATTGCCTCTTGACGCCTTCATGACGTTGCCGAGGGTGCGAAGGGTTAGCGCTGCGTAGAACGGGTCGACGGCAATCATCCCTCTAGCATTTGCGGGTTCCGAACCCTCCCCCGCCGCGACCGCGTCCACTTCCCCTGCCTCCGCCCCGACAGCAGTAGCACCGCTCGCGTCGCCGACCCCGTAGTATCCGTCACCGCTGTTGTCCTCATCCCCCATTTCGGCGGGATCGCTAGCAGCCGCCCCTGTGCCTTTTCTGGAGTCCAACCCGTTCCACTGCCGGTCGGAGCCACCGCTACCCCCGCCACCACCACGCCCTGTCTGTCTTCGTCGTTGTCTCGCGCTCGACCTTGGCGGCGGTGGCGGCGACATTGTGCCATCATCATCACCCTTTGCCCAAGCTTGCTCGGTAGGAGACGGTGATTGGACGGGGTTGTCGTGGTCGTTGTCGTGGTGGTTGTTGTTGTACTGGCCGTTGTCGTCGTTGTCCGAACCGGCGGAGTTCCAGCCGAAGAGTTGTCGCCGCACTTCCCCGACAACCGCGGCCCGGAGGGCCGGGTCCTTCGCCATCCTCGCCGCCACGTGCTCGTTGGATGACAACACGTTCAGAATTTCGTGGCACAATGTCGACATCTGGCAGCAGAAGGCAAAAAGGGCGGTTGAAGTATGGTTATACGAAGTATATCATTATGGCACGCAGTCATCTTCGATATTTGCACAGTACCTGGTAGTTCACAAGATCGTGCCTCCTTTAGATAGGCCGAAGTCGTCGCAGAAGCCACGGGAAATTCGGGGTACAGCAGTGTCGACATCTGGCTCCAGAAGGCAAAGAGATGGTTGACACACGGATAATATAACACGCAGGTATTTGCGACATATAAGCGTTTTGTTTTACAAGAATAGGTATCGGCCTGAGTGGTTGTAAACACTGCTGCAAGGTCCCTCGCTATCCCTGCCGCCACGTGCTCGTTGGACGATTGCACGTTCAGAATTTCGTGGCACAATGTGGACATCTGGCAGCAGAAGGCAGAGCGATGATCGAAACATGGTGAGCATGCAGGGGCATAAAAAAATACGCCTCATGCGCATTTTGCTGTTCACACATGGAAGAGAGGCCGTGGGGGGAAATTTACGTCTGTATCATGCACCATGGAATAGCGACGGTCTCACAGAATAGAAAACCACTGATAGGGACAGCTTACGCTATACCTACAATGGGACTCGAAGGGTGCGCCAGCTAGCGTTGGGCTGCGAAAGCAACTGAGTTAAATCGACACACGACGCGTATGAAAATACGCGGAAGTGTGGTGAGCTAAAGCTTTATTTTTCCCCATCCGCCGGAGGATGAAAAAAAAAAAAAAAAGAAAATAGTCCCAGACAGCTACTACTTGGAAGTATCATATGGTACATGCAGGCAGCACAGCACCTACCCAATCGCAATCCCACTCGCGGCGCTTACACTAAGGCTCTTACATTAATGTTGGGGGATTTGGTGCCCTCTAGCGCGATGCCGATGACGTCATCGTCGAGTAGCTTCGGGAGAGCTGTTGGTCCGGTAGCATCGATCGACTCGTACACCTTTCCGTTCAAGTCGCAAACGTTTGACGAGATACAAAAAGACAAACATTATTGACATGTCTGTGGTGCTACTACTGCTGCTACTGCTGCTACTGTCAATCGTATTTACGACTTGGCCCAGCTTCGACAAAAAAGTTGATAGTGCACACCAACTCCTCATTACAGAATTTTTCGGGGAAATTTTCCATGCGGTCGGGGTTAGGGTTGTGGTTAGGGTTTATCGTATACAATACGCGACACCACGTTGAGCCACAACTCTGAAGGCCCCGTGTATGCAGCCTTCACTGTCCTACTCCTTGCATGGCCCAACCAACAACACCAACACTTGATTATCACGGTCTCCTCACGACAGCATCAAAAACGCTGAGTGCACGTGAAATCTTACCCAGTCGAGGAGGTCGAAGAGCGAAGCCAAACCCGAATCGTCCCCAGCTGAGCTCGCCGCCACGTGAAACTTGCATCTGCTTTCGTACAAAAGGAACGAGGGGGAGAAGGGGGTAGACACCGACACAGACACAGGCAGTCAGTGTCTGTGGACAGGGTGATAAGACTTGTAAGGTTCCCGTCTGGGACGTGGGATGTGGTTCAGCTTTAAATACCGGGGGGGGTGAAATCGCAAGTTGAAAAGGGGCTCGTGCAAAACCAAAAAAAAACGATTAGCAAACGCTCATGTAACCGGGCAAGTAGTACCGACCAGCCAAAACGAGTTTTTACTATTATTTACACGGTACCTGGTATACTACTGCCGACGGTTAACCTGCCACACTCATATTGGCTCCTTTAGAAAAGAACCCACGTTTTGGGAGGGAAACCTACTTGGAACTAGAGGGCCCCGATTTTCGCACTACTAATGACTAGTATTTTCTTACCGTTGCGTAAGGTGCCTGAAGTTTTCGTTTTCCACAACGTAGGCATTGGTCGCCAGCTCGACGGTCGAGAAGCACGCCACGGCCAGCCACGGTAAAGGAACCACCTGCAGAAAGGTATCTCTACCCGGGAATCTGTAATAGGAGCAGGTCACGACACGAAGATAGGAGTGTGCACCATAAGGGGAGCATAACACAAGAATGCAGCAGCATGCTGAGTATTTAGGCGACACATATACGACTACGAGAAGCATAGCAAAAGTATAGCAGCACGCAGAGAACTTACGTGAAACATATACGACGACAGGTGTAACATACAAACACAGCAGCACGCAGAGGGCTTAGGTGAAACAGAGACGATGACAGGAGCGAAACATACAAACACAGAAGCACGCAGAGCACCTAGTACAAAATACAGCAGCATACGGAGTATTTAGTGGGTAACATAGATCGGGTGCTCAACGTTTGCAAACGACTAACATTCCTTCAAGCGTTTGAGTATTTTAGTCAAGGTATTTACTCCGTACTCAGACACCAATCAAGGCAGACCGTTTTGGTCATACTCGGGTAGGTACGCGGGTATTGAACCGCAAAAAGCTACCCGGGAATCTGTTGCAGGGGCAGGTCATGATACGACAAGTGGAGGGTGACACACAATACAGCAGCATACGGGATATTATATTTAGGTGAAATGCATCGACTGCTCAATGTTTGCACAAGACGAACACTTCACTTCAACTTTTTTTTTTCAGTCAAGGTATGTATACCTTTGTGTTCCCCGTGTTTCGTGCCATCTTTCCCATTTCCTCTTTGTGTTATTGCCGGCGAGATTCGAGGGGAAATGCAATCGACACTGAAACAAGAAGCAACTTCAACAGGAGGTGCCAGTTTTAACCATGCTTTCGCTCTGCACTGCCGCTGGTGGGTAAACGTGCGCGTTCTTGCCCCTTCGTTCGTGCGGCTTCGTATCATCATATTACACATAAACATACTGCTGTACCTAGGCAGCAAATACAACAAGCATTTGTACCCAGTGGCCTAAGGGCAGTGCCAATGTTCTTCAGCTCCATATCACACCACGTGTATATGACGCCGTTTTCTCTTCGCCTTTCAGTACGCAGGGTAGATGCGAATAGTTCCAGTAGAGGCTACAACTTACGCGGAGGTATCCGTTCATTGGTCAAACACTGATGTTTCGTTATGTTTCATTGGTCAACACACACATGTTTCGTGACCCTGTTCCCACCACTTCATGATCCCACTTGGATCCGAGCCCTCCAAGCCGACCCTGGCATATAAAGATGTCGTAGCTCTCGCTAGGAACTCTCGCTGGTGGACACTTGCAACTGTCGTCAACTGTGTGCGTTGGTGGGAAGCAGACCCAAAAGCCAAGCCAAGCCAAACCAAATCAAGCCAGGCCAAGCCAAATCAAGCCAACTCTCGCCAGGCCAGGCCAGGCCAGACCAGGCCAGGTCAGGTCAGGCCAAGCCAAGCCAAGCCAAGCCAAGCCAAGCCAAGCCAAGCCAAGCCAAGCCAAGCCAAGCCAAGCCAAGCCAAGTCAAGCCAAGCCAAGCCAAGCCAAGCCAAGCCAAGCCAAGCCAAGCCAAGCCAAGCCAAGCCAAGCCAAGCCAAGCCCAAGACAAGGCAAGGCAAACGCAACCTAACCAAACCCAACAACATTTCTTTGAGGTCGCGCCTCACTACCACCAACTGATACAACTTGCTCTAAAACCTCTGGTAACGATTGAAGGGTGGAACACGGCACAAGGAAACCACGCACGCTAGACTCGAAACCCTACCAGGTATTGTTTTACGTCGTCGGAGAATAGAAGCTAGCTTCACTTACCTATCACCGTGATTTCACGCCTACCGAAATCGAGGGTCGGCACAGCGAATCGGGGGGCGGCTACAGCCAGCAAAAAAAGATAATTGAACAGCGGCACAGCGAACAGGGGGGCGGCTAGAGCCAGCAAAAAAAAAACATCGAACAGCGGTGAACTGCAAACTGCCCTCGAACCGGTGTAGTCCGACCTTAAACTGAACCACGCCCAAGAAGCGTCATGCTTCACACGCAAATAAAAGCTACTGCTGCTGTAAGCTACCGATGTACTGCTGCGCGAATACAACGAGCATTATGGTGCAATGGTGCACATATCGGACATGCCATATCACCGCACAGATCACACAGATCATTTTCACGGGTCTGCACCACTTGTTCCAGATCCCATTCCGCTGGCTTATAGGATCTGCAAGATCTGTACCAGGTACATGTTTCCGCAGTGCTAGTGACCTACAGGGTGTGTTCGTGTTGCCATGCGCGTGCCTGGGTTTGCCATGCACGGCTTTGCAAGCACTTGCACTCTGATCTGGTATGGTCTGTGTGATCCGCACACGTTTCCACGTCATCCGTATGATCTGTATGACATATTCATATACCCCAACCCGTTGACCTGTACATTCTACAGTAGTAGGTCAGGAAGATCACGATATGTTCGACGTGTGCCGTCAATGCAAGGGAAAAGGGTAACGCGCTGCGTAAGCTCTCTGTCACACCGGTGGCCAGCCTGCAGGAGCTCCAGTATTGAAAGACAAGTACAAAGACAAGAATGCTGCTGTGTGCTGTGCCGGTAGTATGCACTAGGGTACGAAGTACTCAAACGTATTTGTCCGAGTACATGTATAACAGCTGAGTACGAGTACACTACAAGTTGCGCGGAACAGCCAGGCGCAGCATGCACTTACTTATTTTGGTATGTTTCATGAGCTGGCTCGGTTGGTACATCCCTGGCCTCTCAAGACCTCCCACTTGAACACCGCCTCCTTCGATTACTTGTGGAACGGTCAAGATTTACTTTGATTCTTCCTTAATTTTTTTTTTTGGTTGCACGAAGTATTATCAAACCAGGTCCCAGCTGAGCTCACCTTGGCTCAGCAGCGCACCGCAGCGCTAGCTCAGCAGCGCAGCGCCGTGCGGTGCCGTGCGAGCTGTGCCGTGTGCTGTGCTGTACTTACTCTTTCGTACATGCCGGGTATTATTCGAAGTATCATACCAGGTACCAGTGTCAAGTTTAAACGTATGCTTACACATTGTTGAAACACAAAAAAAGCACTCCCAGCTCAGTTTAGCTCAGTTACCTTGGCTCAGCAGCGCAGCGCAGCGCCGTGCGGTGCCGTGTGGTGCCGTGCCTTGCCCTGCGGTGCGGTGCTGCGCCGTGCTGCGCTGTGCTTTCTTTCGACCACACAACAGTAGCACCAGGGGTGGCATCCGAATTACTAGGTACCAGCAGGTACCGATATGAACTTGGTGCTTTTTCTATTGATTGTCCTCTTTCAGTCCTCTTCCTTTTTTTTCGCAAATTACACCCGTACGTACTGCCGTTCAGAACGTGACATCGCCAAACAATCACACAGCACAGCACAGATAGGGCAATTAGCTCTACACAAGTAGCTCTTGGCATAATGAAATCGCTAGTTGCACCGAATCACTCTTCTTTCTGCTCCCTTCACATTGGGTTGTATTCTTCCTTGCGCGAGCGTAGTGGGTGGCGTCAGCCGCCCGCATAGCGGAGCCCTTGTATCCGATTTCGCACTTTGAGGCAGGTAGCACACAAGCAAAAGCACAGCACATTTCAAATTGGCGTACCTTCCAGAGTTGCCCCTGTGATTCCACCCACTGCCACCTCCCGCATTGTCCTGTCTCCACTCTCTTCCTCCCCTACTGTTGTTGCTAGTGTTGGCTGATGGCCTGAGAGGTGGTGGACTCTTGAACGTCCTCTTTTGAAAAAGCTTGCTTGTGCTGAGCGCATCGGCACCGCGCTTCACGCGATGGTTTTTGGATGATAGCAATATTCGAGCTCTTGTTTTTGTCCACATGATTGCCCTAGCGTGCTGGCACTGCAGTCGTGCAGATGCAGAGCCTCTGGCGTGAACTAGCTAGTTTGCGAGCTGAGATAGGTTGTTACAGCAGTACTACGGCGGTGAGGGCTTGCGGGCTTGCCGTGGAAGCATCTTCACGTACGTACACTTAAAACTTTCCTGCTCTTTACGAAACCCGATAAAACCGTTACAAAACGACGAAACCTAAAACGACGCAGACGAAACGACGCAATGACGAAATGACGAAATGACCAAATATAGTAGTACGACGAGTAGCGTCGTAAACAAACGTCGTAACGTCGCACCCATTTGCATGAGATCACATTCACACGTAGGCCCTCCGATTCCCAGCTCGTGTTTTTAGTTTCCTTACGGGCGCTGCCGATACGACTGCGAAAGCTGACTGTGTCTATGTGAGTCGACGAGCACAGGAAGCGCGGACTTCATCCATCACCCCCGAAAAAACAGCCACAAAAAAAAAGCGAGCAGGACCTACCTGCTATACGTAGCGTGGAGAGAGAGGGGAGGGGGGGTATGCTATGTAAAGAATGACACCCGGCTGTTGCGAAAATAAAAACGGCCGCTGCATTCAGTTTCACGTAGCAACTGTAGACTATCCAGTATCCGGCATGGAATCGCAGACTTTTGTTCGCTGCGCCAAAACCTGTATGGGCCACGTATGAACATGACAAGGAAAGGAAATAACGGGGAAATGGTTGGCAGAAGATACCACTGCTTTAGGGAGGGATTATTCGGTCGACTTCGTAGATACTACTGCTTTATGGAAGGATATTCGATTTTCATCGGAACGGCATCTACGCCATGATGGAGAAACAAACACTACCAGGCAGCTGATATCACCTCATTATCTTTCTATTAATAGCCATCCATATGCCGTAGCTCCATCTCATTTCCATCCCCCCTCCCCCCCCTCCGTTTTCCCCCGATCCCTCTTGTTCAAACGCCCCACCTATAATCAAAGCACGCCAGAGTAATGAACACTACACCAGGCAGTTGATATCACCTCATTATCTTTCTAGCCATCCATGCCGTAGCTCCAATTCATCCCCCCCCCTCCTTCCCCCCCCAACGCCCCCTCCTTCCCCACCACCCGCACCATCCCCTGGACCTAGCACCACGCATATAGCAAGCCCCTACATCTATGCGAGCTAAAGCTGTTGGAAATCCCCTCCCCCCCCCCCCCCCCCCCGCCCCCAACCCCCCCACACCTTCAAACACTCCGCCCTCTCCTCATTGGTTGTATGGCTTACATGATATACATGATAAAGTGATGCATTCCTTCCACAACCGTCACATTTGTCCCCTTAAAGGGTTATAGTTTACGCGCACAGACTGAGTTGCCCCCCCCTCCCCCCCCCCCCTCCCCCCCCGCGCGCTTTCTCTTGTTTAAACCCAGCCCCCCACGCCCTTAAAAACTCCGCCCTCCCCTCACCGGTTACACGACTTACAGGATACACTTGATACACTGATGCATTTCCTTCCACAGCTGTCAGATTGTGTCCCCCTCAAAAATGGGTTTTATAGTTTCGCACACAGACTGACTTAACATCACCCTGTTGACTCTGGTACAAGCTACACTACAGTTCCAAAGGGAGTTGCCGACCTATATCCTAAATGAGGACACGTACCCAGTAATACGCGCGATCGGAGTATCACACACAGCCTGAAAAGATGAGTTTCGACAAAATCTTCGATCTCACAGCTGAAGCGTATCTTCATTTTTACAATGTTGTTGGAGGGCGACAATAATAATAATGCGTACAGAAACATGAAGCTGCCCATGCCTCTTAGGCCGAAGCTGCCCATGCCTGTTAGGCCGAAACAGCCCAAAGCCTATCTTCGACCGTCGCTCGCACAACGCTCCTCCCTCGAACCGCGTGCCAGCTAGGCACGCAGCGAAAATGGCCATCCCGGCCGTTCTTTCCCTCTCCCTATCCCCGTGTGTGTCCGCAAAAACCCGCGGCGGCAACGCCCTTTCTCGGACTACTGGCGACACGCGTTGAGGTCAACAACTAACCACTCTTACGGGTCCAAACATTTTGATTGGCGTAATTTTCCGATTGCGCCGCATTTAGGCAAGACGTCGGGTTTCCCCATACTTATTACGACCCGGCCCCCAACCATGTCTCGAGCACACACACGCCTCCTTCTAAGCATTCATTGCTGCGTGCTGCCATTCATTGGTTGGTGGAATGCTTGCTGCTACTTGCTGCTGTCGTGTGTTCGTTCTTCTGCTGTTTACGTTGCTTGAGATGCTTGCTGTTATTGGTCTTCCAAAATTACCCACATCGGTCGCACGCACTGCAGCATGCTGCAGCTGACGCTTTTCAAATATTTGTGATGGTACTCCGGGTGGGGGATGCGTGGTTGGTCGGTGTTGGGAAGCGTGCCCCTCGTGGGTTTCGGTGTATTTATTGGGTCTCTCCTCATCGCTCGCTCGATAGACTCAAAGCTTGTGCATTGTTCCTCTAGTCTATATAGAATGCTAAAACAGACATAACAGGGCTACGCACGGTAGTGCCGGGTAGCGCAGGGTAGTGATATGAGGGGCGTCCTCTGCTTGTCCCATCATCGTCTCCTACATTGTCGCCCATCTGTGATGGCCTTGACGTGAATGTGACATCTAACATGACGTGGTTTCACCTCAACCATGACATGGTTCCTCGTCGAATCTATAAATTATCCTTCTACGGAGGGCGCTCCATTACATTTTTTTACCGTCTGACGTTTTTCATTTTTTTATAAAAAAATTGACATTATTTATTTGGCTACGTATCGTCTAGTCTAGTAGCGTACGAGGTACATGCGGCCTGATTTCACTCGATTCTGTATAGCGCTAGCCGTGTATATTCAAGTACAGTCAGTAGTGGCCCCTTTATATAACACCGGTATGTGCACTATAGAGGGAAATACCGGCACTATAGCAGCAACCGGTACTACTCCGGATACTGCCACTGCTGCGGGTTCCCCCATATGTGCCAAGCGATTTCACAGGCACTATGGCGGGCAACCAGCACTACTCAAGCGGTGCTCTAGAGAGACCGCTACTGTAATAATTAATTAGATCGGACACGTTCGAACTTCCGCTACAGAGAACCCCGGGAAAATGGGGATCATTACGAAGCAGTCACAAGTCACATCAAATATATCACGCAGCTTGCAAAGATGCGTACCGACCCTAAATTTATCGAACTCACAGCCGACGTGTTTAGAAGTTTTTTTTTTTCCAAAATATAGGTCGAACGCCGTCAAGCCACGCGTGCATAGACTACATGCGTAGCTTCACAGTACGCGACGCCTTCACGAACCAAAACCATTTTGGTGATGCAGAAATTGGTGAAAGGCACACACTGCCCCCTCAAGAAAAAATTGAGCTCCACTCTACAAACAGGAGCGTGTTGGTTATATAGCACTACCCACTGGGCCACGTAGTCACGTGACTTCGTGGTTCAGTGGTTAGTGCTGTGTAACCAACAAAATGTACGTTTGCGCGTCTCGCGTATACCTCTAAAAATATCAGGGCTTTTTCACGGGTCAGGTCGCACCGGATCGGGTCGGATCGGGTCGGATCGGGTCGGGTCCGGGTGATCTGACCCGACCGGTGAGAATTGAAAAAAAAAACTGACCCGAACCGACCCACCCGTGAGATTTTGAATGCCTTTTGATCCGATCCGAGGGTCAGGCCATCAATTGTGAACACATTTGCTAAACTTGAGGTCGAGTTTGATCGATCGACCGACGGCGCGACCGACGGCGATTTACAGGATATCTCTCTTTACAAATGGCTCTTCTCTGCTGAAGAGACATAGTCTATATCTTTTGCGCAGCCGTGGTTCCCTTGATGCGCCATACAACAACCACGCCAGTATACCAGATAGAAATACCCTGCGAACAACAACCGATTGTGACAAAATTCTGAACATCGTCAAGACGGTACGGAGTCAATCAAACTACAACAACCTTGAGCAGTCGTTGCATCACATGCCATGTGCATGACTCTGAAACACATTAGGTTTGCCTATTAGATACCACCCTGGTTCCCCCGAGGTGTCTTAGCAACCACACCCTTGCACCAGGTATCATACAACCTGCACATCATTGAAAAACGAGGAATTAATTAAATACAGATATGCAACATGCAGTCGTTGTATCATGCGGTACATATCCCGGTGTGCCATGCACATGACTTCGAACACACTTAATCTCGTCGCTCGTCTTTGATATATTTCAACTTTGCCCCGTACTTCAGTACTAATGCTTCGTATTCGTCCCAAAAACTTATAGCTGAAAAAAAGAAGTTCGTACAACAATACCAGCTAGCGGCACAGGACATTTTCGATGAAGGTCATCCCGATTCGGCTGGCGAGCTGCAACAACGCCGTCGGAAATACGCGTTCTCGTTCGTATTTGGACAATGCCTCGGCCAGCGGTGTCTCCACTCCGTCGATGCAGTTGATCAGCGAGGCCGCGTCTTGCAATGCGCTGGTCACACCCATCCCTGATCAAAGAAACGATCAAAAAAGCGATTAAAAAAACATCCAAGAAACAATCCAAGAAACGATCCAAGAAACGACCCAAGAAAACTATTCAAAGAAACAATCAAAGAAAACCGTCAAAGAGACGATCGCAGCGCAGAAACCAATCAGTCGGGGGAAGTGAAAAAATGTACCATACTGAGTCATGCACGCAATAACACGACGTCCTCTTTCTTAATTACTGCTGTGCAGCATACATCGCACGTCGCTAGCGATCAGGGTCTTTCATAACGGCTCCAGACACCAGTACTAATGCATCTGCAGACACGGTTAATCCTTAAACTACGCAAAACAGTGTCATAATCTAGGTGCAAGTGATTTTCTCCCTTAAACGTGGTCCCGATCCCCCCCCCTCTGGCCTCCCGTAACGAGCACCCCATTGTTGGAGGTGTCTCTACTAAAGGTCGGAAAGCTTCTCCGTCTCCAAAGAGATGCACAGTCAATGGTTGAATGACTAAGGAAAGCATGGAAGGATGTTCGCATTCCATGCATCATTTCATGCATAGAGGTAGTCGCACGGCCATAGGCCATCGCATCCCTAAATTACCTGGACGGGCACGCATGAAATGAGTACACCCCCCCCCCCCCCCCCGCCCTTGGTACAAGCAATGCCTGCCTAGTCGGTGAAACATAAAAAAGTGCCCCGTTCCGGTATTGAAGGGATGTGAAGGTCTATGGTCCTATGGACTAAGGCCACGCATGATAAGACGACTGCACCCCACCCCCCCTGGTGGCCTACCTAACGTTGGCAGCATCGCGTGCGCAGCATCTCCGATTAGGCTGACGCCTGGCTGCCGGCTCCATCTCCTCCATTGCAGGGGGCTGTCTCCCACATACACCTCAATGACCTTGTCGGGAGGGGTAAGGCTCACCACGTTCCGAAGCTGAGATCAGAGGGCACGCGCACAATGCAAGGGAGTAGTCGAAATCAGCCTGTCCAACGGGTCGGACCGAGAGTTTTTTTTTCCATACCCTCGCGGGGCGAGTCGGGTCGGGAGAATGAGGTGTTCGAAATCTCACGAGTCGGGTCGAGTGGGGACGAGATATTTTTAATCTCACAGGACGGATTGAGAACTGTCCCCGACCCGCGAAAAGCCTAGGAATTAACCAGGGCCGTTCACGGGTCTTGACCCGACCCGCGGGTCCGATCAGGATGTTTGCAAAAGCTCGTGGGTCGGGTCGGGTCGGGGCAAGAACAGGTGTTCGAAAACCCACGCGTCGGATTGGGTCGGGTCAGGACGTTTGCTAATCTCACGGGTGGGGCCGGGCCGGGCCACCTTGACCCGAGTGGCCCCGCGAGAAGCGACCCGACACGTGAAAATCCATGGAATTGGCATACCCCCTGTGGGCCTTCAGGGGGGGAAAAGTCGAAACTGAACGACGATCATAACATCGGCAGAACGAAGCAGCCGTGGTTTGCTGGGGCAGGTAGGTCATGCGGCGCATGCTACGGTGAAGATGCTGCACCTCGATTTTTGCCTTCTGAGGCAGCTCTCTTTGAAGAGCTCTCATGCCCCACCCCGAAAAAACTGATCTGGAAAAGAAAAACCCAGCCATGTATAAGATATATACGACCCGATGGACGATCCCACGCCCTAGGTAAGCAAAAAAAATGCATTGCAGACAACAAGAAACGGAATTCCGACGATTTTAGGTGTTAATTATATCTTGATTATAGTATAGGGAAAAAATGATGAGTAAAACTGACGATTGCAGGCAGCAAGCATCCTTCACGCGAAGCAAGCAATCCGGGATGCACCGATATAGGTTAGCTGATGACGATTTCACTGTCGAATTCCAATGCAAGCACCTGTTCAGACGCGCGCACAGCTTGCGCTGCAGTGTGCTGCATGCTCGCAACATGACAAGAACGCGCCTTATGCTTTGTTTCATCGCTGTGCAAGGGCCCCGAAAGCGTTAAGGGGAACTGCCCTTCTAGAAAACGGCTCAAAGTGCCACCTCTATCGAAGCACACATCGTGCGTTCAACGTGGAGTACGAGGAGAACTGAGAGGCAAACAGGGCGCATGCATAATGAACCTCGTACTGCTACATGCTGATCCTAGATGGTTCAAAGTACCGCGCTTTTCTCGTTTTCTCTGGTCGCCTTACGTTGGGATCCAAAACGGGTTATAACACCAAATTTACATGTAGGGCCGGTGAGATTCCTTTTGATGACTTATATGATCTGCATGATTTATATGATCTGCGTATTTCAGAGCAGACAGATCCCTGGTCAATGTTATCCGCATGGCCAATAAATCATGCTGCCGGGTGAGAGCTGGTTGAGTTGAATGATCTACAGTAGCACGTTTTTTCCTGGGTTGGATTTGTACTACACAGATCCTGCACAACATACCATGATCTATTATAGATGTTCTAGGTGATCTAGGTCGTGATCTGTCCGATGTGATGGGATATGATAACACACGAACACGAGATCGACACCCTCGCATTGAACATTTTGTCCACCGTCTCACACGTACTAAAGTCATATATATGTTCGAAGGATAATACATCTGTAAAAACGAGCGGCCGGTCGATGTACCACGCAGGTTCCAAATATGAGTATCGACCCTGAGTTTGTCAAACTCACAGCTGGCGTATTTCAAATCATTTTATAAAATGAACAAAAGGCAAAACGATACGAGCATTTGCTTCGAACGCCTGCTCCACATGGTGATTGAACATCAAATCTCATTTACGTTGTCTGTGACCAGTTTTTTTCTTCGCCATTGTTATGCCATCTCGCGCTACGGAAAACATGAATCCATTCCTCTTTACTCATTCACTATGGCCCAAAAAACAAATATCATACGACACATCATACACGTGATGGTGCACACCCACACCAACAAGCAGAGCCAAAGTCCTCAATGCGTTAGAGCGCTTCCGGGGAACGACGGCCTGTCGGCTTATGCAGTACCAATATATATGTAGCGCAGGAATACCTAATATGGTATTAGGGTTTTGTACTGTGTTGCAAGGCGGTTTACCCCGACATGACACCGCCAGCAGATTAGACGGCAGTGCAGTGAGAAAATAATTGAATCCGTATTTACTCTACCCAGCGCAGCGTTATTGCTGCAGCGTCGTCACGCAGCACAGTTTTCGGAGTGCAGTACATCAGTAGGGAAGCGCATGTCATGGCATACCTCTTCTGGCCATCCCTCCAATTCCTTCAGTGCCCGCGCGGCGCGCAGCTCCGGATTTCGTTCTATCTCGCCGTCCCGCCAACACGTAAAACTCCACATCGTCACCCCGTCCTCCACCTGAGCGACAGGCGTATCATCAAACACGGAGTATTCATAATAAACCAACATGGAAAACAACCATATTCAACTAATATGGAACAACCATACTCCAGCAATATGTCCATACCCGCTATCCCGCCAACACATCAACTCCACATTGCAGTACACAACCGAGCTCTGAGAAACATAAAAAGGAAAATACTTTCAAAATACGAACCCTCATGTTGAAATTTACAGAAAAACAACAAACTCGGAGGCCGTAATGCTGATTGTTGCGTAGAGTGCGCTGTTTCCGAAGTAAAACCTCGAGCATCGGGGCCAATATTCTTACTTCATGTTTCTCGTTTCGTGAAGGCAGCACAAACACACCCATCCATCCACCCAACCACCCACCCACCTCGCCGTAGTAAATGGCTTGCTTTTTCGAATAGGACATACGAAACTCGCCCTTTGGCGTGATCGGTTCTGGCACATCTGCCAACGCCCACCAAGTGAGGGCCCAGTCGCAGTTAGCCTCATCCGACGCCAACACCTTCTTGCGCACAACGGATCTGGTTAAAGGCAGGATAGGACGTGCGTGTGCGGCCCAAAAGACAGGGACTCGAGTCTGACCCGATACAGAAATGAAGGGCACAATACGACCAGTTAACCAATGTTTAGGGTAGGTCCTCCTCGTCTCCTACACTTAGTGAGCGTCAACCATAGTGCCGGGACGTGCGTGCGCGGAGCAAAAGGCAGCGAGGAGAGTAAGAACAGAAGAGACAGCTGCGGATGGGCCCGAGACCTTAGATTGCCACTGCACACCAGACGGTTAACACGCGTAATGGTATGCTTTGTACGTGTGTTATGGTGCATTTTTTTTGCAGCAAACTTGACCGTGGAAGCATTGCACCAATGTTTGTGAGGACAGAGTCCTTGGACCAGGTAGGATATAACAAACTACTTAGATCTAGTACGGGATATTTTTTTGCAATATATACAAGCATATATATTAAACAGGTTGAGCAAAAGCATATGCACTAAACGGGTCAAGTAAATCGCGACCTCGCACCTTCTCCCGTCTGCCCCCACCACCGCCCTGGCGCGTACCACACCAGGCCGCCCCTCAAACCGCAGCTCCGAGATACCTGACGCCTCGTGCGTCTCTAACCCTTCCAGACGGGACCGAAGCTGAACGCCGCCGTCAGGAAGATGGCCTAGAAGCACGCGCTGCAGGGCGTGACGCGTGATGCCCAAGAAAGGGAAACCCACGAGGTCATTGAGGGCTGTCATATCCACCTTCCCAATGGTTTCACCAGACGGCCGCGTGAGGTGGATCAGATCCACTACACGGCCCACCGATACAGCCTCCTCTGCTAGGCCCGGTTTTATGTTTTCGAGCTCGGCCAGCCCAATCGACTGCGAAGCGGTGCGTACGTGGAATGGGGTGAACGGGAGAGGCATTCATCAGGAGTCAAACACATGTTAGCGTGCATGGTCCGGGTTTTTACGAATCGACTACGAACTATACCGCTACTGCCTCTTCTGCAAACCCCGGCTGTATGTTCTTCCAGCTAGGCCAATCTCATTGGCTGCGAACCAACGATAGCGGAGGTGGATAAGGCGCGAGGCTTCAAAGTAGATCTAACAGAGGTCAACGTACATGGTCCGGGGTTATGATAAAGTACGAACGATACCGCCACTGCCTCACTGCCTCTTCCGCAAGGCTTGGTTGTATCTTTTCCAGCTCAGCCAGTCCAATTGATTGCGAACCAGCGTTAGCGGAAGTGTTTCAGGCGCGAGGCTTCAAAAGATAACCAAACAAATGCCAACGTGCGATGCTCCGGGTTTACGATTTTTCTACGAATTATATTGCCACTGCCTCCCCTGCAAGGTCAGATTGCCTGTTTTCCAGCTTAGCCAGTCAAACTGACTGCGGACTAATGGTAGCGGGGGCGGATAAGGCATGGTGTTATGGAGTGCTCTCCGTAGATGGATAGTCTATAGATTCGGCGGGAAATTATGTCATCCTTGAAATGAAACCAGGTGATAGTAGATGTCACAGTCTTTTTTTTTTTTTTTTTTTTTTCATCCTCCGGCGGATGGGGAAAAATAAAGCTTTTCGTAGCTCACCACACTTCTACGTATTTTCATACGCGTCGTGTGTCGATTTAACTCAGTTGCTTTCGCAGCCCAACGCTAGCTGGCGCACCCTTCGGGTCCCATTGATGTCACAGTCATATCAAGACCATCATACCGTATGTGACGGTGTATAGCATACCCCCTCGGACAAGTTTCGTATGCCGATTTCTCGACGACCCGTAGAGTCTAAACGCCGAGCGACACGTCTATCGAAAGATCTGGACGACATCCTCCCTCCCAAAGCCGTCACCGTTGTTATTCGTGCCGCGCTGGTTAAGGAGGAAACCGGCTCAGCATTTTATCCTAGGGGGGGTGTTATACACTAACACTAACACTAACACACACTGTCATATACGGTAGATGGGCGATAATTTAAGCGACGGTGATGGTCCAGGCAGGACACCCCCCTTGTCACTGCCTGCCCTATACCCTTTAACAGAGTATTGATAATGTCAGCCTCTTGTGTCTACGCAGCGCGCGAAATGAGAGATAAAAAAAAAGACACCGGAAACCATGAGGAGAACACCTCCCAACACCGACAACCCTGCATCTCAAGAAGGAAAAAGCTACTCGTTCAGCAGAGGCCACGACAAGTGAGAGGCAAGAGACAACGGTCACGGAGAGACAAGATCACAAAGATACAAGCACATACTTGTAAGAAAAAACAAAAATTGACCCTGAACAAGCTAAGCATCAGGCAACTCGCCTGCATAAACACAGCAGCCCCTCGCTCCTTGATCTCCGGAGCTGCTTCGAACACCTTCACGCGAAGACCCTTTTCAAGCAAGCCGATAGCAAGGGCCAACCCAGCCGGGCCAGCGCCCACAATTGCCATATCAAGCACTTCCTCCTCGCCCGCCTCTTCTCCGTCTTGCGAAGCAGCAAGCTGCGGATGCATGCAATCCCTCTTGCTATGGCCCTGCTGTGCTACACAGAAACGTGGGCGTGGTGGTGGTCTAATCGTGTTCGCTTGTGCTGACACTGCTGTTGGGAAGGCCATCGTCTGCTCCAAGGGATTCATGCAAACATGACGTGACACATGATCGCTTGAACTGGAAGGAGTGGTTGCCAAAAATGAGGTCCTGACGAAAGCTTGCCCGTGACCCGCAAACAGAGATAGAAACGCTAGAACACGACATATCGTCGGCGGTCTCATGGCTGCGTCCTAGCCCTCTCTGTCGGGTTATGCGTAGGGTAGAAGTCGGCGACAACCCGGGCACTACTCCCACGAGAAACGCTATGGGGTGTGCCCGGCTGAATCATGAGCTCTGACTCGACAGGAGACAGGAGACGACCTGTTCAACATTTTTGTGTGGTTCATGACGTCATTTCATTGGCCAAAGCCCGGATTGGTTCCGCCGCATTTTTTTGCATCACCGACCAAATTGCCTCTTGTCTACGTAGTCTTGCCCCCTCGTACTTGTATCTCGTACCTGGTAGCTCGTAGCGCCCCCCGACATAAAGTGCATCGGATCAGAGAACCTGCCAGCGATAAAGCTTGCTTATTAGCTGATATCGCTGCGTGCATCGTGCGCCCAAGTGCCCAGAGTGGGGGTTCTATGCTGGTGAACTTGAGCACGTCAATTTTGCAGTGCTTTATCTCGAGGTGGGCATAATCTGATGGCAACCACTCCCTCTCCTTCTCCTCCTCCTCCTCCTCCTCCTCAAGACGATGCACCAGCCCCATTGACTACTGCTGTCTCTGCTCCTCAAGACCAAAAGCCTGAGTCAAACGGCCAAGAGTCAAAACCTGGCACTTCTTCTGCAGCGAGCAAAAAGAAAAAGAAGAAGAAGAAGAAAGGAGGGGGTGGAGGTGGAGGTGGTATTGGTTCGCCGCAGGCTGCTGCGGGTGCTTGCAGGACCTATTATAGGAAGGCTGACACGTTCCTTATCAAGCAAGATGCTGTGGCGGGAAGATGCGTTGTGGCCAAGAGAGACCTCCAACCCGGAGAGCTGGTCTCCGACGAGCCTCCATTTGCAAAGGTGATGTTGAATGAAATCACTGACAAGCGAGGAAATAGCAAGTCGTAGGTTGTACAAGCGCATATCATGACCCTTCGGGACTGCAAAGCATGAGAATGTCGAGAAAAACTGCCGACTGCGACTGGTTGCATCGATCACACGCAGCAGTCCGGGCCTCTGGGGCAGGGGCGGGCATCCTGCATATCATAGCCGCAACAGTAAGAAGCTGTGCGACAGGTACGTGCAGAGGTGATTAGTGATACTCGTATATATTCAAGGTTCTGCGGCTGACGCCGCCCGCTCAATGAAGCGAATCCAAGACCTTGACAGCGCGATAGTAGCGATAGTGCCCGATAACTGTGAAGAAACGACCTTGGAGAAGCGCGAGGGTGGCCGATAGGACCTCACGGTAAAATAGCAGTGTTTTGCATGAAGACGGTACACCTGTGTTGCTCTGCCCACGAAAAAACAAAAAGTGGGGCCAAACTATGTACTGTATGCCGAAATACTACCGGTACCACTGCTAATATTTGTGCACTATATTCCGCAGTTCTGCCATAACTCCGGCGTCGCAGCTAATCAAAAATCATAAAACGCCCCACCCTGCGATGGGGTGCTCATAGGTGCTCTCACTACAGCAGTAGTGTGGCAAAGCTGCAGCAGTTTTGGTGACCTGTAAGCACCGCGACGGTGTCGCTGAAGTTTGATAATGTAGTTCCAGGTCGTTGGAGTTTCTCTTTTTTATACTGCTGTGGACCTGTGTGGACAAGTATTCACGCTATCGCTATAGTGGGATTCGAAGGACACGCCAACTAGCGCTGGATTGCGACGGCAATTGAGTTAAATCGACACACGACGTGTATGAAAATGCGTGGAAGTGTGGTGAGCTTAAGCTTTATTTTGACCCTTCCGGCGGAGAGTATATACATAAAAAAGTTACTCCGTATTTTTTACTGCTCCAGCGATGACCAGTGCCAGTACGTATGCACAAGCTAGTTAGGGCCGTTCTTATCGGAGAGCTTTTTTTGTCCTAATTTTCCTAATTTTCCTAATTTTCCTAATTTTCCTAATTTTCCTAATTTTCCATATTTTGTCTTAAAATACGGAGGCGTTATGTCATAATTTAGGAAATTCTTCAGGCCCAAAAAATATGGAAAAGTTAACAATCACAAATTAGGAAATCCTGTCGTCGATTTCCTAATTTCGAAGGCAGTGCTCCCACAAGCGCCGTGGCCCAACGCTGGGACCATCGGGTAGCCTCAAACGTTGACCAGGGTTGTCCAACATTATGGCCGATGGAAGGAAGCGGCCTGGGCCTCCGGAGGACTCATCCTCGAGTCGGACGAAGCAACGATTCAGCCTTCCCAATTATCCAGACACGAGGCGCAGAAACCAAAGGCTATCGCTGGTGTCCTCGTCGTGTTCGGCATGCTCCTGACAGCGGGAGCTACACTCTATGCTCCCAAGACACGGACGCCTGTCTACGAGCCGCACGGTATGACATGGCCAGAGTTCAGAGAGGATCTACGTCGTCGCAAGGCTTTCCGCAGGACTGTTCGAATGTCTGAGGCGAGCTTCGTGAAGCTTCGTCCAGCTATCCAAAAGAACGAGCGCTTTGGAAGTGAGTATCATGTGATGTACCCTGGTATCTGGTATACGAGTACGTAGTTTGTCTTCGCATCCCAAGGCTGTACCCTCTGCAGCCCAGATGCGTTGTAAGGCTCAGCACTCGCTTGGAGCATCTCCCATCTACCATACCCTCTGTATATGATAGCTTGTATGCCCGGTACGTTGCACGGCAACTCGTGCTGCTGCAAGGCGGTATGTACTCATGATCTAAAAACCACCTGTACATACGCAAGTAACACAACATCAGCTGTGAGATGATCTTCCACAAAATCCCGGCCATAGAACACATGGTACGACTACGAGTACGTGCTACCTACGAGTACGTGATACCGGCACCAGGTACCTGGTATACGAGTACGTAGTTTGTCTTCGCATCCCAAGGCTGTACCCTCTGCAGCCCAGATGCGTTGTAAGGCTCAGCTCTCGCTTGGAGCATTTCCCATCTACCATCCCATCTGTACATGACAGTTTGTATGCCCGGTACGTTGCAAGGCAACTCGTGCTGCTGCAAGGCGGTGTGTACTCATGAACAAAAAACCACCTGTACAGAGTCTATGCAAAGCAATAAAACATCAGCTGTGAGATAAATCTTCCACAAAATCCTGGCACATGGAACGACTACGAGTACATGCTACCTTCGAGTACGTGATACCGGCACCTGGTACCTGGTGTATGAGTACGTGGGTGAATCTTTCGTGGTTTACGGAGGGAGCTATGTGTTAGGGTTATGGCAGCTGTTCGTACATACGGTAGCACTGCAACAGCAGTAGTCGCGTAGGCAATGCAAGGGTAGTGCATTGCGGCAAGCAGAAGTGCGTTGCGGCAGGCACAGCAACGGGATGAGCAATGCTGCTGTACCGGATGGGGTTGGAGCTCGGTCGAGGTGGACACCAACATTCTATCGTTTTTGCTCTTACCCAGGACTGCGTTGCGCGAAGCATGGAGCTATCTAGGTGGAAATCCGGCTGGCGATAGGCCTGCGAATGCTGGTGGCGGGTTCCTACCTGGATATCGCACCGAGGTTTGGCATTTCACCGTCCACGGTTTTCACCATCATGGGAAAGGTCGTCGACGTGATCAACAACACCCGTGAAGTCGGCCAGTTCTGTCTTTCCGCAGACAGACGAAAAGTGCCGATTTTTTGCCGCGGGATTCGAGGTGAGGGTACGTGTACTATTGATATAACAGCAACCTGTCACAGCAGCAGTAGTCTATGGCGTGGTTATGCAAGCTGTACGTAAGATATTGAATTCTATAGAGATGGTTTCCGAAGGCAGGCCTGCTTATTTCTTCGTGAGGAACCTTGGTTCTGGCGTCCTGATGTGACCCCCTCTGAAGTACGCCTCCCCGGCCCTGTTCTTGTTCGTCCATATGTCAGGCCAAGAGCACCAACGGAATCTTCGATCATGTTGTGTCTGCCACAGATGATCTGTTGATCGAGATGAAAGCGCCACCTGCAAAGAGCACCTCCCACACCGTATCGTACTTCTCAGGCAGCAAGACGGGATTCGGCTTTAACGTACATGCGACGTGCGATGCCAACTATCGCTTCTGCAGCGTCTCGATCATCGCTCCGGGGGCTGCCAACGATTGGTCGGCGTGGACCCGATCTTCTGTGGCAAAGGCAACTATGCGCCTTCCAGACGGGTACCACATCACCGAGTGCGCTTCGTACCCAATCAGCGGCAAGTTGCTCACGCCGTACCCCGGGAAAAGCTTGCCATAGGACCAGGACACCTTCAACTTCTACCTGAGCCACCTGCGGGTGAAGATCGAACAGTCGTTCGGTATCCTCGTGTCAACGTGGGGCATTCTGTGGAGGCCCCTCAGTGTAGGGTTCGCAGGCCGGACTGACCTGATCGTCGCCCTCTTCCACCTGTAAAACTTCTGCCGACATGAGCAAACCAAAGTGGTCACGTCGGAAGAAGACTACAAGACAGAAAAGGGGCGAATCCTACTGGCGACGGGCGGGGTTCTGCCGCCTGCGTGCAAGAGTGCGGTCCAACCGGCAGGCCCAGCCGCCAAACCCACGCGAAGCGGCGAAACTCTCACGCGAGCGGCGACCACTTCGCTCTTAGCCTACAACAGACAGTTTCGCCCGAAGGAGAATATTCTCAGGAACGCCTAGATTACTACGCGTTGTATAATGCGTAGGTAGAGAGTTTGTCGGCATCCGAGCGTTGTACGGCGGGGGCGATTGTGCGGTACAAGGAGGATGGGAATGGCGTGTGGAGGATGGGAGGTGGGCCGGAGTATAAGCTATTGGAGATGGACGTGATGGTCGTCAACGGGTGAGCATTGGGCCAGAAAAAGGACGAGTGTCAACCGTGGTGATGAACGTCTGATGGCATGGCCTTTTTAATACTGAGGCGGAGGGGGGGGGGGGTTGGTTGTTGGATTCGATACGTGCATCTGACGGCGTGGTTTTTCTAATTCCAGGTGGTGAGTTCGAAGACAGCTGCCTATACCCCCCCCCCCCTCCCCCAGTTATTATTGTTTGTCGAGCGTCAGAAACAAAAGCCCCCCCCCCCCTATCTTGGTTTGTATATTGTCGTGTAAATAATGGTGTGTTTTATCGTGAGAGCACCCCGGTGCAGCCGGCCACGGTTTTATTATTTTTAAATAGGAGTGCAGGGTGTTGGCCGTCGAGCATCAGAAACGAACCCCCCCCCTTCTCTATTTTTCAAATCCTGCCTGACGAAGCAGTGGAGGGTTTAAGTTTGGGGTTTGTCGTGAGAGTACCACGGTGCAGATTGCCCCCTTCTTTTTTGTTTGAATAGGGGTGCAGGGAGTTATTTGTCCATCGTCCGTAACGAACCCATCCCCCGCTCTCGTTTTTTCCCTCCCAGTCTGGTGGAGCAGGGGAGGGTGTAATTTTGTGGCTTATCGTGAGAGTACCACGGTGCAGCTGGCACCCGTTTCTTTTTTATAGGAGTCCAGGGTATTGGTTTTGGTCCCCCCCCCCCCCCCCCCCCCCCGTTTTTTTCCTCCCAGTCCGGTCAAGCGGTGGAGGGTGTAATTTTGTGGTCTATCGTGAGAGTACCACGGTGCAGCTGGCCCCCGTTTTTTTTGTTTTGAAGAGGAGTCCAGGGTATTGGTCGTCGATCGTCTGAAACAAAGCCCACCCCTCTCGTTTTTCCCCCCCTGTCTGGTCAAGCAGTAGAGGGTGTAATTTTGTGCTTTATCGGGATAGTAGCACGGTGCAGCTGGCGCCCCCCTTTTTTTTGAAGAGGAGTCCAGGGTATTGGTTGTCAATCCCCGTCCCCCCCCACCCCGTTTTGTTCCTCCCAGTCTGGTCAAGCAGTGCAGGGTGTATTTTTGCGGTTTATCGTGATAGTACCACGGTGCAGCTGACGCCCCCCCCCTTTTTTTTTAAGAGGAGTCCAGGGTATTGGTTGTCGATCCCCCCCCCTCCTCTCATTTTTCCCCCCAGTCTGGTCAAGCAGTGGAGGGTGTAATTTTGTGGTTTATCGTGAGAGTACGCCGGTGCAGCTGCCTTCCCCTTTTTGTATATATAGCAATTCAAGGTATTGGTTGTCGATCGTCCGAAACGAAGCCCCCCCTTCCATTTTTTTCTTTTCAGTCAGATGAAGCAGTGGAGGGTGTAAGTTTTTTTTTTTCGTGAGAGTACCCTGGTGCAGCTGGCCCGGTTTTTTTTCAATAAGAGTGCAAGGTTTTGTTTGTCCATCGTCAGAAACGTAGCCCCCCCTCCCCTACCATTTCCCTCGGCGGGTCCATGGTCATGAGACTTCGACCATGCACGATTTCAACCCCCGCCGCGCCCCCCCCCCCCTCCCTGCCCCTTTCGGTTTCCTCCCAGCCTCATAAACGAATGGAGTGTGTAATGTTGTCTGTTGTCGCTGAAGGACCCCGGTAAAGCTGCCTCCTTGATTTTTTATAGGAGTGCCTGCGATTATCGAGCGTACGAATAGAAAGTGCTCTTTCCCCCAATATGGATGCGCCAGCAGTTTTTTTATACTATGATATATCGAGGGTACATATTCGTTTATTGTAAGAAAGAGGACGCCGGAGAACCTTCCGCCTAGTCCTTGTTTTCCGTTATTCGTTTGCAACAGAGCAGTAGGTTGCCGAGCTTTTACCTGTAAGTACCCCTTTACCCGCGTTTTGTGCTACTCGGTTTTTGATGGGGAGCATGGTGTCGGATGCTTGCATAAATATATTAAGCACGTGAAAATGAATACGAGGGGTACTGATGGCGTCACTGGACCTGTTAAAATCTGCGTTTCACAGGATGTGTTTGCGATACGACGACGCATAGTAGTTACTGGAGATCGTAATAAACATACTTCCGCGCCACGACGACCCAATCAACGACTTCAATAGGATTATGAGGGCTCCTGCATCGGATTCAGCCACGATATCTTCTGATTGAAACCCACACGTGTCCCAAGCTGAAATGCATACGTTCCCGAGGGAAAAAAATATGATACTTGAGGGGCTTATTAGCCGATATATTACTGTGGTTTGATGGGACAACAAACCAAGAGATGGAGTACTCTCGCTTGCCAATATCGAATACCCAGTATGCTCTATCAACCTGCACGTAAAAAATAAACACGTAGTGAGCTGGGGCCAGCTACAACGGGGTACTCTCACAACGAAACTCAAAATTACACCCGCCACTGCTCAAGGAGACTGCGAGGAAAACAACCAGGGGCGAGGGGGGATGGGCTTCTGTTTTGACGCTCGGCAACAAAATAATCTTTACACCTACAAAAAAAAACAGGGGCCAGCTGCACCGTGGTATGCTCAAGACAAATCTCAAACTTGCACCCTCCACTGCTTGACCAGACTGGGCGGAAAAAAAACGGGGGGGGGGGGGGGGGGGACGACGACAACTAATACCCTGGACTCCTACTAAAAAAAAGGGGGGCGGGGCGCCAGCTGCACCGTGGTACTATCACGATAAAGCGCAAAAATACACCCTCCACTGCTTGGCCAGACTGGGAGGAACAAAACGGGGTGCGGGGGGGGGGAATCGACAATCAATCCCCTGGACTCCTTTTTAAGCAAACCAAAACGGGGCCCAGCTGCACAAGAGTACTCTCACGATAAACCACAAAATTACACCCTCCACTGCTTGACCAGACTGGGAGGAACAAAACGGGGCGTTGGGGGGGGGGGGGATCGACAACCAATACCCTGGACTCCTATGAAATATAAACGGGTGCCAGCTGCACCGTGGTACTCTCACGATAAGCCACAAAGTTTCACCCTCCACTGCTCCACCAGACTCGGAGGAAAAAAAAAGGGGGGAAGGGGGGGGGGGGGAACCGACAAGCAATGATTCTCGCGTTGAGCACGACAGGCGGGATTGAAAAAAGGTTCCCCGGTGCTTGTCGGAAACAATCGACTCCAGTACCAGCATACAACGGTGCTTCGACCTCCGGGTGTTGATGGAGGACGCATCCTCCGCGACATCTTCCTTCCTCATGACGGCGAGCACATCAGACGCCTTGCACTGATTGCTTCCGTACCTCAACGTAATGTTTTCGTCGACAGAGTATGACTTCCCCTTCATAGCCGCGCAAAGCGTAAGAACGACCCCCTCTGGGATAGTTTCTGACTGGACCGGTGTGCTCGCTTTGACTTGACCTGTGTTCAAAACGTAGCGAGCACCGGGGAAAGGCACAAACTTTAATCTCATGGACGTGTGGCGTAAAATCGGGCTGCGCACTCGAACGAGTAGCCTGAAACAGTAGAGATAAAAAAACTGCGCTATGAAGCAGTATACTGGGTTGCATCAGAACTGGAAGCGTATACTCGTACTGGCAGACTGGACCAGTGCAACACACCACCAGAAATATAATACCACCTGGCAATGTATACTGCGCATCCATACGACAATGTTAAGCGGAAGGAGCGCTAACCGATGACTACAGCAGTACCCAATGATATAATAGTAGACTATACACATAGCAGTGTATATACTGTATAATGTGCTGTTAAAGTCCTGCGTATACACATATATACCTAGTATACAGCAGTACTGCTGTATACTGGTACCTGGTATACTGTACGCGACTTACGTCAAGAACTTGGGAGTTAATATTTTAAGAAAGAGCTTTGTTTAATAAGAAATTACGGCTGAGCGTTTGTGCTCAGGCAGGAACGCCACCGTAAATACTACCTAGTATATGATACCTCGTAGCCTTTAAAATCCTACGCTCAACGTTGAGATCACAATAAGCCGCGAGCCTGAGCCCAAATAGGAGTTTCTTACCTGCTCTCGCGTACTTCACGATGATGTCCATGCAAATACAGCTGTAGTTTGTGTGCCCACTCACAGATCACAGCTCTATATATCTTGCTGTACGTGCAAGATTCAAAAATATACGATTTCGTGTAGACTACTGCTGTAGAGTATGTACAAAATTCAAAATTAAAAAATGTACGAACTCGTACGACGAACAAGCTACGTGCAACATTTGAAAATGTTCGAACTTGTATGGACTTGATCCTCACCTTCATCACCATCAGCTGTTGTTGCTGCTGCTGCTGCTGTCCCGGAGCCCCACGCTCTCAGCACCGGCGTCCAAACACCTACCCTGGCATTCAGCAGCTGCCTCCTTCCCCTGTGTTTGGTGTCCCATCGAAGTGTTCGTGGGGCTGATGCTGTCTGTGGCCTCGGTGATTGACGCCACATCTACACAAGTGCTTCCCCTTGAAAATCCAGGCAACTTCGTTCGCACTGGGCCCGTCGTCCTTCCGTCGCTGCTGTCGCCGGATTGCAAGAATCTGCTTGGCCTGGGGCAATTCCTCTGCGGTCTTCCGGGATGTCGTTCATGCTTGCTGTGTGACGACGCGCGTGACTGCTGGTGTGGGTGGTGGCGGTCTTGCTTTATGGCTCGGCTTTCAAAAATCAGGAAAAAAAAGACAAACAACCCCGCGCTCGATAATAATGCAGCCGTTTTTTCATGGAAATCCTGGAAAAAAAAGAGGAAATTTAGGAAATTCACATCTCCGATAAGAACGGCCCTTAAGCCCGAAATTCTCTCCTCCACGATTGCCGCTCGCAAGGGTGAATATTTGGCACCATACTTACCCCCATGACCAGTGGAAGAGGGTGACATAAGTCATTTTTTTTTTTAACGGCCTCGGGCTGTCTCTAGGAGCGAAACTCGTGTCGACCAATGACAGGCCTTCAATAATATTCAGGCTTTTTTCAAGCGGAGGCGAAAAAACAAAGTGCGCCGCATTTTGCACGAACCGGTTGGAGTTACTCCAAGGCACGTCTGTAGAATTTTTCGCGCTAAAAATCGAAGATCTGACCTGCCTACGTCCAACATTAAGCAGAATCTACCGAAAATCTGGATCATTCACTAAAACCAATTCATTTCAAGGAAATGACGCATCTTACTCATTTTTACGCGCTAAAGTCCAAATGTCCACGCCGTGTTTGAGAGATAGGCCCTGAAATTTTGCACACGTATTCTACATGCCTCGCGCAGGGCCTGACCTCCTTTTTTTTATTTTTTCTCCGAAAACGTTTGGTGTAAGGTGGTCTACGTTTTCCAAAAAAGCTTAGCTGACGAAAAATTAGGCAACCCCCCCCCCCCCGGCAGGTGGGGTCTTCGCAACGGCACATAGAAGACGTGTGCAGCATTTTACGGCCTGAATCGAAGAGGCATCGTGGGCAGTCGCTGGGGAATACACTTCGGGCGTTTTACTTGACCCAGCCTGTACGTTTAATTTTTGAAGTACACGTTTTTTCTGTGATCTAGCGCTACCACACTGCAACGCAGTGTTTTTTCTCCACATTTCGTTGTTTTTGAGGCGCACGTCTCCAGCGATTGCGACGTCGGTAACATAAATAATAAAATGCCCCGCCCTGGAATACCTTCCCTCCCTCCCGGTATACAGCCTGTATACACGAGCACACGGCGAATCTTAGGCAATTTCATTAACATTTACCATCACAGCGACAGTGACGGTGAAAAGTGCTTAAACTGGCCTCGCGACTGCTGGGCGCATACGTAGCAACTGCGCAAGCGATACACTACATGGCCGCTGCGCACCGGATTTCTCCACTTCTAACAAGACCACGGCCACACCAATTACAGATCAGACTATGTCATGACTTTGGTGGGGTTTCTGCGGGCGTGGTGTGTCATTTGGAGGCTTCAGTGGGGAGCGCGGCGCCGGTGAAAGAGCACAGAACGCTGAATGACCCAGTGTGCGGCTGTTTTTGACGAAACACCGGTTTCAATAATATTTAACGTAATAGGTTGTATATCATCTTACGTTTTGTGGGCAAATCAACACAGATGGGTAGTTCACAGGCAGTAGTAACGATAGTGGCCGGTAGGACCACATTGACTTATAGCCACCGATATGAGGTTGCTGGTCGGTAAGGCTTCCATGCCTGCTGGCGGGCCTTTCATGGTTTTGTTGCCTGCTGGCAGGCCTTTCATGGTTTTGTTGCCTGTTGGCAGGCCTTTCATATGTTCGCCGCTGGTCCGTAAGACTTCCGCACCTGCTGGTGGGGCTTTTCGTGTTTTGTTAACCTCACGGCTAAAGTTTCGTTGCAGGCTTTTTGACATGGTTTCGTTACCTGCTGGCGGGCCTTTCATATTTTCGCCGCTGGTCTGTAAGGCTACCGTACCTGCTGATGGGCTTTTCATATTTCGTTGAACGTCACAGCTGATGTTTCGTTGCAGGTTCTGCCACAGCTGTCGTTCTTGGTATTAATGACAGCTCACAGATAAAGGGGGGCAAGGCGCATCTTGCAGTTTTTTTTTCAAGGACGCGCCAGACCTGTCAATTTTCACCTTTGTATGGCCACTCGCACCTCCACGGTGTCAAGTCGATTCGGGTAGGTTCGTAATGCACACGAGAAAGGGCAAGGTTGCTCGTGCTGCGAGCGGTGCTTCTCCTGGTGTGAGCGGTGCTACTGCTGGTGCTGCTACAGGCTCTGTTTCTTTAGGAACTGCAATCACCAGTTCTGCTGCTGTGGGGGTTGCCGGCGGCTTCGCCATCCTAGCGCAGGATCCTGGACAGCGCAGGCTCTTTTGACGCGCGAGGTCGACAGCACTGCTCACGGTCACGCTACCGGCTGTGCAACGTCTGCTGCCGTTGCTGGTGCTGGTGCTGGTGCTGGAGGCTGTCTGTTGCTAGTGCTGGGGGTGCGTCATCCGTTGGTGCTGCTAGCGAGCTTGCTGATGGCGAGCTTTTCAACTCACCACCTCCTCTTGGAAAGAGCAAATCCATTGCTGCGTTGCCCGCTTCAGCGGGCGGGTCTAGCTCTGCCGGCCGCAGTGATACCTCGCCCGACTTTTGCCAGCGGCGGTTTGCCCGGAAATAAGCAGGAACCCCTGGAGGAACGCTCCAAGCTAACACCTGCACAGCAGTGCAACCGACGCGGTGCCTGCGCTCGAAGTAACAGCATTGGTTGGAAGTGGAAGCGAACCTGCACGATTTTTTTTATTTTGCGGTTTTTCAACTTATAGTCTGCAGAGTTAGTACGGATCTAGCACAGCCGGCCGCACGGGTACCTCGCCGGACGTTGCCAGCGGCAGCTGATCCGAAAATAAGCAGGACTCCCCCGGAGGAACACTCCTAGCCAACACCTGCACAGCAGTGCAACCGGTGCGCTGTCTTCGCTCGAAGTAACAGCATTGTTTGGAAGTGGAAGCGAACCTGCACGATTTATTTGTGTGTGCGTTTTTTTCAACTACTGCAAACACTTGGTACGTTTTTCCAGATTTATTGTTGATTGCATTGTAACCCTCGCGCTCCTTCTGCTCAGGACGTATGTAATGATGAAATGTGCGAGCGCCTCCTGGTAAAATTTGCGAAGGCGAGCAGACGCACTGGCAGGCTGCAAACATTCGGCAGCTGTTCGTCTGGGACCTGAGCGGTGGTAGTCTTATCCTCCCAGGCGATAAGGCCTTCTTTTTTTCTGCGCCTGTTCACCTTCGTAACTTTTTCAAGGAAGGGCTCGCACATATTAATATTATCATTATGATTGCATACGTCGTGAGCAGGAAAAGTGCGAGGGTAGCGATATTGGCCGACAGGACCACATACATGAAAAACATCTTGAGATTAAGACGGCAGTTCCTTCCGACGCGCTGTTGATAACCGCGAAGAAACGACCTTGAAGACAATGCGCGCCAAGAAACACAACACTCCACCGAGCCTTAACCCCTTAAGAGCCCCAAAATCCCTCCATATACTAACTTCAAGTAAATCTGTCCCCCAAAAGGGTTTCCAGTAGTGAAGGCGTTAACATGTTACGTGTCGAAGTCGCGAAATGACGAATATATCTGCAAAATATTCAACACACCAGAAGGTACGTACACCTCTCAACTATTGCTCGGAGGAAGCAACGACATACCTCCAAGGACCGCACGCAAACCAACACTACCCAACGCGTATTCAACGAGAGGCTGCATTTAACGGATTTCAGAATAGCTTGTTTCCAGGAAAATGGTTTGGTTCCGCACCGTACTTCAACTAGTCTAAAATACGCAGGGTGGTGGTCGGAGGGGCGGCAACGCTAACCTCGACCAGAACCCTAACTCTACCCTAACCCTAACCCTAACCTGGTGGCGTGACCCGTGCGTGGATGCTGCAGCTTGTGAAGTGCAGCCGTCGGGGAACCTGTGCTTTGGAAATACGCACCACCCAGTCAATTTTCTCCTCTTCTAACCCATTGATGTGTACTGTTCAACGAAGCCAACACCGCCCGAACGCAACTCAATACTACACCCCCGACTCCGGGTAGTAACAAAACGACCTGTGCGATGGGTGAAGGCTATCGGAGTATCGGAATATTGGAACGCATCGTTCTACTGTATTTGATTAAATGTGGTGCAGTAGTATCGTACCAGGTAGTGTTTTAGACCATAGGGAGTACCTAATTGAATGTAATGCAGTAGTAGTGTCATACCAGGTAGCGATTTGGAGCATATGAGAATTTAATGGAGCGGTATAGATGCCTCGAGCAGCAATGAATATCACGATTAAGCAATCGACGTGAAATCAACTGCATAAACCAGATATGCTACGCGCAGCATCAACAACAATAGAAATAAACAAATACGGACGAGGTTATACACCAGGAGACCGCAAATACGTACATTTATATGCTGACATTTTGACACCGACACCACTGTGCTGAGGTTACAGGGGACGAGTCGGCATTGAAAGACGTAAGGGTTGTGAGTGTGGACTGGCGAAAACAATTGAGAAGCCCTGCGCACATTGACGTGCGAAAAATAAATGCGCTGTCGAAAGCCTATCACAAAGTTGCCATTCCCAAATACATGAGGATAGCAACAACAACAGCATCGGAAACAACAACGAAAGAAACAAAAGATAGGCCTCGCGCAGCAACGATTATAGCGATTAAAGAATCACTCAACGGGAAATCAACAACCGCATGATACCTAAATCAAGTATTCGTATAATACGCGCGGCGTCAGCGATAGCGTGTGTTGGCATTTGAACACCGCTCTGGTGCTGGGATTGCATGAGATGGGAGTGCATTGAACGACGTGAGTTAGCGTGGCGAGTGTGGACTCTGGTGAAAAAAGAAAGAGAAATAAAAACGACAGAAGTAAAAAGCAAGGAAGATAACACGTACGTCATAAGCTACGTAGACTCGCCAGCAGGCGGGGTGTAGCCAGGTAAGGCAATCCACCGTACATAGTCAGATCCGACGTGCAATCAGAACGACGTGAGTCGAATCGAGCATGGATACGTACACCTGGTCATAGGGTTAAACGGTCGCATGGTGCGTGCAGGTGCGTACAGGAGGCGCGTGCACGTTCTCCGAAGGTATCGAGAGAGGGGTCAACTGAGCCCACGTCCCACGGCCGTAAGTAGCTAGCGTACGGCCGCCCGGACTTCTTCGCCTTGTTGCGTTCTCCCCCCAGTGCCCTTCGTGCAATTGATACCCTCTATGTGCCCAATACCGTTTTCATCCATGCCAGGAATCTTTTGAGCCTTTTTTTTTTTTGTTGCACGAAGCATCATCATGCTACATATAGGTCCCAGCTGAGCTCAGCTTGGCTCATCAGCTCATACGAACACGTGTACTCCGCCGTATGCTGTTCCGTGTGTGTTTGACCAGCCTGGACCAATTTCCATGCAGTGTGGAACGAGTGCTTGAGGTCCCGCAGCAGTGGGAAACCTACGTTTCCCAAGGTGGCGGGATCCCAAGCACTCCTTCCACACTACGTGGAAATTGGTCCAGGCTAGTCAAACACACACGGAACAGCATACGGCGGAGTACATGTGTTCGTATCGTGGAATGGAAGAAAAGGAGCTGCATTTTTCAAACAGGTGGCAAACAGCACGGCAGCTGTCATCGCGGGAGCAAGGACCCATCCTAACTGCCGAAGGCGAACCGCGTTGAGACACATGAAGCCCGACATACCTGTGACACACACACCTATCAATTTCCCGCCGCCCGTATCATGCACTGCTGTCGCCGGAAAAAGAAAACACAAAACCCTCTCAAAACTCAAGACATATTCCTGAATCACCCTTGGTTGGGGCTGCGCCAGCACCGTCGTTGGCGTTACCGATAGACGGCGAACCCCCAGTGTCTCCTTCACACCGCTCGCAGACTGGGGTTGCTCCCAGCACCCCAGTGGCGCTTATTTATATTGTAAAAAAGCGGGCACGTTCCCGAGTCGTCGCTCCTGCGACGATCGCATACACCCTACTGAGCAGACGAGTTCCTCCTCGTTTTGGCCACGATACGGCCCTCGCAACCCGTCTTAGGGCACGGCCACTTGGGGTTACCCTCCCCGCCAACAACGGACCACCCCTCCGTATCAGCACCAACCCCGCGACCTCCACCGCTCGACGCCGCACCACCACCTCCCGACTTGGACCTCTTCCGGGGAGAAGAGCGGTAAATTGACCACATTTCTCGGTCGGAGCGCGGAGCTCAAGCTCGCTTTGTGTTGTGTGCAGCCGGGTACTGACTACACGAACTTCAACTAACTGCCCTCACAGGCGGCAAGTCTGAAGGGAATCCAGCTTCCACGAGCGAAAAACATAACAACAGTTAAAGTGTAAGCAGTAAAGCGGCAGATGTAGAGGGAGTTCAACGTACACAAAACAGAAGAAGAAATGGCGAAATAGTTCTAAATCGTGTTGGCAGAAACCAAACATGAAGAAGGCAGTTGAAAAGTCAAGAAACAACTCGAAAAACGAAAAATATAATAATAAGATGGAGCAAGAACTCAATAAAGAGCTGGACCGTTCCTCTAGTAATGAAAGGAGGCGGTGTCCAAGTGGGACGTCCTGAGAGGCCAGGGATGCACCAACCGAGCGATCTCAGGAAAAAAACAAAAATAAGGACTTCTATATATTGCCACCCCCCCTCTGTAGGCGAGCTCGTCCATGTATGTGGTTGTCTTATTCCGTTTTTACTGGCTTAGACCAGACGCGTATTTTTCTTGTTGGTTTGTTTTTGTAGCGATGTGTATATGGCTTTACCTCGCCACACTCCCCTGCTGGCAAGTCTACGTCGCTTATTTACGTACGAATTGTTCTCCTTGGTTCGTTTTCTATTTCTTTCGTTCTTCTTTTCTTTATTCCTTACTACTAGTTCCTTTTTCTCCTCGGATTTATTTGCGCATTGGTTGGGTTCCCTGGTTCCCTGGGTGACATGCGGTGTAGTGGTTCCAGATGCAAGTATTGAAACGTTTTTTTTTTTTTTTTTTTCGCACACTTCTACTTTCCAGCTTCTGGACAAGCCGTGGTCACAGGTGTCGTCCCTTCTTCCCCCCGGTTCTTGCCTTCACTTTTTATCGCGCATAGGGTCCAGCACTCCCATTGCTCATCGATTTGTCATCGAGTGTTGCTAACTCACGCTCTCGCGCTTTCCGCAAGTCAATTTGTGCACAAGAAAAAGTCCCAACGAATTTATACGAGTATGCACTCGGCGGGGCTCGAACTCACGAAACTGACCTATACCAGGCGCGAGGTTAACCTGATACGCCACCGGGGCGACCGGCTACAAACGTATGTGCCAGTATGGGCCTGGCACGAACTTGGGCTGAATTCCGATTCCATTTTGTGTATTTTTGGGCGGATGCATGATTTGCTTCAGCTGTGATGTATGTGTGTACCGCTTTTGGTACGTTTTATTTTGTCCCTGGGGTGTCCTTCCACTCCAGAGTCCCTGGAGCCTGTCCTGTGCCCATGGGCTTGATTATGCGAGTTAATGTGAGAACAACAACAACAACACCAACAACAACAACACCAACAACAACACCACCACCAACAACAACAACAACAACAACAACAACAACAACAACAACAACAACAACGTACGTCGAAAACGTCGTAATGTGAAACCATAATTTTGAAGAGGCTTCACACGGCTGAGCGCTCTTCCTAGACGCTCGATGATATTGTGATCGTGGTTCTTTTGGGCCCTGCGCTGTGTAGAGGCCCTTCTATAGTGCCGGTTGACTTGTGTCGGTTGCCCGCCATGGTGTCTGAAATATTTTGACGCAGATGGGAATAGCCAGGGGTGGCAGCATGCGGAGTAGTACCGGTTGCCGCTATAGTGCGGGTAGTTCCCTCTATAGTGCACATGCAGGTGCTATGGAGGGACCGCTTCAGTGTAGACCTGCAGTTGCAAGAGTGCGACGACAATGACGTCATTGATTAATGCGCTCGGAGTGGGCGACAACGATGCCAACGTTGTAAGAAGTTGAGGTGGGGTGTGGGGCCGGGATCCCGAGATGAATCCACCCGGGGTACGTTAGATAGCACACCTTTCTAGAACAATACACTCCGTGACAATCCACAAGTAGGATGGGGTGTGGGACCGGGCGTCGGAGATGGATCCACCCGGATAAGTTTTATACTGCACCCTTTCTTCATCAGCACACCCGGTGATAGTATTTTCCGGGACACGTTGGGTAGCACACCCTTCGGCAACAGCACACCCGGTGATGATAGTTGAAGGTGTAAAATGTTGTCCTCCGAGGTTTTCCCTCATGCATGCTTCGCGATGGCAGTATATGTCGCAGGTCTGCGACGAGTCTATCTGGTATAATGCTGCCGTCGGAAGCTGCATTAATTCGCAGCTGTAGTAATGCACTCCTTGCGTTTGTCCCCTTTTCAAGTCTCACAGGGATTGGTCCTTGTTGCTTCAACAAGAATGATTTGAGTATATTCCCAAGCATGTACCCGGAGTGCACATGCAGTTATATATAGAGGTCAAGTTATACCTTTGTGCTGGTATTTTTTTTTTTTTTTTTTTTTTTTATCCTCCGGCGGATGGGGAAAAATAAAGCTTTAGCTCACCACACTTCCGCGTATTTTCATACGCGTCGTGTGTCGATTTAGCTCAGTTGCTTTCGCAGCCCAACGCTAGCTGGCGCACCCTTCGAGTCCCATTGTAGGTATTTGTGCTGGTATTGCTGCGAGAACAAATCAACTCCAATTCTAGGTATGATTAGTGTTTCTCCGAAAGCTTGCGCGTGTTATTTGCGAGGGTAACCTCGATTTGCTCCTTCCCCTCACCGGGCTTTGTGCTGCTTTCCATCGCCGCATCAGGTTGTCCGGCGAGATCATGCCCTCCGCCACTGCTCCAACTGCTGTCGGGAGGTTCACGAGGCGGGACGCATCGAATCCGGTGTTCCGTACGCGGTAGGTTCTAACACGTACGGTAGGTTATGAAGGCTACGCTAGGTTATAACGTTATAACGTTTATGCGAGGTTAAAACGGCGGCGGCAGGTTTATCAAGGCGACGGTAGGTTACAACGGCGGCGGCGGCAGGTTTATCAAGGCGACGGTAGGTTACAACGGTGGCGGCAGATTGTAGTGGCCATGCTAGGTTAGAGCTATTCACGGGTTGGATAACTTCTTGCCGGTCAGATGGGGTCAGGGTGACCCGGCCCGACCCGTGATATTTGAAAATATCCTGACCCAACCCGACCCGACCCGACCCGACCCGACCCGTGACATTTCAAACACCTCCTTACCCTACCCGACTCGACCCACGACTTCTTGAAAACCTCCTGACCCAGCCTGCGGGCCAGGTCGTGACGCATGAAAAGCCCTGGTTATGACGGCTACACTATTATTAGGTTATAACGGCGGCGGTAGGTTATAACGGCGACGGTAAGTTATACAGGCTACGGTTACAAACGGCTACGGTAGGTTATAAATTAGGCACTAGGTTATCACGGCGGCGGAAGGTTATAGTGGCTATGGTAGGTTACAACCAGGAATTTTCATGGGTCGTGACCCGGCCTGCGGGTCGGATCGCGAGGTGTTCAAAACTCCGCGGGTCGAGCCGGGTTCGGCCAGTTTCTTTTTTGAAATGTCACGGGTCGAACCGGGTCGGGTCAGGATCTTTTCAAGTGTCACGGGTCGGACTCGGGTCACCCTGACCCGATCCGACTCGCGGGAAGTGATCCGACCCGTGAAAAGCCCTGGTCGTAACGGCTGCACTAGGTTATAACGGCTACGGTACGTTGTGACGGGTATGGTAAGTTATTGAGGCTGTTGCGAAAACGGTTGGATAGCAAATACCACAGGAGTCGATATGTGTCGTCCGCGTAAGGAACAAAAAGCAAGAAGACCAACAAGACCCTTACCATGCCGTACACGCTACACTTAAATGTCGGGTACAACCATTCATGACAATCAAACCGAAGTCCAGCCCGCTGCCCAGATGGCGGCGCTGTTTACAGACAGAAACAGCGATAGGGTGCACATTTCTGTAATTTTTGTGTGTATGACGTTATTTTTTGCGAGCACGTGTGGCACGGCATGATGCGAAGCTTATTTTACTTGTTCGAACGACGCCTCAAATCTTGTATATTATCATACGCTGTTTTGCAATGTTCTGCACTCGTTTTTTTTTTGTTCAATTTCTCGGCGGATTGGGAAAAAATAAAGCTCAAGCTCACCACACTTCCACGTATTTCCATGCATGTTGTCGCGCCAGCTAGTATCAAAAGGACGCCAAGAGTGCACGCTACGCGTCGCAGAATGCGAAAGTTTATTTCGTAAATTAAACGACCCTCTTGAATCCGACTGTTACGTACACTGTACACAGGTGTACTGCAGCCGCGCCTGTAAGTCTCGAGAGGATGCCCTGCGCTCAGCGGAAGCAGGTGCTCTCAGCAAGCTCGAGGGTATAAGCATCGCAAGGGACATTGATCTAGACCTTCTCCGAATGATGCTGAGGCTGGTCATCATGAGGGCGACAGCGCTTGGCTTGCGGCCCGAGAACACGCAGAAAGTAGACGGAAGGGGGTCCGGAGAAGATCAGGAGCATAAGGAGGCCGAAGCTGGGGGAGAGGTAAGATCTTTCTGCGGTGGTCACCTGAAAAAGAAAACCGACAACAACAAAAAGCGGGGGAGAAAAAGGGAAAGAGAAAGACGAACAGAGCGAGAGGTGGCGGGGGTTGCAAAAGGGGGAAACGTCGAGGGCGTCAAGGGTAAAAAACTCAACGACGATATGAAAGAAAGTATCCTCGTTAGTCAGCCACCGCATTATGAATAGTAGTATGTGAATATTTTATTTGCCTTCCCACTATTTGCAGTGCATATTTCGTTAAAAAATATATCTATCTGGAACGAATAATCGTGTCCCTGTCCGGAGGTACATGACTCGAAAGGTGATGCAATACATCGACTACTGCCACGCTCACCCAATATTTTCACGTTCCCTGCACGTGCACTCTCAATAGCCAGCGTTGTGTATAAACAAACGCAATATTGCAGGAGAGTCTCCGAAACGAGAGCGCGTCAGACTTACGGTGAAAGTTGTTGGACACGCGTTGCCACCATGCTCCGGCTCGAACCCGCTCGGCATCACTCAGGCGAGAGGGTGGTGCTGATGGCGATGCTGATGCTGCTTGTGCTGGTGATGAAAAAGCATTTAGAGAACGCGAGCATCGAATTTGTAGATAACGTTGACCAAATTGGTGGACGGATATCCAGGCTTTCCCCCATTTATATACCTGAAGAAAAAAATTCCACTGTAACTTTTGTCCAGTTTTGCGAGAAAATGCCCTAGCCACACAGCCTCCCGATTGCGCGGCTCATACGTTGTCTTTCAGGGACCGCTTCTTCTCCAGCAGTGGCGCAACTTGCACTCGCTCATGCATCACCGGGAGACCATGTCGGCATCGTGGATCACCGTCGCAAGGTGGGGATGTTAAGTTTGTTTGCACCATGTGGTAGTTTGGGGCAAGCCATCCCACGGCAGGGTACCCATGCAGCATATTCTAAGAATTTTCTGAGCTCCTAACATGAGGAAGGAGGTCAACATCAACATCAACTTCAGCACAACATCGACATCAACATCACCCGAAACATGACTTCGAAGGAATTCGTTCTCGCAACCCGACCAACACTTCTATGTGATAGTCTTATTAGTAGTAGTATTAGTAGTATTATTAATAGTACCTGGTATTATCGTAAAGGTACCAGACTAATCTATACCGGGTAGTATAGTTCCTCGCTTGAGGAGGAGCCCAACCAATCAGAATGTCAGAAACGCCATTTGGCCAAAAAAGTGCACTCCCTACCGACTCGGGCGGCGACGGGAAAAAAAATGACGATTTCAGCATCGACCACATGAAACCGCACGAGCTACCGGGGTGAAGCGCGTGTCCGAGCTCCTATGGAAGGAGCGGCAGCACACGAGTGCAGCATGGTGCACAGTGGTGCTTGTACTACTGGGTGCTCTTCCTGGTCGCGTGATAGCGTCGGGCTTGGTGCTGTTTTCGCCACTATACGTGGTTTCCGACAGCGTTAACGGCCTCCACGCCTGGCACATGATCGCGTTGTCGCAGGGTGTCGAGTAGAGCTACAGGATAGCCACCCACCTGCCGAATAGAGCTATCTATGATCTCGTGCGCTCACAGGGCCCGCGAAAGTTCATTTGTGTCAGTGATGGGTGCTTTGCCGCAGCAGTAGTCAATACCCTACCGAGTCGCTGATCGGTAACACATCGTACTCGTTTATGGTCAGAGCTCAATAGCATGCAATCGAAGCGCTCATTTTTCGACTGTTGTCACTCGTCGGCCACGTACACCGCCAAACATATTTTGCGGTGGCTCTAAACGCACAAAGCGCGGAATGACGAGAAACCTCGGGTTTTTTTTTAACGTTCGTACCTGGCTACCGTGGCGCACAAGCCATCCGCACCTGCTACTACAGGCGTAGCACTTTCTGACTTTCAATATTTTGTGATTGCCGGAGGTTCTCAACAGAGGAGCTACCTATTAAAAGTATCCTTGGAATATGTATATATATATATTTTTTCACGTTGTTATTTGTTATGTACCTAGTAGGCCATGGCATCGGGATGATAAGGAAGTACATTTTCCTGAAACTCGGTGTTGTAGTGAGGTATGGAGCTGCGCAAGTGAGACGAAAAACATGGTGCACCCCGGTCGCGGCATGCCTCCATCGCGCACCGAGCTCACGAGTACACCGCACCCTGCCCTGTTCCTCTCGTCATTACCGCACGATAATTGCAGGGAAGCGGCCGAGGATCTGACCCAGATTGTTCCTGATTGGGCCCGTCTCGAGGTGGGGGAGGTGGTCGAGTTAGCCTGCCGGGTGAACGTCAACGCGCATGGTTTCGGGGATGATTTCAAACCCAACTCCGTCATCGGCGTGGGAATGTTTCCCCTGCTTGCGATGGTTAACCACGCATGCCGGCCGAACTGCACCTTCGTGTACTACGGTGAGCAGCCCGAGAAATTATTTTTTTGTTGCCCGATGTTCATGTCCCAAACGGTGGTTGTGAGTCCCTTTCCCGGAAAAGATGACCCACGTCGTTACCGTTTTTTTTGTCTGCTACGAAGCATGTACGGAGTGGTCCTTGCGGGCATGGATACAAGTGGGTTTAACCAGTGGCGCGGAACGATGTTGGAAATGTGTCTTCGCTGAGACGGATACCACTCCCTCTACTCGACTGCTTGCTGCAGCACCCGGTATTATGTATGCCCGCCTACCGTATTGCTCCAGTCCAGCCTACATAACTGTGCATTACACTGGGGAACAGCACGCCGACGCGTATTGTTGGAGCTGCATTCCAGCACTGTGTATAGTTGTACACTTAACCAGTCAGCGGGCCATGGAATACGTGACTGAAGAAAAGGATCCCTACTGCGGCATCACCATCGTTCACGCCATCTATCACGATCTTAGTTGCATCGTAAAATCCCCCCAATAGCAGCGGTTACCCACTTATCGATGAGCGCTCCGAGTCGCGTGCGGCCGGACATCACCAGCGGTTGGCGAACCCGTTCCGAGAGGTGCTCGCTCTTAACTTGACGATGCCCATCGGTCGCAAGGTGGCAAGCTGACGGTCCGCACGCTCGAGGGGGTTCCCGCCGGGAGTGAGCTGTGCGTGTGCTACATCGATCTACTCCAGCCTAAGGTCGATCGCAGGCAAGAGCTTCTGGCGACGAAGCATTTCGTGTGCGCCTGCTCCAGGTGAGGACGGGGGTCGTTTTGCTTTGCAGGTGTCTCTACTACTGTGAACTTTAATAAGGACTAGCGATACGGCCACGGCCCCGCCCGCGGCGTTTGACTTGCGTTGCCCGTAGTGGTAGGGTAGGGTATAGCAGTACCTATTGTGTGCGCTGTGATGTTGCACTCTCTGCACGGAAATGTAAGGAGCATGGGGATATATATATATATATATATATGTAAGTTCCGAACCACCGTTACATTTCCTTCCGGAATCACTGAGCGGTCTTTACATGGTACGACATACACAGCAACAAGAGTAAACGTAGTACTGGAGGAGCAATACTGTGTTAGATGGAGTACCATTGCTAGTACCGCAGTATCAACTACAACTTGCTGCTATTTTTTGTCGCGTGCTGTGGATATTCCACAGTCCCCAGCGTGCAGGTCTTACACAACCCGGCCAATTGGTAATCATCCAGTGTGGTTGGGGTTCCACACCACGCGGGGCTAACATCAATCTGAGGATCTCCGTTTTCGTCCCCGGGGCCTGTTGGGATTGTAGATGTGTGGGAGGATGTAGCTTAGCTTCCCTGAGTGCGCCGGGACCTCGACGTTGTCCCGAGGGGCAACTCTCGCCGCGCGCTGGCTCCATGTGCGCTCCAGTCGATCCGCAATCAGCCGATGGACGTGAGGTTTCCGCACGGTGGGGGGCGGCAACGACCCGGGGAGTGGCCGTTTTCGTCCTCGAACTGTTTGAATTATACATGTATGGAAGGACCTCTGGTCCGTTGATGGGATCTTATCGTCCCTGGGTGCGACGGGACCTCGACGTTGTCCCGAGGGGCAACTCCCGCTACGCGCTGGCTCCTTGAACCTCAGTCGATCAGCAATCAGCCGACGGGAATGGGGGTTCCATACCGTGCGAGGCGGCACCGACCCGGGGGATCAACTCTTTTATCCCCAGATGTTGGAGTTGTAGTTGTGTGGAAGGATTTGTGATCCAGGGATGGGAAACTGCGGTCCACGCGTACTGCGGGCCCTTGAAATTGACCCAAGGGGCAACTCTTGACGCGCGCTGGTTGCATGTGAGCCACAGCCGATCAACAATCAGCCGACGGAGGTAGGGTTCACACACTACGCACTGTCCGGGGCGGTATCGATCCGGGGGATCAACGATTTCGTCCCCGGGTGTTGGAGTTGTAGATGCATGGAAGGGTTTCTGATCCGCGGATGGGAACTTGTCGTCCCAGGATCCGGCGGGACCTCAGTCTTGTTCTGTTGGTTGTGTCCCCAGTCCCCATCCCTCTCTACCCATGCCGCGGGGCGGTGCTTAAATGCTCTGGATGGCGAAACCGTGATGACAGACGGACAGAATAGTCACTCCAGAACATACATGACATAAAACATCGATTGGTTCAATGGTTTCACCTGTAAGCTCGTGAATCTCCGAAAAGGAAGGGCGCTGGTGGGAGGGGAAGTAGGAGAAAAACCCAACAGGCAGAGCCAGCGGCCGGCCGAGAATGATGGTGGCTTGACACATGGGTCCGTAGGTGCACACCTGATATGTTGTACCTACATAGCTGCCCTACTGATGCTCTTGCTGGCTGGGCCGGCGCCCAGCCGAGAATGCTGTAGGGCGTGGTACCTGAGGGGTAGGCTTGACACGTGCATACATATGCGGGGTGTTGTCCGTGAAGTACGTACTGCTGCTGTACGAACTACGGTATGCACTACTGTCGTCTGTACGTATGTGTCATGCCGATTGCTACTGCTTTGCTGGTGTACATGCTGCACATACCTGATGGTGTACGCATTATATGTACCAGGTATCGAAGAAGGAAACAAATCCGGGACTGCTGTATACTTGCTCCGAAGAAATCCATGGCCCCGGAACGGGGTTCGGCCTATAAGCTGCGCCTGAGTTGCTCTTGTTGAGACTTGAAAACCAGACGAAAGTGGCACGATGGCGGTCAGGACTGCCTCGAGATTGCCGGCAATGCTCAGCGCGCGACGGCCACGACCCGGCGCGACGTGAGACGTAGTTCTCTGGTTGTTGTGTCCCCACCCCTCTCTACCCATGTCGCGGGGCGGGGCTATAACGCTCTGGGTGTCGAGACCATGACGACAGACAGGCAGAATAGTCACTCCAGAACATGCACGATAAGCAAAACACTGATTGGTCCAATTTTTGCCTGCAAGCTCCTGAATGTCCGAAAAGGAAGGGCGCTGGTGTGAGAGCAAGCAGGAAAAAACCCCAACTGGCAGGACCAGCGGCCGGTCGAGAATGATAGTGGCTGGCACATAGGTCCGTAGGTGCGCACACGATATGTTGTATGTAAATAGCTTCCCTACTGGTGCTCTTGCTGGCTGGGCCGCGGCCGGCCGATAATGCTCTAGGGCATGGTGCCTGAAGGGTAGGCCTGGCATGTGCATATGTATCTCTGGGTATGTTGCCCGTGATGTACGTACTACCGCTGTACGAACTACGGCATGTACTACTGCTGTCTGTGTGTACGTGTCATGCCGATTGCTACTGCTTTGCTGTTGTACATACTGCGCATACCTGATGATGTATGTATGATATGTACCAGGTATCGAGGAAGAAAACAAATCCGGGACTGCTATGTAACTGTTCAGAAGAAAGCCATGACCCTGGAACGGGTTTCGGCCTATAGCTTGAATCGTTCTTGTTTAAAAGTTAACAGCCAGACGAAACTGGCTCGATGGCGGTCAGGACTGCCTCGAGATTGCCGGCGATGCTCAGCACGCGACGGCCACGACTGGGCGCGACGTGAGATGTACTGTTCTGCTGGTTGTGTCCCCAACCCTCCCTACCCATTCCGCGGGCCGGGGCCGAAACGCCCTGGATGGCGAGACCATGGCGACAGACAGACAGTATAGCGACATTTAATAAAGTAGAGAATGGCAATTTTTTCCCAGAAGAAAAATGGGTTGTCTGTAATACTCAGGGTAATACTACTACTGCTGTACCTGGTAAAAGCTACTGGTGTATAGTAACGTCTGACGTCGAATCAACCCGTTTGGGAGTACAAGGTGAAAATAATGTCTGATGTGACGGTTTCAGAATCTGTATTTCATCGTATGGTGCCAAATCAACCCGTTTGGGGAGTGCAAGGGGAAAAAATTGTCTGAAGGAAGTATCGGTGAGGTAACATATGTGGCAACTTCTGATGTCAAATCAATCGTTTAGGGAGTACAACGGGGAAAAATGTGGGAAGGAAGTGACGGTTACATAATTTACGTAGCGACGTTTGATGTCAAGTTAACCCATCTGGGTCTACAAGCGGGAAACACGTCGGAAGCAAGTGACGGTTACATAAGTGACGGTTACAGAATCAACCCCGCGAACCAACCCGGGCTGCTGGGGTAGGGGGCGTATCCGAAGCGCAACGTCTTCAATTGTTCGACACATGCAACACCGTGCCGGTACCCGGACTGCTGCGCATACAATCTTCCCTAGGCGGTTGACAAGATTTGCACTTCTCTTTGTTTTTGGCCCGTATAACTTCGCCCCGAAACGGTTGCATGTTTTCTTTCCTTGTCCTTGAGCATGGAAGCGTGCTACGATACAGGTAGCATTTTTGGCCTGAGACGTTTTTGAACGACGGGGTTCCTAAGGCCCAAAATCGCCGGAAACGTTCGTTTTTTTTTGCTATAATTCTCGTTTTTTTTTGCTATAGGTCGGTTTGACGGTTCATTGGGTGGTACTTTTGTTTTTCCCGAAATCAGTTTTTTTTGTGTTTCTTGCCTTGTTGGTTTCCCGAAATCAGTTTTTGCCTTATTAGTAGATTGATAGATTAATAGCTTAATAGCTCAGTAGCTTGATGGCATAGATATCTTCAATAGGTTAGATATCCTCAATACGTTAGGAGCACCAGAAGGCAATGGTACTGTAATGCTGCACCTTTGTCGTAGTGTGCGTCCATGCTGAATACGATAAACATATAATCGACTTGGGATTATTTTATGGTGATGAGGCGTACCATACATACCGAGAATGTCATCGTGTGAGATCCGCAAGAAATGGCGCCAATAGAGGGAGGATACCAGTGCCCATCTCCGCGTGTTTCCGGAGTGCGTTCGTCGCATCTAAATGCTCCCACGGATATCGTGGACGTCTCCGTCTTCTCTTCCAACTTCCTGCAGGTGTGACCATCCTGATCCTGTCGATTCCTACCTGGACGGCGTGTGTTGCCCCGACTGCGGCCCAAACGCCTGCCTAGCCTCGACGTGAGTAGCCACGAGAACCGGTTCACCTCGGGCGGAGGAGTGGCTGGCTCCAAATGTCCGAAGGCCGCTGTTACGACGGGGGTAGCACCCTTGGGCGAAAATGGTGACAGTGGATACCCCGATTTAAGAGCGCCCCGTGACAAGCAAGCCGAAACATGCGCTATTAACCACAAAGCGCTCCTATATTTAGCGGGACATATGTATCCTTTTGTGTGGCGGGATATGCCGAGTTGACCGTTTCTTAACTACCGAATTATCATAACTCGGGCGCTCTTAACCCCTTTAGAGCCCCAAAACCCCTCCGTATACTAATTCCAAGTAATTTGGCGCCAAACGGGTTTCCAGCTGTAAAGGCGTTAAATCGGGGTACCCGCTGCTGTAGTTTCGACGGGGCTCCTCAATTAGAGAAGTACTGAATGTCGATGCTTTTTTTTTTGCAATAATTCCTTTTGTACCTGCTGCAGGGACTGTTTGCTACGCCATGCGCTTACATTTTTGTGATTTTTTTTTATGAAAACAGTCACATTTTGCCTGAGATATTGAGATGCCGCAAGGGAGGAGGAGCGCCAGAAGAAAATGGGTGCACCCCTCACCGCACTACTTGTGGCGTGATGCAGCAGGGGTCCTCTCCGATAAAGCGGTCTGACTAAGGCGGTATCCTGATAACAGGCGATTAAAATCGCGGGGCGGGACGTCTAGCAATTGCATTCATACGATAACATATCATAACCTGGAATGAAAAAGGTGAACAAGGCCAATAAGCCGGTCATATTGCTCTTGGCACGCCACCGCCTTGCTGGGTGTGTGTGGCATGCGACATGCGATATGCTACATGCGACATGCGACATGCGATATGCGACATGCGACGTGTGGTATGCGTGCGCAATGGGTTAGTGCTGACGTTTCGCTCTCTAGCCTTATCTTGATCTGCCTGGGGTGCTCGGTCTAGTAGCAAAAATAGCTTGTCTCGTCACCATGGACTAGGTTATGGCGATGACGATCGATCAATTTAAAGAAGCGTGCTACGATGGGGAGAGCATTTTTTTTTTAATGTTTTTTTGTGTGTGACTGACGGGCCTATTCAGCTGAAGAACCACCCGATGTATTTGTTTTATTTTTTCTTTTTTGTAATTATCCTCCGGCGGATGGGGACACGGATAGGGAAAAAATCAGCTCAAGCTCACCGCACTTCCACGTATTTCCGTACATGTCGTACCCTATGCCGTAGTCAAGCATGCTTACAGTGCCATTCGGTGGATGGTATACCTAGGCCTTGGGATTGCTCATCGGGTTGAACTTTGTTGTTTTATCACAGTCAAGTTTTTCTGGGGTGTGGTATCGACCGGCCTCCTAAAAAATGGAGAGCCTCGTTGTGTGCGCCTAGTAGCACGTGTCAAATGTGAGAACAACAAGAGCAAGCCATCGTTTACCGGATTTCGCCCCCAAACACCCACCAACCTTTTCAGACCTCCACCAAGCCCAGAAGATGTCATCGCCGCGCAGTTGGCCGAGCTCGGTGTAGAACAGCCTAGCTCGACCGCGAAGAGGGCTACGGGAGGCGGAAGGGGCAGCAGCAAGAAGAGAGGTAGCGGAAGCACTGCTAACCCACCTCCGGCAACTACCGGCAGCAACCTCCATAACGGGAGCGGTGGCGGGGATGCTGCCGCGGCCGACGGGGTGATGCATTGTCCTGCGTGCCGGCGGCAGTACCCTGTTGAACTCGTCGAGAGGACTCTTTCTCGAGCGCAGGTGTTGCGGTGAGAGCTTTTCCTTTTTTGACCTTGTGGCATCCATTCTGAACGAAAGTGTAGGGATCGTTGGGTATGATACGTAAACCACTGCAAAAATGACCCCCGCGCTAGTTCCAAGTAGTTACTACCAGGGTACTTATAAACGAGAGTGGGGTTCTAAGCGGGTCAATACCCCGATGATCTGATAGCCTCTTGTTCTTGAGTTTTGACGGTTTCCTTGGGGGAGGGACTGTTGCCATATCCTGCCTTTCCAGCGACTGTGTTTTGCGACGCACGCGCCCGCTCTTCCGATCCTTCTCGCGCAAGCTGCGAGTATTTTGCCACCGGCACGACAATATGGCTGTACAGATTTAGTATTTCTGCCGAGCCACAGCAGTTGTTAAGTTTGAGGTGCCAATACTGCTCACTAAGCCGTTGATGCCGGTGCAACTTGAACGCCCCAAGACTTGTTTTGTTGGTTCGTAGAAGCGTGGCAACAGTGATGGACCGTCTTTCCACTATCGTGCCTACGTTCGGCGCGAGTCTACGAGGACAAAATTCTGGACCCTCCTCGCGCGATAAGAATGAAGGCATATACGCTTAGATTGGGGTGGGGGGGGGCTATGTGACCCCGAACCTGAGTTTCGAAAAGTGGGGGAGTTGGAGAAAAAATGGAAATATAGGAGATGGGATGGAAGCAAATCCAAAGAAAAGCGCGCACGTGTACTTTTTGTTAGCCTCACAAGCTGATGCTACGTCTCGAACTGCTTCTGTTTTTCGCCCAGGACCGTGGCCATGACAGCGTTACACCAAGGGAAAGACTTGCCTCGGGCCAAGAAATCGCTGGAAAAATGGTTGGATGACTACGATGCAGGTCAGCGCCAGGGCCCGGCAACTTGTGTCGTCGTTAATTTATTCGAGCTGTCGGGGATGCGGAGGAAGTTGACCTTGGAGACTTGTCGATAGTGGTTGCAGTTTACCACTACTACAACGGACAAAGAGCAAGGGAGGTCATTGTTTAATTACTTAATTGAATCAGTTCATTGCTTTGTTTCGGGGGGCAGGTGGTAGGGGTAAAGGGCGGCTGGTTAATAATACATTTTTGTTCGGGATTCTTTTCGATTGGGGTAAAGGGGTGCTGCTTAATAACACTGGCACATTATTTTGGGGATTAATGAGGCGTTTTTGTTTGTGCACTGTTGAAAAAACATGGACGTTTAACATCAAAATGTTGATTTGTCCTGCCCGAGCTCGACAATTTTCCAATTTCTAAGTGCTCTCTGGTAATCAGGATTCGTACGTATTTACCCCGATCTCTTACCACACATACCTACAGAAGAGACGTTTATTTCAGGCATAACAGATCTGCAGACCGTGGACTGAGAAGGAGGGACTGCGCCCTTCATGCCAGAATTCCTGACAGCATGTTCTTCGATGCACCGCTGCTCTGACAGATGATCTGCGTTGATAGGGCCCCTTCCGAGGCCCACCCTCACTCTCTTACACTAGCTACCTTTTGACCTTCCCTGCCAACATCCGACCAAGGCGTCAGTTGAGTAGCTGACTAGACTCCTGTTAATTACACAAGTCCCATACTATTCCCAAGTGCTTTGTCCCAAAAAACGTGGGTGCAGTTCTAAAAGAGTTAACACCTCTAGGACCGGTACCCGCGTTTTGAGGACAAACTACTTGAAAATAGTGTGGGATTTGTGTCCGTAGTCATACAAGGGTGAAACCACGGACCACGCTTATCCCATCCCCTCGGAGCTCCCCTGTGCTGCCCTTCTATAGGTTAACCTCCATACTGGCATTGAAAATGGGGCTAGAACTCACGCGGGTAGAGTCCAACGGCTTCTGGGTTGCAACTGTTTTTGTTTTCGCGCGGTCTTCAGCGGCGTGTTTGTACGTCCGGTGTTTGGTCGTCCTGGGATGTCCTGGATCCATCACTGGGTTTCCTGGCAGCTATGGGTTATTTACAATGTGCTGCTGTAGAGCTATGCACACCGTGGTCGCTCGAAACTCTGGAGAATTCAACTGTCTTCTCTCCTTTGTTTGGATCACAGGGAGTAATTATCTCTAGCGTAGTCGTCTAGACCATACGTCCCGTCCCCGGCCTGCCGACGGCGGGCTGACCCATGTGGCGTGAAGTTCTCAGCCACTTGGTTCCGCAGTTGGGGAGTGGCGGGAAAAGTTTGGGAAAGCGCAGTCGCTCGAGCTGGGGGTTTCGTTGCAAAATCGCACGGGAGAATATTGGCTTTGCGTTTCTCAGGTCTGCACGAGATAATTGGCAATGTACGGTATGGATATTTGCCAATGATCTCGTGCAAGACGTGAGAAACGTGGAGGCGATAACCTCCTCGGCGTTCGTGTAAAACCACCCCCCCCCCGCTCAATCTTTTCCGCTCTCGGAGTTTTTTCCCCGCTACTCTAGCTGCAGAGCCAAGAGACCGAGGTTCAGGTGACGACCAACCAACCGACGCCAGGCCGGGGGCGGGAAGGGAGGTATAACGACGTCGCTGCAGACGGTGCGAAACTGAAAAAACGTACGCCGTTGCGTTCTGCCCACGGGAGTTCGAACCTCATCGTCGACCCCAATATGGAGGGTTCCCTATGGAAAGGCAGTACAGGGGAGCTCCCACGGAAGGAAGCAAGCGTAGTACTTGACCGACCGCTTCCTTAGTGGGATGTTGGCAAGGCCGGGACGGGAACGGACATATCAGTACGCCGCTGCAGACGGCAACACCTGTACGTGCGGGAAGAGCGCACACAAATCGGCGCCTAGAGCATCATCATAGCGTAGCGGTTGACTCACCGGCGCCGGCAGCATTTTCCCGGGGACCGCATCGAGGCAGGACATGCGCAGGGAGAGGAAGGAACCGCCCGTCGGAATCGCGGGCCCACGGTTACGAACCCTTGCGAGTATCCGGGTTTCAAAAATATGGCCGGAACCATGAGGCCGACGAGTGTGGCGTTACGTTGAAAGACAAGACATTCGTTTTCCACCTGGTGAAGGGCTGAGGAGGACCAAGCCGGGCTTCTCTTTCCGTCATTGACAATAGCACCACAGTAGCTTTGACAGTTGCACCACAACAGCTTTGTCAGTAGTACCACAGTAGCTTTGACAGTAGCACCACAGTGGCATTGACAGTAGCACCACAATGGCTTTGATGATGGCATCACAGTAGCTTTGACAGCAGCGTCACAGAGTAGTAGCTTCAACAGTAGCGGCACAGACGTTGGCTAGTAAATGAACCGCGCAAGCCGTACGGTCGTGGTTTCGCCTACAGTAGTGGTAGGTTGAAACAGGGCAATAACCAAATGCAGGTACACCTGTTCCGCTTGGAGCCAAGCACAAGTACCGGCTGGGACCATGTACGAAAATCATTCCGTGAGCCCTACGACTGGCCTAACACCACTGACCTACATAGTCCCACGAGTTACGGTGCATTTATCGCCCTTTGTAATTTTTCAACTGGTTATTCGTGTTCCCTTACTATGTACCCATAGACGATTAGACGATGAGTGAGTAGTGAGAAAAAATCAGGAAAAGTGAAAGCAGTCGAAGAGTCTGGAAGAACAACAAAATGGAGAATCGACGTGACGGAAAGTGAAGCAGAATGCACACTGTGGCCAAGTGCGTTAGCGTTAAATTACGAACCAAAAACAAACGAAACCCAGACATAACAACCATGTACAGGTGTACCTGGGTCATTACAACTTCGGAACAGGCACGACGGCTTTTCGACCAATCGCGTGCTTGGTACGGCGTCTTGTTACTTGATTGGAGGCTGTACATGGTTTTTTAGTCCAAACCGGTCAGTTTTTCTTTTTTTGGTTATAGCACACGGAAGAGTGAGAGACAGAACGGTGCACTCTGCACACAAGTGAGCTAGCTTTGAAGGTTCCACAGTGAGCATCTCAAGTAGCTATGTCCAGCGTAAAATGCGATTACATGAAACAACAAAGTTAAACGTATGATACAGGGCAAGCAGGAAAGAACCCGTGCCCAGAGCACCTCAACATTTGGTCGTGTCAACGATGCCCATAAATATGTTGCAACCCGGATCAACGCCAAAGAGACAGTTTACTGCGTTTACTGCTTCGGCGCGCAGCGGGTACCCTCAGGTCCCTGCAGCGTTGGGAGATTGTTTGAAACGTATACGTGTAGCAGCTATAGGGAATGCTCACGGGGTTAACTATGCAACCATCGATACCGCGAGCGACGTGCCATGCATATCCGCGAATTTATGCCGGCAAAAGGCAAAACTAAAACACCGTTTTTTTTCGTTTACCCCCTTCAGGTTGAATATTCTTGGATAGATACCTACCACTATGGACGTAAATGTAAGGGCCGGTTGATATTCACATTAATACCGCAACGGTTACTATATTTACGTCTAGGGTGGTGTGTATCTGGTGTAATATTATTTTGCCCTCCGACAATATGGCGCAGATACCGTTCCGTTATAAATTGAAGATCCTTCTGTAAAGCGGTAGTATCTCGTTTATGACTGCCAATTATTTCCTCATTTCATTTCCCCACATCTTTTCATTTTGGCTACTACTGGTTTTGCGATAGGATAAGAGTGTGAGGGGTGCGGAGCCGTGCTCCACAGCTGATGCTTTCGACAGACCAAACAAATTCCAGCGAATATTTTCTTCGCATCATCATCAGACCAGAAAGTGCCCAACCAAAACCGTTCTTGACCAGGCTCTGCATCGGCTTCTACGGCGAAGAAAAAGCCTTCCAAGAAGGGCGGCACGATGAAGCTGCACCCGTCCAACGCCATGGTCATGCGGACCCTGGTGCCACTGGCGAATTGCTGCAACTTCGAGGAGGACTACGCGGCCAGTGTTAGGTAGGTTTGAGGCGTGCTATAACAATTAGGGCAGCCAGTGGAGCACAACGACAAATAAATACGAACGGAAGCACAGTGCTGTTCTCTTTTTGAGAGCCCCCCAGACAGGGGGAAAGGGTTATACTAAGACCGGTTGTAGAATGTTGACCAAAATTCATTTTCTCGATTCGTATAGAAAATCCCAACGCTGCGATTGTTGTGTTTTTGGCCTTTTTCTTGGAATGTGGCGTCTGCTATTCCTATCCGGGGCAGAAACCTGTTCTTTTCGGGGGTTCCTCGCTTGAGGATGTCCACCATATTTTATCCACCAACCGGTTTGTTGAGAGAAAGTTTACGTCCGATCCAAAACCCCAATGGTGGTGAAGAACAACGTTGTCAAAACACGGGTCCAAAGATATTGGACAGCTCCCAGCGAATCATATTAATCGTGTAAAAACACAATACACAGATCGACTGTCAAAGTATTGAGTTGTTCCTCCGTTGAGGGAGAGTGCGACGCCTACCCCCGTGGCACGTCTTGGTTGCCGCTCCTGAGTGCAGCGAGTTTCTTGCAACAGTATCTGGTGTGTCATACCGGTCCTGCTGTCACGCAACGCTGAAAAGTATGCCTCCGGCGTTCGGACAGCTGTGATTGCGCTAAGCGACACCGTTGATCACGTCAACACCGGTCCATTATAACAATAGCCACCCCCTAGCCGCCCCTCTTGGTCATGCTCTTCACGAACACTGTCGAAGCTTATACCAGTGTATTGTCGTCCCGTTTGATAGACTTCGCTATATAAATGCCGAACATACTTGAGCAGCAGCAGTACGTGAGTGCATTCAGTTGTGGGGCAAGAAAATACAGATACTGCTGTAGTACTGGTTGTCGTTGTTTATCTGACCGGCGCACGTTTGTTCATGCAGCAGTATTGACTCGGACCAGCTTCGACGAAAACGGTTGATATTCCACACCAACTCCTCGTTGCAGTGCGCGACATGACTTCAGAATTTCGCAGTTAAGACTTGCAGGCTCGAGGTTAAGGCGAAAATAAGAACATGACCTCTTTTGTACTGAATATGCTGTAGGACACACACTGCCTTACATATAAGTTCCAGCTTGGCCATAAACAAGAGATTCTTAAACTGGTGTCGCACACTGCACCTCTACATCCCGACAATCTTCCCAGGCGGTAGAGGTTAGGGTCGTGGTTACGGTTTCATTCCTTTAGAAATACGCCCACGATTTAAAGGGTACAACAACTTGGAGTTAGTGTAGGATATTTTTTTGAGGTGGTAGCAGGGTTAAAAAGTCAACTAAAATTCAATCTTTTTGTCGAGTCTGGGCCGAGTCTTGAACAGGCGCTCAATGTGACACCATGGAAACCGATCCCGTCGTGTTGCGCTGCAGGTATATTCGACGGGCGGTGTCAGCTATGGAAGGCGTTTACCCACCGAACCACCCCGAGCTCGGAGACATTTATGTCGCTCTGGCGGATGCCATCTCCGTCTTTGTGGAAAAACGCGGCCAAACTCTGCCGACCAAGGCTAAGAGCCAGTCCATCAGGTATTCCGCCGCTTTTATTAGTTTTTGTAATAGTTTGCAATTCCCTTTGACGGCTACGTGTTTGAGAGCGGTTCGTTGAAAAATGCGGCCTGGCTATGCTCGACGAGGCTAAGAGCCAGTCTATGAGGTATTCCGCCGCTATTTTTTCGTTATTTTTTATTCAAAACTGGAACGCGTGTACCCACAAATCGGAGGGAGAACCTACCGGTGGTAACCAGGAACCCCAGGTTATAACCTACCGCAAGAACCGCACGCAGGGAAATGTTGAAAGATGTCCGTTGACGGTTTTACGTGTTTGAGCAGCGGTTCGACACTTTGGAATCACAAAAAACTGAAAACCGTCTGGGAGCCATCGTCTTACATCTGTACATGGATCTGGTGTGGCCTGTTCTTCTGACAAGCTGCGTGTTGGCTGAATTCGACAAGCTAACTACAGCAAGTATCCATAGCAATCTAATGCGATATGTTTTGCACCTAATCGTATAAAGCATACCGTTAACAGTGCAAACATTCGCATTAATACCTACTAGCGTTGAGGCCACGGCTCCGCCCGTGGCGCTAGATCTGCGTTGCCCATAGTGGTGGTGTAGTGTTTACAGTAGTACTGGTAGTGTGCTGTGATGCAAGTTCCAGTCTGGACGAAAGGGCAAGGACTTTTGGCATATAAGTCCCACTGCCACTCTCGGCGTACAGCAGGCAGGAGACGGCAGACAGCAGACAGCAGAGGGGAAATTGTCCCCAGCAGTTCGGAATCTTCATGGGACGGCAGCGCCTTGGCACCGGGTACTGTTGTAGCGGAACCAATAGAAACCACAACTCATCAACCAACAGCTGGTACTCGGTCATCACCTTGCTCCTGCGTTGATTATCTATGCGACAAGATGGGGCTGAAACGCTCTGAGTCGCGAGAGCATAATGACATGTTTGTACCGAAGATAGTAGGTGCAAATCACTGTGATCGGAACTATATGGACTGTTCGGGTGTAAATATGGAGGCCAGATGGTCGTTACGCTGCCACTCAGACGTGTTTTCTGTATTATATAACATCAGGTAGTGCTTTAGCTTGCTTTCCATTACCGCATTCTGAATCTATGTTTCGGTACTATGTCCCGCAAAGTTTTGCCACTTGCGCGCATGACGTGAAATCCAAAGACTCCCAACGGTATCTCTGACGCTCTGTTAATGATGTGACCCCCCCCCCCCTCTTAGAACCCCCCCCACTGCTTCTTGGTAGGGTGCGGCTCACCCTTGATGCGACTCGCCGAATACTTTACGCTGCTTCGCGCTTAGTGCAAGCATTGTCTGCCTGGACGGTGAAAACCGACGTACTCCACCCCGGCACTGTAGGGGTGCTATTGTAGGGTCTAGGGACTATGGTCTGACAGACTACGGCCATGCATGATTCGATAATTACCCCCCCCCCCCCACTCCCACTCCCAATGTCGCCCTGGTCGAGTAATACCCGACGTGCTCCGTCCTGGCATTGTAGGGACGGGAGGGTCTGTGATATGACAGACTACGACCATGCATGACAAGGATTACAGCCCCCCCCCCCCCCCCCCCCCCGCCCTGTCGCCTGTCCTCCTTCTGTTGTGGGTCTTTGGCTTGTTGATGCAGCGAGCAAAAGCAGGCGCTAGAGAGGGCAGCGGCGATCAGATCGGTGTGTATGGGGAAGGACCACCCGACTACAGCGGAGGCAAAGAGGGCGCTAGCGCGAGTGTGATGCCGATGTGCTCTCGACCTGTGTTGGAGATACACCTGGTTATGTTTTTGATAGATGTGTGCGCCATGACCACTGAGCTAGCCGTCAGCCGATTTTGTGTTGAATAATCTACACGATTTGTGCTTTATGTTAGATGTGCACCATTATTCACTGGGCTAGCACCCAGCCGATGTGTGTTGGAGGCACACCGTATTTCTAGTCTTGTTACATGTACACCATTGTTCACTGGGCTGCTAGCGGTCAGCGCTGACTGCCTGCTCGGCGGTCATGGTGTTTCTTAACAATGGGTGGAAGCTGGCAGTCAGCGCTGACCGCTAACTCAGTCGTTATGGTTGTATCCCCGGCTGTGTGTAATGTCGATGTTTACTTGATGTTTAGTGTATGTGTCACGCGTGCTAGGGTAAGGGGGTGGGGGGTGGGTACTCATTGTGATGAATGTCGAGTAATCCCACGGTGTCAAAGGGGAGCAACGGAAGTTTCTGGGCTCCTAACATGAGGAGCTGAACATCAACATCGACATGAACATCAACATCACCCGAAGCATTACTTCGAAGGCATTCTTTCGCACAACCCGACCAACACTTCTATTATATGCCCTATTAAAATCCCTATGCATAGAACAAATACGCTCGAGAAAATATTCGACTAACCCGTGGTTACTCACTTGAGGAGTTCAATTGGCTCTATTTGAGCCACAAACACACACACACATAAAACACCATATGCCCCGAAAAGTGCAACCCCTACTGCACTATAGAGGGATGACTCCACCGTCGTCTTTATTATGCCTGAGCAGGAGCACTTCGGGTTTTCACCGACCGAACAGGCCTTTCTCGACCAAGCGCGAAGCTCCGCGAGGTGTTCCTCGATTGGGGTGTCTTTTTTTGGACAAAATAACTACGATTGACGGGGCCGTCCCGCACCGGGGGAGTGCCCAGTACGGTTGGAATCCTGTGTATTCAAGTGTATTTTTAGAATAGCATGCGTTGTGTACGTACTGTAGGCCATGGTTGTGTTCATCGCGTTGCACTTTCGTTTTAGTCACCAATGCCAGTTTTTGGGTGAGGCATTAGTCTAGAGCTCATCAAATGAGAACGGAGAGCCTCCAAAACATACTTCGGAGTATGGTAGCACCCCTTCGACCCCTACCCCTACTGTACTATTGGCAGTACTAGCAGTACTAGCAGTACTATTCACAAGGCTTGGCATGCGTGTAATGTTGATGTGCTCTCGATGTCTTCTTTTTCAAGGAAGTAGTACGTGCAACCGCAAGAATGTGACGCTTTTTTTCCTCCCTGTGCTCTGTTTATCTCTCTCTCTCTGCTCCCTCACCCTTCGCCAACGCCGGGGGCTCGTTTGGGAGTTTTTGCCAGAAATAGCAAAAACTATCCGAGCCTTGCCCATGCAGATATTTTTCATCTCGGCTTTTGGTAATGCTATTTCACGTACAGTGGGTACCCCGATTCAAGGGCGCCCAGGATATTATTATGACAACATCATTTGGGACGTTGCAGCGGTCAAATCGGCATGTCACGCCCATACTAAAAACTATATACTTCCCACTACACGGATAAGAAGAGCAATGTGTAGTTAACAGCGCTTGTTTCGACTTGTCACGGGGTGCTCTTGAATCGGGGTACCCGCTGTATATACAACACGCAAAATGATCACACACCTCCTGGGATGGATGTCAAACCCGAATTTGTCCAGTTTGAGGGAGGGCGGCTTTTGGGAAGACAACAGTTCGATAATTTTAGGGTCGATGCACTAATCTTTGCAAGCTGCGCAATACACAGGTCGCCTTTCGCTCAGCCCTGGTGATCATGAGAGTCTGGGGTCAGCTTGTTTTGCCATTCGTCGTGTTTCGGAAATTATTCGCCGAAAACAGATTGGACAAACTTTCCTGCGCGGATCATACGGTAGCACTATGCCCTGTACCCACGCTTGCTTCAAGTCGCCACCTGCTTTGTGCCGCTAGGGTGGAGACCAATTGTTTCGTTAACGTTAAAATAAAATAAAATAAAATAATACGTTCCCTGCTACTAATTGTCTTCTTCTTTTTAGATCCCCCTGGAGATCCGGGTAAAAAAAGCTCAAGCTCCATACACTTTCGTGTTTGTGTACCAGTTCTTGTCCATCTATCTGCATAACGCAGACTCGATTTTGACCTCCCCCGTTCGGTTAAGTCAGAACCTTGGACTAATTGTAGCGTCGGAAAAAAGCGATAGAATTGATAGTTTTTCGCGACATACTCTTAAGTTATAGGGTGGGGGCACAAAATATCCTCTGCAAGTCTGCCCATTGAGCAGGTCTTCGGTGAGTACTCACTTTCTTAGCCGTACGTAGTAGAGAAGCAGCTTCATTATTTCCACAGAGCCCGGATAGCAACTGAGAACCAGGGGGCGCATTCCGGTTTCATTTCTTGACTACCCCGAACAGATAACGCTAATCTATCATACAAAAACCTCCAAGTACCTATTGAATCAGAAAATTGCAGGCCTTGTTCAAGGACGTACCTTACACAAGCCCACCCTGATGAGCCGCATATATATGCAGAAATATGGGAGTTTTGGGGAAACCCTGGTCCTACGAACTAGACCACGAGTCGAAGATGCGGCTCCTCAAAACCCGCTCTCACAACTCTAACGGCCTGGCTGTGGAGCCAGGAAAACGCGAAGAAGAGCGGTTGAAGGAAACGCAGACCCTACAACAAGGCAAACCACCCATCAAAAACCTGTCGCGTACCGCTGGTCGTGTGGCGGGGGGGGGAGGACAGAAAAGGCTCTACGGCAAACAAACCACAGAAAATGCACTATGACAAGGCCAACCTTTGTCGAAAGGAAGGGGATCACAGGCGCTAATACAAGGGAGAAGTCATGCCAAAATATTGCCGCGGACCATTGGCATGGCGGGGGTTAGATGAGGAAACGACAAATACCCGGAATGGAAGGTGACACCACCTACAGCCCTGCGAGGGGAAGGAGTGCTTAGCCGAAATAAGTAGAACACTCACAGCTGACGTCGTTACAACAATTTTACAAAATACAAGCAAAAAAAAAAAGACGACACACAGTCCCATATATAGCCCTGTATCACGTTATGCGCGAACAGGGTACCCTGGTCGCCCCCCGGCTCTGGGCTGAGGAGGGCGTCGGCAGGGTGAAATTGAACAAACACGAAAAAACGGCAGTCCTGCGCCTCAGATAGCGGCGTGAACACCCAGACCCTTGCCCGGCACACGGCGGGGGAGGGGGCAGCAGGACAAAGAAAACATGGTTAGAATCGCCCCACACCCAGTAAAAAAACGCTCGAAACACCGCGAACAACCCAAAGGCAAAGACTTCAAACTCCATAACCCAGAAAAAAATGGAGAACTATCGAGGAGTGCCGGTGGCTTAAAAGTCAACTGGTCACGGTCGCGCCTCGAGATTCATCTACGTTACGTTGGATTCCCCGAGGAAACGCGCTGGCAATGTGAACTTGCAGGCACCAAGAGCCTTGTACGGCTCCCGTCGATTTTGTGTAGCGCGCTGGGGTAACAGGAAGTTCAATCGGCCCCGGGTCGTCCAGAAAATGGACCAGGTATACCTTGTCCTGGGTTGTGCTCGCGCTGATGTTTCCAAGCCACCATAACTCATCGTCCCCCTTGTACCAAAAGTGGGCTCCCTAGGAAGCATCGTGTCGTGGTAGCAGCGGAGCTAATCGGCGTGGGTAACACAAGCGTAGCCCGGCGCTAGGAAACGCTCCTCGTTGTTGCGGGAGAGCTCGCGCTGTACCGCCCCGATCCACATTCGGTGATAGAGGCGGTTGATTTGGCGGTGCTGGTCCGGCGTCCCGGCCCAATAACGCAAAACGGGGGGGCGGGAGAAGTGGAGGTCCATTTCCCGCTCCCAGGAAGGTTTAGAGAGTCTCACCCAATGCGTCTTGTATAGCACCGCGATGACGCCACCTCGCCCCCAGACCGACTGATGGCCGGTGATCTGCTCCACTTCCAGCCGTTGGAGGGGGGTCGAAACATCGTCTTGAGTGACGTGGTACGGAGGGGACTTCTTGGAACAATTATTGAGCACATGCTGCGTCTGCCCCGCCGGTACATATGCCCGCTGTCGTCAGGGTTGGCGCAAGGCTTGCAGCATTCAATCATCACACACCGACGAGCGTCCGAATCGGGCAGGTCGGAAGGGAGGTCCAAATAGAGGAGGTTGCTCCCGGGTGGCGAGTCGTCCGGGGTCTCGGCGGCGGAGCAGGGGCCAACAGCCAGGGCCTTGTAAGGGCCCGTCCAATTAAGCGCGAGCTTGGCCTTGAGCACTTTGGCGTCTGTGTTCGCCTTCACACCCTGGCAGATGGTGGAGGGAGAGTTGTACACCCACGCCCAATCACCCACAGCGAAGTTAGGTGCCGGACGCAGCGCGTCCGTAGGGCGGACTTTGTGCGGTTAACACGAGAAACGATGAGGGCGTGGTGTGCACGAACAATATCGTTCGCGCACTTTTGTCGGTCGGTGGCCAAGTCGCAATAGGCCCGGTGGTCGCGAGCCAGACTCTGGTGCCCCACTACGCTGGGGCGGTCGAAAACCGTCAGGGGGAGGCATGAGAGTCTGCCCATGTGGACCTCGTTGGGAGCCAGGCCCGTCGCCGCGCTGACGGAATTGTTGTAAGCGAATTCGACGTGGGGCAGATGCAAGTCCCAATCGTCTTGTCCCTCATTGACGACCACAGCCAGCATTTGGGCCATGGTGTGGTTCACTCGCTCAACGCCCCCGTTACAGTTGGGATGACAGGAGCTTGCAGCGAAGATTGCGCACGCCCAACAGCTGATATACAGCTCTTGCGAACGCTTGGAGCAGGACTACAGGCCGTTGCCCGAGAATATGCCCCCACAAGAGAGTGTATTGCTTCACCAGGATATTGGCTGTACCCTGCGCGGGGAACTCAGCGGCTGTGACGGGGAACGTGTCGGCCTGACGATCGAAGCGATCGGTGAACAGCAAGATGTAGGTGCCTCGTGGCGTGACCGGAAGGGGGCCGAAGTAGCCAACACTGACGGCAACACCTGGACCTTCCAGTAGAGGCGTGGAGATGATTGGCCAGCGGACAGTCAGCCGATAAGCTTTCCGCGCGTGGCATTTCAAGCAGTGACGAAGCCGCCACCGGGTGGACACATTTATGCCAACGCACCAAAACAACGTTCCAGCATGCGCAACGTGCGCGTGGAGCCAAGGTGACCAGAGGCCGTCGGATGACAAGCTTGCATGATCCAAGGCCTCATGAGCAGGGGGACGTAGATGCGAACCGGCTCGTCGTTTAGCAAGCAAGCAGATCACCCCACAGAGTTGGGTTTGTCAGACCTTGCCGTCGTCGGTGTCGGGTTACGGACGAGTAGGACGATGTTGTCGTCGGTTGTATGTAGTCGACCTTTACCCGCCAGCTCCTGGATGTCTGACAGGAAGGGACGCTTGTGCGAGGGGTAGCACGCCAAAAAGTCGGGCGGCAGGACCGACGGCCGGTCGATAGAGATGTCACGCATCGCGGCGTGGCACGTCGGCTCAGCGTGCTGCTCTCGCTTCCAATCGGCATGCGAATAACGCGCGACGGAATCAGCAAACCACAATTCAGCAGCATCGCGGAGGGCATCCGACCTTTTAGGTTCAGTCGTCGTTTCACCAGGAGAAGGCGTGAGCCGTAAGAGAGGAGTTCCCGTAGGCTCTGCGTGATCGCGGTCGGACGGAAGCGGTACCGTGCGGACCGGCGAGTCGGCAAGGGCGGGGGTCTTGGCGAGGGGCGGAGCCGGTCGCGGCCGTGGGACTCGCGGCGGGGTTGTAACTCGCCTGGAAGATGGCCGAGGGGCCCCGCGGCGCCCGAAGCCATAGTCGACCGCAGGGGGTGCCTTACCAGCTGCTGTTGCCGAACGCCGGCGCGTCCGAGTGGAGATGCGGTCTGAAGACTGCGTCATCGTCTGGAGCACCGGAGAGCCGGGCGAGATAGGGACGGACGCGGTCGGGCCCGCGGGTTCGACCGAGTCAGTCCCTTGCACCGAGATCCGGGAAGGAGTCGGTTGGGCGACTGACGTCGTGGCAGCCGGGGCTTCTGCGGAGTCCTCGCTGGCCGCGGTGGGTGCAGCAAAAACCGAAGCGAAATCGTTGTCGGCTGTATGCGAGCCCCCCCCGCGGCCGGAAGAGCTATCGACGGTGGCGGCGGATGCAGAAACACGAAGTGCGAATCTCCTGGAAGGAGTAGGGAGGTCGTCAAGCCTCATACGTGGCCCGTGTGCGCGAAAATCGCAAAAGTCGACAGAGGTGAAAGCGAGCCCACCGAAGGCATTACTTTCGGTGCGAGGCATTAGCCCACCCAGGCCGACACCCCGAGTCGTAGAGAAAGGATCGTGCAACCCGCAAGCCCTTATGAGGTATATGCCACCATCCTCAACAGAGTTGAGACTCGTCGAACCATTGCGGTCATGTTCCGTAGCAGGCTCCGATAAGCGAGACAGAAAGTCGGAGTTGCCGTTCGCCCTTCCTTTGCGGTACTCGAGTGTGTAGTCGAACGCGGTGAGGAACTCGAGCCATCTCTGGACTCGGTCGTTGTGGTTTTCTACTTTGCCTATGCCTTCCAGTGCTTTATGGTCAGAGAATATACGGAACTTGGTGCCCCAAAGGTAGCCGCGGAGACGTTTGAGAGCCCAGACGATGGTACCAGCCTCCAAATCAAGAGGAGTCCAATGATTTTCCTAGTCAAGCGTAGCTCGGCTGATGTACGCGATGGGTTTAAAGGAGACGTCCGTCTGCTCCTGTTCGAGAGCGGCGCCAAACCCGTCGATGCAGGCGTCGTAATACCCGTGACACGGGCGTGAGCCGTCGATGACGGCGTCGCAATCGGGGAAAACGAGGACCGGCGGGGTAGTGGGCTCCGCCAAGATTCTCGCACTAACTTCTCCAATGCAGGCGTTAATGAAAAATTAACCCCCTTCCGGAGGAGCGCGTTTATCGGGCGAAGCCTCTTCGATAAGTCGGGCAAAATATTGCGGTACTAGTTGATACCACCCATGAGTGCGCGCACCTGCTCAACGTCTGTGGGCATCGGCATGTTGGTCAATGCCGACACGTTTTCTGCGTTTGGGCGTAGGCCTGCCGGGCAAATGGAGTGGCCCAAAAAGTTCGCATCGGTGGCACCCAATCGCGCCTTCGAGGGGGAAAGCTTGAGATTATGCTTTTGAAGGCGCTCAAAGAGGGAGCGAATCGTCCGAACATGCGCTACCGGGTCGATGATGACATCGTCGAGGTATGCTGCCACCTGTTTCAAGTCCTTGATCACCTCATTAATGAACTTTTTTACGAACCACCCAGGCAAGGCGCTGCTGCCCTGAGGCATAACGAGCCATTCGTGAAGGCCTGTGGGTGTGCAGAACGCTGCAAGGGGAATTGTGTCTTTGTGTGCCGTTATCTGGTGGAACGAGGAAGCCAAGTCGAACAAGGAAGACGCCCGACGTGAGCCTAAGGAGTCCAGGACCTAATCCACGCGGGGAATCGGCAGTTGGCTAAGCTTACTAATTTGGTTGAGCTTCTTGTAGTTCACCGTGATCCTCACGCCTCCAGATTTCTTCGGGATGACCACCAGCGGGCTCGAATACGGTGAAGTCGAGTGCTGGATCAGCCAAGCCGCGAGGTACTGGTTAAGGGTCGCGTCCACTTCTTTGACCAGTATAGGGTTTATGCGATGGGGCCGTGAAGTGACCGGCGCTCTGCCCTCCGGAACCGAGGTTTCGAAGGGCATCAAGGAGCAAGACGCGAAGTCCGTCTTCGAGGTAGAAAACACGCCAGGAAGTCACAGAGAACATCACCCAGTTGCTCGATGGCCGGGGGGTCCCAGTCAGGGTCATGCAAGTCGAACGCGATCTCCCGCAGGTGCGGCGGGATTCGAGCCCAGACGCGTAGAAATGCAGAACGCTGGTCTGGGTTCGATCGTTCCACTAGCGCCGGCGAGGGCGACGGCACGGCGGGAGTTGCCACCTCCATGTCAGGCGAGCGCGCGACCGCTGAGACCTGACTGTCTGAAGCCTGGCCAGGGTGGGGCCCCGCGTCGTGGGTGGAGTGCTACAAGGCACCTAGCGGGACGCGCCAAAGTGGGGCGTTGGTGACCCCGACGAGGTCGCCTGGCTCGAGGTCTGCGACACCTGTTAAGGGAAGCACCTGTCGCCCTGAAGCGACGAAGTGCTTCTGCCCCGAAAGAATGTCCGGCTGCGGCAGTTTGTTGACAAAGCAGTGTCCTGTGAGCGCAGACGAACCGTTACTGCACACCAAGTTGACCGCGAGCAGCCGGGCTCGTCCGACAAGGCGGCACCTGTAGTGCCATCAAAGCGGAGGTGGAAAGCACCGTTCGTAGCTGCGGGGTCTACGACATAAGCCGCTACGCCTGTTGTGGCGTGGTGGGACAACGTCAGCTCGTCCATTATCCGGTTGTTATGTCAGTTACTGATTCCACCGACCCCTGGCTTGACAACATGTCCAACTGCTGCCCCCTAGAGGAACATTATTCACTATGCAGAAGTTTTCGCTGTTTGCGCCTCGTTTAAGATCGACGACCCCCCCCTCTGGAGCGGCCTTCTCACGCCCTCCGCCCGCGCGGTTGCCCTCCGAGAAAACCGGGGACACTGTCTAAACTGCCACGAAGACACACAACCCTTTCGCAACTGTAGGCACCTATTTATCAACGCGAGCGGCTGTTTAAACCATGAACTCGGCCAACTCGGCGACGACGACGCTTACAGACGGTGGCAAGCACGTATGACTAGCTACCGACGCGACAGAAAGTCTTCTCGTTCACATACCCACAGCAAAAAACGCCGAAATAGTTGAACCCAATCGCGAGGGCACCACCAAGACCAGGGTAAGGTAAGCAGTCACAGTGGTAACCACAGTCACGGTGGTAACCACAACGGCCCATACACGCCTGGGCAACATGGTAGTGTCCCACCCTCGGCCGCCTCCTCGGCTCCCGCGACTACTCCGGGGAAGCGCTTCAGGACAACCCACAATCCGGGCAGTAACTCCAACGCGCGCCAACCGGGTACCTTTCGCAAGGGCAACTGAGAGCGCGATGGCGGAACGGCACACCCGACCCGTCCACCGACGGCACTGTCGGGGACACTTACTTTCGTTTCGCAGGATGCTCGAGGACCTGTTGCTCGCTTGTCAAGCAGCGCGGCACAAATTCTTCCCGCGGAGAGCTCTCGGGCTCCTACACCGTCTGCTAACATTCCACACGGCGTAGTACCGGCGATGGGGACCAGCGCTTCGAGCGCGCCCCCCCCAGCCAAATTAGATTTTGGAAACAAGGGAGTGCGAGCTTACAGTGCCGCTCCCCTGGGCCATGGTCCGTTCGGCGACGATAACCCGCGCTTCCAGCGCCGTTCTTGCCGCGGCTCGAACTAGGCAATGGGGGCACGCGCCCCTAACGCTGCCTCCTTCAACGATGGCATAGGAGCCTGCGGTTCGCTCGCTCCCCCTAGGCACGCGTCGCGCTGCGAAACGGCTGCGGTGACGACGCGTCGCCCTCATACGCGAGCCCGACCGCGAAGACACGGTTGGTTGTAGGTGCGGGAAAGCCAACCCTAATACACCGAGATTTCCTAGGCTCGATCCTGTGTTTCCTCGCGATAGTAGGCGGTGCTCTATCTTTTTTTCCATCGAGGAGGGGTCGACAAACTTAGATACCTCGTCTCCCTTCTCCAAGAAGGCTAACGGAAAATAATCTCCTCAGGAAAGAAATATATTACCACCTACCCGAGCCCCACTCTTGAAGACGCCCACAGGGTCTACTGGCCCTGCTTCGGCTTTAGGCACGCTAACTCACGTGCGTCAGGCTTCGTTTACCCCAGTGGTACAAAAACGAAATCAGACACTGCACAGTGGGCCAGTGGTGACGCCACGGCCTCCAGCCCCATCAGCTGGACGCTATTTCTGTGGAAGTACGGAATACTCACGCCACTCGTTGGGCAGAAACAGCTCCGAACCTCCTGCCCCTTCGGGCGCAGCGAGGGCTGTTTCTTGCGATTTGACGCTAAAGAGCGACAAGGCCACGACGGGAGCACCCGTGGTTCGGACTCGCGTCGTGCTCCCGAGGCCGGACGTTCCCAGAGGGGGACGCTAAGGGGCCAAAGTGCCGAGGACTGGTGTTCCCAGACGGGGACATCGTAAACTCATATTCCTAACACAGCTCCCAACGGGTTGGGAGCGTCGACTATGACCATTCTCTCGAATACTCCACAGACAAGTGGTGTTGTTCTGGCAACCGCCGTCCTACTATTCGCAGTGGTCTCCTTCGTCGTTTGTCGTGGACGACGTATCATATTTTGCGCGGAGCAGTATGTGATGGCCGAAAAGGCTAGGCTTTTAAAAGGCCACCGTGCAGTGGAGCTCATCATGCCACCGCCTGACCCAAGCACATACAAACGCGTCGGTCGAGGCGTGCGCAACTTTGACTCCGCTGTTGGGGACAGGGAGAAGAAAAATGCCGTGTTATCTGGCGCCTACGCCCAATTTACGCAGAATCCAGCCATGAAACTTCACCTTTTTAGCACTGGCAACAAACGTTCGGCCGAGACCAGCCCACTGGACCCAGTGTGGGGTATTGGTCAAAGCATGTGGCTCCGTCGACCGAACTCTTCTGTGGCTTACTCGTTTTGGCGGGCCACCGAGAATGCTCATCGTCATCTGCCAATTCCACGACGGCATGCAAGCATGCGTACGGTTGGACGATGGAGAGTGGTCGGATAAATTCGACGTGGGGCGAGGTCTCAGGAAAAGATGCGTGCTCGCGCCACTGCTGTTCCACTTGTTTTCACGGCGGTACTGCCCGTGGCCGAGAAACAATTCCTCGCTGATGCAGCCATCACGGACAACATGGTGCAGCTCCGACGAAAGAAAGATAAAAGGAGAAGAAGGGCACTTCACGCACAGGCAAGGCCGACGGGCGGAGAGGAAAGGAGGAGGACGAGGTGCAGATACTGTGGGGTATGCTGTACGCGGACGATGCGGGCATCGTATCGCGATAATCAGAAGGGCTGGAGAGGATGATGACGGTGATCTTTCACGACTGCGTGCTCGGCGTTCGGGCTTACGGTCTCCGAGGCGAAAACAGAGGTTATGTGCCTGGAAACCAAAAGCGGGGGTAAGGTGTCGTTCACAATCAATGCAGCCGGCCAGGTATACAAACAATCGAGTTTGTGTACTTGGGCGGGGCTATCACCGCAGACAGAGACCTTAGCATTGAAATGACGCGGCGTCTTCAGAGGGCCTGGGCGTGCTTCCAGCGGTACAAGATGGAAATCCATGATCGACCGGGTGTGCGCTTACGGTTGAAGGTGCGGTTGCTGAAAGCTGAGGTGGTCGAGACACTGCTTTTCGGTTGCATGACGTGGAGCCCGAAGAAGCCTGACTATGGCAGGCTACGACGGGTTCACCACTCCATGGTCCTCCGATGCCTTGGATGGCGGAAACGGAAGCGCGACGACCACACCCTATCGTACGCTGACGCGCTTGCCAAGACAGCTTCCGAGAGCATAGAGGCGATAGTGCGCAAAAGGAGGATATTGTTTGCGGGATTCGTAGCTCGTATGGGGGAGGAGCGTCAGTCACAGAGGGTGATGTTTGGGGAGTTTGTTGGGGGTAAGGGCTACTCAGGGGGGCAAGAGAAAGACTGGATGGCTCATCTGAAGGAGGATATGTCGGTCTTCGGAATGAAATTGGAAGGGTGGCGAAATGCTCCTCAGAAGGCCGGCAGATGTTTTCGACGAGTAGAGGAGGGAGCCGAGTTGTTTTTGCGGAATTGGCATGAAACGGAGAGACGCAAAGCTGCAGAGCGACGCGCAATGGCTGCGGCAGCGCCATCCACCGTCGGCATCTCTAAGCGGACGGGGGGAGGGGGGAGGGGGGAGGGGGGGAGGGGGGGAGGGGGACGAGGTCTGGGTCTGGCCATCATTGTCTTGAAATTTGTGAGCCTTCCAATGGCCGTCACAAGATAGCGCAAGACCGCCCTGACTTCTTCGCCATGTTGTGTGTTCTCCCCAGCGCCATTGATGATGAACTTGATACCCTCTATGAGCCTAATGCCGTCTTTCGTCAGTTCCTAGGGTCTGCTAGTATGACATTTTTTCTCTTTTCCTTTCCTTGCTTCCTCTTCTTGTCTTGTCTTTTCTTGCTTTTCTTGTCGTTTCTTTTCTTTCCTTTCCTTTTTCGTTTTTCGCTTTCTTGTCTTTTTTTTCGTTTATCTTCTTTTCTTTTCTTTGTTTTTTTTTTTCCAATTTACTTGCGTCTGTCGTACATATGCGTAGTGATAGGTACTGCGTGAAATATATACGTGGTAGTCTTTCTTGGGGGGCAAGCGGTATAGTCGGTTTTTCTAGGCGCGAGTAATGAGACGTATACACCAGTATGGACCTGGCACATCGTAGGCTGACTCCAGATTTCACTTTTATATGTTTCTGGTGGAGGCACGAATTGCGTCTGCTATGATATACTAGCATGCGTGTACCACCTTTGGATTGTTTGTGTTTCCTCCCTGGGAGGTATTCCTCAGCTCCAGGGTGACTGGAGCCTGTCTTATGGCCACAGACTTGATTATGCGAGTTAATGTGAGAACGACAACAACAGCAGCAGCAGCAACAACAGCAACAACAACAATTTGGTCTCCGGGTGGACGACCCCAGAGCCAATGACCCACTCAATTGGAGAGGGAAACACTTGCTCGGTGATATACTTGCTGTCCTGCCGTCGACGCCATTTATTAAGTTACAGGGTGGGGACACAGAGTGTCCCCTGCAGGTCTGCCTATTGAGCAGGTCCTCGGTGTTCACTTTCTTAGCCGTAGTAGCAAGCAACTATATTAGTTCCACAGAGCCCCGGATAGCAACTAACTGAGAACCGAGGCGCATGCCTCGTGTTCATTTCCTGACTACCCCGAAAAGATAGCGCCAACCTATCATACAAACACGGCCAAATACCTATCTAATCAGATTATTGCAGGCCTTTCAAGGCCGTATCTTAACAGCATCCCTGCCCACCCCCCGTTCTGTGTGCGCGCCTTCGGGAAGTGCATATCTATATCTATTTCTGCGCTATTTTAATACTCGTATAGACTATATAGTCTACTGCAGTTGAAGATGTTGCGATTTTCGGTGATTGTAATCACACTAGACTGTATGTACTAGACTGTTCTTTTTCGTGTGTGCGGAGTGGTGCCGGGGGGGGTTTGTTGATATTCGTTGGCGATAGTTATCATACATGGTGGGGGGTACTCATTTCATGCATAGCCGTAGAGCCTTAAGACCATAGATAGACCCTCACACACCCTATAATACCGGGACGGACTACCTAAGGTTTTCACTGATCAGGTAGACATCGCGTGCACCAAGCGCGAAGCGCCGTGAGGTGTCCGGCGAGTTGCATGAAGGGTGAGCGGCATCCTACCGACAACCACTTGTGAGGCGGAGTTCCGCACCTTGTGCACGTACTTTCTTAGATGACAGCTTCAAAGGAATTAAGTTTTTTTGGGTGTGTGTTATAAGGCTTAGTTTGGGTAAGCTAGTGGTTAACTTTTTGCAAGTGGTCAAACGGACTAATACCCCACTAATTTATAAAAAAATGGCGTCGACAGACCATGGGTTTTTGGGTCGTGGGTTCGAATCCCACCATTCACAACAATACTTTTTTTCAGACTTTCCCCATGTCGAACTTGAAAAATACTATCCCTGGTATCCCCAGGAAATGAAACCGCTTGGATCTTGACACGTCCGCCCGTATATCCGGCCGACCTGGCATCTATGCCGCCGTTTCAGGGGGCAATAGTGTTAAAGACTTAGTTTGGGTAAACTACTGGTCCACCTTTTGCAAGTGGTCAAACGGACTAATACCTCACTAGTCTAATTCCTCAACATGTGGCCACTCCCAGAGACAGCAATGGGGGCACTACGTAGCTGCCTCGTGGGCACCTTACAAAATGTGCACACTACGTGATACTATCACCGTTACACGGGGTTTATTGTCCACTCCTGGCGATATGATCTAACTCCACCAACATCTCGGTTACCCCCAAAAACATTATAAAAACAAACGACAAAACAAAAAGACGGTGTCCTGGTGGTCTAGCTGTGAACCGTCGTGAGGGGCGTGCTTTACAGAGCGTCGTTGCCAACCGACGGCAGCCCCAGCTGCTCAGGGGGGTTTGTCGTGGGCGGGAGGGAGGAATCCTACTTGGAAGGGGCTGAGAAACAGCAGACGCCGGAGGTGCCGTGCCACGGCCCCAGCGGTGGAAGGGGGGGGCAGAGGGTGTACATGAAATAGCGAGGGGGTGGGGGTGGGGGTGGGGGGATGCCTGCGAACAACGCGAAACACGACTATCTGCTATAGACTATACAATAGCCACCGTAACACTACCATCTCGTTTCTGGCATTTATTTGCATGGCCGCTGTCGAGTGACATGTATGGTCTGCTCGATGGTATAATTTGGTATACCGCGTACTACCTGAGATACTACTGTATGTATTAATAGTATTAATAGTATTAATAGTATTAATAGTATTAATAGTGTTAATAGTACTAATAGTATTAATAGTATTTACACTATTAATAGTAGTAGGCATTGGGCCTGTAAGATTGTTGAAGTAGCTGGAATTGCGACTATATGCAACGGATTTTTGTCTAGAGGTTTGTGCGTGACAACCATTCTCCTTGGCGGGGAGGATTCGCGTTAACACCTAATAAACAAGAGTATCTCCTAAGCGGAGACGATTCGTGTAAGCACGGTAGGTACATATATACGAAGTATAGTAAACAGACCACGGCGGGCAGTAACTTAACTGCTCTACGTGACCCGTGTGTGTGGTCTGTCTGTGATATTTGTTCAGTACCGCACAGCAGCGTGTTCACGACATGCCACACAAAAAACTGGCACAAAATGTTAGCTTCGACACAATCCTCGATATTACGAGGTGAAAAAGCTCTGTGATTGATACCTGGTACGGCGTTTTTACCAGGCAAGTTTTCACCTCCCGAGATCATGTTGGTTTCGGATTACACACGTACATACAGCAGATTTCTTGTTTGATAAAGAGGGTGTGTCCTATACTAATTTCACTACATATTACCACATACTACACACAGCTGTCTAATTTCTTCTTTGTCCCCCACGATTATTTAACAGGCTATTCATAACTTTCTTGTGGGGTTCTTTTTTGTAATAGATAAGGCTCATAACTCCCAACGCAGCAGCAGCAGCAGCAGCAACAACATCAAGGAGGTATATACCCGCAACGTCCCCGTATCTGTTGTACAAGACCAATGGTTTCGTCAGATTGGACGTTCCCTGCGTGTCTGTGCGTGTAACTGTCAACCATCAGAAAAAAACGGCAGAGAGAGGTGATGGTTGTTCGCGCGATGTACCCCCCCCCACACCCGTCGCACTACATGCGCGCCTCTGGGAAATGCATCTCTAACTATATCTGCGCTATATTATTTTATTCGGAGATATACCGCGGGTGAAGATGTTATTTTTGGCGATTGTATCATCACACTACATACAAGGTACGTACTCGTGAGTAGACTAGTTAAGTGCGTACTGTCTGTAGTGTGTGCGGGGGGGGGGTGCGGGGGAGGGGCTTGAAGACATTTTTTGCCGATAGTTATGATGACGTATCATGACGTGTCATGACGTGTCATGACGTGTCATGACGCGTGCGCTACGATAGAGGTGCTCCAACCATTGTTGTTTCTCCTGAGGTTCTTAGAGTTTGGGAGCTCAAGACCTCGCTCCCAAAAACTGATTTAGAGAAAAAAACAAACTGCTATGCTTGTATGTAATGTACACCTAGCATGATAAAATATCCCTTGGCCTGAGTACAGAACGAAAATCATCAAGCAAAACAAACTGGCCTATTTTTTTTTTTTTTCCGACGACAGTATTAGTGTATTGGTATTAGTTTTAGTATATTAACAAGCCCCGTCATTCAGAAAGTATTTGATGTCACACCAAAACGTATTAGTCTACACTAGTAGTAATAGTATGCTTTGCCGCGTGGTGGGGGGGGGGGGTACTCATCTCATGCATAATGACCGTATGTATATATAGGTTTAAGACCAAATACCCTCTCTCGTACCGCTACAATGCCGAGACGGACCACCTCGGTTTTTTATGCTGCATCCTACTAAAAACAACTTTTGTGAGGCGGATTTCCGCACCACCTTGTTGTTGTGCGTACTTTCTTGCGGAGATGGATGAATGCTTCGAAGGAGTTCATTTTTCTTTCGGGTGTGCTGTGTGTGGCCACGCTTCCAGAGACAACAATATGGACACTACGTAACTTCCTCGTTCGTGGGTGCCTTACGCTGGTGTACAGACTACGTGATACCATCACCGTTACCGTGGTTTCGCGGTGTTCAGGTTCTCCACACCGAGCGATATGATCTAAGTCAACCGCCACCATCATCTCGGTTACCGCCAAAAACGTTAAAAACAAACGATAAAACAAAAAGACGGTGCCCTGGTGGTCTAGCTCACGTAGTGAGGGGTGTGTTTTACAGCGACGTTGCCAACCGACGCCAGCCCCCCCAGCTGCTCAGGGGGGTTTGTCATGGAGGGGGGGGGGGGGCGGCGAAGCCTACATGGAAGGGTTTCGTAAACAGCAGACGCCGGAGGTGCCGTGCCACAGTGCTAGCGGTGGAAGGGGGGGGGAGACGGTGTGTACATAAAATCCTTGAACACAGCAGCAAAACACAATTGATCGCCCCATCTACAGCGAGGGCGCAAATGAAATGCATTCGGACATTGGAAGATAGACGGCTCTTATTCATAGCTACATGCCAGGGATGGAGGGATCGAAAGGTCATGCGGCAAACGGAACACCATTTATTTACTATTTATTCATCTACTACGAAAAGCGTCGGCGAGGGGGCGCGCGCGGGGGGGGGTGCATGCGAACAACGTGAACGCACGACTGACTGCAATAATACCCACCGCGACACTACTACCGTCTCGTTTTTCTGTGACGTTTGCCTGACCGATGTTGTTCGACATACATAGGCTACCCTATGGTATGTATGTATGTGTCATATATTATAATCTGGTACTACCTGGTATTAGGTATTGAGCCTGAGAGGTTGTTGAAGTTGCTGAGATTGCGATGACATGATGCTAACGATATTGTCTGGAGGTTTGTGCGTGACAACCATTCTCCTTGGCGAGGAGCACCCGCGTTAACACCCAAAAAACAAAAATAAAGTTATATCTCTCCTCGGCGGGGAGGACTCGTGCAAACACGTACTTCGTCGTGCGCCTGGTATGTAACACACCACGGCAATAGTAGTACTCTACGCGCGTGGTCTGTCTGTAATGTTTTTGTTCGGTACCGCCCAGCATAGAGTATTCACGACATGCCACAAAAACCCCGCTCGTCTAGACACATAATAACCCCGCTCGCTTTTGATCAAAACCAGGCCCCCACGTCCTTTAAAACTCCGCCCCCCCCCCCCTCACCGGTTATTCGACTTACAGGATTCATTTGATAAAATGATACATTTCCCTCCACAGCTAGCTGTCAGATTTTGTCCCCCTCAGAAACGGGTTTTATAGTTTCCGCGCACAGACTGACTAAAATCACCCTGTTGACCCTGATAGCTACACTGTAGTTGCAAGGGGAGTCGCCGACCTATATCCTTAATGAGGACACACAACTCGTAATACGCGCGATCGGAGTATCACACACAGCTTGCAAAGATGAGTTTCGACGAAATCTTCGATCTCACAGCTGGAGTGTATTTTCATTTTTCATAATAATAAGAAGGTTAATAGTTTCGACACAAAATTCTCGATCTCACGAGGTGAATGCATGGTTGATACGAAAGTATTAGACTAGACTAATCAGGTACCTGGTAAGTTGCAAATCCGAGATAACCCCAACCCCGTACGAAGTATTGGTTTTAGACTTCGTACATCCAGCAGATTTCTTATTTGAGAAAGAGGGTGTGCATATACCTTCGCGAAGTATATACCTGGTATATAACAGCTGGGGAGTAGTTTAGTAATACGTGGAAGTGTGGTGGGCTAAAGCTTTATTTTTCCCCGTCCGCCGGAGGATAACAAAAAAAGGGTAGTTTTTTTGTTCTCCGTCATTTAGTCTTAATAACATACTAAGTTTCTTTTGTGGGGGCTATTATTACTTGTAATAGGCTCATAACTCCCAGAGCAGCAGCAGCAGCAGATACATACCCGACGCCGCGTATCTACTGTTGAACAGGTACCCAATGAATGGTACAAGGCCACTGGCAAATTGATCTTGGAGACGTTTGTATTTCTTTCGTTGATTTTCACGTGTCCTTCGTAGCTACTACTACTACTACTACTACTACTACTACTACTACTACTACTACTACTACTACTACTACTACTACTACTACTACTACTACTACTACTACTACTACTACTACTACTACTACTACTACTACTACTACTACTACTACTACTACTACTACTACTACTACTACTACTACTACTACTACTACTACTACTACTACTACTACTACTACTACTACTACTACTACTGCGAGAGCCGAGAAGAAACTTCTACTACTAATAGACTAATACTCTTATTTTCTTTGCGGTATTCGCTCTCATTTTGGGGTTGGTTGCGGTGTATGATCAGGACCGTGTTCACCACAAGGACCCGATCCGAGGACCGTTTAAACGTCGTACAAAATGCCAGTAAAAACACGCCGGTTAAACCCCCTCTACGCCCCCATCTCTCCGAAATCTCCGCTGTGCAACTAACTTGCGCGACCGTGCTGCGCGTCACACCTCACCCCTCTCCTCTCACAACCATAATAGCCCCGCAATAAGCAACAACAAGATATACAAAACACAGAACAGGAACGGTCAAAGCTCAATCGAGCTAATAAACAATTCGTGTCGCCTCACGCACACGGCAAAAGGCGAGACGCAGCACAGCAGAGCAACAGCATCAGCGCTCCACTACACAGAGGCAGCAGCAGCAGGCACAGACAAAGGGCAAGGCAAAGCAAGGCAAGGCATCGAGGCATCCAAGCAAGGAAGGAATCACAACAACAGCAGCAGGAGTAGCAGCGAATTGATGGCTTCGTTCTTCAGCCACGGTTTCGCAAGCGGGGGCTCCTCGAAGAAAGGCAAGTCAAGCAAGACACAACACAAACAAAATCACCCACAAACAACTCGTGAGCGACATCAATCTATCACAACGCTTTGGGAGACTGTATCGTCGGTGGCCGTCTTGCTCGCTGAATTATTATTATCTCTGCTTATTGTGTGGTGGTGTAATGTTGTTATCGTTATGGTCGATCAAGTTTTTCGGTTGGCGATTTTGCACGGTGAAAAAACATCTTGCCTGGTGAAGTCGCCCTTCTCTGTTGACCCTTGTCCTACGGGAGTTACCTACCTATCTATGTATATCCTGTACTACTGTTATATCCTTCTTGAAGACATGCTACACAAACAACCCGTTGGAGCAACCGCGAGCGAAGTATCGCTGACAGCTGGCAAATGCTAGGTTCGACGAAGTCCTCATTCTTACAGCTAGCTGGCTCCTCGTGAAGCGACGTGAAAGTGTATGTGCGCGTGATCTTTTTTTCTATTATTATTAGACTATTAGTCTAATAATTAATTTACGAAAGAAAGCGTCTCGAACAGTTTTCACGTTTGTCCAGGCTTGTCCCTTTTTTTTAAACACATACATACGACATACATGTAACTACTGCATGCAGCAATGCTGCTGCGGTACCAGGTACTACAGGCTACTCTGTAACCGGTGTCCTCAGTTCTGCTATTATTTCGATTTGGTAGCGCAGCCCGCGTGCTTGGCGCACCGTGCTCAGCGTTCAACAGCAACAACAGCCACTTTACTCCGCACGTCCTCCGCGTCTGGTTGATTGTTGTTTTCCTTTTAATGCGCGCAGGGAAGAAGAACAGGGAAGAGGAGGAGGAGGAGGAGGTGGTCTGGGTGCCGGTGATGGGTGGGCGCGACCACATGAATTGGTGAGACTCAAATTCATTCCGCGGCTTATTCTATTTTGCATCCTCTTTATTTTAATTTTTTATCAGTTTTAAAATTTTGTGGAGGAAGGCGAAGGTGTTATTTTTTTATCGCGGTCTGCGGACAAGGCGGACAAAATCGTTTTTTAGTAACAACAACAACAGGTTAATTAAGGACGTCAGCCGTGAGTATACTATTAATAATGGTAATTCCCTTGTATAGGCAGTGCACAGCAAGAGCAGTAGTGTATATCCATTCCATCCCGTCCTTCCTGACTTACTTGTTATGGTCGCTCCAATATGAATGCTTGTATCCCATCCATAACATGTCATTCTCGTTTTTCTTAACCCGCACTTCTTTTCAGTTCTATTCACTCGTATATTAAACTCCTTCATCACCAAATGTTCACCTGTACGTTTGCCGCAGATGATGAAGGAAGTCTTGCAGTTTTTCAGCACGTGAACAGCTTAGCATTGCACTTGATTGTCACTAAGGCTGCCAGGTTCCCCTCAGTCTCTACCGGACGGTACTAGAGCGCATAAAAAAGGCTGAGCTCAAAGCCTTGATTCCGTATACAACGAAGGTTGAAGCAAGGAACCAATACCGACTGAATGTACATTTGTCAAGTAAGTGCATTACTTATTTTTGGTAGTTGTTTTTCCATGATCTTGATTCAAGTACTTATATAATATGTACGAAACGGAAACACAAAAATGTTAGTTCATCCGTTTCACGCGTTACATTTTCATGTATACCAGGTACGTTTTTTGTTCGCTTGTGGGTTTTTCTTTCTGTACGTACCTCTGGTACCGAGGTACGAAATAAGGGGTACAACAACAATATTATCATTTAGTCGCGCTTTGGTTATTATGTCGCGCTTTGAGTCCAAGCGTGAATATTGCATTAGATCAGCCGCCGACATCAAGTGGACCATAAGCGAGGATCGCGCAGTTAGCCCGCAAAAAATACATCTGGCATCACCAGGACCTCGATAAAGTAACCAGGTAACTTCGCGTTTTTCCTTTTCCCCCCGATGTAGTCTCAAGCGTATCATACCCGCAACAACAGTAGTAGCAACAGGGACCAGGTATCTAGACTATATTATAAAACAAATGTGCACTCCAATCAGCGGTGAGATCGAAGATTTCGCCGAAGCTCATGTTTGCTAGCTGTGTGCGATACTCCGATTGCGCGTATTACTGGGTATGTGTCCTCATCATTAAGGATGTAGGTCGGCGACTCCCCTTGGAACTACACAATGATGTGTCGCTTGTACCAGGGTCAACAGGGTGATGCTAATCAACCTGAGCACGGAAACTATAAAACCCGTTCTTGAGGGAGACAAAATCTGACGGCCGTGGAAGGAACGCATTCTCATCAATCAGTTTATAGTGTGTTGTATTCATGTAGTAAGTCGTGTAACCGGTGAGGGGAGGGCGGAGGTTTTAGGGGAGGGGGGGTGTATTTCCAACTGTTCAACAACAGTTTCAGGTTGTCCTCGAGCCTGGTATAGGTCAGTTTCGTGAGGTTGAATTCCCCCGAGTGCATACTCTCGCATAAATTCGTGGGGACTTTTTCTTGTTGTGCACAAATTGACTTGCTGAAGCGCGAGAGCGTGAGTTAGCAACACTCACTCGATGAAAAATCGACTAGCAGTGGGATTGCAGAATCCTATCTATCTATGCGCGATAGACATTGAAGGCAAGAACCGGGGGGCGAGAAGGGACGACACCTGCGACCACGACTTGTCCAGAAGAAGCTGGAAAATAGATGTGTGTGAAAAAACAAAGATGTATGATCTGTGTTGCAAAATAGTAGTAGTATTATAGACGTATATATATATGTGTTATTTCGTATGATTTGCATCAGTGTATGCAATATATATGCCAATCGCAGTAATTGGAATTGCGATGACAATTGTGTTGTTTTTTTGCCAGTTAATTTGTTGTTTTTTCGCCCCCTTTAAGGCGGGTTTTTACCCGGGAATTACCCGTACCCGGACCTTCTGTGAGTTCTGTACAACCTTACCCGTACCCGGAACGTCTGAGAGTTCTGTACGACATTCATACCCGTACCCGAACTTTCTATATTCTTTCTGTCTGTAGGGTACACACAAAGCCATACCCGGTATGTATTTACCCCGGGTATTACCCTATAAAGAACTTCTGCAACTTCTGTACGACACTCATACCCGTACGCGGACCTTCTGGAAGTTCTGTGCGCCGGTGCCACAAAGACCCGGGGTACGAGTACAGCATGTTTATACCTGCCCGGAACTTCTGTAAGTTCTGTACGCCCGTGCCACAAAGACCCGGGGTACGGGTACAGCATGTTTATACCTGCCCGGAACTTCTGTAAGTTCTGTACGCCCGTGCCACAATACCCGGAAGTTCTTGAAGTTTTGTAAGACTTTCATCCCCCTATCCGGAACTTCTGGAACTTCTGTAAGACGCACCCGGAACTTCTGTGAGTTCTGTAAGACCCGTGCCACAATACCCGGGGTACGGGTACATTGTGTTTTGCACCCGCCCGGAATTTCTGTGAGATCTGTATGCCTGTGCCACAATACCCGGAACTTCTGGAAGTTCTGTACCACTTTCATACCCGTTCCCGAAACGTCTGGAAGTTCTGTAAAACCCCCATACCCTTACCCGAGATCCACAAACCCTACAGAACTTGAGCGTGCAATATATTTAAAAAAATGAGAAAATGCACTTTCTTCAGCTCTGAGATCGACCAAAAGGAAACCCAGCTTTGCAAGCTGCTTGTGATATATCGATCGCGCGAGTTACGGGGTGTGTGTACCCTCGTGAAGGATACAGGTCGGTGACTCCCCTGCTAATGCCAGCCAGGATCAACAGGTCTAAGACGGTCAGCCTTGTTCTGCGCACGGAAACTAATAACTCGCATTGGGGGGGACGAACCCAGACATCTGTGAAAAAACCAGTACGCATACAACAAATAATTGTCATAATAGGGTAAGTTAACGTTTGGAGTGGGCTTCTTGGGTCTACCGGGTTGGTACGCAAGTTCCCGTGTACTCCCTGGGTATATGTGGCAGGCCTGATGCTCGGGTTGTTGGTGCTGTCGAGTCATGATGGAACATGCGGTGAACGTCGATCGCTACTGTTCCGAAGTGATCTCTCTTCTGTGCTCTTGATGTAATGCAAAGGCACACTAGGTGATGTATTGCAAAGGCACACTAGGCACACTAGGCACACTCACACCCCCTGTAGTGATCGAATGAAGACCGACGACTGAGATCTGGCGTCCTGCATCATCAGGCGTCGGACGGTGCACACTTGATCCTAAAACTCTTCGAACGCCCGTCTCACACACTATCAGGGAATACGCAAACCAAAGCTTGGGTCCAAATTGCCAGACCCTTGCACTCCTACAGAGATTGAAGCTCTTGCGCTAAAATATTGATCAAAGGTGCGTGTCGCCATATATATCGCCGATTGTTTCTGCTATTTCAGAGAGTCTCCATGGTCATTTTCGTGTAGAGCACCAGCAGGCCACAAAAAATAGCTCACCTGTAAAGGTGTTGGGGAAGGTCGTAATTCAGAAACCTGTTACGACCATTAATCGGGGCTACAACCGACAAGAATTTTCCGGGTGGGTCGATTCCTCCGAGGAGTTGACGTGTTTAAACGGGCATCACTAAAAGCGTGAGCCGCACAGGTTCATCAGTGTTCTCGGGACACTCAAGCTACCACGTGGGGCCAGGCATTGAGCGCTTGTGATATATTTAACAAAATAAATGAAAAAATACACTTACTTCAGCTGTGAGATCGACCAAAAATGATTTAGATCAAAAGTCAGCTTTGCAAGCTGCGTGTGATATGTATCTACGTATTTGTATTGATTGTTGAAGTTTTTTTTCGTTTTTTCGCATCAGCTCGTAGTACGTACGTCTCCGGCCAGCACATGGATACGTGTTGTACCTGGCCTCGCCGAGGGGTGCACGATGTCTTCCTTATTGATCCTTTGTGTGGTACACCTCGCCGTGTATAATAAAACCGTTTTTTATTGGTTTAGCTATCCTACTGTTGTTGTAGTAGAACTCGATCCCAAACTCCTCGTTTTGTCGTTCCGTTCCAAATCACAAAGCGATATTAATGATATCGAGGGTCGGCAATGGTGCTCCCCGCACTCGCGGATTCGTACTCGTACCGGTACTGTTTTGTGCGTTCCTAGTGTGCGTGCAATTCGGGTGATGCCGGCCTTGCTTGAAAGGGACGCTGCGACGAAGCGCGCACCGAAGCGGTGGCAAACCCTCGACAGTGGACATGTGGCCGCGTTCGATGTGGCGGTTTGCTTCGCTGTACTATGAATAGCTATAATAATAGCTCTGCAAACAACAAGGGGGTCTGAGCAACAACCACCTCCAGCCTATAACGTTAACCCTCCTCGCGCCTCTTGTGCTTTCTGCCACGCTTTTCCCTCCCGCCCCCCCCCCTCCCGCTTCCCCTCCCCCTCCCCTCCCCCCCCCCCCCCCCTCCCGCTTCCTCCGCCCTGCCCCCTTGCCCCCCCCCCCCATCCCCCTGTCCCTCCCCCTGCTCCTCCCCCTCTCTTTCAACCATCAGGCATTACCCCGCAGCAGGCGCCTGCTGGCCACCCTGCGTCCCCGGACCGATGCCTCACCACATGGTCCCAGATTACCCGGCAGTCCGGGCCATGCCTGTGGCCCAGACTTTCTACCCAGCGCAAGTCCACCCTTGGGGGCTAAACATCGCGCCTGTACCAGCTGTCGACGGCAAGAAGCTGAAGAAGTGGGAGAAGGGGGGTCATTGGGACTCCATTCGGGATGAGGACGGAAAGCGTTGCTACAAGCATTCCCGAACCCACAAGATTAGGTACACCGACCCCTACGTCTGAACAAAAAGGAAATGCAATGCGTGTATGTGCGCGTTGTATGCAGTAATAAGTAGTAGTGCAGTGCGAGTGATGGGTAGCATACTACTCTACGGCCTTTTGTCTTTAGTCGGTAACGGCTGAGTGATAGTAGAAGAGGAGGAAGGGAAGGAGGAGGAGAAGGAGGGTGAGTATTGTGTTTGCAACGTGTTCACGATCCCGATGGCGTTTACACGCGCTTGGCGTGGTGGCGGTGACTGCGGGCGGAAGAAACACAAGCGCGCGGGTGGGGGGGAGGGGGGACATTTTGCGTGTTGGGGTGGTGAACAAAAAAGAGGAACAACGACTCTCTCTTGGGTGTTCAGTTAATTTTGGTGTTGATGGAATGTTATATAGTAGGGATGAAAGCAAGCGCAAGCGCAAGCGCGCGGGGGGGGGGCGGGGTGTCCTCAGCTTGTGCATGGCCGTAGTCGTATCGACATAGACCCTCGCATCCCTACTATGCCGGGACGGAGCATGTCTGGTTTTTACCAGCCATGCAGACATTGCTTGCACCAAGCGCGAAGCACTATAAGGTTTTCGGCGAGTCGCATAACGGGTGAGCTGCATCCTTCCAAGAACCGCTCGTAAGACGAACTTCGGCACCTTGTGTGCCCACTTTCTTGCTTATGGATGACAGCGCCAATGGTATACTTTGTTTTCTGGTGTGGTTACTCCAGCGACAGCAATCATTATAATGGGTATTACTATGTAACTGCGTCGTGGGTGCCTTACCTTATTCACAGTACGTGATGCGATCGACCATTCCCCTTGTGCGGAGTTAGGGTTCTCCACCCCGCACATTATCCAACTCGATAACCATCATGGTGACCGCAAAAAAAAGGCACCCTGGTTGTCTAGCTCACGCAGTGATTGGTATGTTTTACAGCGTCGTTGCGAATCAACGCCAACGCCAATATGCCTAATGTTTTACATCGTCGGTGCCAACCGAGGCCAACTATTAGGTGCATATTTTCAAGGGGAGCGGGGGGAGAACAGGGCATTAGGCGTTTCGGGGTAACAAAGGAAACATAAAGAAACGACTCTTGTGGGTCGAGTATTTTTATTCAAGTCAGCATATTGTTCATACAATAGGGGCGAACAGACATATACTGTATATACGTAGAAGCACGTATACGACATGCTTGAAAGTGTTGGTCTCATCGCCGCCCCCCCCCGCGGCTGGAGTTGAGGGGAGGGGAAGCGAGGGGACGCATTGACGCATTGACGAGTGGTGGCCGTTCATTTTGATTTCCCCTGCCCGTTTAAAAAGAAGAAGAGTAAATTTTGTATATATTTTACGTGGTACATAGTGCAGCAGTAGCTGGCGTAGCCTATATTATAATATAAGGCGGTGTAAAGTCTGCGTACGCGGAACACCAGGTGCATAGTGCAGTAGTAGTGGGACCTATTGGCCTATATAAGGCGGTTAGAACTAGGCGGCCACTCGATATACTGTGGGTAAATTTGATTGGCACGACTGACAGTAACTCTAATACAACTGCCTATAGGCACGAATAGGGCGGCCTCTCGATATAGGGCGGCCAAATATCCTTCGCACTATACCTACCGTCTTCTATAGGCCAAGTTTTCACGCTGAAGTAGGCGTTCTGGTTTTGCCCATTTTGTGGCGAGGAACTTGTCCGGCGCACATCGTAGTGTAGCTTAATCCTTTTCTAACTTGAAAAAAAACACACGATATTTCTATGTAGATGGTGTCCCCGAATATTTGGGCGTCAAAGGGTTAAGAAAGCGGTCAAACCCGGCGCGTATCACGAATTAATATGTCATTATTTTTTTGCTCACGGCATATGTACTGGAGGGTATACCCGAACAGTGTACGTACAATAGTGCGCCTGAGCGCGGTGCGGTCTGGATTTTGGTCGAGGCAATCGATTGGGGTGCTGTAGTCCAGAAGAAGCGGGACATGCAGCAAGCGTACTGTATGTACAGCGTGGTCTTCGTCAGCCATGTGGTGATGCATGATCAGGGTGGGCTAGCGGTAGACTTTGAACCCTTGCGTTTGTCTTCAAAAAGCATTCGTTGCGACGGTTTTGGTACGTTTGAATGGGCCATTGATGCCGTTCCACTGATGTTGTGTAATTTCAGAGTATTGCCAGTATTCAAACAGAAGTATTGTTTGAAACACATTAGGACTTGTCTACATCCTCATTGCCGCCGTCAACGAACGGGCCTGAATGTGCTCTTTGGTATTTTGATTTTCTGTGTATTAGTTTCAACATTGATTGCGTACACATGCATTGACATTCGTTGAGTTGACAAGCTTTACAACAGTAAAAAAGACACCAGTTGCAACGACATTTTACTGCATAGTATGGAAGTTAAGGGGGTAAGCCCAGGGTAGGATGTAGCAAGTTTTTTTTTCCGACATTTGGATTCGTTGCAGGCGCGACTTCCATTCAGGGGGAGTACAAATAGGCAACAGCAGCCTATTATCGTGAAAAATATTCAGTAGCGACTACAACAGTACAGTAGTATACGTAGTCAATGCTCAGCAGCATAAAGTAAGTACTGATAAATAAGCAGAAGCATCGTAGTCAGCGTTATGCGATCGATCTACCTAAGCAGTAGTGCGTACGAGCAGTGCGGCGTAATTAGATACGAGTGATAATGCGGCGCAATAACGAACGTATAGCAATTTTCATGGAATACGATTTTGGCTGACGATCGGGACGTTGACGTAGCTAAGTTCCCACGAGCAAACGTCAGGGAACGTTGCCGTAGGTACGGCAGACCTAGAGCAAGCATTAAGAAAAGTTGCTGTAGGTATAGGTCAGGCAACCGCCCGTAGAATACATCGTACTGTAGCATGAGCATTATGCCGTCTCGATCAGGTGACCGTCAGGCCCACCTCGGCCACTCTCCTGTTCTCTCTTGTTCCTTCCTTTTGTTTCTACCTTTTTTCTTGTCCAAAAGTGGCACTTTCAACATGAAGATCTTTGAGCCCCAAGCGCCAGCAAGGTAGTTTGACCACTACCAGCGCAAGCCTGTGCTACTACTTGCCAGCGGCATTCCAACCGAATATTGAACAGTCATCATCATTATAATCAGCATCAGCATCATCGTCATCATCCTCATCATCATCGTCCTCATCATCATCCTCATCATCATCATCATTATCATCATCACTATCATCATCAGCATCATCGTCAACATCATCATCATCATCATCATCTCATCATCATCATCATCATCGTCTTCGTTATCATCATCACCATCATCGTTATCATCATCGTCTTCATCATCATCATCATCATCATCATTATCGTCTTGTCCAAGTCCTTTTTATTCTGTCTTGTAATATCCACGAGGACACGGCAGAAACCGAAAGAAACACACAGCGTTAGTTCTGGTACAACAGTATCTCGGCCAATATACCGTCCCAGCTATGACATGATAGGTGTTGTTCTCTGGTGGGTTGATCGATTGGTTGTTTGTCTGTGCACCGGGTTTTATGTTTTTGTGGGTTTCCTTGGTTTTGCTAGTGCTCACCATGCTTTCTGCGCATACCTACGAGTGATCGGTGTTTGAAGCTCATGCACGCTACACATTTTCGGGCACGGGAAGCACAATAATAACCGACCAGAACACTCCTGATATAATATTTGACTAAAATCGTCCTGTTGACCCTGATAGCTACACTGTAGTTGTAAGGGGAGTCGCCGACCTATATCCTTAATGAGGACACACAACTTGTAATGCGCGCGATCGGAGTATCACACACAGCTTGCAAAGATGAGTTTCGACGAAATCTTCGATCTCACAGCTGGAGTGTATTTTCATTTTTTATAATGTAGTTTCCCTTCCTCTTACCCTTTCAGATAGTTTTCATCGAAATCATCATTGGGTCAAATTACACCCCGGGCCTCCTGGTCACTGCGGGGGAGCCCCCCTCCCTCATTACCCCACACTATTCTTCGTAATGAGGGCGGAAGGAAGCCGATCTGAAAGTGTCTTGGTGTCGGCACATCAAAGCTAGTAGATCTATACTCGCGGATATCTTGCAGATACATGCAACCTGGGCGCCAATTGCGGTGTAACCTGAGACAAGTGCGGTGTGCTTGAGACAAGTAAGTGCGGTGTAACCTGAGTTAAGTGCGGTGTAGAATCAGCCAAATGCGGCGTAACCTAAGCCAAGTGCGGTGCGACCTGAACCCAAATGAGCTTCAAAACATGTTTGTGAAGAATTTGGGTAAAAAAAACTTAAAACTCGGTTACTCGGAAATGACAGGCACCGGAGGACCGCCCAATCCCCAGCTATAGGGGGGGGGGGGGGTACTGCAATGGAGTGCTCTCCTACGAAGGATAATTCATAGATTCGACGTAAAACCATGTCATGGTTGAGGTGAAACCACGCGATAGTAGGTGTCACATTCACGTCAATCAAGGCCATCATAGATGGGCGATAATGTAGGTGATGATGATAGGACAAGGAGGACGCCCCTCATCTCACTACCCTGCGCTATCGTGCCCTACCCTGTCTAGCCCATTTATGTCTGCCTTTTAGCATTCTCTTCAGGGAAATAACGCATAAGCTTTGAGCATAGCCATCGAGCCATAAGGAGAGACCAACCAAAGACACCGGAACCCATGAGGGGCACGATTCCCAACTCCGACCAACCACGCATCCCCCACTCGGAGTACCGTCACAATTAGCGTCGTCGGCAGGACTGCCGTCACAGTACTAACTTGTTGCCTTGCCTTAGTCATTTGACCATTGACCCCTCATCCCTGTCGAGACGGAGTATCGTTCCTACTCCCAATAGAGACACCAACAACACTAAATAATTTGGGCGCTCAGTACGTTTCTTCCTAATAGTACACATAACTTTTTGCCTACATAATATTATTGTCTTTTTCCTGTTCAGCCGTCTGTGGCCACCATCTGCCTGCTAGTATGTTGATCGTTTTGTCGCTACAAGGGGGGAGGCGGCGAGAGCAATCATCGAAAACAGAAAAAATGCAAGCTATGTATGTATGATACTCTTGTACCCCTACAAGGCCGGGGAGGAGAACGTCGGGTTTTAACCGACCAGGTCAGGTGTTAGACATCATTGCTTATATCACACGCGCGAAGCATTGCTTGTGCCAAGCGCGAAGCGTTGGGAGGTGTTTGGCCATTCGCATGAAGGGTGAGCGGCATCCCGGGGGGGCGAGAACGGATTCGAAAAATGGAACAACACTAGTATTATTACTATTATTATTCCAAGTATAATAACACTAGTTTATTACTATTATTGTTCCAAGTATAATTGCCTCCTGACGATGTGCAGTTCACAATTCGTTCTTAATGCGAAAAAAGGAGACATGACAACGCTTCGAATTCTATATTATAAAAATTAAAATACACTCCAGCTGTAAGATCGAATATTTTGTCGAAACTCATCTTTGCAAGCTGTGTGTGATACTCCGATCGCGCGTATTACGGGTTGTGTGTCCTCATTAAGGACATAGGTCATCGATTCCCCTTGCAACTACAGTGTAGCTATCAGGGTCAACAGGGTGATTTTAGTCAGTCTGTGCGCGGAAACTATAAAACCCGTTTCTGAGGGCGACAAGATCTGACAGCTAGCTGTGGAAGGAAATGCATCAGTTTATCACGTGAATCCTGTAAGTCGAATAACCGGTGAGGGAAGGGCGGAGTTTTTGAGGACGTGGGGGCCTGATTTTGATCAAAAGGGGGGCGGGAGGGGGGGGAGGGGGGGGGAGGGGACGGGTGGGGCAGGTCGATTTGTGCGTGGAAACTATAAATATTTCTTGTGGGGAAGGGGGGGAATGTGGCGGGGGGGGCCGGGGGCGGGGGGGGAGGGCTTTAGGTCGCATAGATGTAGGGGTTTGCTATACGCGTGGTGCTAGGACTAGTCGATGGTGCGGGTGGTGGGGAAGGAGGGGGCGTTGGGGACGGGGGTGGGTGGGAATTGCAGCAGCGGCATGGACGGTTCTAAAACGATAACGAGGCGATATCCAGGGCGTGGAAGTGTTTATTACTTTGGCGGATTTCGATAGGTGGGGCGTTTAAGCAAGAGGAAGCGGGAAAAAATAAAAAAATAAAAAATAAAAAAGGCGGGGGGGGGGGGGGGGGGGGGGGGGGGGGAGGGTTTTCAAGAGGTTTAGGTCACATATAATATTAAAGTCAAGGATTTGGTCGACAATGATGTTCGCAACATTGTGTGTGATCCTCCGATCGCGCGTATTAATCATATGTGTAGGGGCTTGCTATACGCGCGGTGCTGGGTCTAGGCGAACGTGCGGGGTGTGGGGAAGGAGGGGGCGTTGGAGGGGAGGAGGGGGGATTAATGAAAGCTACGTCATGGACGGCTAGAAATATAATGACGTGATATCAATTGCTTAGAATTGTTTATTACTCTGGCCGATTTCGATTGTAAGTGGGGCGTTTGAACGAACTGGGCGGGGAACAAAGGGGGGGGGGGGAGATGAGTTGGAGCTACGGCATGGATGGCTAGATGGATGATGAGATGATATCAGCTGGCTGGTAGTGTTTACTACTCTGGCAGATTTTGATTTCAGGTGGTGCCTTTAAACAAGAGGGATCGGGGGGAGGGGGGGGCGGGGGGGCGAGCATTTCAATATGTGCGCGGAAACTATGAACCCTTGATGGGGACGAATGTGACGGTTGCAGCAAGAAGACACCCCGTTATATCACCCGCCTGGTAATGTTTATTTTTCTAGAAGGCTTGATGTTACATGTAGTATACAGCCCTTAGGTGTAGTAAACAACGTGTTAAAAGCTTCATAATTTGTTATTGTACATGGATCGAAAGCTAGAATATTTCAATCGATAGGTACAATCATGTAGATACCATTATTTTCTGACATCGCTAATTATATGAAAGAGATGCACATTGCCAAATACAGCAGGCGAGGTGATGGTCATGCAATGTCACCGCCATTGAGAACGACAGGGAGAGATGCGAATCGTTATTGTTTTGAAAGGAACGCTTAGTGTACACGCGCTCAATTACGTTACTTCGTTAGTCATAATTCGCTTGGCATAGGTTGGGAGGCGATCATGCAGACGGTATGTACGGAATACCTTACTTACGTAATAAGTTGGTAGTGCGGTTTACCGCATTTTTAGCATACCTCTCTGTATCTCCTTTCCACATTATTATTGTCTCACATATACGATTTTGCGCCTATGATTTTTGCCGTGCCGATGTGGGGCTCTGAGGTCGCCACATCCAAGACAGAGATACATCATATAAATACACCAATCGAGGTGACGTGGGCATGCGATGTCACCACTATTGAACGCGAGGGTGACTTTACTTTTGTTAAGCATATTATATGCTGCTTCGTTTGGTAGAGGTTGTCAGGCGATCATGCAAACGGCCGGAGGCACGAAATACCCTGCGTAATAATAGGTTGGTAGTGTGCTTTACCGCAGTGTCAACATATATCTGTCTGTACTTCTTTTTCACATCGCATTATAATAATACTATAAAAATACACTCCAGCTGTGAGATCGAAGATTTTGTCGAAACTCATATTTGCGAGCTGTGTGTGATGCTCCGATCGCGCGTATTACTGAGTGTGTGTTCTCATTAAGGATATAGGTCTGCGACTCCCCTTGGAACTACAGTGTAGCTTGTACCAGGGTCAACAGGGTGATGTTAGTCAGTCTGTGTGCGGAAACTATTAACCCGTTTTTGAGGTTTTTGAGGGGGACAGAATCTGACAGCTGTGGAAGGAAATGCATCAGTGTATCAAGTAGTGTATCCAGGAAGTCGTATAACCGGTGAGGGGAGGGCGGAGTTTTTAAGGGCGTGGGGGCCTGGATTTGAACAAGAGGGAGCGGGGGGGGGGGGGGGGCGGGCGGGGCAACTTAATCTGTGCGCGGAAACTATTAATCATTGAAGGGGCCAGATCTGACGGCTGTGGAAGGAATTCATCAGTGTATCATGTATATCCTGTAAGTCGTACAACCAGTGAGGAGAGGGCGGAGTATTCGAAGGGGTGGGGGGTTTGGGGGGGTTGAGGGGATTTCCAACAGCTTTATTATTAGGTCGCATAGATGATGTACTTGTAGGGGCTTGCTATACGCATGGTATACTTCGTGTTATAACTCTCACCGAACTTATTATCCTTCCCAGCGTGCAGTATGCTCAATAGTGTTCAATATGCACCACCTCCCTTCACACATTTATTCCGAGCTATATATTATACAACCACAGCCCCTTCGGAGGGGGGGGGGGTCGAACGATGGAACATAACACGACTGCTTGTCAACGCTCTGCCGGGGTTCACCAAACAAACATGATATTATATCATACCTGGTAGTAGACTACGTAATGAGATCGGAAAGTTGAAGTTGCTGAATGGAGCTGCCACGATACTGCTCACCATGTACTCTGTGTACCAACCAGGTAACAAAAATGTCAAGAGGTTTGTGCGTGTCAACCATTCTCCTCGGCGAAGAGGATGGAACCTATTAACCCCTTTAGAGCCCCCGAACCCCTCCCAATACTAAAACCAAGTAAGTAATGTTGTCCCCAAAAACGGGTTTCCAGTCGTAAAGGGGTTAAAACACCCTCTGTGCCTGCTGTGTGTTATAAATAGTACAATTAAGCATACTGTACTTTGTTGTAGAAGTATCTCCTCGCGCGGAGGAGATTTTCGTGAGCACGAATTCATCTTGTTGTATTAATAATAATAGCAGTACATTTTGCTACCTACGACACTTACTTTGGTTGGCGCGCACTGCTGGGTACCAGACAAATAGCATTACTAATACAACAGCAGTATTGTGTACTGTGTACGTAGCCGTTTTTTTTGTTATATTCGTTGTTGTTGTAGGTGTCTTCATATTAATTAATTAAAACCGTTCTTTCTACCCAACGGCATCATCATCAGTACACCCAGAGTCCCTGCTGATTCGTCGTAGAGAGCTATAAATTCTGAGGTCAGACTGTGAGACAGTGCAAACCAAACAATCGCAATTCATCAAGGTAATGCAAGTAAAGTGCTAGCGTACCGGGTACGAGAACACAACAAAAATACAAGACAGACCACACAAAAAAAAGAGAAAAAAGGAACGAAGATAAGAAAAAAAAAGCAAAGGAAAAGAAAACAAAGCAAAACAAACGAGTGTGCTTACTACCTGCACGCATATATATGTTGTGAAGAATGTGATGCAAGATCGAAAATGAAAGGAAAGGCCGCAATTAAATTGCCAAAGAAAGGAACACCATCGTACATACGTACGTGCTGAAAATAAATGAAGAGGAACAGATACCCGTTGCACGGGAAAAACAACACGATGAAGATAGGAAAGTTTTTCAACTGGTGTTTCACGGACAAAGCAACACGTCGTACGACTCGTACGAAGAAGATGACAAACTAACTGCTGTTTCATGGACGAAAAACAAAAAACTCACGGCTGACGTCCTTGAAATATTTATATTTTTACAAAAAAAAAAAAAAACAACACGAAGAAGAGGAAGAAGGTACCGTTCGGCATTATTAGCCCGGTGGGGAGGGGAAAAAAATGGAGCAAACGAAAAGGAAGGAATGAAAACAGGATGAAAAAAAAACGACAGCAAGACTTAGTCATGACTGTCGCTTTCGCGCTCCCCCTTTGAACTCCACGAAAACAAACAAAAAGAACAGAAACTACCAACAACTCGCCGTATTTTGAGGGTTCAGTCAGGGCTATATTATAAAAATAAAAATACACTCCATCCAGCTGTGAGATCGAAGATTTTGTCGAAACTCATATTTGCAAGCTGTGTGTGATACTCCGATCGCGCGTATTACAGGTTGTGTGCCCTCATTAAGGATATAGGTCGGCGACTCCCCTTGCAACTACAGTGTAGCTATCAGGGTCAACAGGGTGGTGATGTTAGTCAGTCTGTGCGCGGAAACTATATAACCCGTTTTTGAGGGGGACAAAATCTGACAGCTGTGGAAGGAAATGCATCCGTTTATCAAGTGAATCCTGTATCAGGGTCAACAGGGTGGTGTTAGTCAGTCTGTACGCGGAAACTATAAAACCCGTTTCTGAGGGGACAAAAAAGGGTTATATAGCACACGATCAACTTAATTAGTCGAACTGGTACCTTGCCACACGATCTGCCACTTCGTTTCTGCATTCGTCTACTACACCAGCTGTATCAGTACGGCTGCTCCCCGCCCCCCCCCCGCCCCGGTTTCCTTGGCTGCTGCTCTTGGCGTCCTCTGCTGTGTGGCGTTGACAGCTCTTCTCCGCCTCGCTCCTGTGCCATTTCGTCATGAAGCGGTCCGCCGCGTCGACGACCCCCCACTCTTCTTAGCCGCCCTCGGTCATAGCATAGTCTCTACTCCGAACAGTAAAGGGGAGCTATCATCCGTGGACCCCCTCGGTTGGTTCGAATACGACCCTGATGATGTCGTCGTCTACCAGACACTGGGCCCAGTTATTTTCTGGCCGGCCTCGTCCCGGGTTCACCCCACCAACAGCCATCGTCCCGAACATCACGCGATGGGTCAGTCATGAGTCATCAGTCGCTCATCCGTTGTAACGCTCCCGCAAAGAGGAGGACCGAGCTGGCGTTTGCAGATAGTCGTGCCGTTTGCGGGTAGTCGTCTAAACGCTCTCACATCGTGCCTCCTTGAGAGACTTGGCGTACGACATGCGGTGGTGGTCGGTGCGCTGTCGGCGCTGAAAGCTACTCAATCCGTTTAAAGGGACCATAGTGCGTCCATTAGCAACATCCGGCCCCTCTTGAGGTTTCTATCGGTCTGTGGTGCTTTCCAAGCGGAAGACTGTGTGGCGGCCACTTTTTAAGGAACTTGGGGTTCCTGATGGGGTGCTACGTCCGATATATGGGACGAGGTCCGAAGACACGGCGAGGTGGAGTTTGAAATCCCTTATATACCGATCAGGGGGTTCCTTAAACAAGGGAACACCTACCGTAGTTTTTTTTTTTCCCCGCAACAAGTGCTTCATGCCTCACGCAGATAGAAGGTGTTGTAGCAAACAAAACCTCCGCATTGTGCGCTTCACACCACACGCCGGCAAAAAGGTATTGTAGCAAATGAAACCAAACTTCCGCATTTTATTCTAAGTGTAAACCCTCGCTCGGGCAGAATATACAGGAATGTAGAAGATACATTCATTGTTTAACAGCTAAATAAAGCCTAAGCATTTCATTGGATAAATCTCGCGCGTTCCGCTGAGCCTCCAAAGACCAGAGTACAGTCGATTTTTCAAGAAAATTGCGTACGGCCCACGCATCTCAAGGCAACCAAAAACATTTTCAAAAGCAATGGAAGGAGGCGGTGTTCAGGGGGGAGGGCGTTGAGAGGCCAGGGATGCACCAACCGAGCCCGCTCAGGATACAGAAAATAATAAGTAAGTCTATACTTCGAAGTATAGGTTTTAGTGCTTATCGTGGCTTCCGATTACAATGGTCCTCCGTAGATCCAAGGCGAAGAGGTCTGCTACCTGGCTGAATCCCTTTGGGGCCCATGTTTAGCGACCCAAGCAGCGAGACGGACGATCTCTAGGAAGCGCGAGCATGCAGTACGAGCATCACTATGATAGGATGCATCCGCGTGTCGGACAGCTTCGTTCTTTCATCACAAGTTCGGACACACCCTATAGTCTACCCCAGCAGCCCGGGGGGGCCGCCTTGTGTGGCTGATGCCGAAAATCGACATTTATTGGTAGTCATCATTGTTATTATTACGTTTTTCGCGGTCATGACTGTTATTACATTGGTCATACGACAATATGCAGGCAGAATGAGCTTCAACGACGATCGCTCATCATATACAGGCAGTTCCCTCTGGTAGTCGTGAAGGGGTCGTCAAACCGCCTCCACTACCCACAACGGAAACCAAGCACTAGAAACAAGAAGTTGGCGTGTTGGCGAGGGCTCGAGGAAAATCTACTCGACCAAAATCAACAACGTCGAGTCCCACGTCCCCAATACACAACAACGCCACAACACAATATCGTCTTCAAATAACAAACGTACTTAAAACTGCGAGCAACGGTTGTGCTGAACCTCTCCAATCTCGTCCCCTCGCCGAAAAACATGCAGACACCTCGGGGGAGAAAACATATACCAGGGGTATAGACTAATCACATATATACATGTACCGACACTTCGTATCTATCTGGTAAAATGTGGTACGCGTACACCCGAGCTGCGAACAACAATGCTCGAATTGCATGATATTTACTCGAGTCCAAAAGCTGCCTGGGGTGTCGCACAGAACACTGTCGAGGCAATTCATACATGTTTTTCTTCTTGTAATGTAATAAATACTTCTCAAACAACCCGTGCTTCCGGGTTTCCCCCCCGCATATTTTCCCTAATGAGAAAGCACTAACATCTGCCTTGTGAAGACCACGTAAACTACTTCGGACCCCACTCGATCACCCCGAGCCCGACCAAACTTCGAACAGCACCGCGCTTTAGCGCACTACCCGCACTGTTCGAGTATGCCTACCAGTATTTACTGTGAAATTTAGGCCACATTTTTGTGGTTACAACGTCGGAGTGGATCTCCTTTTTCTTAACCTACGACGAAGGTGGGACAAGTTCGCCGAACTCTTTCTGTCTGCATAAACTAAACACGCAGCTTGTTCTCGAATGCCTGGACTGGTATACGCACGTCCGCTGCTATCTCATCGCCAACCCCACCCGCGTAACGAACGCGTATAACTCGTAACTATAGTACAAACCCTCCTATTACTCGCGGATTTACACATGTGCGTACATTCTTTTCACAGACAGGCAGGGAAAAATATGCACCAACGACGTTCTCTCGTCAATGTGCCCCACCCCCCCCCGTCCCCTCAACTCCAACCGGGGGCTGGCGGTGATGGAACAAACACAACCCTCAACAAAAAAAACACTCCAACCGGTTGGTGGCGGTGATGAGACAAACAAAACCAATTTCGTTGGTGCTCCTGCGTACGGCGTCTTTCTGTTCGCCCCTCTAACACAAAGTTTATTAACGACAAAAAATATTGCTAGACCACACCAGCCATTTTGTTCTTCTCTTTTTTCACATATCAGCACAAAAAAAAAGACCCACACCGGCCGTTTTTCTTTTTCTTTTTCACACCACAACACGCCCAATGGCCCGCCCGCCACCCACCGTCTCTGTCTGTTCACCCCAACGAAAAAAACGCTTCTCATTCAACACAAGAACAAACTTAATCCACACCACCAGTCGTTCCTTTTTTTGCATACCACAACAAGCCCAAAGCCCCCCGCGCCGCCCGCGCCGCGCGCGCGCGCGCTTGCGTATTTGGTGTCGGTCGCCTGCTATGGCGGCTGTGAAAACGCTTGGCACGAACGGGAACATCCAGCAGTGGCAGTATGCGGAGTAGTGCCGGTTGTCGATACAGCAATGCCGGGGTTTCCGACTATTACTAGCACACAGAGGGACACTCTTAATACTTCACTCAGACACCAACACGTGTTACATTTCTTGTTTGTTTGTTCAGATGTAAGGGTCGGTGTACCTAATCTTGTTGGTGCGGGAGTGCTTGTAGCAACGCACCCCGTTCTTGTCCCGAATGGCGTCCCAGTGACCCCCCTTCTCCCACTCCTTCTTCTTCTTGCGGTCCATCGGCGGCACAGGCACGACGGGCACCCCCCAAGCGTAGGCTTGAGCTGGGTAGACGGGCTGGGCCATAGGCATAGCCTGCATCGGGTAACCTCCAGCTACAACAGGGTGCATCGGCCGGGGGTCGAATGGGTTCCAGAAGGCGCCCGTGACGCTGTGCTGCCTGTGGTATGTGGTGGGTTGAGGAAAAAATCAAGAGCGGGGGGGGGGGGGGGCTAGCGTAAGGATGCTGCTCAGAATTTATTCCGCAAATAAATATTTTCATGTTACAGCACCCAACTGTGAATTTAGTACGAGTACTACAAAAATACTACAAGGGCCGTACGGTGCGAACCGTACGATGCAGACAACTAGTATCGGTGCGAGAACGAGGTCAGGAAACGAGGAGAGCAGGCGGCGCAAGAGGAACAAGCATGTCACGCTTTGCTTGAGGCTGTTGCTGCTGCTCAAACCCACTTGGTGTGCGAAGAACACCACGGGATTGTTAATGCCGTACGGCACAAGCAGTACACAAGCAGAGCAGTGCCGGTATTATTAATAATAGTAGCTAAACCTGTGCCTGGTCGTACGGCAACACGAGTGCGCCAACGAGAAAAAAAAACTGCTATAGTACTTCCGACCGTCGAGCGTCGAAAAGAAAGCATCCTGGTATGTATACGAGTACGAAACGACACGAATTTGGAATCGAGTAATCACACATTGTAGGTTCAACAACAAAAATCTAGGCCAACCAGCCAGAAAGTACAATCTAGGATGTGAAGGATCGAGAACGAACGCGCCGTGTGCTCCTCGGCGAACAGGCAGGCGCACGTGCCGGTGGGCATTTTGCCGGTCCGTGTGTGCTAGCCGGAGGCTTACAATACGAGCTGTGGCGAAACAAAAGCAACTTCAACAAAAAAACGCGCCCCTGAGGTGATTGTCCGGGCCGACTTCCTCCAGAACAAGGGGGTGGCACACACGAACGAAAACGGTGGCTTTAAAAGTTCGCGTCGGGACGGGATCTTTCCGTTGATACATCGCTCGGCGTTTTCATCCTCTCCGTTTTCGAGATCATCTCGTCCGAACTTCGAGGGGGGGGGGTGTTATCGTGGGTTTTAAAATGAGTTGCTTTTTCGTTTCGGTTGCTCATCATCCCATCGACTTTTTCTTTCTCCTTCTCCCTGCCCTAATCGTAACTCAGATCCGGGGTCACTTACGCAGACTTTTATCCCTCCCTCCCCATTATGAAAAGGGGTAGGGTTGGCGCTAGAGTGACGCCAGGTATGCGCGCTTGGCAGCAAACAACAAAGGAACGGAAAACACAATGAACGAGAAAAACTGATAAAAACGACTTCGCACGTAGCACTTTCGACGTGAATGTAAGCACCGTTAGAGTATCGACTTCAATCTATTGTATAAACGACGGAAGACTGGTTCTACGATAACCCCCCCCAAAAAAAACAGCGACTTTCTTCAATGAACGTTTCGTGGCTGCTCGACACGCGGAAGGATGGTATGAAAACAATATCTTCACACATTTTCTTGTTTGCACGAAGGACTATCGAACGATGACGTCGAGGTGCCAAGTGGCACCGTACTTTCAGAACATGCGACCGGTATCATAATATGATTGGGGCTGGTTTCAAAACCGGCGATTTCGTCAAAGACAAGTTGGGGGGGGCTACCGTAGTAAGACTCGGAAATGAAAGGAACGTTGGTCAAGTAATATAAATATGTCGACGATACTTACGTATTAGTCGGAACACGACTTCACCCGCAGACTCGCACAGAACGATGAAGATCATTTGACCAAAAAGCAACATGATGGAACATCAACAATCGTATCGGTATCGTAAATCTCACCAATTCATGTTGTTACCACCCCCGTCCACTACTCGCACCCAAATCCCCTCCTCCTCCTGCTTCTTCTTCTTCCCTGCGCAGTAAGGAAACAACAGCCAACAGCAAAAGGCAACAGCAAAAGGCAACAGCAAACCGCACGGTAGCTGTTGTTAGTTAGGCTTTGCTAAGCTACCAAACAGCAAAATCGAGGAACAGACATACATGATGCATCGGGCGATTGCAAACTCGGGACGGATCGTACGTTTTTCAGTATGCAAATAAATCATCGTGCTCGACGAAAATCGGGGATCACGCCACATGCGTACACAGAGTTTTTTTTTTTTTAGTTGCAGTCTGCTCTGCTCAGGTACGCAAGCTGGCATGAATAACCGCAGCTAGAAGCAAGGCTTTTCGATGATACCGCTCGATGTCGAGCGTGTGCAGGGGTGGTTGCGTTGTGTAGCAGGCAGGACAAAGAACAAAGAACGACGGCGAGCAACAAGCAATTTCGACGAAAATAATCTGACACCACGCGAAAATTGGATGCCATCCCCCTGCTTGCTCTTCACGGCTTCGCAACACGAACGAATGACGGATGACCACGACGAGGAACAACTAACAAGAGCATCAGGCTTTGAGATACTGCTGCTGCTACTGCCTGCTCGGAGGGTGGTTGCGTATACTGTGTTGTGTTTTGCGACTTGCTTTCTTCGAGGACCCGCCCGCGCTTGCGAAGCCTTTTGCCTGAAGAAAGAACCGGTAACTTTACTTGTGCTGCTGGTGCTGCAGTGTTATTTTGCTTTCGGGATGCCTCGCCTTTGTCAAGCCTTGCCCTTGTCGATTGCTTGCCTCGCCTTGCCTGCTGTTAGCAGTCGAGCGCTGCTGCTTTGATCCTGCTGTCTGTGTCTTCTTGCCGTGTGGGTGTGCGTGTGAGTGTGTGTGCTCCTTGGGGGTCTCTGGGTTTCAGGGAACTCGGGGAGGGAGGGAGGGAGACTAGCAGTCTTCTTGCAGGAACCTCGTTCCTTTTCTTGTTCTGCTGTTGATGTTGTGCTCTCGTGCGGGACGATGGGTTGTGAGAGGGAGGGGTGGCTGAACTCATTCGCCATCTACTTCAGATACGTCATATGTGAGTTCGACTGATTGAGTGGTCAATACTCAAATTCAGTTCGCTGTATCAGCATGTTTTACTTTCGTTTTGTATGAAAAACTATTTCTCGCACGCATCAGATGTGAGTTCGACCAGTTGAGTGGTCCACATTCAAACTTGCAAATTTAGTGGTGTCGGCAGGAGCCACCATCAGGAGTTTTTGGCGCGCCTTTCGCTAATCTTACAGGAAATTTATTTGTCGCGTCAAAACCGATCCTAAGATCGGTCCTCTATATGATATGCTCCTCGTTTTGCACCCCAGTCCCCTGGCTCCTACAACGCCCGAGGAGAATAAGAGCAGAAACTTATCAGCGGAGAGAGGCGCTGAAACACAGAATTCGGGTGAAATATCCAAAGATCCACAATTCATCTCGTACCTGTGCGCTGGTATCGATGCATGGTGCATGGGTAACGACAGGTAGTTTCGATTACTGTGACTTCATCATACTCGTAGCCTGGTATATGCACCCCAAGCATGCGTCCATGAGGTATCATGTGCGTATCCTACCGGCATGATGATGGTAGCTACCGAGTCCGCTTCGCTGTTTAATACTCCGGAGTACTATATTTTATGAGGATGCCATGTACACATCATGCGCATGCGTCACGTACGAGAGTCGGCGAGTATATCCTCCCTTGCTCGTTGTGAGACTATTTTTGCTGCTGCCTTGTTGTCACTACTGCTGCTGTACACTACCATTAAGAATATACTGCTGTTGTTGCTGTTGGCTGTCGACGGGTTGTACTCGTCGTGTCGCCGACCGTGGCCATGATTGCCAAACAAAAGAGGTCTATCCATGAGAAGAAGGCATAGTCTAATGCACAACGGCATGTTGTGAACAAAACAGCACAGCAGCAGCAGCAGTCTGTGGTCATCAATCAACCCGTACCACTCTCCCAATGAAATGCTTTGGGCGCCTCGGGAAAGAAGGGAGCTACCAACGAGCTGATCGGCCAGCGTAGCAGGAGGGACAGAAAGATCGTCCATATCGCGGAAAGAAAGGCGTCTGCAAGGACCCCCTTCATTCCACATAATCTGTGACCACGCTCAGGTCGCGATTTCGCACCGAGTGAATAGATACAGGCTAGCCCTGAGGGACCGCCAGGCCGCGAGGGGAAGGCAGGAAGAAAACCGGAGGACTACGGCCAACGACCTGAGCAGGGAACGTTGAGGAGGATTAAGCTACACTATATTATCGGTATAATATAGTAGCTAAAATGAAAAGACGGAGAAAGGGAAAGGATAAATGGTTGGCAGAGAGGGTCATAGGAGCGATACTACTGCTTTACTCTAAGGATATTCAGTTCAATATCCGAACGACATCTACGCTATAGTCTATATTGAGCGCGCGGGGGGGGGGGGGGCGAGGGGGGAGGAGCGGAAGGGGGGGGAAGGGGGCGGGAGGGGGGGGGGGGGTCGCATAAGATACAACGCCGACGTACACGTGACGTTTGTCCTTAGGCTCAAGACCGTCCCCATGTACCATTATTAAGATGAGCAATGTGTTCAAAGGTGAATACTCATTAGTCTAAAGTTCTCACGAGCACATCGAAGGTGAATCCCTCCACAACCCTCCTTTATCTTCGGTTAGACTAAATGCCCTCTGTATCGATCACTACGTTAAGCACATCGAAGGTCTAATAAAAATTGACCATACGACAGACACCAGAAAGCAGGGGGACGGGCAAAAGCACCGAGTATTATTGTCTGATAGCGCCTCAAACGAGTTGCAGTACAGAGGGCTCCCATTGTCGTTCAGAACTTCTGCTGCAATATATTTTTGTTTCAAATACACGGTAAGAATTTCGACTTTGAGGATTTGACGGAAGAAGCGGTGTTTTGGGTGGGGGGGGCATATTTGGTGAATACCATAGACTATAGCATGCTATATTGAATATGCCATATTGAATGCCATCTTGAATGCCATATAACAGACAACAGTGAAGAAAGATCTTGTTGCACCTCGACGTCCAATTGGCGTTTATTGCTATCAACAGCGGGCGCCTTCTGTATGGCGTGACCTACGACGACACGATCGATCTTTGACGGATGGGGACGCCCCTGTCTGCCACGTGCGCGGCGGCACTGTTTGGAAGCGCGATCGGGTTGAACGTTGAAGATAAACGCGCGCCTAGCCATCATCAACAAACAGGAGAGACCCAGGAATCGATCGGCAATGCCCAGCAGCGATTTTAGACTGCTAGTCGAGTAGACTATGCTGACGCCCCCCAAACAAGCGCGGTAAACGCAAGCGTTACGGTGTTCTACTCCGTATGCGCTATCTGTATGAGCAATAGACCAACCGTCCATCCCTGCTGGTTAATGAAGGCCTGAATTATGTTATTTAACTGTCGAGTGATTCGGAATCCACCGTCAGATTCGGAATCAGTACAACTGCTGTACAAGAAGTACGATTATAATAGGAACTGTCGTACGATCCAGGAACAAGCACGTGCACGTAGTCTATAGCACGACCGTATACGTAATGAGTCACGGAATCGGCTCAGCACGTAGGAGTATAACAATGGAAGCACACTGTCTTAGGCCACGCCCTGCGCTGATTGGCTCAGTCTGTATAGCTGCGCGCTCGAATGAAGGGTAGCATGGTTCTTAGAATAGTAGGAGGACTCGATGTCATTGAAATTGGCTGCGTTATGAGTTGGTCTTTATTTCTTCCACTTCAAGTATGTAACATGTCACGCGCGTGGCCTTGTTGTTGAAGTGTCCTACGTACTACGTAGACAGGTAGCAGCTTGCGCTTAGGGGTGACGTTTTGGATGACGCTTTGTATTCCTTGACAGTACGAGAGCCGGCCCTCGTAGCTTGGGCTTGCCCAAGCTACTCCCCCAACCCCCCCTCTCGATCACTCCTGTTTCCTGGCAAAACCAATCAAGCTTTGCTCGATAATAACCAGAGACTTCTTCTACTACCTGGGTTTTATACGGCTGTCAGCTGTCGTCTAGCCATAGACACACCTTCCCATTCTGAGGATCATATCGTCAAGGATCCCCCAAGGCAACACCTTCACATAAGGATAACAACCAATCAATATGCAGATGCATGTAATGTATGCGCAGATCACATGGAATGAAGGAAAAAGAAGCGTGCTATTATACCAAACGTACGTACTTGGTATTTTATTATCAATGAGCATCTTTCCATCCTCCAACCAACGTGCAGCATGCGTGAGCTTCAACCCTCCACCACTCAGACAGAACAAGAAAATCAAAGGGAACCATTTCATTTGATCGAAATTCTTAACGAAACAGAACAGCAGTTTTCAGTCATCGATGCGTGACCAAGTAACTATCGAAAACACGACCAACCTCCAGCCACCCACACGCCGACGCGCTGGCCAAGACAACTTCCGAGAGCATAGAGGCGATAGTGCGCAAACGGAGGATGTTGTTTGCGGGATTCGTAGCACGTATGGGGGAGGAGCGTCTTCCACAGAGGGTGATGTTTGGGGAGCTTGTTGGGGGTAAGGGCTACTCAGGGGGGTAAGAGAAGGACTAGGTGGCTCATCTGAAGGAGGATAAGTCGGTCTTTGGAATGAAATTCGAAGGGCGCGAAAGGCTGCTCAAAAGGCCGGCAGATGGTTTCGATGAGTAGAGGAGGGAGCCGAGTTATTCATGCGGAAATAGCATGAGACGGAGAGACGCAAAGCTGCAGAGCGATGCGCAAAGGCCGTGGAAGCGCCATCCACCGTCGGCATCTCTAAGCGGCCGGGGGGAGCGGGAAGGGGGGGGGGGGGGAGGGGGGGCGTCCTGCCCAAGAGACTGAAGGCTGGGTCTGGTCATATCGTCTTGAAATTTGTGGGCCTTCCAAAGGCCGTCACAAGTTAGCGTAAGGCCGCCCTGACTTCTTCGCCTTGTTGCGTTCTCTCCCCAGTGCCATTGATGATGCACTTGATACCCTCTATGAGCCCAATGCCGTATTTAGTCAGTTCCTCGGTCTGCTAGTATGACGTTTTTTTTCTTTTCCTTTCCTTGCTTCCTCTTGCCTTGTCTTTTCTTGCTTTTTTTCTTGTCTTTTCTTTTTTGTTCCTTTTTTTGCTTTCCTCTCTTTTCTTTTCTTTTTTTTGTTTCTTCTTTCCAATTGACTTGCGTCTGACGTGCGTATTCGTAGTGATAGGTACCAATAATAGGTGTAATGTACACGTGGTAGTCTGTCTTGGGTGGCAAGCGGTAAAATAGTCGTTTTTTTCCAGGCGCGAGTAGTGAGATGTATGCACCAGTCAGCATGGACCTGACACATCGTAGGCTGACTCCCGACTTCACTTTATATGTTTCTGGCGGAGGTATAAATTGCGTCAGCTGTGATATATACGTGTACCACCTGTTGGTTTGTTTGTGTTTTATCCCTGGGGTATTTCTCAGCTCCAGAATGACTGGAGCCTGTCCTGCGACCACGGACTTGATTATGCGAGTTAACGCAAGAACAAAAAAAAAAGAAAAAAAGATTAAGGACGAAATGTATGCCGATTTCAGACACCACGCATTGGTACGAAAACTAAGGTGAGACAGCAGTCCAAAAACCTCCGCAAGAATATATATTTCATGCCGCGGACTGGGAGAAGGCGGTATGCATACAGACCGTAGGCGACCCGCTTAAAGCAAAGATGTGGGGTTGATGGCGTTGAGAGGCCAGGGATGCACCAACCGAGTTCGCTCAGGAAAAAGACAGCGATAAGTAAGTCTACTCTTCAATGCCCGTAGGTGTTAGTGTCTTGCGTGGCTTCCGAATACTATGGGCCTCCGTTGTATCAAGAGGTATCTGGTCGAACCCCATCGGGATCTATGTTTAGCGACCCAAGCAGCGAGACGGGCGATCTCTAGGAAGCGCGAGCATGCAGTACGAGCATCACTATGATAGGATGCATCCGCGTGTCGGACAGCTTCGCTCTTTCATCACAACTTCGGACACACCCTGTAGTCTACCCCAGCAGCCCGGGGCAGCTGCCATGCCATGTGTGGCTGATGATGCCGAAATCGCCATTTATTGGTAGTCATCGTTGTTATTATTACGTTTGTAGTCATCATTGCTACTATTGCTACTACTACCGTGTGTTATTATTACGTTTGCCATCCGACAGTTGTGCAAGCAGAATGACCTTCAACGCCTACCACTCATACACAGGTCCTCTGGTAATAGTGCTGAAGAGGTTGTTAAAACCGCCTCCACTACTACCCAAAACGGAAATCAAGCACTAAAAACAAAAAAGAACTGTCGTTTTGGCGAGGGCTCGACGAAAATCAACTCGATGACGAACCTCAATAACGTCGAGTCCCATGTCCCATAGACTATACACAACAACGAAACAACACAACTTCGTCTTCTTAACAACCGCAATTAAACTGCGAGCGACCGTGTGCTGAACCTCTCCAACCCCGTCCCCTCGCCCAAAAACATGCATACACCTTGGGGGTGAAGAGTATATAACCAAATAGACTATATATAAACGTACCGATACTTCGTATCTGGTAAAATATGGTACGCGGACACTCGAGCTACATCAACAATGTTCACTGTATGAGATTTTCTCAAGTCCTAAATTTAAAGCTGCCTTGGGTGTCGTACAACGATAATACCGAAAAACATCAATACGTACCGACGTCTTCGTAACTGGTGAAACACGGCACGCGTACACTCGACCTACCAACCACAATGATGCTCAATCTATATGATATTTACTCGAGCCCTGAAGCTGGCTTGGGTGCCGTAGAACAAAAATATCGAGGCAATTATTACATGCGTTTTTTCATGTAAACGAAGAAATACGTACCAGCCGACCCGTTCTTCCGGGTTTCCCCCCCGCATATTTTCCTCAATGAGAGAGCATCAACACCCGCCTTGTGAAGACCACGTAAACTACTTCGTACCCCACTCGATCACCCCGAGCCCGACCAAACTTCGAACAGCACCGCGCTTGAGCGCACTACCCGCACTGTTCGAGTATGCCTACCAGTATTTACTGTGATATTTTGGTAACATTTTTGTGGTTACAATGTCGGAGTGGATCTCCTTTTTCTTAACCTACGACGAAGGTGGGACAAGTTCGCCGACCTCTGTCTGCATAAACAAAACACGCAACATGTTCTCGAATGCCTAGGCTAGTATACGCACGCCCGTTTCTCTTTCATGGCAACTCCCACCCATGTAACGAACGCGTATAACTCGTAACTATACTCGTAACTATAGTACGAACCCTCCTATTACTCGCCGATTTACACATGTACTTCCCTTCTTTTTCACAGACAGGCAGGGAAAAATAAACGTCAACGACGTTCTCTCGTCGATGCGCCCTCCCTCCCCCCCCCCCCCCCCTCAACTCCAACCGGGGGCTGGCGGTGATGGGACGATTACAACCATTTGCGTTGTTGCCCCTGCGTACGGTGTCTCTCTCATCGCCCATCTCAACATACACAACGCGTATTAACGACAAAAAAGATGGCTAGACCCACACCAGCAATTTTTTTTCTTTCTTTTTCACATATTAACACAAAGAAAAAAAGCACACCAGCCGATTTTTTAATTTTATTGTTCACACCACAGCACGCCCAGTAGCCCGCCCGCCCCGAGCGGGTGTTTGCCTGTTCACCCTTAGGAAGAACACGCTTTTCATTCAACACAAGAAAAATCTAAAATCCACTTCTGTCATTTTTCCCCCTTTTTCATACCTCAGCACGCCCAATGCCGCCCCCTCCCCCCCCCCCCCCCCCCCCCGCCACCCGCGCGCGCTTGCGTATCTGGTGTCGGTTGTCTGCTATAGCGGCTGCGAAAGCGCTTGGCACGGACGGGAACAACCAGTAGTGGCACCATGCGGTGTAGTACCGGTTGCCGCTACAGTGTTGGTGTTTCCCTCTATAGTGCACGTACCGGCACTAATTATACCGCATTACAGGCACAACAACATCTTACATTTTATTTTTGCTCAGACGTAAGGGTCGGTGTACCTAATCTTGTTGGTGCGGGAGTGCTTGTAGCAACGCACCCCGTTCTTGTCCCGAATGGCGTCCCAGTAACCCCCCTTCTCCTTCTTCTTCTTGCCGTCCACCGGCGACACAGGCACCACAGGCACCCCCCAAGCGTTGACTTGAGCTGGGTAGACGGGCTGGGCCATAGGCACAGCCTGCATTGGGTACCCTCCAGCTACAACAGGGTGCAGTGGCGCGGCGCCGAATGGGTTCCAGAAAGCGCCCGTGACGCTGTGCTGCCTGCGGTATGTGGCGGGTTGCGGAGGAAAAATCAGGAGCGCAGGGGGGGGAGGGGGTGCTTGTGTAAGGATGATGCTGCTCAGAATTTATTCCGCAAATAGGTATTTTTCACCTTCCATATTTTAGCACCCGACTGTTAATATACAAGGTAGTGTACTATTAATACTACTACAGTAGGTGGCCCCATATAGTGCGGGTCATATAGTGCGGGTGTCCGATATTGTGCGGGTGAAATTGTTGGCATAATATAGACCCCTCTATAGTGGCCGGTTTTTATATAGTGCGGGTGCCCGGTATAGTGCGGGTAACTTTTCGTGACACATACCCGCACTACATAGGGCCACCTACTGTACTGCCGTACGGTGTAGACAACTATTTCTAATTAGTATCGGTGAGAGGACGAGCCCAGGAAACGAGGAGAGCAGGCGGCGCAAGAGGAACATGTTACGCTTTGCTTGAGGCTGCCGCTGCTCAGACCCACTTGGTGTGCGAACACCACCGGATTGTTAGTGACATACGGCCCAAGCAGTACACAAGCAGCGCGAGCGCATGCCGGTACTTGTAGTGCTACCTGGTAGTAGCTACCTGGCAAACCTGTGTACCTGGTGGTACGACTATGCATGGACAAACAGTATTTATTCTCCGACCCCCGGGCGTTGAAAAGAAAGCATCCTCAAATATACGATTACCGACCGACATGGGTTTGGAATCGAGTAGTCAGACTCTAGGATCAATAACAACAACAACAACAGCAGCAGCAAACTAGTCCAACCAGCGCGAAAGTACAATCTAGGATACGAAGGATCAAAAACGATCGCGTCGTGTACTCCTCGGTGAGGAGACATGCATGCGCACACGTGCATTTATGTATAAAAATATTTTAAGGACGTCAGCTGTTCAATTTGTACATGACATTGTCCATCTATGCCGTCCGTGTGTGCTCAACCGGAGATGTATATTGCGAGCTGTGGGAGAACAAAAGCAACTTGAACAAAGCAACACGGCGGCATAGAGTGGCTTAAGATAACAAGAAAAAAACACGCCCGTGGGGTGCCTGTCCGGGCCGACTTCCTCCAAAACAAGGGGGTGGCACACACGTACGAAAACGGTGGCTTTGAAAGATCGCGTCCGGACGGGATCTTTTCCGTACATGCATCGCTCGGCGTTCGCACCGTCCCCGTTTTCGAGATCATCACCACGTCCGAACTTCGGGCGGGGGTGCTATCTTGGGTGTTCAAAAACGAGTTGCTTTTTCGTTTTGGTTGCTCATCGCCCCATCAATTATCTTCGCCCTTTTCCTTTCTCCTACTCCCTCCCCTAGTCGTAACTACTGTACTGTGATATCCGGGGGAGGCTCTTCTCCTCCCTCCCCACTACGGCAAGGTCGGGGTTAGCGCTAGGGCGACACCAGGAATGCGCGCTTGACAGCAGACAAGAAAGGAAGGAAAACACGAACACTCGTGGAAACGTGTCACTTTAGACGTAATTGTAAGGAACCATTCAAATATTGCCATTAACACACAAACGGTCCTTACATTTACGACGACAGTCGTACCAATTTGGACGTAAATGTAAAGGACCGTTTGTATACTGATAGAAAAGAGTAAACGGTTCTTATATTTATGTTCACAAACGACTTCACCCGCAGAACTCTCACAGAACAAAGCAAAAAGAGCTGTCGATTCCTGGGTGGCTATCTCACCTTCTAGGTTGAACCGTATAGGGATCAGCCAAAGAAGGCCGGCAAGTTCATAGTGTTGACTAAACCGGAGGGGGGAAGTTGACACAAAGTCTGCGTTCTGCAGATGGACGAAAACTGGTACACAAACGAAAGTGTATGGAGCTTAAGCTTTTTTTACCCGGATCCCCAGGAGGATCTAAAAAAAAAAAAAAAAAAAAAAAAAAAAAAAATCAGTTTGACTAAAAATAAGCAACAACAGGAAGGTCAACAAATCGTATCGTAAATCTCACCAATTCATGTGACCACTCCCGTCCACTACTCGCACCCAAATCCCCTCTTCCTCCGCCTTCTTTTTCCCTGCGCAGGTAAGGAAACAACAACCAACAGCAAAAGGCAACAGCAAACCGCACGGCGGTAGCTGTTGTTAGAGCATGCAGGGGCTTTGCTCTCTACTTGTATCTAAACTTTACATAAAAACTGAAAAAACGTCAGCTGTGAGTACGACCGATCGAATGGTTGCAACTCAACTTTGCAAGCTGCGTGGTTCATCCATGTTTTATTGCAAAATAGAGGACAAGCTTCATGCATCATTTGGACGAAATGCACGCACACGTACCGATGTACCAGAGGTACGTTTCTATTTAATAGCATGCAAATAAATCATGCTCGACAAAAAATTGGGATCACACTACATGATGCGCACAGAGGACATAGTCTACATAGTTACAATCTGCTCTGCTCAGGAACGCGAGATTGCATGAACGACCGAGGCTAGAAAGAAGGCCTTGCGATGATCGATGATACCGCTCACTGTCGAGCGTGCGTGGGGTTGCGTTGTGTAAAAGGACAAGGCAAAGAAAGAACAACGGCGAGCAACAAGCAATTTCGACGAAAACAATTTGACACCGCGCGAAACTTGGATGCAAATCTGCCCTCTGCACAGCTTCGCGACATGGACGAATTACCATGATGACCAGGAACAACCCGCACAGCGCGCCGGGCTTTGCGATACTGCTACTACTGCCTGCTCGGAGGGCGGTTCCGTACTGTGTTGCGTTTTGCGACTTGCCTTTCTTCGAGGATTCGCCCCCGCTTGCGAAGCCGTGGCTGAAGAAAGAAACCATAATTTTACTCCTCCTGTTGCTGGTGCTGTGGCTTTTGGCTTTCGGGATGCCTTGCCTTTGTCAAGCCTTGCCTTGCTTGCTGTTAGAAGTCAAGCGCTGATGCTTAGATGCTGCTGTCTGTGTTTCGCCGCGGGTTGTGCGCGTGAGTGTGTGTGGGTCTCCGGGTTGGAGGGACTCGGGGAGGGAGGGGGGAAGAGTAGTAGCCTGCTTGCGTGAACGTTGTTCCTTCTGCTGTCGTGCTGTGGCGCGGGACGATGGATAGTGAGAGGAGGGGGGGGTTGAACTAATTTGCACCATATATCAGATACGTCAAATGTGAATTCGACTGATTGGGTGGTCGATACCCAGATTTAGTTGTGTGCGATGAGCGTTTTTCACCCTTGTTTTGGATGAAAAACATTCATTCAACCTACGTCATATGCGAGTTCGACCAGTTGAGTGATCAATACTAAAAATAAGTGGTGTCGACATGAGCCATCAGGAGTTCTTTGTTCGTCTTTCGCAAAATTTACAGGAAAATTATTTTGCCGCTTCAAAAACCGATCGTAAGAACGGTCCTCTAGGCTCAATTGCACCGCAGCCCGATGGCTCCTCCTACACAGGCATCTGTGCCTCCTATTAATAAACCCTCGTGTAGAAGAAGAGTAGAAGTTTATTGGCGGATAGATGCGGGCGCTATTCCGCACCCCCACATGGGGGTATAAATATAATACGTACACCCAGACTGTTCGATTCTGGTGAACAGAGGTACCACCCGACCCGAACCCAAACCCGAACCCTAACTCGAACGCTATCGGGTGACCAGTGCTTGGATGCTGTCGCTTGTGAAGGTATATAGTATATGGGGGTTCCGATGTTTTTATGAGCCGGTCGCCCCGGTGGCGTATCAGGTTATTATTATCCTCGGTCCTCGAGCCTGGTATATATACCTGGTGGTCGGTCAGTTTCGTGAGTTCGAGCCCCGCCGACGGCATACTCGTATAATAAACTCGTTGGGACTTTTTCTTGTGCACAAATTGACTTGCGGAAAGCGCGAGAGCGTGAGTTAGCAACACTCGATGAAAAATCGACCAGCAGTGGGATTGCTGAACATTATGCGCGATAAAAATTGAAGGCAAAACCCGGGGGGAGGAAGGGACGACACCTGTGTGACCACGGCTTGTCCAGAAGCTGAAAAGTAAGAAAGAAAAAAAAATGCAGAATATTACTGATAAAAGAAAAGATCCAAAGATCCACAATTAATTCTACTTGGCCTGGCACGGTTTTTTACGACATACTGTAGTACACAGTAGCGCCAGCCAGTCCCTAGTCCGCACGACGAGGAAAACATGATATTATCTGAAAAAGAAACGAAAAAAAAACGAGAAAGCCAAGGACCAGAAATATTTCAGGGCTTTTCACGGGTCGGGTCAAATCTCGCGGGTCGGGTCGGGTCGGGTCGGGTCAGCTGACCCGACCCGACCCGCGAGATTTTTGAGACGTCTTGACCCGACCCGACCCGACCCGCGAGATTTTCGAGACGTCTTGACCCGACCCGACCCGACCCGCGAGATTTTCGAGACGTCTTGACCCGACCCGACCCGACCCGCGAGATTTTGAAATCGTCCTGACCCGACCCGACCCGACCCGCGACAATCCGAGTGACCCGCGAGATTCGGGTCGTCTGGCGGGTCACGTTAACTTGACCCGTGACATTTCTCACGGGTCAAAGTCAAAAAGTCACGGGTCAAAGCATGTATACCTCGGTCGGTTGGTTGGTCCTTGGTCCCTCGTACTTTTCCCAGTATGTCGTGTTCTCTGCGTTTTTTACCGGCATTGTTTGCAGCTGCTGATGATTATGCCATGTGGTGTGCGCGCGAGAAATAGGAAATAATCCGCAACCCACATGCATGGACATGCCCGTACCGTTAGACCACCAGGTCGACCCGACGAGCGACCCGACGAGCGAGCTAGTTATAAAACTTGTTTACAAGTGCAATCTCCGGCCCCGGCAAGCAGCCTAGCTGAGTGAGCCGCCTCCGGCAGCAAGCCCACAATTGGGGCAGTGGACCTGCCAGCAAGGGCTGCGATCCGCGAGGATGCGTTGTCTGCTGCTGGTGCTTGCTGCTGCCAGGGTGCTGCTGCCGCTGTGCTGCTGCTGCTGCTGCTGCTGCTGCTTGCTGCTGCTGCTGCTTCGACAACGGCTGCTCTTCTTTTTGCTTTTTTACGTTTGGTCACATTTCGTGCTGGTATGATAATTCTCGAGCTAGCTACTACTACTACTACTACTACTACTACTACTACTACTACTACTACTACTACTACTACTACTACTACTACTACTGCTGTATCTATCTTCTATCTGTGCAATCTCCAGCCCCGGCAAGCAGCCTAGCTGAGCCGCCTCCGGCAGCAAGCCCACAACTGGGGCGGTGGGTCTGTCAGCAGGGGCTGCGATCCGCGAGAATCCGGCGTCTGCTGCTGGTGCTTGCTGCTGCCAGTGCTGCTGCTGCTGCTGCTTCGACGACGACTGTCCTTCCTTGCCTTTTTACGTTTGTTTGGTGACATTTCGTACTGGTATGACCGTAATATTACTGCTTGCTGTTGTTGTTGTTGCGGCTTCAGTAGGAACGGGATTCCCGTCACACTGCCGTATGCTTTGGTACGAGTAGCGAGGGGTACTGCCTGGTGATTGTTCTGCACGCTGTGATGACATATGATCGGAGCATCGGCACGAGGGAGACAGGAAGCCGAAAAAATGTTTGTATTTTATTGGCGGACCCGCGGGCCTGACCCGCGGGACGCCTGCACGGCATCAACGTGGCTCTCAGCTGTAAGTCTGAAAAAGGCGGATCCGCCGGCTAGATCCGCGGGTTTGACCCGCGGGTCAGCCCAAAACAACTCACGGGTCATTATGGCTTGACCCGCGAAGTGACCCGTATCTCGCGGGTCATGACCCGACCCGACCCGCGAGATTTTGAAAACCTCTTGACCCGACCCGACCCGACCCGCGAGATTTTGAAGCCTTTTGACCCGACCCGACCCGACCCGCGAGATTTTGAAAACCTCTTGACCCGACCCGACCCGACCCGTGAGATTTTAAAACGTAATGACCCGACCCGACCCGACCCGCGAGATTTTGAAACCCCCTTGACCCGACCCGCGGGTCGGGTCATGACCCGTGAAAAGCCCTGAAATATTTAATGTATGATACGGAGTAGGTTTTATTTCCTCCAAACGTTATATTATTACCAAAAATTCATGAGGACAAAACATAGAACACGCGCGATCGACCTTCCGTATAATTTGTGAAGCTGTGTAATAACAACAAGGTTTAATTGGCAACCACCATGACGAGTACCATAAATGAAAGACAGATAGATGTAATGTAAATATACCACGCAGCTTACAAAAAGTTGAGTTTCAACCATTCAATCGGTCGTACTCACAGTTCAATTTTCAAAATTGCTTTAAAATTGTTATTAAAAAAATATCTGCAAAAGAAGCTGAAAATAATTGATCTAATCTTCCACATCACACATACAATACCTGGTAGCCTACTGCACAGAGTACCTACGAGCAATACATCTATTAATACTCGTAGTATCATAGTAGTAGTGTCTATAGATGCACCCCAAGCATGCATGTAGCAGGTAACATGGGCGTATCATACCCAGCATGATGGTAGGTACAGAGTACCAAGTCTGTTTCGTACTAATAATTCATAGCAGCACAGCAGTAGCAGCATAGTACTAGTAACATGTTACAGTAGTATTAATAGTGGTAAAGTAGTAGTATGTAGCAGTAATTGTAGTAGTAGTAGTAGTAGTAGACTAGTAGCAGTAGTAGTATTAGTAGTAGTACGCCACCAGCCACTTACTTATGATATGACAAAGTATGACTACCACGTATATATTTTTTGTATTCATTTCTTGCGTAACGCGTTTTTTTGGTGGAGAAAATCCCTACCAGACATCCAACACAAACGAGAGGCTTATATCTATTACAGCTTATATTCAAAAGCTCTACAAAACGATCTCACTGAAAAAAAATGCCCAAACTGAACCGGACTTTGCTGCTGACGAAGCGACCCACATCAACTCAATCAATAAAAGCGCCATCACGTTGACTGGTGTGCCATTCGTCATTGCAATAAAAATATCAATGCCATCCTATACCACACGACCGCGCCACTTCCTATACCAACTCCACATTTTTCTGGAGAAAAAAATGCACGTCAAGACTTTTACTGCATGCAGGAAAAAAAACAGCCCACTGTTTCAGGGGGGGGGGGGGGGGGGAATGCACGCCGAGCTTAACGAGCAGCCGGTAGAACAATCTAGCTTGGCCAACCACAGAAGCGTTCTTTCATATCCCCTCTTTCCGCTCGCCTCCAGCGCGTACAACCCCCCAACTCTTCCACAGCTTCCACAGCTTTCAAGCCCACGCGTGTGGTCAAAACCACAATTTCCCCACGACTTTTCACAGGCCGGGCCGGTTACTTTTCGCGGGTCGGGTCGGGTACCCGAAGCGTCGGGTCCGGTACACCCAACGGGTTGGACACCCGACGGATCGGATACCCGATCCTTGATATTTGAACATCTTAAAACCCGATCCTACTCGACCCGCGAGATTTCGGAACACCTCCTGACCCGACCCGAATGAGACCCGCCAGATTTACGAAGCCTACGGACTCGACCCACGGACCCGGCCCGCGGACCCGGCCCGCGAGACGGGTCATGCAGACCCCGTGGAAACCTCTGAACTTCGGCCGTTGAACCCCACATGCTCACACTACAGTACAGGACACCTATGTATCATAATAGGAAACAGGGAACGGTGTATTGGAACTGATTTCTTATTTAAGGAAAAGGTGCACATGTATTCTAAACTAATTTCAGTATACCGGCTCCTTCCTGTAAATCTCAGCCTGCCTTTCTTATTACGCTGTTTCGCATAGGCGTCCTGTGACTGTTTTTTTCACAGCTGATAAAACTGGGATCGTAATTCCTCGCCAAAGCGTTTTATATAGAATACATATTAAACGTACTTGTTCTACACGCACCCCCTCCCCCCTATGCTTGTGGTGGTAATAAAAGCTTCGAAACCACACACCTATTGCAGCTGAAAACTGGCATCGTTGTTTTTTCTACAACAGCTTTAAGTCAGGGCACATCTACAATACTCTGGGTCTACCCGGGTATGCCTAGGTATCTTCTCGGGAATATACCCGGGTATGACCAATATAACCAGGTTTGGTACCCAGATACCCCAGAGCATACCACATACTCTGGGTGTACCCGGGAATCTATACCCGGGTATGACCAATATAACCAGGTTTGGCACCCGGGCACCCCAGGGATACCACATACTCTGGGTGTACCCGGGTATCTATCCGAGTATGACCCGTACACGCAAGGATTGTACCTGGGCACCCCAGAGTATGACCCTACTACACACACCCTTCGAAAGCTCCTACGGTGTGTTTAGAAGGGGAAAATATCCTGAATGTACCCGGGTATCTACCTGGGTATGACGAACATAACCGATTTTTGATACCCGGGTATGACCAATATAGCCAGGTTTGACACCCGGGTATGGTATGACCAATACCACCAGGTTTGGTACCCGGGTACCCCAGGGTATATACCCTTGCCATACTAAACTCACCCTTACCGGTCGTCTAACATATGGCGATGAAAACGTCCCCAAAACGAGCTCTTGGATTTTGAGTTCGCCTGATTGACATCCACGACTGAATTACCCCAAATTTACGCACCGTATTATCTACTATCTGCAAAATGAATATGACAAATTATCGAAACACGTGTAGCCTGTCGTTCTTCGATGTGCATGCCAGCATTGGACCTTCGTTCGCTGAAATGGGTCACTCAGCTAAGTTACACATTTAAACGCGGCAGAACTCTACGTAATCACGTGCAAACAAAATCAGAAGTTCCCTGCGTGGCTTTCCAAGCTAAGCTGCGTCTCTTGAAAGGCAGCATAACTCTACGTATCATGTGCAAAAAAAAACAGAACAGCTGTCGGTGTGTGTATGCATGCGGCAATCGCTCTCGCCGCCCAGCTTAGCTGTATCTTAAAAGGCAGCAGGTATGTGTTTCGCAGGATATAAACTCTGGGGTCCCCGGGTATCTACCTGTGTAAGACCGAAACAGTCAGGTATGATACCTAGGCACTCCAGAGTGCATACATTCCCTGCTAAACAAGCCCTTGCGAGCCAGCATAGCTCTACGTACCCACTTATGTGCAAAAAAAAAAGGTCTGTTGTGCAAGCAACATGCACGAATGAATGCAACCTTCGCTCTACATGGGTCGCTCAGCCAAGCTACAAACCCAGCTGCGCTACCTCTCGAAAGGAAGCATAGCTCCTACCCAGACAATTCACCGACAATAAAACCATAATCCTTCACATGCTGCGCGCGACAAGCGAGCGCTATTTTACTTTTGCGCCTCATGTAAGACGATGCGAGCAAGAAAAAAAAAAAAAAACTTACCACATTTTCGCTATTGATATCTTACCGGAATCGTCTCTCGAGGCTAACAAGCACCGGGTATGCATCACGACAAACGCAATTTCGCTATTAACATCATAGCAGAATCGTCTATCGAGGTCCCAACTAAAATGCACTACGACACAAGCAATTGCTAGTGCTACTATTACTAGAATCGCTGACTAAAAATGTATTACGGCACACACAAGGATTTGTTTCTCCTTCCAACCTTCAAAGTTGCCGGTTCGTACCATGCTAAACGCTTCATCTCAGAGGAGCTGAATCCCAGATGCTTTTCGCTTCAAAAACGGGGGCAGGGGGGGGGGGGGGGGGGTAAAAAAGAGACAGCAAGAAAAAAAAAATACCGGCCTTAAAAGAACGATCGACTGTGCGAAATAAAAAAAGGACAATATCGACAAAAAGGACAAAGGACAATAACAAGAACTGAAGGGAATTGATCGCCGAATGTCGCCAAACAAATGTACATTATTATACCGTCTGGAACGACAAACACCACCGAGCCCGATTAGAAAAAAACGTCGACTTGAAAACACCCAACCCTTCACGCACGCATATAAAACACATTGCCTGACGACGACAAACACTACAAGGGGGTGTTTCGTAGGGTATATACCCTGGGGTACCCGGGTACCTCAAAATGAGATTGCTTAGGTCATACTCGGGCAGATACCCCAGTGCCCTCTCAGTACACAGACGGCTTTGTGTAGTTACACTCGGGTAGGTAACCAGGTACCCTCTCAAGACATGCCCTACTTTGTTTGGGTCATAATCGGGTAGGTACCCAGGTACCCTCGCATAATATACCCGGGTATCCCCTTAGTGCATACCCTATAGCACAATCAGGTAGGTACCCGGTTACCCTGTCTGGGTATACCCTATGTCACGCTCGGGTAGGCACCCCGATACCCTCCCAGTAACACCCCACAAAGCACACCCTTAACACACTAACGCACGGTACGCAACTACAGAGACATCGACCCGCCATCCTCATCAACGCTTAACCTTGGACGCTTATCCACTGCAGCGTGAGGATTCGGAGACGGCGGCAGGGCCTCATTAATCCGACTAATAGCGCTGGAAGGCCGCGTGCTCCCGCTAAAACTCGTGCGCCCTTCCGGAATACCCTCCTCCTCTTCCTTCTTCAGCTTCGCCTCCACCCCCGCACCGCCACCACCACCACCAACGCTCTTCGCCCGCGCATCTTCCGACACCCGCGGACCTCGTGCAGACACCGACTGCCGGGCTCCACCAACACTCACCCGTGCCCCGGCAACACTCGATCGCGCACCACCAACGCTAACCCGCCCCCCACTAACACTCGCCCTCCCCCCCCCCTTTGCCATGCCCTTAACACTTCCCCTTGCAGGCGCAGTACCCGAACTCGAGAACGAAGGACGTCCCGAGGCGCCCGCACGGGCGCCCCCCCTCCCCAAAGTCCGCGGGCTGGGGGGTCCCGCAGAAGACGAGGAAAGCCGTGCGCGACCGACAGCACTGCCCCCCGCCGCCGCGGTACCGGTAGCTGTTCTCCTGGTTCGGGAAGGGCTAGCGGGGGTGTTGGTTGAGGTTCGGCGGCCACCGGCGCTAGCGCGGCCAAACCCAAAGCTCCCGCTACCGCCGCGGGTGGTACTGCCTGCGCTCGTCCGAGGGCTCGGAGGCGCTGTGGAGGCTAAGGAGGATGCGCTGCCAGACGTGCGGGTGGCACGGCTGGCTTGCAGGCGGGTAGGGCTGTTTCCGCTGGATGGAGGACGCCCACCGCCGCCGCCACCGCCGCCGCCCCCGCGCGAGGAGGTGGGCTTGCTGAGGCTTAGCTGCCGGGTAGCTTTGCCGAGCTGTACCTGGCTTACCTGTGAGCAAGGGGAATTAATAACAAGGGGAACAATAGGCGGAGGGGTTGTTACCACCAGGTATAACCCTTTCAGAATTTCAAAAACAAAATTAGTCCACATTAAGACCGATAGGGGCAGCAATTTTGGCTTTCTTTTTCAATGACGGGCATTTGGAAAGGTGATTTTGTCTTGATCATAGTATACACTCTGATTATAGTGTACAGACCAAAAAAGCGACGAGCCCGATCTAATCAAGCGTCTAGGGAAAAGCTTAGAGGCTAAATCAGGTGATTTTGTCTTGATCATAGTATACACTCTGATTAAAGTGTACAGACCAAAAAAGCGACGAGCCCGATCTAATCAAGCGTCTAGGGAAAAGCTTCGAGGCTAAATCCGAGTACTGTATCGCCATCGCCATGCCTCACGCTTCTCGCCCAACAGTCTCCTGTGTTGCAGTCCGAACGCATCTCCTACTACAGTACACCAGCAGCAGCTCGCATTTATTGCTTCATGTAGCCGATCGCTATCATCATTCGCAGTTTTTTTCGTCATTTTTTTCGTGTGAAGTTCCAACGGGCTTAGCTTAACCCCTTTAGCACTGCATTCCCGTCATGGCATAACATGGGGACGAAAACACTTGGAGTTAGGCTACTATTGACAGGAAACATTTATGAATTCCAAAACAAAGAACCAAAAAATCGTGATGCTGCCATTCTTGAGTTTGCAGCATTAAATAAAGTAGTAGAGCATTAAAGTTCACTCTACCTAGACCGACCCTGGGGTGCACTTTCATTTTTATCAAAATAGGATCAAGAGTAACTGCTTGCCTTTTCCTTTTTCTATTTTTCTTCATCCCATTTATTATCCTCGTACTACTCTCGTGCTCCCTCCCAGTAGTATAACTCAGATCTAGGATCACATAGCGGGCCCTCCTCCGCCCTCCCCACTACGGTAAAATAACGTCTTCATTTTTATCGAGAGAAGAATTCAGCATTTTCTTCCTTCGCAGACTCGCGTCGAATCGTACCTATAGAGCTACTCAAGTACGGGAGCCCCATAAACCAATGGCTGGAACTCTGCCGTAGCGTGTGTCGTTATTGAGTTGAAGAGGCGGGCGCCATACGGGGACCGGGGGTTCTTCTAGCAGCACTGGTACTTTTTTCTGTTATTTTTTGCCACCAGGTTTAGACGTGCCCAGCTCATTTCGTACAAGGTTTTGACTATCTGGGTAAGCCGTGGTCGCAATGACTCCGTTCTCTCCCCCCGCCCCCCCCCCGGTACCTGCCAGGTAAAAAAGTAGCTACGACTGGAAAACCTGAGCCCCTTCAGAGATGCACAACCGCTTAATATATTAATTCCAAATTATTTATCCCAAAAAAGGGATTCCAGTTGTAAAAGCGTTAACCTTTGGTGAGAACAACTCAGTACCTGATTGGCGAAGCGTAGGCTGCAGACGGTTTCATTGGCCGACGGCGCCGTGGGAGACACGTTGACGAACATCAAAGCCTTTCCGTCGCCAGACAAGCAGTCCTGCCATTCATGCGCAAACGAAAAGCGAAGAGGTGATTTCGCGCAAGCAGCAAAGACGGGGAGGAGGAAACAAAAAAGGAGGTCACGTCAGCGATAACCTATTTTCAACTCCTAGAATGATCCTAGAATGATCCTATAGTAACCCGGAAGTGTCTTGTTTCGCCTACGTTGGGACTGGGGGTGCTAAAAAGGTTGACTCGGAAGCAGGAACATTACCGAGGTGGACAGACTACCGACATCAAAGACTTTCCATCTCCAGACAAGCAGTCCTGTCATGCAAGAGCAACGTGATTTGCGCAAGCACCAAGCGCGAAAACGTCGGCCGATACATGAGCATACTTGATACCAGGCATGAACACTGTTGCCTTTTTAGAACTGCACACGTGTCCTGACAAGCAATCTTGGCATGCACGAGCGAGGTCATTTCCGCAAGTACCAAACGCGGGGACGAGAAAGCATAAACACCGATCGCGCCAATGTCCAGTCAGAAGTAGGTACACAACAGAGGGTACACAGACAAGCAGTCCCGTCACGCGCCAGCGAGGTGATATCAGCAAGCAGCAAAGGCGACCACAAGGAAACAAAAAACACACCGTTCACGTAAGTAAGTAAATGGCATGGCACAAAAGCGGTCCTGTCATGCACCAGAGAGAGACGATTTGTTCGTTCAGACACACTCTACGGTGGAGAGATGCTCATTTTCCCCCCCAAAAGCTTGCCGGCTTGAGGAGCTCTACACCCGCCCAAAAAACAGATGTTGACCAAAAACAAACTGAAAATGCAACCCGATGACCAAACCCACGGACTTGGCATACAATAACAAACATACTGAAAAACAGGAATGAGTGACATGAATGATTTTCCGACGATTTTGGGTTAACGCCTTTACACCTGGAAACCCGTGTTTGGGGACAAAAATACTTGGAATTAGTATGGGGAGGAGTTTTTAGGGCTCTAAAGAGGTTAAGGAGCACCCGTCATTCCGAAAAACAAGAAAAAAAATCGAAAAACAAGGCGATACTTATTTTCCCTCTACCGTGCGAGCTTGCTCGTTTTTTTTGCCCGTCTGTCACCGACCACGTCAATGGCATGGCTCAGTTTGTCCGTCTGTCATAGTCAACAAACCCACGCTAACGCCTTCACCACTGGAACCTTTTTTGGGGACGAATGTACTTGAAGTTAGTATACGGAGGGATTTCGATGTACTTCTAAAGGGGCTAAACAACTTCTACAAACAAAAGCAGCAAACAACAAAACAAGACAAAACTGAGGAGTAAAGAGAAAAAAAAGGGGGGAGGGGGGGGGGGGGTCCATAATACAGTTGGCAGAAACCAAACTTGAAGGAAACAGCTGAAAAATCAACAAACTGAAAAAGGAAGCAACAGGTGAGTGAGAAATCAAAGAAGAGCTGGACCGTTCCGTAAGTAATGCAAGAAGGCGGTGTCCAAGCGGGAGGACTTGAAGGGCCGGGGATGTAACCACCAATCCCACCCAGGAACGGACAAAAATAACCAAGTGTATATGGTAACTGGAAAACTTTTATTGCCACGGTATCAAAAAGTACCGCCGGAGAACGCAACAACCGCCCAAAGTAATCACCGTGCCCATACATTACCCCACCCAGACAAGCGGCCGCACCAAAACTGATTGCCCAGCGCCCAAAGGTTGGGGACGTCTCTACTAAGAGCAAGCACGGTGCTCCGTCGCGAAACGAAAGGGATGCGCGGGTTATGGTATTAAAAACTAAAGCGAACATTACAACGAGTACCCCCTCCCCCAAACCTCCGGCCTGGTTGGTGAAAACTCGGCGTGCTCCGTCCCGGCATTGCAGGGGTGCGAGGGTCACACCACATACCACTATGGTCATACGACTACAGCCATGAACGAAGTTATGCCCTCCCCACCCCCCCCCCGCCCCCCGCCCCGCCCAACACATGAATGAAGCAAGCAACAAGAGAGTACGCCCTGCCCCCCCTCGCCTAACGTAAACTACACCCACCCCCCGCCCCGCCCCGGTCATATGATTACGGCGATTGATGAAGTGGGTACCCCCCCCCCTTCCTGCAACGCAATCGGCCCCTACCTGCATCAAGTAAGTAAGCTTCGAGTTCCTGAAGGGGATGTGGGACGACTTGGCCGAAAGTGCCGCGAACACGTCGGCGAGGCAGCTCAAAGACTTGTTGATATTCTGGGTCTCCTTGAGCCGCTGCGCGTCATTTCCCACGCCCGATCGGTCCAGCCGCTCGCTCCCCGCCAAGTCCACCAGATGAAGAACGCCCTGACGACAAGCAAACAAACAAACATTTCATAGATCAGACAGATCATGAAATACACACCTTTCGGGTTAGGTAAACTCCTTATTGATACGATCTGCAAGATCTATAAAGTTTCCCGGGATCAAGTCCCGGGATCAACCCAGAGCTTAAACACAAGGCCTGAAGCCCGGGGGTGACTTCTAAACGCCCCCGCAGTCGCGGTTTAAATGACGACTATGTAGTCGCGATTATCAGTTCCCATGTCTCCCCACCAACTCCACCAGATGAAGGGCGCCCTGATGACCGCAAAACAACCACTTCACAAATCAGACAGATCAGATAAATCCCCAATTCCACGATCTAGATGGTGTTTTCCGGCCAATGCCCACCAGATGAAGGGCACCATGATGACACAAAATAAAATAAAAAGGTGTAGAAGGGTAATTCAGCATAGTCTATACTAGTATATATATATTTGGGGTGACGGGTATCAACCGCGATTATCTTCGCCATAGGTTATACCTGGGTAGCTGTAGTACATCGATTAGTAGAGTATATACTCTGAGGGTACCCGGATAAAAAACCTGACTATCTTGTTTATTATCCGGGTAGAAATCCGGGTACATCTAGAGGATATCCCCTACTGCACACCCGTGGTAGAATTAACAGATCAGACAGATCAGATAGATCCCTCATTCCATGATCTACATGTTTTGGAGCAGATAGACCTTACCCCTACCTGATACCTGGCATGATGTTTCTAATTTATACAATGTGTCACGCCAAGTCTACGACACCGAGAACACCCTGATGAGATAAATAAATGTTTCGAACCCACACGTTTGATAGGATGGGTTAATGATTCGAGCAGTTCATGAACGCGAAGCACATCGTTCACTGAGCCCCGCGAGAGGCGTGCGCGTTGCCTCTCGCAACACAACGCCCGATGACTCGATCACACCCAGACTGTAACGCAGGTATACGTACAAAATGGAACGTATCAAGTTCACCGCTGAGATATCCTATTAAATATTTACTAAAGAAAAATACCATTTCATGCAGGCTATCCGCAAAAAAGAGACCATTTCATACAGGCTATCCACAAAAAGGGGAAAATGAAAAATATCTTACACCGGCGAACCATCACAAAAATCCTTATACCGCTTCCATCTTACACCAACCTCGCCCCCGAAAGCGCGATCGTTGTGCAACAGAACAAGCACGTGTCCTTGCACCACACACACGTTAAGGGTGATTGATGCCTGTAGACGCATTCGATCCCCCTGAGCCACAGCCCCAACCCAAAAACCAACTCCAACCCACACCTTTACGCTAACCCTAGCGAAAACTAAAACACCAACCCCACACCAGCTCTAGCATACTAGCCTCAACACAATTAATAACCCTCTGACCTTAAGGGTGGTGCCTGTAGATGCGTCGGATCCCGTGAGCCACAGCGTGAACACGCTGTGGCTGCGAGACGATTGCGCGTTCATGGCCGTGCTCGCGACGCTGCGCGCCCTCTGCGCCACCGACATGATCTCGTCCAGCTCGCCCAGACCCTGCTCCCTGTCACCTGTGCAAGGAAAAAAAAAAACGATCCTCAGATAAGAAAGGGTGCACCTCTGGCATAGCATGCGTCCATCGCCGACGATAAGTAGTGTGCCAAGAGTATATAGGTGGTTGTTGTTGCTGTTCTCACATTAACTCGCATAATCAAGTCCGTGGTCACAGGACAGGATCCAGTCACTCTGGAGCCGAGGAATACCCCAGGGAAAAAACACACACAACCCAAGGTGGTACACACATATATCACAGCTGACGCAATTCATGCCTCCACCAGAGATATATAAAAGTGAAATCGGGAGTCAGTCTACGATGTGCCAGGTCCATACCGGTGCATACGTCTCATTACTCGCGCCTGGAGAAACCGACTATACCGCTTGCCACCCAAGAAGGACTACCACGTACATACTAAACGTAGTATCTATCACTACGCATACGCACGACAGACGCAAGTCAATTGGAAAAAAGAAACGAAGAAAAGAAAAGAAGAGAAAGGAAAGGGAAGACAAGAGACGAAAGCGAATAGGTGGTGATAGGTACTGACATACTCACTCGTGTCGATCGGGAATTTGGTCAGGCCCACAACTTCAGTGCCGCCGCCGGCTGCCAGCTTGATGCCTAGCTTTTGAGGAGCGGCGCCAGACCTGTACATCACCCCAGACATTCCGAGACAAAAGAGGTAGCGTAAAAAAAAACGTCAAAACCATTGGCGTAACTCGAGAAGGACGGCCTAAGCACACAGCTGTACTAGCAGAAACAGCAGGCTGTACGGGCATGACACAGTACCGCAGCTGTCACGTAAAAGGCTAGCGCTGCTGTAGTGTCATACGGTCCATGAGATTCTGTACGAAGCACCACGCAAACCGCTACGGACAGGACAGCAACTGTTAATGGCGCTATTGTAATGTCAGACGGTTATTGTTGTCCTGTAGCACAATGCAAAACACTCCGGGTATGGCAGCGGCTGGAGGACGAAGAATATTTGGATGGCAGTAATCGCGAATATGGCCCTTGTGGTTACGTGGTGCTAGCGTTGTTGTCACTGTCACGTTAACAACAACAACAATAGCAACAGCAACAACAACAACAGCAACAGCAACAACAGCAACACCAACAGCGACACCACCACCACCACCAACAACAACAACAACAACAACAACAACAACAACAACATGCTACAATAGAGATCACCATTTTTTTTTCCAAGGTTCCTCAATTTGGGAGCTCAAGACATTTCCCAAGAACTGATTTGGAGAAAAAGTAAAACTGCTGCCGGATGAAAAATCCCATGGCCTAGGTACACAACGAAAATCGTGAACAAAACAAAAAATGGCCTATTATTTATTTTGTTTCCGACGATAATATTAGTAGGTTAAGGAGCCCCATCATTTAAAAAAATGAATACCCAGAAACTGCCACCTCTATGGTAGCATGCTTCCAACAACGACAAACATGGATTTTAACGTGACTACGTTCGACGTGGTTACCTGTCACCGTGGTGGTCGACGAGAAGATCTCGTAGCTCCTCGTTGTAGATCTCCAAAAAAGAAGCCTGTACGCTGTAGCTCCAAGGGCCGTCCTGTCAAAAAGACAACAGCAACACATCATTAGATACACTACACCATTGCCACGTGATCTTCACACATCACTCCTATTAACAATAGCACAGCTACATACCAAACACTTCACTGCGACACCCAGACAACCAGCAGCCTGTACGACCTACCTGCAGGTCGCCCACCCTCGCAAGGATGTGCTCGACCGCCCTCGGCACGATACCCCTCATCATTCCTGTACCAGATCCGGACATCGTGTGAGTCTTGCCGGAGCCAGTCTGTCCGTAGCTGAACAAGCACACCTGGGAAACCGTGAAAAAAAAAGGGTAAGGTCGTTCTTAGCGATCAAAAAAAAAAACACGTTCCTGACATTTCTAAAACTATGAAATATCACGTATACAAAAAAAATCATGTTCATTTTCTGTCAGGAATACCCATCCTGGCTGACACCAATCTTTGTGGAAAATGAAAAAAATATATTACTGTTCAAAGTCGGGATCCAGCATCCAGGACAGTGTAAATACCTGGAACGTTATTACGATTCGAGAAAATGCCACGTTAATTTGTCACGATTTATAGGAAGAAAAACGTTACCACTACTAAACAGAGTTACACGTACCTTTCCTAACACAGAGTTTACCCACAGAAAAGACTCCTTAAACCAACAAAAACGTCTTTGCATATCACCTATACCAAGCCATTAAACGACCAAGCCCCGGTAGAACCACAGCCATTAAACGACCTCATTTGCAAGCCATTAACGTGTTTTCGAATTCCAACCTCGATTGGGCTGGAAAATAAAAATTAAAGCAAAACTAAAACCCACGAACGTTATAAAAAATAACAAAATGTCAGATCCCAAAGCTAACCATACCAACACACGAAAAACAAATCAGAAAGAAGAAAAAAAGCGAAAGGCAAAACAAAAGTGCTTGTCTACAGATGTTTTCGCTGATTTTTCGTGGGTTGGGTTGTCCTTGGATTCTGACGTTCGACGGTTTCAATAACAATAATAGTATTAATATAATATAGTATAATACGTTTTCCTACCCAACTCAACTCCTTATACCTGCATGCCCAACCAAACGTGGACCATCGCAACCGCACCACTATGACGCGATTTTGCGTCGACCAGGTGTGTTTTGTTATTGAATATCCGGGCCAAAAAAAGTTCGTGCACTCCACAAAATGGACCTTTTAGGATCGATCGTGCCGTACCTTGAATCCGTCGAGAGCAGACTGCACGAATCCCGAAACCTCTTTGAAGACGTCTTCCTGGCTCGCGTGCCCTCCAAACACGTGGTCAAACGCGCACGAGATAGCTCTGTACACGGTAGGTCACAGCAGTCACATCAAAATACAGGGGAGGGGGGGGGGGGGGGGGGCAGGGCGATACCCCAGGGTGGGTGGGGAAGAGAGGGGTATTCCAATCACACACCGCATAGCTCTGTACGCGATGGGTCACAGTTGCAGGAGGAGGGGGGGGGGGGAGCGGAATGTAATCATGCGATGCATGGCCGTAGTCTTCAGGGAGCAAAGACCCTCGCATCCCGACAATGACGGCATCGAGCACGTCCAGTTTTCACCGACATGGCAGGCATTGCTTGCACGCATGTGAGCGGGGGGGAGGGAGGGGGCAGGGTAACTCTATTTCTCGCCGTACCGCTTTACGCGCGACATGTCAGTCACAGGGGGGTGGGTATCCACATATAACTCCCCCCCCTCCCCTTCTCCGTCCCGTAAGGGATGCGTGTTCAATGGTATGGTCAACTGACTAAGGCAAGCAACAAATAAGTACCCCCCCCCCCATCGTGCGTAGGTGTGAATATATGTTCTCAAGACTATGGCTATGCATGAAATTAGCCCCCCCACTCACTTTCAACATAAAAAAAAAAGAACAAGGCCGAGAAAGAAAGATGGAGTGTGTTTCTTTCGTCGAGCGCGGAAAATGACGGCACGCTTTCCGATCCCATTATCCACGCACTGCCTATCGGGCGCTACTGCATCCTAACTCTAACCCGTAATCACCAACGTAACCCATGGACAGAGGTGCACCAACCACTGTTTTTTTCCTGCAAGGTTCTCGACTTGAGGAGCTCTGTACTTCACCCAACCCACACACTGCAACTGCTTTTCAACCATTGTGATGGTGCTTTTCAACCATTGTGATGAATCAAACCCCACGGCCTATGCTTACAAAACAAAAGTACGTACTTGTGCAAGAATTACTGTTTCATACTATAACCCGACATATTTTGGGTTAAGATGTTAAGATACGTTAACGCCTGCATTACTGGAAACCCTATTTTTGACAATATCACTTGAAGTTAGTGTAGGGCGGGATTTTGGGGCTCTAAAAGGGGTTAAGGAGCTACATCCGTCAGTCAAAACAGAAAGTGCCACTATTAACAGTAACGTAACCCATCCATAGCTATTTGTTATGGCATTGCCCTGGGAGTCAAACAAGACACAGGATCTAGGACGCAGATACGGACAAAAAATGTACGCGTAGGGAAAAAGGGGACGATATAATCGTTTCACGGATTTGCACCGTGCTCCTAACCCTCAGTCCTATCCCTGTGTATACTGTGGCTTTCAGAAGAAACCTACTGCATCCTACAGTAGGCCCAGCCCAAACCAGCAACCTAAAACTGCATCCTACAGTAGGCTCTGCCCAAACCAGCAACCTAAAACTCCGATCATACCTGTTGGGGTTATCGGGAGGAACCACTGCCACCGAGCATGAGTCGCTTCCGCAGCAAACCACATCAGCACCCTGCAGAGCAAAAACGCCAAACAAGACGAAAAATGGAACGTAGGCCAGGTTGGTGGGCGAAGAAGGTCACCCTCACGAACGGATCCCAGTAAATATTCGAGCAAGTGTGGTCGGAAGAGGCAATACAAAATATCACATCCCAACGAGAAGGACATACCACCATAACACCCTAACACTATTTACCGAGGACCAAAGCAATCAAGCAAGACCCACGATTTACACAAAAACCTGTACATTCCCTTTGTGTTTGAGTCTTTTTACTAGCCACATTTGGTCCTGATTACTGCTGCGTTCCCTGAAAATACGAAACCCTGCTCACCACTGCCACTGCTCTGCTGCATTCCGCACGTAGTAATAATACGTGCACGAACATAGCGCACCGCTGCGGATTTCCAAAACCTTAAAAATGCCATGCCCTCAAGCACAGAAACATCCTTCTCGTCGGCCTTAGCCCTTCTATCGCCATTACGAGGGTCGGTACTACTAATAGCGTCTCTAGCTTCAGTGAACAACAGCCGCGCGGGCAGATGGCTATTCAATTTCCTCGCAGCTTTTGTTTGTTTTTGTATGTTTGTTTGCGCTTTCAGGCTTCGCGACATGCCCCGCCTGCCGCGATTGATATTGTTGGCTGGGCTCCCTCAACCAAAAACAATCCAAGTCCGCTATCGCGGCGCACAGAGGCACTAGTGCGAGGGGGATATTCTCCGTGTCGAAAATGCGGGTCCCCTCCTAGCGTAAGCCTCATTAATATTAATATTAGTATTAGTATTACTGGTCAAATCCCATATTGCTGTAATTCCAAGTAGCTTGTCCCCCCAAAAACGTGGGTGGCGTTCTAACTGGGTAAAGAAAGGAAAGAAAAGGAAAGGTTTAGGGCTCGGCACACCATTAGAGACCAAGTCAGTTATTTGATTTTTCCCAGGGCTTTTCGCAGGTCAGGTCAAACCTCGCGGGTCGGGTCCGGTCGGGTCGAGTCGGGTCACCTGACCCGACCCGATCCGTGAGATTATCACAAGCTCCTGACCTGACCAGACCCGACTCGACCAGACCCGACCTGATCCGACCAGACCCGACCTGATCCGACCAGACCCGACCTGATCCGACCAGACCCGACCTGACCCGTGAGATTAGCATGAGCTCCTGACCTGATTCTACTCGACCCGACCCGTGAGGTTTCATAATCTCCTGATCCGTGAAAATATCTGGCTTTTACTATTTCTGTTACGAGTTACTATTACTGTTACTGTTCTAGCTACCAAATCCAGCCCACTCACAGCCTCAAAAAAACTCAACAACACCGCCTACTGCTACTACTACGCTCTATTCTGCACGTGGTAGCGTAGTAAGGAACCACCAAAGCTTGTGACGTAGCCTAACGTAGCCTAGTACGACAACCATGAACTTCGTGATCGCAGAGCTTGTATGTCTCTGGAACGAAAGATTCTGCACCAGACACTGGGCATACTGGATGGAAATAAACATGCGGTAAAAATGACTGCTACCATGCAATAGGGGTCCCCCAACAAGGCGGTCTGAGCAAGGCGGTATCCCTCTATAAGGCGGTCAAAATCGCCTGGCACAATTGGGAAACTGCACTCATGACCCGGATTGAATAAGGCGGCTTCCCTCTATAAGGCGGTCATATTGCTCTCTATACCACATCACCGCCTTACTAGGGACATAAAATAACAGCTACCACGCAGTAGGGGTCAAAGGCAGTCTTGAGTAAGGCGGTATCCCGATATAAGGCGGTCGAAATCGCTTGGCACAATTGGGAAACTGCACTCATAGCCAGGAACAAATAAGGCGGCTTCCCTCTATAAGGCGGTGGGCTTCCCCTATAAGGCGGTCATGCACACCACTACCTTACCGGGGGACCTCTGTTACAATGTGAACAGCACAAAACACACACAAATGACACCCAACGGGCGATCAACAAAAACATTATTTGTGTTTCACCTGCTCAGCAGCATCTTCTCCATCGGACTTGAGGAAAGGCCTGGCGCGCACGAAAACCCTCACGCTTCCCCTCAGCTCCTGGATGATGTTGTGCATGCGGCGTCGATCATCCTCCGCTTCCTCCAAAAGCCGCTGACGGTGAGCCCCCCGCTCCCGTTCGATGTCCAGCTCTGATCTCAAGGAGGCTAGCTCTTGCTGCCGGATGCGGGCGGCTTCGGAGGACATGAGCGCCGCGCTCGGATCTGATGGCACGTTGCGACAGTGAAAAAAATAAAAAAAGTTTGCGACAGTGACGTAAATAGTACACACCTCGGCCAGATCACCAGTCCCTTAAGAGATGGTCTAGATATTTCGGTAAATAACTAACTGTATGGTCTTGCTCATGTTGCCGGGTGGGAGCCGAACGATCTGCATCACCTACAGCACACGTTTCCTTGGTTGGATCTGTACTCTATAGATCCAGAGCCAGCACAAAATATCCAAACGGCAGACACGGAAAGTGCTGGACACAAGCTACAGTAGAACCTGATCTCTCTGAGGCGTGAATTCACTATAGTAATAAGTTGCGACAATACAAACGTAGTGCGACGTTTGCGGCAGCAAACATGGCAGACATCGGACAGATCTAATCCCAATCCACGATCTACGTCATTCACGGGGCTGAAACGTAACCCTCAAAGGGGTTAACTCAACCCTTTAGAGACTTGGCTACAAAATAGAGGGACCGAAAAAAAGATGAGCGCCATCTTATCCCGTGTCGAAGAAGAGTGTGCCGATACATACATACACACAAAGCGTGTATGCCGATGTCCGCATTCATTTACTCTTACCGTAGCGAGCCCAAACCAAGGCGTCGACCAAGCCGAACGCAGGCAACGATTCCTATGATATTCCTACACATCAAACTCCAAAGACCAAAAAAAAATACGAATCACCACACTAATAAGACTAACTCATCAAACTGAAAAGGGCCAAATAAAGCTAAAGCACCAAATTCAAATTAACGACTAAATCCTGACTGAGAAGACCAAATCATGGAACATCAAACTGAGAAAAACAAATCCAAACCAAGAAAAAATATAACTGATATAAGACCAACTCGTGCAACATCAAACTGACGAAAAACAAATCTAAACGACGGAACGTCAAAACAAAAACTGAACATGAAACTGATAGGACCCAAAGATGAAAAAAATGCAAGCTACGATAAAGGTTAACCACATTTTTTCTGAGGGTTCCTCAATTTCGGAAGCTTAAGACATGATATTCTCAAAAACTGATTTTTGGACAAAAAATGAAACTGCTACCGGGTGAAAAAATCCCATGGCTTATGTAAACGACGAGAATCACGCAAGAAGAAAAAGGCCTATTATACATATTTTTTTCCGACGATGGTATTAGTACGATGGTATTGGTACGATGGTATTAGTACGATGGTGTTAGTACGATGGTGTTAGTACGATGGTATTAGTAGGATGGTATGTACTAGTAGGTCAGGTTAAGGAGCCCCGTCATCCACAAAACACCATTTTCGCCAAAAAGTGCTGGAAAATCGACCTGACAATACCAAATCGTGGAACGTACTTGGGGACGCCTCTACCATCTTCTGTTCTAACCCTAGCACTAACACCAACACCAAACCGACCCGACCAACTCATGGGACATCAAACCGAGAAAACTAAACCATTGGACATGTACTGATAAAACCAAAGCACGGACCATCGAGAAAAACCAAACTCAAGCCATGGAGCACGAAACCACACCATGGAACACCAAGCTGGGAAGACCGCACCCAACGTCAAACTGACGAAGACTAAAAAGTTGAACATCAGGCCAACACAATGCCAGGTAAGTATTGTGACCGAATTATGGAACACCAAGCTAATAAGACCCCATTCAAATAATGAAAACTCAAAACTATCAAGACTAACTCGTTGAACATCAAGCCAAGAACACCAAAAGCATTAAGCATCATGACCAACTTGTGTAACATCAAACCAATCCATGCAACATCAAACCAAGACGCCCAAATCATGACAAATCGAAGTCAGAAGACCAACTAACAAAACATACCTGTCGTTGCCACTACCAGCTGCTGGTCACCACCCTCCGCCGAAGCTTGCTTGGACTTAGCCGCTGCTTCGACCACGCGATCTGCCTGGACGCAAATCGCCTCCTTCAACCTGAAAGGGTTTCCATGAAGACACAGAGGCGGTAAAGGGTGGGGGTCAAGACATTCAGCCTAGAGGGATTTCCGAACAGAGGTGGCACACGACTTACAACTGGAAGTGTGCTGAGCTTGTGCGTCAGTACTCTACCCATGCACCGGAGCCTAAAACAGCAAAAATACAACAAACGGAGCGGAATAGAGAAGGCTTGGGGTCAAGATATGGACATCACGAAGCGGCCTGCGGATATGCACCACCCGCAGGTTGGGGGTCAAGATATGGACCCCACGAGGCTCCTGACTCGTACCACCCACCGCAGCGCAACAAAAGTGGACGGCGCACACTGCTACGCCTTGGTATGGTTGTACCCTCAGCTGCCATGGCTCGATAACAAGCGTCCGATGTGGAGTAGCAGATGAATCTCGTCCTTACTAAAAAAGTCAACGATGCTGGCTCGAATCCTCCCCATTAATACTACATTAATAGCGCATGCTCGTGCTCGTAGGGACTTTTTCATGAGTAAAAGATTAGTATTGGAAGCGGAAAGCGCGAGGGCGTGAGGTAGCAAAATTCGATGAAAGTCGGCAAGCATAAAAAAGCTGAAAAGTGGAAATGTTGAACCCTACGCTCGATAACAATGAAGGCACGTACCGGGGGGGGGGGGGGGGGGGGATACACGTGTGACCGACCACGCACGGCTTGTGCAGAAGGTCGCCGAGGGCAAAACCTCGTACTACACGATACTAGTCGAGCTGGAAAGTACAAATGATGACTTGAAAAAAATATGTACCGTACCAGGCGCTCAGCTCCTTCTACTCCACTCCTCTGCACCCCACCCCACCACCTCGCTTCACTATGCCGCATCCCACTCCACTCCACTAACAATACCGTCTGCCCCAAAAATACAATAAATGAACTACTTCATCCTAAACAAACCAATGAAATACGTACACGAAGTATGCCACCCCTCCATACCTCTCATTTGGTGGCGATGCCATCATACCTTTCCATCTCTCTCTTCATGCTCGCGACGGCATCCCCCGATTTGCGCTCCTTCTCCTCCAGCTGCTTCCTGGCACTGTGAAAGCAAGGAAACAACACACCGGAAACGCACGGGATACATACGTAAAAAAGTAGGCATTCTCGAGGCAACACATTAAAACCTAACATGCTGTAGCCAGCAGACCGGTCTTTCCGGGCACACCAAGTCCAGCAGACCGGTCTTTTCGGGCACACAAAGAAGCCCGGTTCACTGTGGGCAGGGGATGTGTGCCCGTACTCCCACGTAGGGGGAGCTGTGCAACACGCATGCATGGTCCATGGTGATGCTCGTGCTGCTGCGAGCTCTTCCTAGATGCTTGATAGCATCGATCTCGTGTCGCTTTTCACCCCGCTATACCTGGGCCACCAAAAGGACTAACACAACGTTTTTCACAGTACGCCGAGCCGTCAGCCACGCTTACCCAGCCTTCTGCTGCGCTAACTCTGTCTGCATGGCCATCAGCTGCGCCGATGTCGCCCCAAACTCCGTCTTCATCACGTCCAGCTGTACCTCGGCAAACCGGAGAGCTTCCTCCGCCCTCAGCACTCGCGAGGCCACCTGCTCAAACATCAAACCCCGGTATCACGTAGATCCACAAAAAAAAACGGTGGTAAATACTAGAAAAAGGAAACGGGCGAAGTGGTCTGTGAAAAAAAGCGAGTCACCATTGTCTGGCGCTTTGTGGGCCAAGACGGCGACAAGCAAATCAACCCCGTCTTGCGGCAATTCCGCGCCGCATCTACGGCCCAAACCCAGCACAACCAAACCAACCCAGCCGACCCTAACCCTATCGCAACCCTACGATTGGTAACCCTACGTACCCTAAGCTAGAGTCCCACGCCAGGCTTAAACACTAAGCTAGGGTCTTACGCCAGGGTTAAAGCCAAAACTGGCAATTAGCATCAGCTAACCTTTTCCGCCTCGGTGAAGCGGTCTCTGCGTGAAGCTGCTTCCGATTGAACGTGTCCCTACCCTACCCCTCCGTACCCCTACCCTAACCCCTCCCTAACCCTGCCTTACCCTAACCCTGACCTTTTCCGCCTCAGAGAAGTGGACCCTGAATAAAGCTGCTTCGGGCTGAAGGTATTCCAGCCTACCCTAACCCCACCCTGCCCCAGTTCTACCCTAACCCCAAACCGTACCCCAACCCCACCCTAGCCCTAACCTACATATCCCACCCCTACCTTGGCCTTACCCCACCTCTGACCCTACGCTAACCCTTACCTTTTCCGCCTCGGTGAAGCGGGCCCTGTACGAAGCTGCCTCGGACTGAATGGGCAGCAGCTCCGCCTCGAGCTCTGATTTTTCATTCGAAAGAGTGGCCACCTGTAACACCAGAAGGAACGCGCGCAATAGACCCATGGGTGCCCAAGATTAAACTTACCACCGACGCCTTTCTACGACAGAGGCGCCACTTCTGGCGCAACCATTTTTCTGAGCGATGGGACTCCTTAACCCTCTGCATACCTAGCCGAAAAATGGGATGTACAGTGTTCCCTGAAAAAAAGGCTACTTCTTAGCTCCATTGCGAACTTAGGTACACTAAAGACAAGCAAGATGTCCCATTTCCCGAGAAGTGGGACCTCTACCTTGCACTAGAGTATGCAGAGGCACTCAGGGCAGGTTCCTGCGCCCAGGTACCAGCTTTGGGGCTAAGAGCAGGCTCTTTAGCCAATCATATCCTCGATTCGTGAGTTCACCTTGATTGGGCCGTATGCATGGGGCTAACCCCTTTATGATAGCACCGCACTCCCAACACGGGGACAAAACTCTTGGCGTTGCACTACAGTAGGATCAAATCTAAGAGTTGGAAATATCAACCCAATTTCGCTAGTACGTCATTTTTGGTTTTGCATTTTTTTTCTTGTTTGGTACCTAAGACATGGGATTTTGATTTTTCGTCGGGATGCACATACTTTTTTTGTATCCAAAAGAACTCCTCAAGCGAGGAAGGAACCCAAGAAACAAAAATGTTGAATATACATACCTACCTCTAACATAGCATACGTCCACCCAAGGACACGGTCAGTCAAGGGAAAACGTCAAGCGGTCAAGGGTGTCAAACCGATCGTTCCACACTAAAATCTAGTAGTTTCGCGTCAAAGGTGTCAGACTGTTCCTTCAACACTAAAACCTAGTAGTTTCGCGTCAGTCAAGGCAAATAAATCATTGGAAAATTGCCGTCGATCAAGGGTTGAAACTGCCGTCTCCCGACAATTATGCACTAAACCCAGGTAGTTTGGCGTCAGTCAAGGTAAATTACTGGGAAAAGGCCGTCAGTCAAGGGCTGAAACTGCCGTCTCCCGACAATTTTATGTACGTCAGTCAAGGGCTGAAACTGCCGTCTCCCGACAATTTTATGTACTAAAACCTGGTAGTTTGGCGTCAGTCAAGGCAAGTTATTGGAAAATTGCCGTCGGTCATGGGCTGGCACTGCCGGCTCCCGACCGTTACATACCAAAACCTAGTAGTTTGGCATCAGACAACGTAAACTATTGGAAAATTGTCATCCGTCAAGCGGTCAAAGTGCCGTCTCCTTACATCTTTGACCCCACGTGCCAAAAAAGAAACAGCTCCCGCGCCGAAAATTCTTAGCCCAAGTGTGATATTTTATTACTTATTAAATGACGCACCGAAAGCCTTATCCGACGCGCTAAAATGTCCCAGTCTACGCGATAACATTAGATTATTAGCCCTTCTTTGAAAGAAGTAAGCCAAAGTAAGCCAAAGGCTTATTAATAGCTATTACTAATATAAAGAGTTTACGAGGTATATTTTTATTATATTATGTCTATGTAAAATCTGCACATTTTTTCGCATGCCTTTTTCGGGCGGCCGACGTTTTGTTCTTGCCCTTCACGCTACGGGGCAAGAAAGGCGACTGTTGCGTTCCACCTCGCTGAGACGAGCAGGTTCATGGAACCCCACACTTTTTTGGGGTTCTTTAAAAAAAATAGACCGCGCCGTTCTCACATTTCTAGCCCGCTCTGCTTTCCCGCCTGCTATATACCTGGTATAACATTATCATCAGTCCAGTGTTCTCACTCACTCAAGCAGCAGCAGCACTCCTTTGTGACAGCCACGGACGGTGCTTCTGTCTGTTTGTGTGTTTGCTTCTGTGTGTATATATCAGCGGAGTGTGTGCTGTGAGGTCATAGGCGCACAAAACGGCGCGTTTTCTCTTTTGTGCCTTGACTATATCCTTGCGTGTTTTTTTTTCTGCATCCTTTGCTGTTTACCTTGTTCTGTGTACCTTTCACTATGTACTTAATATTGTGTGTTTGATACCTTATTCCTGTGTACTTTATCTATATGACTATTTGCATTGCACATTTTGCTGTATACCTATTCGAGCGTATCATACCATCTGCTTACCTTAGCTTGCGCTTGGTCAAGGGCGGCCTCAAGACGCGTTTTCTCTCTGTCCGCGGCGACCGTTCTCTGCCAAAAGCTCTCCGCCGTCTTGCTCTCCCTCTGTTCAATCTCCCCCCTCAGCCGCCGGAGTTCTGCATCAAGCATGTGCCTAGGCACACAACCCAATTCAGCAAGACACGAAGCCGTGCTGGTTTAGTCCCCATGTTGGCCCTTTAACTCTTCAGGGACTCCAGAGGCAAAAATCGTCACTTAAGGGTCGTTCCTGACGAACGCCAAAAAACACTAATTCTGACAAAAACATCACGGCTACCGACATCTCAAAATTCTGAAATGTTACGTTTCCGAAAGAGAAAAAAAAAAAATGCCAGGAATCCTGATCTCAATTTTTATTTAAAAGTGTACAAAAACGATTCAATGTCCTTATTCCTGACAAGTATCAGGACTAGCAAAAATGTTACGTTATTTTGGTCCCGATTCCTGCCAAAACGTTTTTGGTTTCGTTAAGAACCGCCGTAAAAACTGACGATTTCGGCATCTGTCACATGAAAAACAAAAACAGCACCGGCCGCTGGGGCAGGGCACGCTTACGCGCTGTACCAGGACGAGACGCACGGTACGCGCGCAGCCTCATGGTACCCGCGCTGCCGTTGCATGCTGCTTCCGGGCAATTGATCAGACAAACTCTTGTCGCGTTCGTATCCCCATTCCTGGACTCAAAAAAAGGGATGGTTTGCATGGGAGGAAACGTACGACGCGAGCGCCGCCTAATGGGACGCGCGCTGCTGTTGCACGCTGCTTCCAGAGGACAGATAAGACAAACTCTCGCCGCGTTTTAGATCCCGATTCCTGGGATCCAAAGGGTTGCTTCGTGTACTGCTGTGGGGGTGGACGACGGACACAAAACTGCAAATACACACCGGTAGATATTAATAGTAGCCGTCAACTTGTAGCCGTCAACTTGTGGCATTGGTGGAAAGTTATGATAATTTCATCACATCGGCGGTCGAAACATGCCTGCTTATCCAAGAAAAAACAGGCTGTCAGTCATCTCGAAAACGAGTCCCCATATGTTGGCGCCGTCAAACAAGAAACTCGCATTCGCTCGAAAAAAACACTATATGGTGTGGGCCCAAATATAAGCCACATTTATATTGGCTTATAGTTAGGAAAATTTCCGCATGTTTAGACCCAGACGGGTAGTTGTGCGTAGCTGTCCCTAGGAGCTCGCGCCGCAGGATAATATTTAACAATAACCTTCGTATCTTGTCTTGTGCGCGTTATCTTGTGTGCGTTAGTAGAAAATCCTAAAAAACAAGAAAAAAAATCGGCGGTCGATTAAGCAAAAAAAGGATTCACATAAAAAAAAACTCACCTCTCCTCCTCCATGTCGGATTTCCGTTTCTCCAGCTCGCGACTCCGCTCTTCCGCGGATTTGACGACCCTTAAGCTTTCCTCCGCTCTAATGACTAGCTCCCGTCGCTCCGACTCCCACGCCTTTTCCTTCGACTGCAAGCGCTCCTCCAGAGGCACCAGCGCCATCGTCAGGTTAACCTGACCAGTCGGTTACAAGAGCCAACAGTGGTTTTGTTAAACGTATAGAGTAGACTAGCAGGAGAGGAGAGGAGATGTTTGATGTCAGGTACTACTGTACTTGGTCGGACCATCTACAATATATTCGGTGAACCCACCGTCACTATCGACCGACCGCAGGTGTTTCCAGTGGCACTGCGTATCATAGCGGCATCGTGAGGTTACCAACTCTAATACCACCCCGTGACAAAAACCAATTGAGATGGTGTTATTCCTACTACGAGTATCGTATTATCCTCTACTAAATACCACAAAAAAATATCCCGTACTCATTCCAATTGGTTTTAGTTTTTTTTCGTGACGAGCCATTACAAGAGACCAAAATATCTTTTACGCAGGTAGACACGAGGAGAGGGGAGCATGGGAGAGGAGAAGAGAGGAGAAGCTTGCTTCGGGTATCTTGCTAACCTGACCAGTCCGTTGCAAGAGCAATAGTTATGTTCGACTCCCGAGTACACACGAGTAGACTGAGATAAGAGAGGTTTAGTTCAGGGATATCAGGTCGCACAAAATTCAAACAATACATTTGATGATGTCACCATCTCACTATCGTCCGACTGCAGGCATTTTCCCACCGGCACTAACGTCGCCGTATAGCCCGACCAATCCACCAACAAGAACCAACATGCTACGATTTCATATGAGTAGACCAATGAAAGGGGCGGGAGGAGGAAGGGCACAGGCATTTGGTCCGACAAAAATCAACAACATACAGTACTCGCCTTGGTTTTCTCTAACTCCGCAGGAGTGTTTAGTGTTTATGGGTTATCGACGTTGAAGATAATGCATCCTGCACATATATATATATATATACTCGTATATATAATTTGCTCATTCCATCGATCGTCTTCGCCTTTTTTACTTCTCCTTCTCCTTCCCTAGACGTGAGTAACTCAAATCCGAGGTCACTAAGCAAGCCGTTCTCCCCCCCTCCCCACTTCGGTACGCGCCTTCATTTTTCTATCGCGTGAATAATTCAGCACTTTCTTGCCTCGTGGACTCGCGTCGAATGGTGCTCACTCATGCTATAATAATGCGCTCTCGGCGGTTAGTTGGTGTCTCAAGAGAATAAACATGTTCACACCGTCAACATCAGATGGCCATCGCAACAAAAATATACTGAGCGCTTGTGCGGCGCGCTCACGCCACAAGGGACGCTGACGTCCAACACTTCCCACGATTTTGGTCGCTATATCTACGGTAGCTCCTCAAAGGAGTTTTACAGTCATGGTCCCGCGATAGCGCGGTAGCCTTTAGTGCCGTGTCCCAGTTTAGTACGTTTCGAATATACTGTCAATGCCTTGTTCGTCCTCTATAGTGCTACTGTACTGCACCATCCCAGGACAGTGTGGGGTCCCACTTTAGTGCCGGTATCGTCTTCTCGTAAGGCACGGCACTATAAATAACGAGGGATCCCCACCGTACTCGTAACACGAAAATACAGGAGTGGTCCCTCTATAACGTCTTGGGTCGTTTGTGTTTTTCCCTGGGGTATTACTCAGCTCCAGAGTGACTGAAGCCTGTCCTGTGACCACGGACTTGATTACGCGAGTTAATGTAAAACAACAACAACAACAAGAACAACAACAACAACAACAACAAGAACAAGAACAAGAACAAGAACAACAACAACAACAACAACGCCGGTTGAGTAGTGCCGGCTGTCCACTAGTGCCTGTGAATCGCTTGGCACAGATGACACACGCTACGGTACGAGAGGTGCACCAACCATTTCTTCTCTAATACAATCCCTCACTTGAGGAGTCTATACCCTATAATACCCTATAATACCCTATAATCCTATAATACCCCCTAAAGTCTCCGCCCTCTCCTCACCGGTCATACGACTTACAGGATATACTTGATAAACTGATGCACTTCATTCTACAGCTGTCAAATTTTGTCCCCCTCAAAAACGGGTTTTATAGTTTCTGCGCACAGACTGACTAACATCACGCTGTTGATCCTGGTACAAGCTACACTGTAGTTCCAAGGGGAGTCGCCGACCTATATCCTTAATGAGGACACACCCCACGTAATACGCGCGATCAGAGTATCGCACACAGCTCGCGAAGATGAGTTTCGACGAAATGTTCTTCGATCTCACAGCTGGAATTTATTCTTATTTTGATAATAATATGCCTTTAGGGCAAAAAGTGAAATTGAATCGAAAGTACAACCGGTGAACGAGCCCGTGGCTTAGGCACTAAACAAAAAGCATCGGAACGAAAAAAAACAAGAATTACTGGCATTCCGACGATTTTGAGTTGTAACGCATTTATTACTGGAAACTCCTTCTTTTTTACAAATTGACTTGAAGTTTGTATAGCGAGGGGTTAGGGTCGTTCTAAAGGGATTAAGGAGCCCCGTCATCCAAAAACGAAAAAGCCGAAAAATGCTATATGCCTCTATTGCACCACGCGCCAGGCAGAAACAACCAGCAGTGACAATAGGTGGAGTGGTGCCGGTTGCCGCTACAGCGCCGGTATTACCGGCTGGCACATACCGGTGTTGCTATAGAGGGACCTCTACAATAGTGCATGGATACCTTCTCTTGCTCCAGGGCGGAGTTTCTCTCCTGCAGCTCGTCCAAGCGGTTCCGTACTTCGATCGAGCTTCCGGTCTCCGCGTCCCCCCCCACTTCATGTTGCTGCTGGTGGTGGTCGTACTCGACTATCGAGCCCGTGATGCCGCCCAGACTCTGGTCGTGCGGACAGCTGCAGCTCGAGTTTACGGAAAAGGAGGATTCCTCGCTTACTTCTTCGGAAACAAAGGAACTCGTCTGGCCGGACACGAAAGGAAACAAACGATAAAAGGGACGAACCACAAAAATCACGAAGGGAAACACTAAGACATAAAAGGAATGAACGATACAGTCACGAAACGATCACAGAGCCATGAAAGGAACGAACGATATAGTCATGAAAGGAAGAGAGACTCGTGAAAGCAAGACCGTTATACTAAAGGAGCGAGCGATGGAGTGACGAAAGGACCGAACGACAAAGCCATAAATGCGCGAATCACTCGCCTATACTCTTAATGAAGACAAACACACACACCCCGTAGCAAGCAAGCGCGGTCGAAGCATTAAACGCAGCTTGCAATTATTAGTTTCGACTCAAACTCTCGATTTCACAGCTGAGGTGTCTTCCGATTTTGTCAAAAAAAAATACCGCCGCGCACTGCCCGGCGGGCGCACGCGCACTAACCCTACAACCCTAACCCTCCTCGAGCTTCTCTTGTTACCCTATGCGTCACCTCTCCGTTAACCTGTACAAGGCTGGTAGACCTCCGGCGCACAACAGTCCTGAACGGGCTGCCCTTGGGGGAAGTACAAGTAGTAGTACTACTGTGGTGTACGGTGTCCGCTGAGTTTTTGTTGTTGGAGGAAGAAGCCGCTAAAGTCGAGCTCGCTGCGGCCAAGCGGCTATCCAGAGACTGCCGCATCACTCTCGGAATCTGCCGCGGGAACGGAAAAGGGCAGGGCTGTGAGTCAGGAGGAATTCATGACAAAAACAACAAGTCGCTAGGCGGCGAAAATGACTAGCTGAATTAAGTCGGCAAGTCGGTTGGACAGTTTGAGATGCGTTTACTACATCGGATTAGTTACTTTTCGTGACCATCCGAGCTTCAATTTCCCAACAGCACACAATTTCTTACGTGCGAGCCTTAACTGAACGCCAGCCCATCGAAGGGCAGAAGGCTGCGCTTTCAGGGAGCCAGCCATACGTCAATGTCCGCAGCGCTTCGCGGAGTATAGCTGTATCTCGCATTCAACAATCCTTCATACAACACTGGAAACCCAGTAAGTCTGATAGTCCGCACGTCCTGACAACGATAATAGCTACTACAATATTAATAGTTGGAATCTAATATTCAGGACCAAATATGGTGAGTAAAAACAGTGGAACGTGTAGATTTTATAGTACAACCCTGAAAACTATAGCCTCAGGCCGTACCGATTCACAGCTATAGAAAAAAAAGGCAAGTAGAGGCGGCGCGAGTTGTCAACAAGGTTTGTGCGTCTTGTGCTTCGACAAGGTTTGACCGGCACGTGGTCCTGCAAGGTTGCCCTGGTACGTGTTCTCAATGTGTTCCCAAAAGGCTCGTCTGCCACATGGTCTCAGGAAGGTTTATTGCCATGTGCGTGTCTCCACAAGGTGCGGACATGATAGAATAAAAAACGAACATTCGAAAAGAGTCCGCAGAGGCTAGCGTACGTAGTGGAGTGGTATGAAATAATGTATGATACAATATTGGAACATGTACTGCTAATAAGGACGCGTGTTAAACGAGGTGCATCGGTCGCCCCGGTGGTCTAGCGGTCACCCTCGAATACCACAAGCGTTGGTCATTGATTTCGATTCCCACCGTGGTGAAATTTGACTTTATTTGCAAAATTGCAAAAAAGGATCAGCTGCTGAGAACGCGTAGCAGCGAGGGTAGGCTGAAGTCGACGCGAGTCGACGAGGAAAGAAACTGCTTAATGCTTCTCGCGAAAAAAACGAAGGCACGTACCCTAGTGCGAAAGGGGGAGGAGGGCCCGCTATGATATATGGCCCCGGATCTGAGTTAATACTGGGAGGGAGCGCGAGAGTAATGCAAGGATACTAAATGGGGACGAAGAAGAAAAAAAAAACACTGCTGCTGCAGCACCCTCACACCCTAAACATGAAAATAAATACAGAAAGCAGTAGCCCCCCCCCCCAGGCAGGCGGTAGTGCGTGTGCGCCAGACCAACATGACCGCCTTATTTAATACCAGGTATACATGATAGGCGCATTCGTTCCAGGTTATGAGTGCAACTCCCCAGTCGCGCCAGGCGATTTTGACCGCCTTATATATATGGATACCGCCTTATATGGGGATACCGCCTTTTGTAGGGATACCGCCTTACATGGGGATACCGCCTTATATGGGGAACCCATAGCACCTGCAGACTTCCGGGTTGTGGAAGACCGCGTTATTTCCACGGACATACTGCTCTACACGGTGTTGTCAATATGGTATTTGTGGGATATATAACTAAAAGCTGCAGGGGTTTTCACCGGTCAGGTCGAGGCAAGGTAACCCGGCCCGACCCGCGAGATTAGAAAACCTCTTGACCGGACCTGACCCGACCCGTCCCGTGGAATCTCAAAACACATCCTAGCCCGACCCCACCCTACCCGCGAGATTTTGATAACCTCCTGAATGATCCGACGGGTCGGATCATGACCCGCGAAAATCCCTGCAATGCTTTCTTGGGTAGGAAAACATGCAACAACAGTATTGAATCGACTCAAGGTCAACCCGATCCACAAAAAAAAAACGGTTGCAAGTGTCGGTTGGGCTCGTTTTGGCTGATTTCTCGCAGTGAAAAAACGGTTGCAGGTGCCGGTTGGGCTCGTTTTGACTAAAAAATTGTTCGCGGGTGTGGTTGGCCTCGGGGTTATGGCGCCGGCCGGTTTGAATGGTAATATTGTATGTTTCCTAACTGCCCAAATATTGGCGTCATTGTTTGTGTTGAAGTTGCCATCATATAAATATCGCACACAGCTTACAAAGATGAGTTTCGACAAAATCTTCGATCTCACAAGCACGTTGTAGTGTTTTTTTTTTTTTAATAATAATAATAATAGTAATGTTATCGTCGACCTAAACCGACATTTGGTCACGCACACAGCATGTGTTATTCTTCGCACAATGCGTACGTTATTAGCGTACGTACACACCGCCGCATTGAGCACGTCCACTAGTTCCGTTCCGCGTTCCGTTCGCATTACATCGAATGGTAAATGTCATTCTCGCAAGTGAAGGTGAATACCAGGTAATCAATAATATACACCAGGTACGACACAGAGTGGTACTCCGTACTCCGTACAGCAATACAGCAGTCTTGAAAGTGGAGAGACATACCTGATGTTATACCGGTGACGCGGTGGATCACAAAGTCACGAACACAGGGACAACGCACCACGGACGAAAAGGGAACACATTCAGGCGGGTGTACTCTGAACGTTTTATAATACACGATATGCCAGGTATCTCATATTCTAAAAAACGAAAAAAAAAAACACTAAATAAAGGAATTTGAGATCGACCGAAAAGAACTTTAATCAAAACTCAGCCTTGGAAGCTGGCGTGTGTTACGATATGATATTTGAACGTCTTAGTCCTGTTGACCCTGGCATTAGCAGTGGAGTCACCGGCCTGTATCCTTCACCAGGGTATACACACCCCGTGACACGCGCAATCGAAGTATCACAAGCAGTTTGCAAAGCTGGGTTTCGATCAAAACCCTTTTTTGTCGATCTCATCATTCATCACACACCATTCATCACACATCATCATCATCATCACACGCAGCTCAAGTGTTTTTATCATTTTTTCTAGTACATATCGCCTATCACATTTACCTATACTCTGTATATGCAAATGCTATCTTCACATCTTTCCATCTTTCCATTTCCACATCATTATCACACTTTCGGTTTCATATTTCGCTCATCTCTGGTCGAAGAGCAAATTTAGAATAATTCGATTTTTCCCTTCGTTTTTATTGGTTTGACGCAGATCGGAGGGGCCAACGCACTTCCTCCACCACCACCCTTCTCGATATTATTTGGTCTAATGGTTTTATTTTTAGCATATTATTAAAAAAAAAATGAAAAAATATTCATTAGCTGTGAGATTGACCAAATGTGATTCCCGCCTGAAAATCGGTGCTTTTCTGACGGAAGATTAATAGCGAGGAAGCTGCCCTTGGCTGGAAGTTTAGAAAAATCCTTCTCTCGTTTCACCGCAGGTTTGGGGGCTTAAAGCAGCTACCTCCCTCCCCCCCCTGCCGCGGTACCTGATAATAGTTTTTCTTCATGTTCTGACCAGTTTTTTTTTAATAGAGATCATCGGATCCGGTACCCCCGCAAGTTTTATGGCGCTATGAGGCAGCGGTCAGCACGTCAGCACGGACTTCCTTCGCGTCGACTCGCTTACAAGTGTGCGAACTTAGAAGCTAGCTGGCGCACTCTAATTTAGTTTTCCTTAACTCGTTTAACCTGACGTCGAAGGGCTAAAAGCAGCCCCCACCCCCCCCTCCGCCCTTCGCGCTGGGCATCATGTGGCGCCTGCCGTAATTAACATTTTCAAATCTTCTCGTGTGTATTTCCGCGCCATGGGTCAGCGTCTAAGGGGTCAGCTCGGACATCGGTCGGGTCGACTCACTTCCAAGTGTTTAAACAGGCAGACTTGTCTCGCATAATTAGACTCATACATATACTTCGTATTTTCTTCTCCGTAGATCAGGAGCGTTAACGCAGCCCCCCCCGCCCCCCCCCATTTTCCCCCTTTCCGCTAGGTATGGAGCCTGCCTTTGCGTTTGGTTTGGTGCTTATGTTATTACCTGCATATTTTTATCTCGCGACTGGTCAGCGGTAAGCGGGTCGGCCTGAGGATCGTTCGCGTCGACTCACTTTCGAGTGTCCGAGCTTGCGAAAGGCAGCCTTGGCTCGTACCTGGTATATATATATATGTATATATAATATTTTTCATTATTTGCAGATAGTCCGGTGCGCTGGCTTGCATCTATTTTTCGGCCACGTGTGTACGGGGGGTTCAATGCATGGCCAAATCAACTCGCTGTATTGGCAATGTGTATCTCTGTCTCGTAGTTTGTGACTCCAGAGTGAGATGGTCTCTGTATTAATATTAATATGATAGGAGGCATCGGCACAGACACTGGATGTGCTGGATGCGGCTGGGTGATAACATGATGACTTTATTTATTTATTTTTTATTCTCCGGCGGATGGGGAAAAACAAAGCTTAAGCTCACCACACTCCCACGTATTTTCACACGCGTCATTTTTCGATTCAACTCAGTTGCTTTCGCAGCCCAACGCTAGACTTTAATGTGAAGAAGACACAAAGCAGGCAGCATTCTCATTTCGTTTGAATACCCCCCCTCCCGCCCATTTCCGCTGGTAGAGGTATGGCGCCCGCCATTGTCGTCATGTTCTTTTCTTACCCGCGGGTATGTTTTGTCTCACGACGAGTCGGCGGTCAGCACGAACCTCGTTCGCATTGAATTACTTCCAACTTCCAAGCGAGCGAACTCGCGGAGTTACGTCACTGTTTAAATACTTCGAAGTAACACATATTATACGACGCAAGTACTGCTTACGTAGCAAATGCGACGCACATCCTGCGCCATGCAACAGCAGCAGTCAGTGCAGAGTGTACGTATGCAGCAAACATCACCGCCCACAACAACAATGATCACGCTGCACCTTCAAAAACGAGATTTTGGGAATTCAACCGGAAAATCTAAATGTCAAGAGTATGACAGCAGCCAGTCAGAGCATTCGCCAACACGAAGCTGCCCGAGCTGCCGGTGCAGGAGATGTGCCGGAACCGCCGCAGCGTAAAGAGCTGTACGTTACGCCGTCAGTGGCCAGCGTACGCGTGCACCAGCACCCACAACATAAATTCTCACATATGCGTGCGCTTGTAACTGTAGATTCTTTGCCACGTGAAGGGAAAAAAAAGAAAAAAGTCGACAATTCCAAAATATGACGTTTATGTACTACAGCCCGCAACGTTCAGATTTCACGGCCCTGTCGCTTATTTCGTCGAACGAATTGTGTGGAGCGCACGAAACCACGCCGCGTCTACGCGTCTAATCCAAGATTTGCTTGAGAATTTCTCAAGCAGATGTTCGCCAAGATCTCCGACAGAAATCCATTTTTTTCTGGGAAATTGAAAAGTTCCACAAACAAAAACAAAAAATTGGGCCCATAGACGACCGCCCAGGCAAAGTTGGCTGGGATCTTCAGAAATTAAACATTTTCTTTAACCATCGGCTTTCCATTATTAGCACTGGTCCTAGAGGTTACGTAATTATGTTCGCCTCTCTTCCAGTGGCCAATTCTGTTTTTTTATGGTTACTTTCGGGGGCTATCGAGGCGATGATGTCGATATAGACACCGCCTTGCAAGATACATTAACGCCTATCCAACTGAAAAAACCTCTTCTATATTAACAAATTTAGTTGAATTTAGCATAGGGATGGATTTTGGGGGTTCTTAAGGGGTCAAGTACGTAGAGGACAGACCGAGCAGCAATGCTCCAAAACCCTCTAGAAGTTGCATTCGGAGCCCAGTTTGGATGTTTCCCGACGCCGGCTGGGTGGTGTCTAGTCTAGTCTAGTGGCATCATCTACTTTGTTGCTGTATTTCTGCTTGCTTTAATATTTAGCTTAATTTTTGTACCTGGTATTGTATACCGGGGCGATGATGACGGAGCGGGCGTTTGGGCACTACTGCTGCTGTCGTCAGAAACAATGCGCAGCAGGTAATAGACCAGGCACCAATGCTTCTACTCCTACAGCAGTAGGATAATTCGAAACCCAATATGGTTGCCGCCCCGACGTTCGTGGGATGGCTTCGTACATCCGCTTTGTTGCTAGTTGCTGGCTGGTTGTTGTGCTTGTTTTCATTTTTCTCGCGCCGTCCTGTTTCCCTCCTTCGTTTCCAATTGATTTTTCCGTTCGTTTCTTATCCTTATGATCGCTTTTTTCTTGTATTTTTACTCTTTTTGTTGCAAATAGTTTGGTGTGCTGGCTTGCATTTTCTTTGCCGGCGGGTTCATTGCGGTTCAATGCATGACCAAATCGCCTTGCTGTATTTGCAACCCCTGTCTCGAACTGGTAGTTTGTTGCCAGGCAGAGCTAGTCTGTAGGACGCATCGGCAAAAACACCCAAGGTTATCCAGGGTGTAGATGGGTGAAAGGATCAGCTTAATGTGAGAAACACACAGGAATTAAATCGCTAATTTGGATGAAATGTGTTGAAACGCCATTAATAAAACAAAAAGAAGAAACACAACATAATGAATCATGAACATCGGTGAAAAAAAAGAGAGCTCCGTTCTTCAACGTTCAATACGAACGGAACGTACCATACGTACACGTAGGTTTCTTGTGCTGGCTCAAGCACGCGGTAGCCAGCACAAGTTCTCTCTATTCATGTGCTATCGCTCGAGAATTCTGGATAAATTTGTCACGTCTAGACTTCTTCCCTATCGTGCAAAAATAATAATAAAATACCAATACGAGCATGTCACGAGCGGCTGCGGCCGCGAGATGGGGGCATATCAACCTCCCCACCTCTATCTTATGAAACCCCTCCATCCCTTTATGAACCAGGCCAAGCCGAACTCTGATAGCCCGGGGCCTTTTTCTGCGGGGCTATCTACGATACGTCTCACAGCCGCCAGCAATTACTACACTAACCTGTTGGAACCTGGTCGCTCCCCTCTCTTAGGCGACAGGGCGGGTGAGCGGGTGGGAACGTCGATCAATTCTAATGGGCACACTGACAGATACTTTAAATCCTGCGATGCTACGTGGTCTCTATCCCCGATGCCAAAGACGACCGTCTGCGGCAAGCGGGGCAGCTCTTGTGTCTCTAATCTCTGGCTATGGTATTCTTCTTCGCTCACAACCCGAGCGAATTCGTCATCTGTCTGAATCTCATCCACGCCTCCAACAACACTACTTTACTACGGAAAGGTAAAGTTACATTTTCGCTGATCAGAACCACGGCAAAACGAAAAAACAAAAAACAAACGATACACAGATATACTGGTATGAAGAGCGAAAAAAGAAAAATAAATCACGAAAAACTGACGCAAAAAACTCCAAGAAAATAGCATCGGGCATTGGGGGAGGCATACCGCAAGTGGGGGTGTCTGGGCGGGCCGTAAGCTGTAGCTACATACGGCCAGAAGGCACACATCATGACGATCATGGCCCGACTTAGGCTTCAAGGCCTTGAGGCAGGCAAGCCGCCCCCCCGCCCGCCTCCCGCCTCCCTCCGTATATGCATACGCACCGGCATAACAGCAGCAGCAGCAGAAGTCTATCTTCAACTAGTTTGTCGTAACACTCTTTTGGGGTATGCACTAATGTGTACAGCAGCAGCACCACACGACACCGAGTCAAAAACAGGGTATGTATGCACCAAGAAAGCAAGAGAAAGCGACGCTGAAACATACCACACAGGAAAAATAAAAACTCTGGAGCAGTAGGTAAGCTGTAGCGCGCACCCTTTCAGAAAAGGGAAATCCAGCCTGAGCGTCTGAGCGAGCATCCTAGTTTCATCGTATTAATGGGCGCCCTGCACTACTGCTGTGTACAATATGTACGAGTTATACCACAGACAGCAGTAGTCCGTGTCCGTGTCCGTGCCAACGCTCCGCCTCCTAGAGGGACGACGGCTCTCTGTGGTCGTAAACTACAAGACAGATGCACACATTGCAACTACAGCAAGGAAGGTGATTCGGCCATGCAATGCCATCCTTAGTGAACACGAGGGCAAAACATACTCAATCCAGCACACCAGACCATTTTCACGGAAAAAATGAACACAGACTGGTTCTTGTTTCTAAACCAAGATGCACGTTGCGTGGCACTGGACACGAAATAGTGCCTATCAACCACGCCCAACCAACCAAGCAAGAGAACACAAGAAAATACCAAGGGGCATAGTCTATTCGTCTCTACCTTGGATAGAGCTCTATTCTGCGCTCTATGTTGCTGTTGTTGCTGTTCTCACATTGACTCACATATCAAGTCCGTGGTCACAGGACAGGCTCCAGTCACACTCTGGAGTGGAAGAATGCTCCAGGGAAAAACACAACAAATCCAAATGGTGCGCGCATAAATTATACCATGATAGCTGGAGCAAGTCATACATCCGCCAGAACATGCTCTACTCCACGGTCTATCCTCGTATATATATAATATACATAGTACGATGGCTTGCGACGGAAGTTGAACCTCTCCGGTGGGAAGAACATATATAATGCTGTTGTCATCATACAGGCGTGCGTGCCGGATCGAAGATACACAGAAAGAAGCTTACGAGGACACGTGGAGCAGGCAGTAAGTAGCATCAGAAGACTTCCACAAGCGCCAAGCATGGGGCTTTGACCAGGGGGTGGAATAAAAAGACAAATGAAACGCTGAAACAATTGTAAGCACATCGTGTATATTCGTGTACTTCGAAGTATATGTCAATTATACTGTGCTCTCTGCATACAACAGCAGTAGTTGTACTTTGTGGGCGAGAGCTGCTGTGTTCATTTTGCTCCTCTCCTCATCATGCGCATGCATACTCCGCTTCGCTGTTCGGTTCGGTCATGAACATCACTCATCCCCGGCAAAAAGAAGCAAAAACGCGCTCGAAGCGATTTACCTGTACTGCTGCAAAACACGAAGCACACACGCGACACAAAACGAGAGCAGCATGCACCTCATATACAATACTATAGCAATAACGCAACCCAACCCACCTCCTGCTCCTCTTCCTCTCCTCCCTCCTCCTCCGTCTCCGCCGGCTCCTCAGGAAGGCTGCTAGACCCACTCGAGAAGAACCCACGCCCCAGCCCACCACCGGCAGAAGAAGCTTCCCCCCTTAGCTTACCAGCAGCAGCTATCGATACCCTCGGCGACCCCGCCCCCCCTCTCGGCGATGCTCGGGCTGCAGCAGCACTAGCATCAGCACTAGCACCAGCCCGGGGAGACCAGCCTGCCCTGGGGGATCGACACGCTTTTGTTGGCGACCTCGGCGGTCTTCCAGCCGAACCAACAATGCCTATCGAGGAGAGAGTGTTCGAAAGCGACGACATTGGGGACACCCCGTTCACTACCGGTTCCTCCCCATCCATGCCTGCCTCATCCTCATCGTCTAGAGCTTCTGCGTGCTCAGTGACTCCCCCAGCTACGTTGCGCAACGCTTGGCTAGAGGAGACACGGCGCCTCGGGCTAGCCATCGCCTTATTGGCCTTTACAGCAGCAGCCGCAGCAGCGTACGTAGAGGCAGCAGAAGGGGTAGACGCCGCAGTGGCCGTGGCAAAGCGGGGTCGAGGAGGCGACCTAGTAGTAGTGGTAGGCGACCTGCGGGCGGAGGGAGGAGCTACCGCATCTTGAGCGAGCCGCGAGCGCCGAGGAGGAGACTGCTTGGGCGACGAGGTCGCTGATGTCGTCGCGAGGCCACTCCTACGGAGGTAGCTGTGCGGGGTAGGTCTGCCTCCACGGGTTGCATTGTCGTGGTTTCCCGAGGAGGACATGGTAGCGAGGACACCGGCAGGAGTCCCGTCTGCTGCGCGAGGCCGTTTGGGCTTCGCGGGGGTACGAACACGCACGGCTCCCGCTGTTATTCCACGCTCTCCGGTCCGCTTACGCGCGGAGCTTGCGGTGGCTGCTGTAGCACCAGTAGGGCCATGGTTGTGCGTGACGTCGGTACGAGAGGCGGTGTTGCCGGGTGCCCTGGTGGAGGGTACTCGCAGGTGATCGATGCTTTGTTCTGGGATCGAACCAAGACCTGCGTTCGGGCCGGTGCTAGGCCGAAGAACGCCGTCGGAGAGATGTTGGGGATTGTCCGACTCGCTGACGTTCCATCTGACGCTCTTCTTTTTGCGTGCCTCTGCGGGCTTGAAGGAAGACGACTCCGACGAGGCAGGCGAAGGGGCTCCCCTAAGCGAACGCTCGAAGGCCGACATAGACTATTGTTCCTGATCGCCACAGCTCGCCTTGCGTGCTTCCAGAAGAAGAAAGTCTCTTGCGGATGAAAAATAAGGGCAATCCAAGCCCTTCACTACTGTTGTAGCACTATCTAGAGCCTGCGTTTACAGTTTTCGAGCACAAGCTCGGGACAACGGCAATCAGGAAACCAGCTTGCCAACGTGCCCAAGAGCAGCGTTTCCTGTGCAGAAAGAGATGAACGGGATTCGGGGTTTCACCACCCATGCGGAGGCGTGCATGATGAAAATGACCCAACGGCAAAAAATGATAAATAAATGAACCCCGAAAGCACTTTGAAATCGAAGGCTTGCGCCCGAGGCCACCTACTGCCCACACGCCCCGCCCCGTGTTTTGCACCGGCCGCTTCACGCAATCAAAAGCACCAAGGATATACACTTGCACTTATTCTAATTCAACGGTGCTCACTGCTGCTGTGCTGGCATTACAACACGACTGGAGTTGCTCGCTCGCCGGAAGAAGAAAATATAAAATAATTTTGATTTTGCGTTGCGTTTTTGACTTGCCACGGCGTGGCCGGAGAGAGGGGCAAACATGGCTGCTCGCAGGCGAACCACGCTCGCAACAGTCTCCAGCGCATCCCTGAACTCTCGCGGGGTAGGGGCCTCCTCCTCCCGTTCTTCATTAGCGGCCGGCAAGCAAGCGACGTCGGCGGCCTCCTCCAAACCTTCGCGGTTCAGCATTTCTACGGCAGGAGGAGGAGGGGGAAGGCCTATGGGGGCACGGCCTAGCATGGGAGCAGCGCGCCCAAGCATGGGAGGACAGAGACCTAGTGTAGGGGGCCAGCGTCCCAGCATGGGTGGGCAGCGGCCTAGCATGGGACGGCCGAGTATGTCTGCTGGAGAACGGAAGTCGTCGACAGGCGTTCGGAGGTCGACTGCGTATGGGGGCGGAGCTGGGGGGAGGTCGGATCCGAGGCCGCTTATGGATAAGGCTCACTTACACGAGTGCCTGCACAAGCTGGCGGATTATCTGAGCTCGCACGGGTACGATCAGCCAATCAATAACAAGAACCTGAGCCGGCCGAGCGGGAGGGACTTCAACAACATCATGGGCTTTTTGTTTCGGCAGATAGACCCGAACTATGTGGTGAGTAGTGAGCCATGCTTGAGTCCACGCAAGGCAGAAGGATGAGCGTACACAGCACGCACCGTTCGATTTTTCTAGATGTACTTCAGATACATCAGCTGTGAGTGAAGCCGGTTGGGTGGTGAATATTAAGTTTCACTCGCCGCCACTTCCGATGTGATATGGTCGAACCTGCTGCTGCTTTTTGACCCTCGCTCTCTGCTGTTGTGCGTAGAGACGGTCGTATTCTAACAGCATTGGTACAATGAACACATAACGGCTGTACGCGTCAGGCTCTGTACAAGTATGTACTTGGTACTAATTCATATAGTACCAGGTACCAGGTAAGATGGATTGCACGAAGCAGGGCGCACAATCAATGCAACGTAACCAGACAAGACAACCCCGCTCTGCATCTCTCTACTGCTCTACGACGTGCCCGACTCGTAGATGCAATGGTACAGCAATGATGTAACATAAGGTTGCCTTTGGTAAGGTCAGAGACACGCACTGGGCGTTCGTCCGCGAAAGCTGAGTGTCCAGTGGGCGTTTCTGACAGCTTTGGTGTTGGTGTAGTCTGAAGTTTGCAGCGGGCATCCACTTGAGTTATGTCGAGTGTTGAAGGTTGAGGACACAGAGAGCAACAACAGTAATGGCTGCTGGTGCTGCCACTTTTGCACGTACCTGGTATCCCTGTAGCTTAATGGGCGCAAGCAGTAACCAACGATGATACCAAAATTTCTGACGCTTTGCTCTTGTAAGAAGTGGTATGGCTCTGACCTGAGCATGGTAGTGCATGTCTCTACTGCTGCTGCTGTGCTTTACCACTGCTGTACAAGTACAGCAGTACTACGTGGGCATCGCTTTTATGCTCGTATCACGCATGCGGTCCTATTTATTATTTATGCGACAGACGCACTTGCCTGGCAGGGACAAGCTCTGTGTAGCTGTTCTCAAGGTTAAGGTCTCATCATCCCTGTATTAGCACACAGGGGGCACACGGTCTGCTTCAGTTGGTAGCTGGTGTGATACTAGACTTTGAGTGGTTTGATCGATCGAGTGCTCTCCATAGCCTTTTCCCGCCGTCGCTTGCGCGATGGGACAACAGCGTCGGGGAATGGAATACTTGAACCCTTTTCTTGTGTACCTGGTCTACAAACACAAATACAGGTGATATAGCAGAGCAGCAGCACTATCAGCGTCTCACCCTTAACGTTTGTCAGTGGGCATGGACCATTTTGCAGCGTACTCGTAACCGTACGCGTGTAGTTGTGCTGGCAAGACATTGTTGTTGTACATCGGTATTCGTGGCAGTCCCGGTACAGCCCGCCTCTTCCCGTCGTATGTTATCGTTTTTTTTTTGTGAGGGTGAAAACGTTTTGTTCTCGCGCCACGTGCGATTCTCTCTTCCATACCTGGTACTGTGTAACGGCGCCCTGGCTCCTGGTATGCCTGCTATTGAGTGTCATGATTGCATGTATCGCAGCTCTTATCATAAGAGAGTGACACCAGTATTTGCGAAGAATGGGCCAAGTATCGCACTTGTTCCAATGGTCCTTGATATCTGCACGTACCCCCCCCCCCCGACCCACGACGAAAACCGGGGCCGAAACGTCCCTGGGCGGCGCATTCGCAGAGCCACACCAATCCAAGCAAGACAAGTACCAAACACCGCCACCACCAACAACAACGACATTAGCAACGTACCCCAAAACCAACATTGTTCCGTGTTGTACATACTTCGTACAGATCCTTCATGAGGACACACCCAGTAATACGCGTGATCGGAGTATTACACAAATTCGGCAAAATCTTGGATATCACGGCTGGAGTATAGACTAATACAATATAGCATCGTGTATACCAGTACGTCGTTCGTCTGGGTTTTTGTGGGATTTGTTTTGAAACGAGATTTGAATTATCTTTTCCCTGCCTTCGGCCTTGGGTGAAGACATGGTGACGATATTTGATGTTTCGAGTTTGCAACGGCGATCGTAGCCAGGCGGGTCGCGGAGGAGCGGCTGTCTGAATTCCGAATCCGTTTCCACGCACAGCCATTCATTGTCCGTCTTTATATTCATTGGTGCTTTTTCGATGACCGACAGGTCATATTTATTTACAGCAGAGTACATTCGTCTATTTTTTTTCATTTAAGCGTTATGCTCAGCGTCGACTGTACATGTACGCGCACAACACCCACATCGTATATTACAAGTACCAACAACGCAGCTTGCAAAGATGAGTATTGACCCGAAACTCGTCGAACTCACGGCTGACGTCCTTGAAATATTTTTATAAAATATAGGCGGTACGGTGCTGTTCGAGGGAGGGGGTTGACACCGATAACTCGTACCAGGTGGTACTAGGGATCTGTTACAAGGCAGTTGTTGACAGGGGGTGACGCGCGTGGGCGGTGTTTGGGCATGATATAAACTGGACCGGGAGGACGGGACGGGCTCTTGCCCTATTGTTACTTGTTTGCGCGTATTGCCCCAAGTGACGAACGAAGCGTAGCGAATGGAGCAAGGGAGGAGGAAGCGGCTTCCAGCGGTATGGGTACGTCAGCGAGAAGGGTGGTTGGTTCATGGGTTTGGAATCACATATGCTGCCGAAGCTTCTTGGTGATTTCTGCTGTGTTAAAGCTGTTGTTTTTGTTGTACTTACCACGTCGCACAACCTAGCCCATAGTCGCAAGACTCGCTCGAGCGTTCTGGAAAAAACAGGCGTCAATAGAAAACGAACTCAAAAAGATAAATTGTGAACATTCGGCAAAAGTTTAAGAGGTCATAACTCTGTACCTCTTTGATCCTTGGTTCATCTTGCGTAGATCGGTAGAGATTCCTGATAGTCGAGAGGCCTGCGTGTGGCAAGGCCTTACAAGGAAAAAAACTGAGTTGTGGTGACACCTCTGGGCGTTTCCTGAAAAGTCCTCGTTCTGCCAGTAAATAATACCACTTACAAAACGAAGTACACCCCCTTTTCCCTTACCGCTTCATATTATTTGTGAAACCCTTACAGCATTTCGTGCTGGTAAATGCGCACGCTATCCAACGGCTGTCACATGTGCGAGACAGTGATGTTACCGGTCACATTGAATTCGTTGACGTCGTCCTTTGCACGCAAAAGATGATGTTTCGCTGTTTGTTTTGATTGTGCAGCCGTCAGAGTGCGTCGAGGCGTTCTTTGGTATGGTTACGTACGCTTTGTTGGCGCCGTTCGCGCTCACACAACTTGCCCGTACGCTAGTGTTTCGTTTGAGATTATTGTTTTTTCTATCAAGATCCCCTAGGGGCCCGTGTTTATCGGCCAATATCAAGAAAAGTGCGGTCTTATGAACCGTCGACGTAGGAGTACCGTGCATCAGGTAAGAGTGTTAGCGTGTCAGCATGTTGTGCGTGTGTCGTATAACTCAAAATATTGCGCGTTGGACACACCTTCCACCTAACAGCCTGGGCTGCTTCGCGTGTCCGACTTTGTAACCGTCATTTCGTCGTTTCGTTTCATCACTGTTTCCATCTGAGCTCCCAAAAGGATTCTAAAACGTCACACAAGCTTCGTTTTGGCGTCATCCATGCCCGCAAAATTGACAAATCGCTGTTATTTTGTTTGAGATGTTATTGGTTATGGTCACTTCAGCTTCGTTTTGGCGTCGTCTGTGCCCGAAAAAACTGTCACGTCATTTTCCTGTTTGTGCAGCCGGTAGGGAGGTTTGAGGAAGGCGTCGTTCCTTTCCTGAAGATGGTGCGCTATCCCTTCACCATCTCGAAGTCGTCGCTCGCGGCCGTCGGAGCGCCGCAGACTTGGCCAAAGGTGAACGAACGATCAAGTTTTGAGGCCAAGACCGTAGACTATGATGCAAGTTGACGAGGGTGGGCAGGGGTGGGACTCCAAGGTTATCGACGTTGTACCGGTAGCGGACATGGAACGAGCCTTGTCTGCCAAGGTGGGTGAAGAGCAAGGGTAGGAGCTGTCGGGTGTTCATTCGCTCCTGCTAAATTTGTGAATTTGGGCATGGACATACGTATGGTTCGGATTGACGAATATGGGCAATGGGCGAAGGGGTGGGACTGCAAAGTTATCGACGTTGTAGTAGTTGCAGACATAGAGCGAGCCTTGCCAGCCGAGGTGGGAGCAGCTGTTTTCATTTATCAAGGCCAAAATTGTGAAATTAGGGCATGGGCCTCGGATGATTCACCGATGCGCGCCCCGTTGCTTCGCGCTGTTCACTCACCAAGGGCTAAACTTGTGAATGAGGGCATAAGGCCCGGATGGTCCAAGGTTCAGACGCGCTTGGTGTTGCCTTGCAGCTTTTCTCACGCCCATGGTATGGTACGGCTTGGCCCGGAACGTTGAAGGGCGAAGGGCGGTAGAGTGCTGGGAAAAGGGCAGGTGCCATCTGCAACACGTTTTTGGCGACGTGTGATCTCTTTTCTACAGCGAGAAAGAAAGAAATTCGAAGTGGTTTGCTCCCAAAGACATTAGACTATAGGTGCAGTTTTTAAGTGGTTCAGTTCAGCCCTTGTCGTGGTGAATTGTAGCCCTACGCTGTTGTCTCATTTTTTATCTCCTGGTATGATAATAAGCCGTCGTTTCGGGTAACGAACAAGGATGAAGCGAGCGGACAAGGCGATAGCTGAAACTCGGCTGCGACGGGATAGGCGCCGCCGCGTCTATACCGTGCTTGCTACTGATGGAAGCGTGTTGGACTCGGCGTGAAACATCCCTTTCCCTCGTTGACAAAGTTTTACGGTGGGAGAGTGAATCACGACCCCCTGCAGTCAGTGCCGGACCTTGTTGGTCTCAACATTAATTTTTCGTGTTTAACCTTTTTTCGGAAGTGCAGCCCTGTTTTCGGGATCAAGGTACGTGGATTTAGTGCCTTTTCAACCCCTTTGAATTTTGCACCGACGCTATTTTGGAGCACATTTTTCTCTTTGATATAGTGCAGGATTTTTTTTCTTGCAGCAGCTGCATTGTAAAACTTTTTTCAAGCTTTTTCACCCATATTTTCGGGAACAGACTACTTGGAGTTAGTGCGGGATGTGTTTTGCAGTAGTTGAAGTTGTGAACGTCAGAGCTGCACCCATGTTTTGGGGAGATTTTTTTTGGAAATTTGAGTTAGACGTGTTTCCGTAGAGCGCAGTTTTTAGCAGGGGTAAGGATATTTTTCCCCGGGAAGGCTTGAGCTAGACCACGCCCGTTGTTGACCTTCCGTGAATGTATGACCCTTGTGCGTGTGGGCAGGTGATGGGAGCCATCTCTTGGATTGTGGACTCGCTTCTTTACGAGGAAGCCGTGGCGGAGGCTGAGGAGGAGCAAAGGCTGAGGAGAGAGCAAGCAACGCGCGAGCAGATGGAGGAGGATGAGGAGGATGGTCTCGATGACCAGGTGAAACTTACCCTTGGCTTCGCCGATACATGCCCGGCCCGGCGAGGACGCTTGGAAACGTTCGAGTCATATTGTTGTTAAGCACGTACTTCGTTGTGACATTCGATGGATGTTGTGCCTGATTTGGTCCTTTCGTTGTGGCGGTTGAAGTTGAGGGGAAGCCTTGCCCTTGCACATTTGTCTGTCGTGCAGAAATCTGACACGCTCCTCTTGGTTGCCGGCTATACCTGGGTTGTTTTACATTGTCTTTGTACGTGTTGGTGCGAAAGGAGATGGGGGTTTTCTCTCTATTTGACCTCTGCGGGTTGATGAGAAGCCGCATGAAGCTCTCGGACTATGCTCAATGCACGTGGTAGCTGCCGGGCTGAACTACACGCGGTGGGCCCTGCACCCGTTTACTATCGCAAGGTTCGATCCCTCCCTCACCAATTGTAAGTAGTTCGTTCTTAACATGGTGGGTTCGGTTCGACAACCGATCCTTCCTTTTCGTTCTTTCAACCCGTTGCATTGTTAATAGCGCAGATACCAAGGAGCACCTAGATCATTCGCAACTTCCTTGTACACCGTACCGTTTGCCTGATGTCGTTCTGACAAGTGTTTTTTTTTTTCCCTTTTCTCGACTTGGGCGGCCCTACCTGACAACCGACATTTCGACTTCCCTACTTTAACATCCAACTCCTGCGGACACCGAGGAGTACCTAGAATATATGGGAAGGGGTACTTGTTTTTCTATTCGTGTTTCCTGATATGCCATCGTATGCGTACCGGATGCCGTTCTGGCAAGTTCTTGTTTTTGTTTCTTCGCTCGACTTGGTCGGCCTTACCACTTTTACAACTGCATCACTTTTCCCAAAGTAATTTCAACTACAGTCGTGGTCCCGCGTTAGTGCGGTTCCCTTTAATGCGGGATCCCAGTTTAGTGCGGTGAAATTCGCTTGTCGACCTTCTATGGAGTAATACTGCTGTACTACACCATCCCGGGATAGTTCGCGGTCCCGTTTTATTGCTGGTATGTTTTCGTTTGGCAAGATACCGCACCAGTTGGGGGCCATGACTATGCTCGTAATTGGTAATTTGTTTGTATCCAAAAAAGTGGGTAAAGCTCTAATGGGGTTAGCCGACAACCGATCCTTAATTCCCCTTTTAGCATTTGACTCCTTTTACAGCGCAAACCCCAAGAAGCGCCTAGAACATGTGGAGAGGGGTACTCGTTTTTCCTGGTATATGTACCGTACCTGATGCTTTTTCGGCAGCTGTTTGCTTTTGTTTTTTCACTTGATTCGATCGTCCCTGACCGATAACCGACCCTTTCATAACCTACAACCGCCATTATTTCCCGTTTAACGTCCCTTCCCCCCTTCAACATTCAACACGTTTAAGAGCGCGAACACCAAGGAGTACCTGGAATACCTGGGGGAGGCGTACTCGTATTTCCTGGAGGGAGATGACGATGCGCACTCAGCGCTGACGGCTGATTTCACGGGTGCGATCGAAGCGGAGCACGCCAGGAACGAGGAACGCACTAGGGAGCTCGAGGAGACCAACGATGGGATCGCCCAGCAGATCACAGATGTGCGTGAGATCAAATTGATATCGTAGCGTGTTGGCCCTGACCGTGAATTCGACGTTTCGCCGTGTGTAGCCAGTTCTGCGTTTTGTTTTACATAGCTGAAGTTGGCTATGATGTAATCTGCTCGCGACTTGGTTTCTGCCGCTTGACATGGACTTGTTTTTGTTTGCCTTGCTCACTCTCTCGTTTTTATGGCGTTTGGTTTTGGTGTGGTCTGTGGCTAGGAGCTAGATTACCAGCGCGTGACTTCGTTTTCTTTTGTTTGCTTGTCTTGCCCTCTCGCTTTTGTTTGTTTGAATCGATTGGCGTTCGCTTGTCCCGCTTGCTCTTTCGTATTTTTATTGCTTCTGTCCTGGACGTTCTTCTGGGCGAGCAGCTGGAGGAGCAAGGAAACTCTTTGCCGAAGCTGGAGGAGGGGCTGAAGCTTGCGCTGTCGGACAGGGACAAGTACATTTCTTTGTTGGACCAGCTGAAGGCTTACAAGCAGAACTTGCAGGGCAAGATTGAGAAGAAACTCGAGGAGGACCGCATGCTCAAGGTAATTCTTGATAGATTCGTTGTGACATGATCCATTAAAAATACATAAATACGAACGAGTACGGAGCGTTTTTATGATTGTCACTGTGCCGAAAAATAGGACCCCTTTCGAGCTGGCTGAATCCGGGTTGTACGACCGAGAGTTGACGACCCCCGACCGATATCTGCGATTCTCCAGAGTGTCCAAATCAGCCAACGCATACAACTTGACGACAGTTTCAACTATTCTGCTGCGCGAATTTCTAACAACGGCTATACTACTCGAAACTTGTCATTGTTGCAGCGGCGAATCCGGAATTTGTGTGTTCGCAATGATTCCTTGGTGGACCGGGTTTAGCGGTGATGTTGGCGCCGCACCACAGGCACGCGACAGGAGCCGACCGAAACGTGGAGGAGGCTTTCGTGTTGCGCCCACATCATAGCTGTCCTGCCCTATGTTTAGGTGTTGCGTGATAATAGTGACGTGTTTTGTACAGAAGTTTACCTTGTCAAGAGAGTGGCACCATCACGGCCTGGGGGGAGATGTGTGGCGGTCTACATCGCATTGTGTTGTCAAGGGAGGAACGCCGTAAACGTGCTACAGCAGTGGAGATCCCGGTCCCGATTGTTATTCGTTGGTCTCGCCGCTTCTAAGCGATTCAGAGGGGAACCGGACGCTTGACGTTGCCCGGTCTGGGTCGTTTGAGTCCCACTCTGTCCTACCCTACCCTACTCTACCTCACTCCACCCTCCCCTACCTTACCCTCACCTACCCTACCCTACCCTACCTACCCTATCCTACCCTACGCGTGGCGTGATATTGTTGTTGCCGTGGTCCACCAGGAAGCAATAATTCCCGTGGAGGAGTCCAGCGCGGCTTTGAGGCAGCAGATTTCTCGCCAAGAGTTCAGCGCGGAAGACGTGGAGCGGCAAGCGACGGAGAGGCGGAGGGTCAAGGAGGCAATGCTCAATGCGAGGGACGCTAAGGCTAAAGCACGGAAGGTGGGTCAGGGTTGGAGATAGGGTTTGGGATGCGAGGACCGAAGTAAGGACAGTGGCCTAGGTTTAGACATAGGGTTAGGGTTAGACTAAGGGAATGTATGACGAAGGGAGGGAAGGTGGGATAGCGCTGGGGTTAGGGAAATTTGCATCAAAGCAAGGAGAGTGGTCCAGGGTTGACAATAGGATTTGTGATGCTATGATGGTATGATGGTATGATGCTAACACCTAGTCTAGGAAGGTGGGTCAGGCTTGGGATTCAGGCGCCATCACCAAAGCAGGGAAGGTGAGTTAGGGATAGGGTGAGTGTAAGGGGAGCTAAAACCAAAGCTGGGGAGGCGGGTTTAGGGTTTGGGATGCTGACACCAAAGCAAGGAAGATGGGTTAGGGTAGGGGGTAGGGTTTGAAATGCGAACGCCAAAGCGCGGAAAGTGGGTCTAGGCTAGTGTTTGGGATGCTACGATGAATGCGAGGTGAGGTAGGGTTAGGCTTCGGGTTTGGGACGCTAAGACCGAAGCACGGAAGGACATGTTTAATCATGCCCGCGGCACCGCTGCGCGACGGGCGTTGTTGTGTTTTGTGCTTTTGTTACGTTCGTCGGGGCTGTCCACGGAATTTTGTTCGGTATTTTATTCGTTCTTCAAAAATGGTACCGGTATACAAATATATTCATCTATTACCACTGTGTTAATGTTTTCTTCGGTGGGCTTTGAATCCTCGACTCCGAACCCTGACCCTAAGCCCGACCGCTTTGGAAAATTCTCGGAATGGAGCTGTATTGAGGGTTTGGATTGTGATGTCAACCATTTTGCCGATGCTGGGCTAGGTCGTAACACTAACTGGTAATTTTTTCTTTATATCAACCGTTTTGTCGAAACTGGCCTGTGGTAAGCACAATCTGGTACTGGTTATGTTTACCACCCCCTGGTTCTGTTTCGTTTCGCACGAATCGTTTTGTTAACACTACCTGGTACCTGGTACCAGCTGGGGTTTTTCGCATCAGCTACTGTGTCGAAGCTGGACCTATAAACCGTCATAAACACGATCTGGTAGGGCTATGTCCTGGCAGCTCTTGCCAGGAGAAGGAATCCTGGCCGCGACAGCGGCCAGGAGCCTGGATCCCACCAAGATTAGTCGTGGCGAAACCGCGACCATCGCCCCCCCCAAACTGGTGAGGGGGGCCTGCCGGAGGCGCCCTGCCGGAGACACGATTTTACGCGATTTGGCTTCACTAAAGCTAACACAGTCGTTGATTTTGACGCGAATCTTGAACGAAATCCCTTCTCTACCCGCACGTTTGGATGGGTTTCCGCTGTATTCTGAGGCGTTTTAGTGGGACGTACGTAAATGGCCAATATCCTAGAATCCTGGCACCTCTCTCAGCCAAGAGCGATGTACTACTAGTAGATACTGGCCCAGCACAGAGCCCTATCTGGTCTCGTATATGATACCAAAATGCATGTTTTTCTCTAAGTAGACCATTTTCCTCGAAGCCGGGCCTAACAAGAAACTCACCCTCCATCTGATACCTGGTACTGCTGATTTCTCACAGGAACCAGCTTGTCAAAGCTGTGCCACGCCGTACGAAACACAACTGTGTTCTCATCATATATTGTTCCGTTGGTGTCGCTCGCCGTATCGACCGTGCCTTCGTATTTTGTTGGTTCAGGAGGGCTGGATGGCACAGGAAGAGGTGTCCAAGAACAGGGAGGCGCTCAAGGAGGCCTTGCAAAGCTACGAGGACAAAGCGAGGGCGCTGCTTCTCCTTCCCAACGGCAGTCAGCCGGCTAGGGTACGTCGTGTTCTACTTTTTTGCAGCGCTTTTTTATTCCGAAAAAGCATCACTGGCCTCAACCCTTTTGAACTACGAAAAAAAAAAACACACGATTTGTAAGTAGTTTGGTGGCGTTTGTGATACCGGCGATTGTGATGGTCATGATGATGGTGATGCTTATGATGGTCATGGCGATCTTCGCCAGATAATTGTGTAATATCGTGTATCTGCGCAACGTGAGTTCGGCTTTTCCTTCCACTGCAGAGATACCCGAACATTTGATCACATTTTTGTTTCATTACCCTGACTTGACTGACACAGCAGTAGTGAAAACACAAAATGCGATCACCAGGGAATCGTGTATATTTTTATGTATCAGCACTACGTGGGTTCAACTATTCCTTCCTTGCGTCAGAGTTGTGTCTTACCGTAGAATGCGATGCGTTTCACACGCCACGTACAACTTTTCACATGTCGGACATATCAGATTCCTGTTGATGATCTATATGATCTACAAATGATCTGTGTCTTTCAGAGCGGGCCGATCCCTGGCCTATAAGATATTTATGGCCCATAGATCATGCTATTTGGTGGGAGCCGGACGATCTGAAATACCTAACATGTTTCCTGGATTAGATCTGTACTACACAGATCCTGCACAACATATCATAACACCATAACGACAGATATAGGATCTAGATGATCTAGATCGTCATCTGTTCGGCGTGCGATTTTTTTTTATTGTATTCGTGGGAAAGACCCCTCATCTTTGAGATGGAGATCGCGTGCCAAAGTAATATTTACCGTTATTGGTTGCTTGTTGACCCTTCGATCGCAATGCTTGCACCGCCCTGGCTTGATTGACAGAACGGAGAGAACACGAACTTCAAGGTGTCTATCGACGAGAGCAAGATGCACGAGGAAGACGGTGTCCTGACCAACGACGTCAAGGGCGTTATCCGCCCCGCCCTCAAGGACCTCAAAGTCGCGATCGTGCGCAGGACACAGGAGTTTCGACAGGCAAGTAGGCTTGTATCGTTTCTTTTTTTTTTCATTCCCGCCCGATACAGAAGGTGCAGAAGTTAAGCAGCTTCTTTCGCATTTTTTTTTGCTCGGTCCGCCCTGTTCTGTTTCGCCAAGAATGGCGTGGTGGTGCACTTAGAGTAGATAGTCGTACTCTGTTGGGTTGTTTCGAAATTGGATAAAGTTTGTGCAGCGCACCGTTGTCGTTCTCTTATGTCCAAATATTGAATTTTAGGAGTTAAACATCAACCGGTTGCGTAAGAAAATGCTCAAATGCCTGGCTTGGCTGACCAATCCAGCCACTATCCCATGTCCGCTCACGTTGTCGGCAAGGATTTTCGTTCGGCGTGCGTTTGCTAACCTACACGCGAAAAGTTCCGCATGAGGCTGATCCTGGGGTGCTTATTACTCTCGCCCAGATTTCCGGGATAGGGATGACTCATTCTCGCTACAAAAAATACCCTTGTTTGTCCGTTGCTTTGTTTTCGTACGTCTACAGATGAACCTATCCTCCGTTTTCCTGGCTGTTAATCCGTCCGTATGAGCAAAGATGTTGATGTAGAGCAGGTTTGTATGGATTTTCTGTCCCATTGGAATGCTTTTTGGTTGCGATCGAGAGGCGAGCATGCTTGGTGCTGGCGTCATTGCCCTGTTTAGTTGACTATGTCCTGAACTATGGCGTTTCCTCTCTACGCGTTTGGTGTTCACTTCCTTGGTGCGTGCAGGGTCTGTCTAACTTACTAGTCGAGGAAGACAAAGTGGAGGAAGAGATCACAGACGTCGAGAGCGAGCTGGAAGTGCTCGTCATGCAGGTGCGTTGCAGACTGACACTGTTGTGGTTGCTGTCGTTGCCGTTGCTGTTGTCGTACATTATCCAATACATCACCTGGTGGAAGAGTTCTCGCGTGATCCAACGAATATTCGATAGAATTTGCGAAATTATCTTGCTTGTTTGGTCAGGAATATCGTGCCCTTGTATTTGGTTTTCGTTAGAAAAGAACCTTATGCCCTAATACTCGTTTCGCGATGGTCATTTTTGATTTTTCACCATTTCGTTTGATAGTGTTAGCTTTGTGTCGAGTTTTCACCCTTTAGTTCCGCGGTGTTCATTATCGAACCCATTGACGGATATGCCATTCAATCTGGAATCGTCACAACTGTACGACCAGCATCACCATTCGTGACAACGATTCGTGAGTCGCGATATGTCGCGTTTGTTTTCCCGATTTCTTTACATTTTTTTTTGTGCACCAAGAATGAGCCTACTTATTTTTTTATCCGTGGTATTCGTTTGGTATTGTTGGATATTATTTTGCTTGACCTAGGTGAAGCGAAAGGAGGAGGCTTACAGCAAGGGAAAGTACGCGCTGGACCAGAAGGTTGCCGCTGGAAAGAGGGGTCTGGAGGACGAGGAGCGCCGCCTGGAATCTCTCAGGTCTGCGGAGGAGCTTGACCGACTCACGGTGGAGCACAACGCCACGATCGACCAGCTGAGGGTGCAGATCGAGGTGAGTGCGACTCTCAAAGACCCTCTTAACCAGTAGTTTTTTTTTGCTATTGTTCGAATTGTTTTTCGGAATATCATAAGATCAATCCCTGATCAATACACACGTAAAAACTTCCCCCTCATCCCCCCCCCTCCCCCGATGCTTGCGGTTTGCGGTGTGCCGAGGGTGCAGAACGAGGTAATGTAAACTCTTCTCCCTGACGGAGCAGTTTTTGGGGGCGATTTTTAGTGTTTGCGGTACTAGCACCTCGTATACTGCCGTTTTTTGTACTCTTTTTTTTTGGTTGCGGTACGTGAGACTTTGTTTAGTACCAGGTATTGTACGTTTTTTGGTTTCGGGGTGTGTTACGAGTTTTTTTTTACAAATATTTGTGTTTGCGGCACAAGTTTTTTTGCTCTGGTGTCCGCCCGATGTTTTCTTGCTAGTGTGTTCGAACTACGTGGTACGTACGATTGTGTTTTTGGATCAAGCTCTCACGGTGGAACATAATGCCTCCGTCGATTCGCTGAGGGTGCAGAACGAGGCAAGACCAACCCCTGACCCCCGTACGCACTTCTACCGTCTAACTGGTGGAATCTGTCTTTTGACGACGGCCCTTCGATTGATTATGGCGATGAACTCATGCGGAGGAAACCACAACACCAACACCGATAGGCTACGATACCGGTATACTGCCGTATTTGAGCTCTTACCTCCGCACCTTTGGATGCATACTATGGACGGCGAGTGCACCTATTTTTTCCGAGACTCGTAGCTTTAGGGTCTGTTTTTTGTAGCCAGTTTTTGTTTCATGCGCGTGCGGGTGTTTACTTGGGTGGGGTTTCTCTTCTTTGTCTCGTAGGCGTTTTTGTTCCATGTGTTTTTGTTTTCATGCCTCGCTCTTTTTTGGTCGTTGTGTTGACACTGACAGGCACTGAAGGAGAGGAAAGAGATGGAGCTGAAGCAAGGTGAAAACATCCTCCACACCGCGTTGGAGACAGCCCTGGACTACAAGGTAAGGACAGCTGAAAGTTGGCGTTACCTCCCTGTTGTTGCTTTCTACTGCAGTCGTTGGACTACTAGGGCTCGTTGGACTACGAGGTTAGGACATATAAACGTGGCGTCACCTCCATTTTCGTTGCTTCGTAGTCGTTGGACACACTGAGCATCTCGAACGGTACAACAGCAACGAAATAAGTGTCGACAGCAAACACAACCTAGTGTCAACGATTGAAAAAACAAGCTGCGATCAAAAAGAGGCGCGACGCGATTAAACGATACGACGCGAGAAACGGAGAAACAGCCGAGCTTTGTATACTTCGAAGTATCTGCCGTTAGGTCTTCCGTACGGAGCGGAAAGGTTAACCATTCATGCTGGCATATGTTAAGCATCTATTCTTATAACGTACGTCCGTGTAAAAGATCGGCCACCCTCGACATTGCGACCTTGTTTGCGCTCCCGTGACAGGAGCGAGAGGAGAGGAGCATGGCCGCACTGAGGGGGCGGTATCACCAGCTCCACGCTGACGTTGACGAATGACTAGCTACTAGCAACAGCACCATCCCTTGCCGTATCCACTTGGTATTGCCATCGACGCGATAAACGTAACGCTTTTGGTAGCACGTGACTGCAGTCAAGGTCAATTCTTCAACCACTGATTCTGAACCGAAATACCTCCGGAATTCCCTCACCGAAAACCGCCGTCTATTGTTGGGGGTTCGGTTCCTTAACAATACTAGAATCCTCTCCTTTGTGCTGCCGTGGCAGGAGCGTGAGGAGAGGTGCATAGCCGGCCTCAGGGAAAGGTATCGTCAGCACCACGCCGACATCTTGCACGGAGACACACCCTTCGACGCCGTCTTGGCAGAGCTTTCCGGGCGAGACGACAACAGTTATCGACATGAAACTGCCGTTGCACCCCTCTGATGCTGTTTCAGCCGAGCTTCCTGGGCGGGATAACAGCAGTGCGCGAAACCAAACTGGCCATGCTGGTGATTATGGAAACGGCTTCGCTGTGCACCAGTGCCTTCAATCTGGCGGTTAGAGCTGATTTAGTTTCGTCGGTGGCTGCTTGCTGGAGAGCGCTTTGCCACTTTTGCGGCTCTGTGATAAAAAGTCACTGCTGGTACATAGTGAGAGTCAACCGTAGAGATTATTCTTGAACAAGTGGTAAAGTCTGCTGTCCTGGTTTGTGTACGTTGTGTAGGCAATTCAAGTTGGCGACCAGGGCTGATCTGTTTTTGTTGCTTGGTATCGGTTGCTGGGTGACATTCGCACGTCACAGCGCCACCAAGTTAGGATTCACGGCTGATTTGTTTTGGTCGATGGCTGCTCGCCCTGTACCACTTGGTCTGGGCTACCGGGTGCCGCTCGTTCTTAAAGAGTGGGTGCCGAATACTGCAGCGTACGATAAAGGTGATCACTGGTCGTCATTCGCACGTGGAAAGTGTATTTGGGGTGGGTAGCACAAAGTGGTGGCATAGAATATGAAAAAAAAACGATATGATTTGGTCCCGGTTTGTCGGTACCGTCGAGGGAGGCACGGTTGCTACTCGTGCTTACGGAGTGGCATTCGGCGCGGCGTTTGTGACTTGTTGCGACGCACTCTGTCATAAGTGTAGGTAGGGAGGGGGGAGGGGGTACTCTCCAGGGGACGGGGGATGGAAGTACGTGAATAAATGTGGGTGAAGAATCTATTGGGTATTCTCAGAGAGGGACGTGTACAGGTTCTATTTTCCGTGAAGGGTGTTGGTGTAGAATAAGAGGCCTTTTCCCAAGTTTGGGCAGCAGCCTCGTGTTGGTTTACCACACGGCCAGTACTATTAATAGTTGTTTCGTTTTACACTACTAGTAGCCCTGCTGTAATGGTCGTTTCGTTTTACAGCGCTACCAGTACTAGTTTTTTTTTCGTTGAATTGAATGGTTCAATTTCCGTACTGGAATCAATGTAAACGCGATTATCTACAGGGGTCCTGCCGTGAGGCAATGACTGAACATATAGATTTTCGATGATTTTTTTCCCATTTTTCTCTCAGCTTTCTTGCGTCCGTAGAGCTAGTTTATTATTTTGTGCAAGATTCACTACGATATTCTCAACCAAGAAGAAATAATGGGTGTTGGAGCTGTGGTCCATGGTTGGTACTCGTTTTTGGGCGCCGTATCGAAAATGCTTGCTCAAGCCTTGGATAATGCTCTCTTTTTTTTTGCTTTCCCAATGCGCCACTGTGTACTAAAACACCGCCGTTTTTTTCCACGCTATACACACTAGGTCAGGGGGTGTAGGAATCTACTTCCTGGCATGTCTTTGCCATGGATCCTGGTGTTTTCATGTTGTATATCGACGGGGGGGGATACATCATGGTTGATGTATATGCTTGGTGTACCATTATTGCCAACTTTCGTTCTTTAGCTGGTTTGCACTTACTTGCTCACGTGAAAATCTCCACGCGTGGTGGTAGCTTAGTTGTGGTGTTCGTAGTGCTTGGCAGAGGGCGGCACCGCTTGTTTCCGCTGGGGCCTCGACCTATGGAAGGATGGATTCTTATCGACGTAACAAAACATGGTATATCGCCAATGTCCGAGGACTGAGCTCTGGCCGCTAAAGCTCGCCGCCGCTGGCGTGTTGAAGGCACACGCTGTTATGCATTCTGCCTAAAACGTGTTTATTTTTTGCAAGGTACGATGCGAGGTAAGCCTCTCAGGAGGTAGGTGCCTTTTCACACCTTGAATGTGTTTGTTGTCGTGCATTGATTCGTTCAGGACTTTGCAACCACGCTGAGGAAACAAACTACTTGTTTGGATTGGAATGGAATTGTTAGGTTTCGCGTTTCCTGTAAAAAACGAAATAGCGGTAACCTGGCTTTTGCTTGCATAATGATAAAAAGGCAAGAACAGATGTACCAGTTGTTTCCGAAAGACCAAGCAAGGCTACGATATGCATGGGGGTCGCCTTTGAGGCAAATTTTTCCAGCGTGGCTCGGTGTCACTCGCACGAAAGTGGCCCCCCTGTTCCTTCGCGGCCTTAACTCCTTTAGAGCCCCCAAACCCCTCCCTGTACTACTGAATGCAAGCAATTCTGTCCCCAAAACCGGGTTTTCAGTTGTACAGGGGTTATGCTTTCCGTCGTGTGTGTGTTTTTTTCCGATACATATGACACCGCCGTGGATGGAATTGTTAGTTGCGCTGCGCCAAGCAAATCGCCTGGTTACGTTTTTGCCTTGAAGTACGGAGTCAGTCGAGCGCGAGTTGCCCAAAACCGCAACCCTCTGACTGTCCAATATCATGATAGCCTGCTGACTCCATTACCCAGTATAGGCGTGAGCAGTGATTCAATTGTCGAGGTGTCGTCAAAGAAGGCGTCACTCATCACTCGTCTTAAGTAACTAACTGACTAGTCTGTTTTGCAGCCGTTTCAAATTGTTTGCGGTGTGTGTTGTCTTCATATACATTATTAATATGTAAGTATAAACCGTCGTGTTGTTCTTTACGACATCGAATCTCAGTGCGAACACCCACACACAGTCGGTGTCCGTGCTGATTCTTCGTCCTAGAGAGATACACATTGTCATGTGATCACAGACTCTGTGTGACAGAACCCCAAAACAGCCGTGATTATATTCAAGGTAAAAAAACAAGTGAAATGCTAGCGCGTACCTGGTACCTGGTACTCAACTGGTACGAAAACACTAACAAATTGAATAAAACAAGCCAGACAATAAAATTTAATGCTAAAAAGACGCTGGCAGCAGTTCAGAGAATGTGACGCCAGGAGATCAGAAAGGCTGCAAGAATATGTATGCGTGCTGTGAACATGTTGTTGTTGTTTTTGTTGTTCTCACATTAACGCGCATAATCAAGTCCGTGGTCACAGGACAGGCTCCAGTCACTCTGGAGCTGAGGAATACCCTAGGGGAAAACACAAACAGCCCAAGGTGGTACACGCACATATAACAGCTGACGCAATTCATGCCTCCACCAGAAACATGTAAAAGTGAAATCGGGAGTCAGTCTACGATGTGCCAGGTCTATACCGGTGCATACGTCTCATTACTCGCGCCTGGAAAAACCGACTATACCGATTGCCACCCAAGAAAGACTAACACGTATATATTACACGTAGTATCTATCACTACGCATACGCACGACAGACGCAAGTCAATTGGAAAAAAGAAACAAAGAATTGGTTCGAAGAGAATGGAAAGAGCGAAAAAAGAAAACGAAAAAGGAAAGGAAATAAAAGAAAAGACAAGAAAAGCAAGAAAAGCAAGCAAGAAAAGGCAAGACGAAAAGAGGAAGCAAGGAAAGGAAAAGAGAAAATAAAAGGTCATACTAGCAGACGCTAGGAATTGTCTAAAGACGGCATTGGGCGCATAGAGTGTAACAAGTGCATCATCAAATGGCACTAGGGAGAGAACGCAACACGGCGAAGAAGTTCGGGCAGTCTTACGCTATCTTGTGACGGCCATTGGAAGGCCCACAAATTCCAACACGATGATGGCCAAACCCAGACTTCAGTCTCTTGGGCATGACGTCCCCCCTTCCCCCCCCCCCCCCCCCCCCTTCCCCCCTTCCCCCCCCCTTCCCCCCTTCCCCCCCCCCCCCCCCCCCCCTTCCCCCTCCCTCCGGCCGCTTAGAGATGCCGACGGTGGATGGCGCTGCCGCAGCCTTTGCGCGTCGCTCTGCAGCTTTGCGCCTCTCCGTTTCATGCCAATTCGGCATGAACAACTTGGCTCCCTCCTCTACTCGTCGAAACCATCTGCCAGCCTTCTGAGCAGCCTTTCGCCACCCTTCGAATTCATTCTGAAGACCGACATATCCTCATTCAGATGAGGTATATCCAGTCTTTCTCTTGCCCCCCTGAGTAGCCCTTACCCCCAACAAGCTTCCCAAACATCACCCTCTGTGGAAGATGCTCCTCCCCCATACGTGCTACGAATCCCGCAAACAATGTCCTCCTTTTGCGCACTATCGCCTCTATGCTCTCGGAAGCTGTCCTGGCAAGCGCGTCAGCGTACGATAGGGTGTGGTCGTCGCGCTTTCGTTTCCGCCATCCAAGGCATCGGAGGAGCATGAAGTGGTGAGCCTGTCGTAGCCTGTCGTAGTCAGGCTTCTTCGGGCTCCACGGCATCGAACCGTAAAGAAGTGTCTCGACCACCTCAGCTTTCAGCAACCGCACCTTCAACCGTAAGCGCACACCCGGGCGATCATAGATTTCCATCTTGTACTGCACGCCCAGGCCCTCTGAAGACGCCGCGTTATTTCAATGCTAGGTCTCTGTCTGCGGTGATAGCCCCGCCCAAGTACACAAACTCGATTGTTTGTTTATATAACTGGCCGGCTGCATTGATTGTGAAGGACACCTTCCCCCCATATTGGTTTCCAGGCACATTATCTCTGTTTTTGCCTCGGATACCGTAAGCCCGAACGACGAGCACGCAGTCACGATCACCGTCGTCATCCTCTCCAGCCCTTCTGGTGATCGCGATACGATGCCCGCATCGTCCGCGTACAGCATGCCCCACAATCCCTGCACCTCATCCCCCTCCTCCCCCCTCCGCCCGTCGAACATGCATGCGTGCTGCTGGCGACGCCGACAGCAGTTCTATAGAATGTGAGGAATGGAGGTCAAAGAAAGGCTACAAGAACAACATGCATGCGTGCTTCAAGGTTGTATGTGGTATTAATAGTAGAGTGTCAGAAAGTCGAACGACTCGTACATCATACCTAAAAAAACTTTCTACCAGGTAGGTACTTTTTATTCTCGTTGTCATGAAAGGCTGACTCCAAACCTGTTTTTCTAGCATAGCCTACGGTCGCAGGTACAGGTACTCGTATCTGTGAGCTACCGGTATTATTGTTAGTAGCGGTAAATCAGCTACTATACTACCGGCAATCTGGATCGACTTGGTAACGTCGTAGCTCGAAACTCGTCGTAACGGTTTTTCAGCCGTTTCAAGTTTCAACTTGTTCAAACTGTATCTTCAAAAATGAACGAGAAAACGCCAATGAGAATGCTCGAACTCCCTACGATGCCGAGACCGAAATGCTTGCGAACCACAATGGTACTGCTACGGGCACTCTACGTTTAACAACGCAAAGGTAGCCAGGTGTATAAGTTTGCACCTCGAAGAGTGACATGGATGCTTTGTGGCGACGAGCCAAGAACCCATCGACCGCATGGCTCGCGCTATTTGTACCCGGACTGCTGTGCTACCTCCACTTCCTGTCTGTGTACCTCAACGAGTACCAAGTAGTCGAGAACAGCTCGATTGAGAGACTAGTTGGCGGCAAGCTCGATGACATCATCCCACGAGATGCGAAGGTCAGTTCAGGTTATCTGGGGTGTGTGCGAGTAAGGTAGCGACCAAACTATTGAGTGAATAGGGTTTCCGGGTGGACGATGCCTCGTAGAACATGATGTGCAACATGCGAGCAGTCCATAAAACAGGCCAGTTCTCAAGTCCCATCTCCCCGGCGGTTGTTGTGCCATGTTTTGTTGTGCCACGTTTTATCCTTGTGAACAGCATCAGCTTGGATTTTTAACTCGTACCAGGCACGAGCTTGCAGCCCAATACTGGGTGTTGCTGGTTCGAGTATTGCGTGCTGTTTGTAGGTGTACCACGGATGCGGGCTTAGCCGGCAGATATATTTAGGGCAAGAAGGCAAGACGACTCGTACGGAAACTGCTTTGTCGCAGATACGTCCGCGAGAGTTTTATCGCGACTACGGGGACGTTCGGGAGCCATCCCCGGGTTTCATACCTTGCCTTTCGGGTTGGGGTTAGGGTTAAGGATAAGTTTAAGGCTAAGCGCCGGTCGTTAGGGCTATTAGAGTTGCAGCGACGGAATTTGACGGACCCATGGCACGCTATATGTCTCGGGTTAGGGTTTATACACCCCGAGAATCGCTGCTGCAGGGCTTGGCTGTCGCCGCACGCCGGTCTGAGGGAGGACAGATGGGGCGGCGGCAATATGGGGAAAAACGCAAGGCCTGAAACCCAGGGATGGCTCCTAAATGCCCCCGTCGTAGCCGTGATTTATTATGTGAGTATCGTCTGCATAGTCTTGACTTTTCACTGTCCCCCGTACTTTGTTCTGTTTGCCGGCGTACGTCTATACTTGGTGGCGTTATCCTTTGGCGCACAGGTGGAGGTGGTGGCGAGCGGCTTCGCTTTCGCAGAGGGCCCCCAGTGGGTGAACGACGAGGAGGTAAGTCTCTGTCGCTATCATGCTTGATATTTTCGGGGGCACCTAGGCCTAAAATTGGCCACAGGTCCGGGGGCGCAGTACCCCTGTCAGACCTGCACGCACGTTTTTGCGGGAAAATTACTTGAAGTTATTGTGGGATTGTTTTGGCAGTGAAGGGGTTGAGGCCGTTCTCCGTTTGAGGTTTCCTGCTTTAGCATTTTTCCTGGGACTCTGTAGGCTCGCAGGATAGAGGTGTGCGAGTGGGTTTTGAAGAGCCGCATCTTCGAGTCATGTTTTTAGGCCATGGAACCGGTGCTTCCCCGAACCTTCCATATTTGTGCGTGTGCGGCTAGTCAGGGTGGGCTAGTGCTATTGCCTTTGGAACTTCATAAGACAACGAATCCGGGATGCGGATATGGTATGAAAAGGGTTTCACGTGCCTCTGAAAGCATGTGCGTGTAGGGAAAAGGGGATAATGCATGTGCTTCATGGTTTTGCAGCGCGCTTAGCGCTCAGTTCTACCTGTGACTACAAGGTATTGTAGTGGGATTAATACAAGAGCTTCTCTACGATGTATGTGGAATCGAGTTTTGGGAATATCTCTTGATGGGTGCCGAATTGGGCAATGAAACTTTTGTCGATGGTAGTTTAGAGTCTTCAGCACTGTTTTCACCAACTTTCGCCGTGATCGGGAACGCCGATTTTTATACGAATTTAGTTTGGAAAAGTTGGGGATTTTGAGTTTTCGCGGGTATCTCGGCGAGATCGAGTCTGAAAAAACAAAGCCTTAAAACATTTCGTGTGTTTTTTTCGTTTACGTGTGCAATGTTGTGTCAGGGGCAACGCTTCCACTTTTTAAGTCCTCACTCGTAGAAGCGGTGGCGCTAGAGCCTTCGGAAACATGTTCGAAAAAACAAGAGTTTGTATTTGTGCGCGGTATTCCGCCGCATGAAACGGTTCTCAACCCCATTTAATACACACTGAATACAGAATACAAATATATGTCAGGCCCCCTGGTCATTTTTTCAAATAACGCCCGAGCAGGTGGCCGCGTGGTGCTGCGTACGCACGATGACTGGTCGATTACGGCGATGCATTTAGTTGTGTCTAATTAGCAGTGGTTCACGAGATACGACCTTAACCCCTTTAGAGCCCCCAAATCCCTCCCTACACTAAATTCAAGTAAAATTGCCCCAAAAAGGGGTTCCAGTTGTGAAGGGGTTAAGAACCTTCATCCGTTTTTAGGCTGGCCCAGCAGTAGATGCGAGTGACCAACGTGGAACCTGCCTATTATTTAATAGTAGTGGAGAGACCTGCAAGAGGATGGCCTGTGTCTGTTACCAGGCCATTTTCTTGTAAGATGTCCGCCAAGATGTCCGGGGGCGCATTACGCCAACGTGCCCCCGGGGGCGTCGCTACGTGAACTGCCACGGGGGAACTTTTATAAAATCCTAAAACACGGTTGTTTCATGGCACCACCTTTCAACAGTACTTCGACAGCAGCCCCTGCGATCAACCGCATGCCTAGATGCCCGGTTCTATGAGTTGTGTCATGAAGCACGCCCCGAGTTTTGCAATAAACCCGAAAAACGTCATCTTGAATCCTTTTGGAACCAAAAAACGCGATAAAAACAATCAAGATGACCTTGTCAACCGCCTGCTGTGAGCGCGCAGCAGCATCACGTTATTGCTATCATGCAGCGCTCGTGTCACACCTCCTTGAAACTGTTACCTGGAACGTAAATTATGTAGTCCCTAAGAGGCAAGGCAGCCCGATTTTGCTCTGTGTGATCGACGTATTAAATCGCCTACAAGTACCAGGTATTTATTTCGTCAAGTTTCGCTCTGAAGTCCCAAGGGGGGATTATGTTAAAGGCGGTCGCCCCGGTGGCGTATCAGGTTATCCTCGAGCCTGGTATAGGTCAGTTTCGTGAGTTCGAGCCCCGCCGAGAGCATACTCGTATAAATTCGTTGGGACTTTTTCTTGTGCACAAAGTGCACAAATTGACTTGCGGAAAGCGCGAGAGCGTGAGTTAGCAACACTCGATGAAAAATCGATGAGCAGTGGGATTGCTGAACCCTATGCGCGATAAAATTTGAAGGCAAGAACCGGGGGGAAGAAGGGACGACACCTGTGACCACGGCTTGTCCAGAAGCTGGAAAGTAAAAGTGTGAGAGAAAAAATATATATATATATGTTAATGCTGTGGTACCATAGTGTCATGTGTTGAAACACGAAAGGGGGGGGCTGTCGGCACTGCGCATTCGGTGTGCGCGCGGTACGGTGGATTTACAGGCGACAGCTGCCGATCAGGTCTGGTACTGTATTTCCGTGATTGCATCACCATATATGCCTGGTATATATTTTGCTCATCCCTTCTGCCATCTGTGCACCTTTTCGTTCTCCTACCCCCTCCCTAGTCGCAACTCAGAATATGGCCTATTTTGTACTGAAAACAGTGTAGGACACGCCCTACGTTTACGTAAGACTCCCAGCCAAGCCAGAAATATGAAATCAGAAATTATTAACTGGTCTCGCTTACTGTGACCCCCCCTTGTATGTCGTCTTGCTGGCTGTGCAGGCAGGTAGGCAGTACCTTCTGTTTTCGGATATCCCCAACAACAGGATTTGGAAGTGGGAGGTGAGTCCGCGTTCTGTACGAAGGGCTGTTGTAGGGCGTTTCACGGGTCAGGAGGTTTTTCAAAATCTCGCTGGCCGAGTCGGGTCGGGTCTGGAGTCTGGAGGTGTTCGAAATATTACGGGTCGGGTTGGGTCGGATCGGGTCGGGCCCGGTCAGGAGGTTTTTAAGTCCCGCGGGTCGGGTCGGGTCACCCTGTCCCGCCCTACCCCGTGAAAAGTGACGGGTGTTCCGAATCTCACTGTTCGCGTCGGGTCAAAAGAGGTTTTTAAATCCCGCAGGTCGGGACGGGTCACCTTGTTCACCGACCCAATCCGCGAACAGTAACCCGATCCGCGAAAAGCCTTGAATTGTACTCTAGCGACGCGTGCACGGCGGCCCCTGATGACTGATTCGGTTTGTGCGGGTTCATTGGCGTGCGCCATGCGGTAGTCTGCAGTCACAAAGCGTCTATGTTGGTTCGCCCCTTGAGAGCCGCGCCCATGTTTTTTCGGACGATACACTTGGAATCGAAGATGTCAAGAGACGTCGGTCAAGGGAAATCGTCCAGCGGTCAAGAATGTAAAACCGATCGTTTCATGCCAAAACCTAGTAATTTGACGTAGTCAAAGTAATTAATTGGAAATTTGCCGCCGGGTCGGTCAAGGGCTGAAAGTGCCGTCTCTCGACATTTCACACCAAAACCTAGTAGTTTGGCGTCTGTCAAGGTAAATTGTTGGAATTTTGCCGTCGGTGAGGGGCTGAAACTGCCGTCTCCCGTCAAGTATACACTAAAACCTAGTAGTTTGGCGTCAGTCAAGGTAGATTATTGAAAAATTGCCGGGTCAGTCAAGGGCTGAAACCGCCGTCGTCTCTTGACAAGTACACACTAAAACCTAGTAGTTTGGCGTCAGTCAAGGTGAATTATTGGAAGATTGCCGGGTCGGTCAAGGGCTGAAAGAGCCATCCCCTAACATATTCCACACTAAACCCTAGTAGTTTGGCGTCAGCCAAGGTAAAATATTGGAAAAGTGCCGTCCGTCGGCCAAGGGCTGAAAGGGCCGCCCCCAGACGTGTTTGCTTGGAATGAGTGTTAAATTTTTCTTCGCAGTGTTAAAAAGCTCTCTGCCCCGCGATGCCCGTACGTCTATCGCGCTTCCGCCATGGACGGCGCACTCTACTGCTGTAAGGGCCGGCAGTGGCTCCAGGAGTGAACGTTCGATCATGCCTCGCCAACATGTGGAGCTCCTGGACCGCCAAGAAAAACTATTTTTGGAAACAGTCGGCTTCCCGCAAGTCTTGTCAAGTTGTGAAAAATCATGGGCCGATAAGTCTGCCGGGGCTGCTTCGTGTTCGTGATTTTTTGTAATTATCTTTTGTAGTCGTCATTTGTTCCCGGCAGCTCTACTGATCGCCGACGGATGACGCAGCTCGCAGCGATGGGTATCGAAACCTGATTTTTTCGAAGCCACGGCTGGCTTATCTGAAGGCGTTTCGTAAAAAAAATATTGTGGCCCACATAGATGGCTCAACCCTCAACTCTCGGCCTATTGGGTTGCTTTACAGGTGTGTCGAGTGCAGGTGGTTGGCAACAACTTGTGAAGCTTCTACCCGACTTTGATTTTTGTTCGGCAACAGCCTACTGCTACTGAAATGCTTGTGGCCCACCCCGATGGATCAACTATCGACACGTTGGGTTGCGGGTATGTCGCTTGATGGTTGTTCACACGGATGACTCAACCCTCGACCCACTGGGTTGCCGTACCGGTTTGTCGCTTTGTCGGTGGGCGCGGTGAAACAGGAAGGTGGCGGCATCTTTACATTGGGGAAGTCTTTGTTCCTGGATCGCAGCGGATGCCGCGGAGACCACTGTTCGGCGCTGGCGTTATCAGGATCCAACGGACTGACTCTGGTGAGTTGGTATGTGCAACGGCATATGCAAGCGGGATGGCGTTTCCGCATGGCTGGCCGCGTGAAGTTCCTTGCTGCTGAATTATTTGTGGCGTCATGAAAAGTATTATGCCAGCTGTAAGACACCAGTCGCAGCAGGCCTTTTCACCCGTTTCGACACCTGCTTTTTTTTGTTTGGCGGTACGCGGGGCAGCTCAAACTTCATTATGTGGAGAAATCAATCAGAACCGCGGTTCGCGAAGTCCTGCAGGTGTTATGCGACTGCTGTCTGGCATGTTATGTGCGTGTCGATCGATAGAATCTGGTTCGGTATGGTACCTGCAGCTGCTAGCCGGGACGCTTCCAAGGGCTGCAGTAGAAAAGGTGTCTGCGGATATATCGTAGGTAGTTACACGAAGATATGCGGCGCAATCTGAACCAATGAGGTTCAACACATGTAGATGGTCTGTTAAAGCGTAAATATCCGACGTGCGTGTCCCTTCCAAGGTCAGCACCAAATGGGATTAGCGTTGGGGCACGAAACTGACCGTCCTGACTGCGTGCTGTGCGTTGATGTATTTATCACGTCGGACTTCTCGGCCTCGTTGGGGGTGCGCAGGCGCCTGAATCGGGGGAGGTGGTAATTTGTGAGCACGGAAATCGAAGGGTGACGCGAATGGAAAAGAACGGGACCAGGACAGCGCTGGCTACGCATTACAACGTGAGTGAGAAAATACGCGCCGGCGCCTTAGCGTAGGCGTCCACATGCCGCCGGTCATGAGTTCGATATCGTATCGGTGACGCACATATGGGCATGGTCCTCCTTTTGCCGCTTTTCGCTCAGAGCTGCTGCTGCTGCTGCTGCTGCTGCTTCTGCTAATCGGCGGACACTAGAGTAGGAGAGGAAAGGTTGAAGTACCTGGTCGGACAAGTACGCGGCCGTGGGGGAGGCGCATTCCCAAGTGTAACCCGTGATGCGGCGGCTTTTGTTTTGGGGAGGGGAGGCTGCGTCGGCGTCTTGGTTGGACTCTTTTTTCAGCGACGGTTGCAGTCATTTCGTCTTCTCCCTTACTTGGAAGCCTTCCTCTTCTTCTGTTGGCATGCGGTGCATGAACGCGTGAGGTCTCATGTGCGAAAAATGATTTTGCAGTCACACAAGGAAATGTACCGTACGCGACACCTCGCTTTCATCGAGGATGGTGAGTGGTCTGAAAATGACTACTCGTAAGGCAAATTCAATAGGTTTCGGCGGCCACCAGCGCTGGCTCTTTAGGGACCTGAGGGCCCGTACAAACTTTTGATTTTGTTTGCGTTTTTGTCCCTAGGGTATTCTTCGGCTCCAGAGTGACTGGAGCCTGTCCTGTGACCACGGACTTGATTATGCGAGTTAATGTGAGAACAACAACAACAACAACAACAACAACAACAACAACAACAACAACAACAACAACAACAACAACAACAACAACAACAACAACAACAATAACAACAACAACAACAGCAACAAACAATCGGGGGAAACAAAGCCTGAAAAAAAGACCCAAAAGCCGAGCAGACTTCGTTTTGGGGGGGGGGGGAACGAGGAGGGTGTTCAAACGCAGTAAACACCTGAAACACAAAAGGCTAAAAAAAAAATATATATATATACGACCGAGGTGGAGCGCCAACACTGATGCACCTTGACACCCAACCCTGAAAAAAAGCGTGGAGTGTGCCTACACAACTAACCAACCATAACCTGCTGCTGCAAGGGCACTGGTATCCTGAAGCGCGAGACTAGTCTAGAGCTGGAAAAAAGTACATGTGCTGGCCAAACAGCATCATCGTTTGCTAGAACACACGATTTTAGCCTGTACAGCAGCACTCGATTCGACCAGGGACGACGCCGGGGGGCACTGTTTTCCTGCCGTGATGAAAGCTGCATTGAGTGGCACCAGCGGCATGATGTCCATGTATTATCTACTCTCTGTCTTCTGTGCGTCTCGTCTACGGGGCGCAGGTAGCTGCGGTTGGCGGTGCGGTGTTGGTCCTCGCTCGTGTGCGGGTCATCCTTGATGAGCCATTCGCTTTTATTTTGGTTTTGCTTTCTCGATGACTTTAATCCCCACAAAGCAATCAAAAGTATCGAGAAACCAACAACAACAACAAAAACAACAATCGGTGTGGACATTTTGACGTTTCTAAACGCTCCGTTTGTAGGCACACCCTGACAGAACTGCTGCCGAGACTCGTTGTTCGTATTCTTCTGGCACTTACCGTTTTGAACCCTGAACCTGACAGAAGTCACCCTATCACAGCCAGAGCCCTCCCCTGACCCCTCCCGGGTAACGCTTTTAGTTTTACCGCGCATCGTATATAGGGCAGACAGCGGGAGTGCGCTGTGGTAAGCTCGGGAATCTCACTGCGCGTCGATATACATCGAGTGATTGCCAACTCGCGCTCTCGCGCACTCGCCGACAGAGTAAAACGACTAAGAAAAAAAGTCAATTTTTGGTAAGAGTTGCCGACCAACCATGTTTGTTTGGCGCAAGCGTGTTTCCACCGTGAAGTAGAAAGAAAATGGCACCCGATTTCTTCCACAAAGGCACCCCGGGTATACCCGATTTTGGCCCCTGGTCTGTTTTATTAATGAAACACGCCTTTTCACGAAAAACGCACTTGCCACCGGCAGGAACACCGCCTGAACAGCCCCAACGACCTGGCGTTCTCCAAGCGCGGGGACGCATATTTCACGGACCCCCCCTACGGCTTGCCGCGTCGTCACGAAGACGACGGATTCGTGGCCCACGGGTTCAGCGGGGTTTACCGCGTTAGGAAGGAGTCTATTACTGCCGCGAGGGCTTCCGACGATGTGGCAGCCGAGCCCGAGCTTATCGAGAAAGGTATGATACATCACGGTGCGGGGAAGGCTGGTTTTCGTGTAGGGGAGTGGGCAATTATGTGTGTGTTTATTTTGGCGTCGTGAACAGAAAAGTGGTCGGGGATTTATTGGCCTTGGCTGACGTCGACGCACAGGACGTTTTAGCGCATTTATTGGCCTTGGCTGACGTCGACGCACAGGACGTTTTAGCGCAAACGCACATCGGGTTCTATTGGCCTCTTTGCCAACCGTGAACTGCACTCTATCGGCCGTTTTTGACAGCGATGTAAACCGCGTCATGGGAGCTTCGATTGCCTTTGCTGCACGTACAGACGGACCATGTTACCTTTTTCGCATGAGCGTCCATTTTAACCACGGCCTTCCCCGGGACCGGTTTTTTACCTCGGGACCGACCAAATCCTACGGGATCAAGTTACCGCGGCACTTCAACGGTATTTTTCGTACGGGATCCGGCAACCACGGTACCGAAATATTTTGTTTGTGCGGGATCCGGCTAACCACGGGACTGGACGTTGTTCTTTGTACGGAATCCGACCACCGCGGTATTCCTCCGGGCGGAATGTAACCAAGACGGGACGTAGCGGGATTTAACTCAACGGGATGCAGCCACGACCGGACTCAACGGCATTTTTTGTACGGGACCCGGCCAATGCGAAAACTCCCCGGGCGGCATGCAGCCACGACGGGACTCGACGGAATTTTTGACGAGAACAACGTCTTGGAGCTTGGTAACGTGTCAAGCTGTACTCCTTCAGCAGCCGAGCCGGCAGGTGTGGCCACAGGAAGACCATCAGGTCCAGAAGGCCCGACACCCGTGGACTCTTGGCCGGCAGCAGGCGTTGCTGCCTCGCTGGCAGCAGGCGCTGCTACCTCGCTAGCAACAGCCTCGTTAAGGTTCATGCTATGTTGGTCGCGGCCGTGTGTGTGTGTGTTGTTCGCTCCGCGCTCGGGTCTCTCTCTGCTCTTTAACCGTAAAATAGAAGGTTTTCTTTGGTATTTCGCGGTGTTGTACCGGGGGGCGAGGGGGACTCACAACTAGCATTGGGTACAAATGTTTTCGAGAAAAACGTGGAGAAAAAAATACTTGTGATCTGAGAGAATTGAACCGGTGACTCGCCGCTTGCGTGGATGAATCTGTCCTTCTGCGCGGGAGGACGACCTCGGCAAACGTCGGGATTCCTCGTGCTTCTATTCGCGGAATGCGGGATTTCAACATTATCGCGGGATTTTGTTTGTGCGGGAACTGGCTCTCGAGTTTTGCGCGTGACGCATTTGTGCGGGGACGGGATTTCCCATTTTTCACCGGACGCGGGATACGGGATACGGGATTTCGCATTTTGCACGGGACCACGGTGAAATCCCGAATCCCTAGCAATCCTGCGGGAAAAATCCGGAGGAAGGACGTGGTTTCAACCGTTGTTGTACAGTGGGGGGACCGTTTGAATAGCGTCCATAGTACCCGGTCGCCTCGGTGGTCTAGTGGTTAACCTCGAACTACTTAGGTTGGAGTGAGAGGTTAAAATATCTCGGTACTGTATGGCGATTTTTTTTTTCTAGAGACACCAACTGCCGAGAGCGAGTTATAGCGTGGGTGAGCACAATTCGACGCGAGTCGACGCGGGAAGCAATAGCTGGAATCTTCTGGCGATAAAAAGGAAGGCGCGTGCCGTAGTGGGGAGGGGGGAGGAGAGCCTGCTTAGTAGTGACCCCAGATCTGAGTTACGACTATTAACAGAGGGGGAGAAGGAGAAATAGCAAGTGCGAAGATAATAGATGGGGTGAGCAACAACAAACAGTAGTAACAGAAAGCGAACTTGGCGGTTAAAGTTGTCCTGTCACGCCTTATGTCGCCTATGCTAAAAATCTGCATGATGCCGAAGCTGAGATAAGAGCGGTCAAGTAGTAAGACCTTTCAGTAACACTGGCCTATTTCGGGGGACTCTTAAGTCGGACACTCCACAGTATTGCTAATAATGTTATAATCTATGTCCACGCTGTGTTTCTTCCATAAACCTGGGGCAAGCCCTAAAGAAAAAAGGGGGCCAATCTGCGTCTACCCCTTTCGCCCCCCTTTCCACCTTGGCAGAGTTCGTGTGGCCGAACGGGCTGGCGTTTTCGCCAGACTTCTCCAAGCTGTACCTAGCCGTTTCTTCCCCCGAGGACCCAGCTTGGTACGTGTACGACGTCGATGAGGCCGGGGACTTGTCAAACCGAAGGTTGTTCGTCGATGCACGGCCGATGAAGGAGGTAAGACGGTGCGGTCCTCAACCTTTGACGGGCGCAAGCATGCTACCGTAGAGGTGGCACTTTTTGGCCTTCTCGTTTTTGTTTTCGTTTTTCGCTTTTTTTTTCAAATATGCGGTTCCTTAACCCCCCCAAAAATGGTCGGATTTGTGATTTGTCAACTCATTTCTTGGAACATTCTGGGCGATTTTTTTGTTGTTGTTGTATGCCTGAGCCATGTTTTGTTTCATTTTGTTTTTGTTTTTGTTTTTTTTCATGGGTTTACGCCCTTTTTTATTGTCCTAAAAATCGTTATTTTTCTTATAATGGGTGAGGGTTTAAAAAAAAAAAAGAGAAAATCGTCAATTGAGGAAGGAAATAGATTAATAAGAAAAAATGGCGCGCATCTACCGTTGCATGTCCCATACTTTTATCCAGAAAAAATCTGACCCACTTTGGTCCAAGCTAGTTACCCCCACAAACGCTGGTTTCGTTTCTAAGGGGTTGGTGAGGGGAGGGGGCAGGGGGGGGAGGGGGGGTTAGTTGTTCGTCGATCTTCGGTGTGACAGCAAGACAACCGGAACCAGGCAAGATTAGTGGGCTGAACGAAGGTCGAGGGGGTTTCCATCTATTTGGACGAAGTGTAGCGAGACCGGAACCAGGGGAGATTTCGTGGGCTGAAGCTCGAGGGGGTTTCCATGTTTTCAGATGGCGTATAGCGAGACCAGAACCAGGGGAGATTCGCGGGCTGAAGACTGAAGCAGCCGTCCAAGGTGTTCCCGTATTTTCAGACGGCGTATAGCGAGATCGGAACCAGGGAAGATTCGTGGCCTGACGCTCGAGGGGGTTTCCATCTTTTCAGACGGCGAATAGGCGAATATGTACGACCAGAAATTCCCCGGCATGCCGACGTCTTAGATTTGGGTTGGGCTTGTATGTGCCTTCCACTAACGCACACAAGTTGACTCTTTCTAAAATTCCACACCTCGGACTGGTCACGACATAGATCACATAGATCATATAGATCATGTAGATCATGTAAATCATATGATCGTATAGATCATATGATCATATAGATCATGTACCTATTGTCATGCTATGTCGTGCAGGATCTGTGTAGTACAGATCCAACCCAAGACACACGTGCTACTGCTGTAGATCATTCAGATCATTCAGATCGTACGGCTCTCACCCGACAGCATGATCTATAAGACATGCAGATCGTATACACCAGGGATGTGTCTGCCCTGAAAGACACAGATCATCTATAGATCATATAGATCATCAATAAGAAGATGATCTGTCCTAGGTGCAGAATTTTCCGATGTGCGAGTTCCTAGCGACAGCCATAGCATCATTGACAAGCCATCAGTGTATACATTCCGTGTATACATACTTTTTATTGAGAAATACGGTAGGGGGTTGAGCTTTTATTTTTGTCATTCTGTCATTCTGTCGTTCTGTCGGTCTGATTGGTTGAGCTCCTCAAGCGTGGACCTATCGGGTTATAGTACGATATTTTTCGAGTCTATGACGCCTTCTACGATGATAGAGGTATTAAGGTGTACCGTTTTTTTGGCGAAATCACTTTCTGAGTGACGGGACTATTCTTGGGACTATTATTAGGACTATTCTTAGGACTATTCTTAGGACTATTCTTAGGACTATTTTTAGGACTATTCTTAGGACTATTCTCAGGACTATTCTTAGGACTAGTGTTAGGACTAGTGTTAGGACTACCAATAATATGAATAGTGTTGATAGTATTATTAGTAGCAATAGCGCGCAGAAAAGTTGGCCCGGTTGCCCGAGCGAAGAATGTCTTCGAAGTAGTTTCGGGTGATGTTGATGTTGATGTTGATATTCATCGCCTTCCTCGTGTTAGGAGCTCAGAAAATTCTTAGAATATGCTGCACGGGTACCCTGCCGTGGGATGAGTCACTCATACTATGCATCATACACTTTTACGTGTTAACACAGTACATAAGGGATTTTCACGCCCGCTGCCTTAATCTGTCTCACCAGGCGGTTACAGCACTGACTGCGTCTTTTTCTCCGCATCGATCCCGCCCGGCTCTATTTATAAACGCCCCCTCAGGGACACCCCGTGGGGTCACCGGACGGGCTTAAGGTCGACGACCGAGGAAATATTTTCGCGGCCGCTCCCGGGGGCGTGGCCGTTTTTTCGCCTTCTGGGGAGCACCTCGGGACGGTCGTCACGGGCGGGGTGTTTGTAGCAAACGTTGCGTTAGGAGGTGACGGGTACCTGTACATGGCCGCCTCCGATCGCATCATGAGGGTTAAAGTGCTTACCAAGGCGGCGCCAGCATAGGGTTTGGATGCTGCAAGAGCATGTTTTCGCTTTGATGGCGTAAAGGCGTCGTAGTTGTAAAATGTATAGTGGGAGGGGCCGTGGTGAATCCCTGCTGCTATTCATAAAAGTGGGTGGCTATGGGGTTGGGGTAAGCGCCAGCATGGGCGTTTGATGCTTTAACGCCTTTGCAACTGGAATTCCGTTTTTGGCGACGAAATCACTTGGAATTAGTGTAAGGAGGGATTTAGGGGCTCTAAAGGGGTTAACAGCGTGTTCTTGTTTTTGCCCGCGTGAAGACGACCTAGTACGCCTGCGTGTTTAGAGAAGGGTCGTGGTTGTTTGTCTCCGCTTTTAAATGCGGGCTGAAGCTGTGGAGTACTCTTTCTTTTTTTTGGTTTGTTTGTCAGGGCTTGAAGTTATCGAGCGAGGAAATGTGTTCGCGATTGCCCCCGGGGGAGTGGCCGTTCTTTCGTCTTCAGGGGAGCACCTCGGAAGGGTTGTCACGAGAGGTGTGATTGTGGCACACGTTGCGTTAAGAGGGGACGGGTACCTGTACATGGCCGCCTCCGATGGCGATGTAAGCGTTAAAGTACTTACCAAGGCGGCGCCAGCACAGGGGTTAGATGCTGCAAGAGCATGTTTTCGCGTGATGTCGTAACGACGTCGTAGTAATAGTAGTAAAATGTATAGCGTGAAGGGCCGTGGTTAATCCCTGCTGCTATCGATAAAAGTGGGTGGCACCTGTGGAGTGAGTGCGTTTTTTTTTTTTCTTTGCTATCAGATGGGGATGAGCACCAGCATAGGCGTCCGATGCTTTAAACAGCGTACGAGCATTTTTTTTTCTCGCGTGAAGGCAACGTTTCAATAGTAGGCGTGTTTTGGGAGGGGCCGCGGTTGTCTTCGCTAGTGATGGTGGGGTGCAGCTGTGGACTACTCTTTTATTTTTGCTGCTAGGCATAAAATTTGACGAGCGAGGCGTTATATGTTCGGGGCTACCCCCTACGGATAAAAATTGACGAGCGAGGCGTTATGTGTTCGGGGCTTCCCCTCATGGGATGTCAGCTCTTTCCGTCTTCTGGGGAGCACCTCGGGACGATTGTACCGAGGCGGAGTATTGGTAGCGAACGATGTCGTAGGAGGTGACGGGTACCTGTACATGGCGGCCTGCGATCGCGTCATCATCATGGGTTAAGGTGCTTACGAAAGCGGCGCCAGCATAGTATGGGTTGGGTGCGCCAACCGCACATTTCGCGCGTGCTTCGGTGCAATAGAGATAACGTAGCAGTTTACTCACGATGAGGAGCTCTATACTATTGATAGACCCAACTATTACGAGTAAAATGATCCTAGTCTCACTCCGAGTGTTTTTTTTTTTCATGTCGAGACCGCGGTGCTAAAAAAGGGTTAATATGGAAACACGTAAGATCTAAGCCCAATACACAATCCTACGGGCTATATATTAATAGTAGTAAGTATCTAATAACGAAGAATATAGCAAAGGGGAAATTAGATCCAGAGAGATTTTGAGTACGAGCTCTTTCAATTTGAGAGCGCCCCTTTCTTCAGCAAGGAACTTTTTGGACAGAAAAAATAGTAGCCCACATACCGTTAGCAGGCGTGTTTCTAGGAGGGGGCAGTGGTTGTCCCCGCGCTGGGGCTTCAAGAGGGTTAAACAATGTGGACAAGACTCGTTCTACGACAGCCCCCCCCCCCCCAACATTTCTTTAACGGAATCACCGTTTTTGAAACCAGCTCCCGGCCGTATTTCCTGAATTACGGTGCTCCTCCCCGCCTCGACGTCATCGTTCGATAGTCCCTCGTGCAAACAAGAAAATATATGGAGGCCTTGCCTTGTTTTAATAGCAACCTTCCTTGCATGCCTCGAGCAACCATGAAACGTTCGTTAAAGGAAATCGCTGTTGCGGAGGGCTATCATCGTAGAATCAGTCACAATCAAATCATGTGGTTTTGGTTGCAGCATCGGCGACACGAAGAAGCCGTGGAGCTGGGTACACCGGAGTAGTAGGGGACGCCGCGCCCTCCCTAACCGCAATAATGTGGGGAGGTAGGTACACGATAGAGGGAGGTGCTCCATTTTTTTTCGGTGTAAGGATCCTATAGGATCACGTCCCACGCTTGGGCAGGGGTGTATGCAGCAGAAGTTTCTGAGAATTTTTTTAGCTCCTATGTAGAAACGTTTCATGTGAGGAGCTCAATATTTCCCCCGAAACATGATTTTCGAAGGCGCATTCGTTCGTTCGTTCCCGTTCGTAACCCACAAACCACCATTCCTTTGAGCTAGCCCTAGAAACGGATGTATGTATACTCTCTCCTCGTAAAGTTGTCATGCTCTAACCGGTGTAGTCGACCACACTTGTTTGAGAGGAGCTCAAGCGGTCAGAAACGACCGATGAGGCTGGTGTGGTGGGGGCTTGGGCCACTCGCAACTCTGTACCTCACCGAGACGAAAACTCTCTTTCCTGGGCGATTTTCTTGTACCAGCAACGTATACATAGCTAGCTAGCCATTCCACTGCGGAGTCATGTCGAAAAATGAAGGCAGATGTCACAAAATGAAGGTAAACACCGAAACGCGAAACAAGGGGGTCACTCGCGCGAGTGGCCCGGCCGCTGCAAGAAAAAAAAAAACAAAAAAAAACGCCAACCGTCGCCTTGGGTCAAGTAGACGTTTTCGTTTTCGTTTTGGCTTCAGCGAAAATTGTAAGCCCTGCCGTGTAAATGGCGAGCCGCCCGTTCGTTGTTGCCGAGTTTCAGGGCAGCACATCTTCCTTTGGTTTCAGACCCCGTGCTATTATGGTGCAGCAGGCGTTGTTTGAACCGTTTTTGTTTTTCAGAGACTCATTTTTTACTCACCTTTTGAAGGAATTCTATTCTGTAACTCCACCCCCATCATAAAAACTCTGATTTTTAGTCCTCGGGGAATGAAATAAGCGCAAGTAAGTACCGATCTGGACAAGATCCATGATTGATGATGGATTATCCTTCGATATGCTAAAAGAAAAAGCACCCCCACAGACAAATTTATGGTTGCAGAATGAAAGAGCAAACCGATAGACAATATCCAAACACATGTACGTATTATAATTATAGTACACGCGTGCTACGATCGAAGTTCGTTCTCACTCCACCAGGTGTTTTTCTGAGCGAGGCGTTCCTCAATTTGGGAGCTTAATTTTTTTACCTCGCCCAAAAACTGATTTCCAAGCAGGAGAAAATAAAAACTGCTGCCGGGTGAAAAATCTCATCTGGCCCCTCTATTAATAGGTACAACACGAGAATCAGGCCAAAAAAAAAAAATGGCGTTTGTTTTTCCGACGATTATGAGTTAAGGAGCCCCGTCATTCATGAAGTGATTTCGCCAAAAAACGGTATGCCTTAATACCTCTATCATCGTAGCAGGCGTCTTAGGGTGACTTGGGGTTAAGGAGCCCCGTCATTCAGAAAGTGATTTCGCCAAAAAATGGTATACCCTAATACCTCTATCATCGTAGCAGGCGTCTTAAGGTGACTTAGGGTTAATGAGCCCCGTCATTCAGAAAGTGATTTCGCCAAAAAACGGTATACCTTAATGCCTATATCGTAGCAGGCGTCAATATGGCTTATCGATGCAGAACAAAAAAGAAAACCTAAAAATTAAAATGCAAAACAAGATATACGCGCACTTGTCTAATTCCGACCAGACTTCGGGTCAAGGAGCTCCCGTTGACCATTATTCACTATTTTTTTTTTCAAAAAAACGTGATGCTAACACCAGGCACCGCCTATATCTCGCATCACGCTTCTTGACTTCGTTCGCAGGGGATAGCGCCCGTGCACACTCGACTGACTCTACGATAGCCCCCCCCCCCGACAAAACCAGCTATTATTTTCTTTAACGAACTTTTTTTTTTTTTTTTTTATATCCTCCGGCGGATGGGGAAAAATAAAGCTTTAGCTCACCACACTTCCACGTATTTTCATACGCGTCGTGTGTCGATTTAACTCAGTTGCTTTCGCAGCCCGACGCTAGCTGGCGCACCCTTCGGGTCCCATTGTAGGTATAGCGTAAGCTGTCCCTATTCTTTAACGAACGTTTTGTGGCTGCTCGACACAGGGAAGTAGAGGGTGCTTCATGAAAAGCTCACATGTATCTTCGCATATTATGTTGTTTGCAATACGGACTATCTATCGGTGACGTCGGGGTGGCGGCGGGCACCGTATCTCAGGAGATACAGCATGGGGAACTGCTTTCTGACCAAGGCTACAGGCGGGGGTTTTCTGTACTGTAGGAAGACATTTTCTCAAGGTGGTTCAACCGGGGCCACTCGCACGAGTAGTCTCCCTGTTCGTTTGCGTCCTCAAGCCTTCGTGGTATTTTATAGTTTTTGCGACATGAGACGCGTGCTACAACAACAACAACGACAACGACAACGACGCCTTCTACGATAGAGGTGCACCACTTTTTTTCAGCGGTTCCACAATTAATTTGGGAGCTTAAGGCATACCTCCCCCAAAAACTGATTTGGAGAAAAATAAAACTTAACACCGGACGAAAAATTCCGTATGGCCTAGGTACACAACGACAATCAGGAAAAAAAAAATGGCCTATTATTTATTTTTTGTCCGACGATTTTGGGTCAAGGAGTGTCTTAAGTCATTCACAAAACATTTTGAACAGACATAAATAAAGTCGTTCTACGGCAGCTACCCCCAACTTTTCTTCAACGAAATCGCCGGTTTCAAAACTAGCTCCCGGTCGTATCTCCTGAAATGCGGTGTCCCTCGACACCCCGACGTCGTCGATTGTTAGACCTTTGCACAGAAGAAAATATGTGGATACACTCTTTTCTCAATAGTATCCTTCCTTGTGTGGAGCAGCCGTTTAATACTACGTTGTCTCGGAAACGTCCGGTAAAGAAAATCGATGGTTTTGGGGCGGGCTACCGTAGAATCATACGAAAGTGTTTTCGTCGACTTCGTCGGCGAGGTACACGGAGTCACTCGTGGGAGCATGATAGTGTGTATGATAGTATGCATGATAGTATGTATGATAGTATGTCTGGTAGTATGTATGATAGTATGATAGCTCAAACCCGGTGCTGGAAAAAGGGATACCCCGGGGGCCCACCGTAGCCAATACTTCGAAGCATATTCTAAAGTCTGATTCTACGGTAGCCCCCGCCCCCAAACCGGCGGTTTTGTTTATCGAGCGAACGTTTCATGGCTTCCTCGACACGAGGAAGGATGCCATGAGTTCTAAGAGCATCGTGAAATATTTTCTTGCACTTGCAAAGGTCTATCGCACGATCGATGGCGTCGGGGTGGCGAGGGGTATTGCTTTTCAGTAAATACGGCCGGGAGCTGGCTTCAAAACCGGCGATTTCGTTAAAAAAGAAGAAAGGTGGGGGGGCTAACACCGTGTGGAACGACTCGAAGAACTCGCTTTGATAAACCGACCCACGTCCCGACGGCAGAGATGCGGCGATATTTTGACCGAGGGAGCCCCCGCCTAACCTCGGTTTCTTACAAAGTACTTCTTTTTTTTTTATTCCTCAAAGAAAGCCTGGTAAAACTGTTTTTTTTTTCTTCTTTTTTGAAGAAAACTGACAAGGGCAAGAAAAAAAAAAAAAAAAAACGGATGAATCATCCCATCGCCCCCTGTAGACCGTGTTTTTTCCAAAAAAACTGATTTGCGCCGGGAAAAAAACACTTTTTTTTTTTCATCGACGGTTTTTTGGGTCAAGGGAGCGCCCGACGATTTTTATTCAGAAACGGTTTCAGCCAAAAAAAGGTATACCTTACTTCATTAAAAAAACCTCTGTCATGAGTGTCGTCAGCACGGGGCTCTCTCTGGTAATAATGACCTATAGTACGTTTTCCTTGCAAAAGATTGGGCCTCGCGTCACGCGCTCTCCCCGTTTCTAAGCAAACTTGGGGCGTGTTTTCAACGACGATTTACCCGTGGAGTGAGCAGCAAAGATCACTGACTGTTATAGGCTGCTAGGATGTACCAAGGTATGTTGTTTTCTCCTTTTTAAATTTTGAGTTTTTTTTTTTGCTGCTTCTGATTTTTTCTATTTTGTCTTCTTGTTTTTTTACTGCCGTAGTCCCGAAGAAATATATACGGAAAAGGCGCGCATATATACTTGTATAGTCTATATATATTTTCCATGAGGACTCTACGGATACCTCACCCACGCAGGTACAGTAATATTGGGTAAACGGGATGTGCGACCCGCTGGCCGAAACTACGGGCTAGGTATTAATTTTTTTTTCATTTTTTGCGAAACAAGAATTAGTTTTTCGACGATTTGTTTTGGGTTTATAAGGAGCTCCCCCCGGCATTGGTGTTTTGCCCAAAAGCACAGGGGGTATAGTCTATATGACGCGGTGGTAGGTATAGGTGCTAGTATACATGACGCGCGCTACGACGGATGTTTTGGTATAACCTTTTCGGCCAAAGCATTTTCTGAATTTTGATGGTGGAACAAAAACCCAAAAATCGTCGGAAAATTTTCCACTTATTTCGCAAAATGGTTTGCTTTTTTTTGGTGACGCAGGTCTGGGCCACGGGCGGTTTGTTCACCTGGATTTAGCGCTTTTCAGTCTGGCTAAAACTCAGATTTTATAGATTTGGGGTCTTTGAGGGAGGGGTATATGGCGCTGCCTTCTCGAGTCGTGAGAAGCCCCACCAAACAAAAAAAAAATGTTGCACCTCTCTCACGACTAGATGCTAGGGTGGTTCTGCGGAACCCCGCCCAACTTTTTCTTGAATGAAATCGCCGGTTTTGAAAACCAGCTCCCGGCCGTGTCTCCTGAAATGCGGCGACCCTTGTCACCCCGATACGATAACCCTTCCGTTGCAATCAATAACATGCACATGGATATATATATACGTGGTATATATTTTTTTCATGGCACCCTTCCTCGTGCCGAGCAGCCATGAACCTTCGTTAAATATTATCCCTGGTTTTGGGGAGGAGCTATCGTAGAATCAGTCTCTAGTAGTAGTAGTATGTGATGGGGTACTCCGAGTGGGGGAGGGATGCGTGGTTGGTCGGTGTTGGGAAGCGTGCCCCTCATGGGTTCCGGTGCCCTTGTTTGGTATCTCCTCATGGCTCGCTGGATAGACTCAATAGCTTATTTGCATTATTTCCCTGTAGAGGATACTGAAAGACAAACATAAGAGGCCTAGGCACGGTAGTGCGGGGTAACGCAGGGCAACGCAAGGTAGAGCAGGTAGTACAGGTAGTGAGATGAGCGGCGTCCTGCTTGTCCCATCATTGTCACCTACGTTACCGCCCATCTATGATGGCCTTGACGTGAATGTGACATCTAATATCACGTGGTTTCACCTCAACCATGACATGGTTTCACGTCGAATCTATAAACTATCCTTGTACGGAGGGCGCTCCATTGCAAGTAGTAGTCGTAGTAGTAGTAGTAGTAGTGATAGTAGTAGTAGTAGAGTTAGTAGCAGTAGTAGTAGCAGTAGTAGTAGCAGTATTACTAGTAATAGGGTGGAATATATTCTGAATGACGGGAGGGCTCCTTAGCCCAAATATCGTAGAAAATGTCATTTTTTTGTGTTTTTGACGGGGAGCTCATTAATAATTAATCCTAACTATGGTCAAAAATGCCTTTTTTGGTTTCTTGACGCGGGAGATCGGGATCCTTAGTCTAAAATATCATCAAAAATGCTTTTTTTGTTTGTTTTTTGACGCGGAGTGATCCTTAATCGGGAATAATCGTCAAAAATGTCATTTTTATGTTTTTTCGCGCGGGAAGATCCTTAATTCAAAATATCGTCAAAATAAAAATCGTTTTGTATTGTTTTTTTGCGATTTTATTTTTTTTTGTACAACCTGGAACCTAGACCATATAATGTGAGGTTTGTTGAAACATTGGGCTGCATTTTTTTTCAGCTTGTTGCAGTGACGAAATCTCACAGCAAAAAAAAAAGGTGCACCTGTGTAGTTTGTGGCCTTAGATCAGGAATTCCACCGGTGTTAGAAAAAAAAAAAAAAAAACAGGGAAGGAGTGCAGCAGAATCGAAGAAGTTTTCTGAGCTCCTCCTGACAATGATGAGGAGAGCTCAATATCTCATCCCCGAAAACAGAGCTTCGCAGGCCATTCGTTCGCTCAGCCTGACCAGTATTTTCTCAGCCTGACCAGTACTTTGAACAAAACAAAACAATTACACTCGCGTAAGATGAAGATGCTATCAATACTAACCGATAGAGTGCCACAGTGGAAAAGCTCGACCAGACTAAGTCAAAGGAATATTTTGGCCAAAAAATTGTGCAAAAGTCTTCCCGCGGGATATCTCCCCCCAAGATAGCGATCACACCGCAAGGTTTCGACCCAAGGTAGCGATCACACCGCAAGGTTTCGACCCAAGATAGCGATCACACCGCGAGGTTTCGACCCAAGGTAGCGATCACATCGCGAGGTTTCGACCCAAGGTAGCGATCACACCGCGAGGTTTCGACCCAAGGTAGCGATCACACCGCGAGGTTTCGACTCAAGGTAGCGATCACATCGCGAAGTTTCGACCCAAGATAGCGATCACACCGCGAGGTTTCGACCCAAAGTAGCGATCACACCGCGAGAGGTATCCGACCACACAAGCTTCTCCCTCGAGAAAAACCCATGGTCTGTCGACGACGCCATTTGTGAAGGAATTAGTGGGGTATTAGTCCGTTTGACCACTTGCAAAAGGTTAACCAACAGCTTACCCAAACTATTGATAAGAATTATAACACCAGCCAGACTTTTCCGGGTTGTAAGTGGTTGCTCTCAGGGTTGTAAGTTTCTGCTTTCCTCGGGGGGGGGTGGGGGGTTACATACAACAACACAGCAGCGGGGGGGGGGGTCGATTGGCGATGAGGAGGGAGGTTCATCGTCGAATGATATTCCGATCCGCCGATTTTGCCGATTCGCGGCAGAGGGCAAGTTCGCACACCCCAGCGCTTGTCTCCGTGGAAAGAAATCCCGGCGAGGCAGCACGATATTGATAGAGAGGCAGAACATTTTCCCTTTTTTTGTCTACCTTAACGCCTTCACAAAACTGGAAACCTTTTTGGGGGACAAATGTACTTGAAGTTAGTATAGGGAGGGATTTTTGGAGGCTCTAAAGTAGGAGTTAACCGGAATGTTGTTGTTGTTGTTGTTGTTGTTGTCCAGTATATGATGTTTTTGTCTATCTAGGCGATGTATTGTATGGAATGCACTTTTAGTTTACTATATTAACAAACATGTCTTGGGGTGAATTATAGAGGTCCTTATCATGTTTAAAGCCTCAGACACGACAACGGTGCCCATAATAATGGCGCCGCCGGCAGGGAGGGGGTGTACTCAGTTTGTGCATGGCCGTAGTCGTATGACCACAGATCCTCGCATCCCTCTACTATGCCGGGACGGAGCACGTCGGGTTTTCATCGACCAGGCAGGCATTGCTTGCACCAAGCGCGAAGCGCCGTGAGGTGTTCGGCGAGTCGCATGAAGGGTGAACTGCATCCTTCCAAGAACCGCTCGCAAGACGGACTTCGGCGCCTTGTACCTACTTTCTTGCTTATGGATGACAGCGCCAATGAGTAATTTTGTTTTCTGGTGTGGCCACTCCAGAGACAGCAATGGGTATCACTGTGTAACTGCCTCGTGGATGCCTTACCTTATCCACATTACGCGTTGCGATCATTCCCCTTGTGCGGAGTTAGGGTTCTCCACCCCGCACAATATGATCGAACTCGATGATCATCATGGTGACCGCCAAAAAAACAAAAATAGGGAAGGGGGGGGGGGGGGGGGGGGGGGGTCCGAGATCAAACAATCGCAGATAATTCCGATTCGACGATTCGCGGACTGGGCGAAGAGGGGGGTTATACCTCTGCTGTCTCCGTCGAGAAAACGTCCGCCCCCCCCCCCCCGATGCCGTGCATCTCCCGTATATTTCCGTCGAAATTGCCCCCCCCCCCCCCCCCCCCCCCCCCAATCCCGTGCTCCTCCCGTGCAATATGTCAACGGGAGTGTCGACCATTAAATGGATCGAACGACCTCACAGCTGACGTATTTGAAACAATTTAATAAGGTATCCGTCGAGATGGTCTCGCGCTCTCTCCATCCCGTGCTTCTCCCATTTTAATCTCCGAACGACCCCGCTTTCCCCACGTAATCATCCCCCTCAAGGCCTCAAGGCTAAAAACGACCGTTGCGGGGACTCACACCACAACTCGGCAGCCGTGGTACCACAACTCGGCAGCCGAAGGGCAAGTGCGCGCGTCCCCCTTGTCTCGGTCTAAAACCAACAAAAGCCTCGCCCTCCCCGTCCCGTGCTCTCCTCCCATCTATATCGGAGCCCCCACTCCCTTCCCTTGGGCATCATCGCTCTCGATCGAAAACTGCCGTACCGGTGGAAATCCGAGTCCAGGTACGAGTCGTTTTGAACGGTAGCGGGTGGGTACCCCCATCTTGACGTCCGGGTTTCCGGCAGTACCAGACGCGCGTGCTACATTAGAGGTGCGCGCCACTTTTTTTCGGAGGTTTCCTCAATTTTGTTTTGGGAGCTTTTAATTAAGACCTCTCTCCCAAAAAACCGATCTGAAAAAAAAAATTAAAATGAAACTGCTGAAATACACGCCGGATGAATACAGTATGCCATGATTGGCCTAGCTGGGTAATACTAGCATATTCGACGAGCATATCTCACGGCTAAAAACTAAAACGGCCTATTTTTTTTGCGAAGATTTTTGGGGAGTTAAGGCCACCCCCGTTAAGATTCAGAAACCATTTTTCAGACGAAAATAATGCCCCCCTCCTCTTTCTATCTCGTATCACTCGTCAAAAAAAACAAAAAACATATAAGAGTTTTTTAGGCGCAGCTCGTACCTTATCGTTCATGTTGACCCATTCCTGCTGTCCCAAGATACGCAGCCATAACGGCCCCCCCTTACAGTTAGGTATTTTTTTTTGCAGTAGCTTGGGGTCACTTGCGCGCGAGAGTATAACCCCTCTGTGTTCCTTGCGGTCTTACGTTTTGTTGGTGTTTAAAATTGACGATGTATCGAGCCGTAAACGGAATCGTAGTCTAAGCTGCGCCATACAAAATCGCTTAGATAGTGCACTTGTGTCCGTGAGGTATATGTTTACTCGGGGCACCCCCGCCCATATTGTGGCCTTGGTCTGTTCCAAAGTTGGAACAGCGTCAAAACTCGAGGTAGGAGACTGATTGTACGATCTAGCCCCCCCCCGCAAAACCACAACGACTCCCTTTAACGAACGAACGCTTCATGGCTGCTCGACACAAGAGGAAGGATACAATTGAAAACAAATCAGCCATCCATCCATCCATTTTCTTGAGTGTGCAAATAATGTCCGTCGATCGATGACGTCGGGGTGTCGAGGGGCACTCTGTATTTTCAGGAGACTACGCGGCCGGCAGCTGGTTTTGAAACCCGGCGATTTCGTTAACGTAAAGAAAAGGGTGTTGGGGGGGCTACCGTAGAACGACTTCGAGAATAAAGGGGGGGACAACTCGCGCGCGAGTGTACTCCGAGGCACGGCGAAAATCCCCCCCCCCCATAAAAAAGAAAAAACGACCTCCGCACCGTAGCCTTGGCTACAGTAAAAATAAAAATAACAAAAGGAAAGGAAAGTTGTTTTACAAGTACCTCTCCCTTATCTCTTGTCGAAAACGCCTCCTCCCCCCTATTCCGTGGTCCGTCTCGAACGGGATGCGCGTGGCTAATGGGGTCACGGCACGAAAAGGAAGGCAACAAAACAGAGGGGTACTCCCTCCATCATCCATCCCGTGCTCCGCTGCCTGGATATATCTCCAACCGACCCCGATTCCTTCGTGCCAGAAAAAAAATCACTCCAGACTTAAGAATACGGCCGATTCGGCAGCGGAAGTTCGATTCCGGCCGCGCGATAACACGACTTCGTGAGCCGAAGGACACGCTCATACCCTTGTTATCTCCTTCGAAAATACCCCCCACGCCCCGTCCCCCAACCCCCATCCCGTTCTCCTCCGGTATCTATCGTCTCCCCGTACCATAAAAAAATGAATGTCTTTAAAATAGTATGAAATCTCCTTAGTAACTTTTCACCTTCCCCCCCCTCCCCCCCCCTAGCATCGCCTCCCTCAAAAACATGGAAATTAGCAAATTAAACTCCCCCCCCACCCCCCCTACATCATCCGTCTCGAAAGGGATGTGTCGTCAAGGGTCAAACAACTAAGACAAGCAACGCCAACCCTCTCCCCCCTCCCCATCCCAATCTCGTCGTCTTCCCCCAATTGGTGATTAATGATTAATGAATGTCTTTGACTTGTTAATAATATGAATTCATGAAATAGTCACCACCCCCACGCTATACTCCTACCGGTAATTACGTCTTACTACGTCAGCCCCCCCAACGTTTCCGCCCCGACGTCATCGTTCGATAGACCTTTGCAAACAAGAACATTTGCGAGGATGATTTTTTTCATAGCACCCTTCGTCGTGTAGGGGCAGCCATAAAACGTTCGTTAAAGAAAACCACCGGTTTTTTTGGGGGGGCTATCGTAGAATCAGTCAGCTGTTTTTTTAGATCATCCAACGATCCCTTCCCTCGGGAATCAAATCACTCCGGCTTAAGAATAGCCGTTTCCGGCAGCCAGGTCCGACACCAGCCGCGGGTACTCGCAGCCCATTTCTTGGTGTGAATTTTCTTTCAAGCTTTTCTTCTTCGGCGGCACCGTGACGACCTCTCCCTGTATGGTCGGTGCTCAGGACCAATGAGAGCGTCGCTCTTCGTCCAGGTCCAGCACCCCCGTCTGCGCGGTGTGGAACGAGGAGCGTCGACGGCAAGAGCGGTGTAAGGGTCGTGGGAATCATGTTAAAAAACAAATGCAACTTAACAAATGCAACTGGCATGACATGACATGGCATGTTAAGGGTCGTGGGAATCACGTTAAAAAACAAACGGAACTGACATGGCATGACATGACATGAGGTGACGTGACATGGCATGACATGACATGACGTGACGTGACATGACATGACGTGACGTGACATGGCATGACATGATGACATGACATGGCACGACATGACATGACGTGACATGACATGCTCCTTGGGACCAAGGTTGCGGCAGGGAGAATGTTATCATGTACCCCCATTTTACCTCACGGGAAACGAACTACGCGGTCGAGGTGATTTTTTTGGCCCAGGGTAGATTACCACAACATCCCATCGCGGATTGATATATCGTCAATTTCAATGTAAAACATCTTTTTGAAAAAAAAAAAAAAAAACTCGGACCCTAAACAAAAGGTTACACGATAAACAAAAGGTGCCACTTTTTGGGCCAGCTATTTTTTCAAAATTGTTGAGAATAGCTCCACCTTTTTTTGACGGTCTTCCTTAACCCACGTTCGTCGGGATTTCAACCATTGTTTTTCGCTTTTTTTTTTTTTTTTTTCTGGATTACCTAGGCCATTTATTCGTATGGGATAGTTTCTCAACAACCATTGTTAGTTTTTGGGGTGAGGAACAAGAGCGTGAGAAAAATATGGGTGCGCACCTCTATTCTAGCTTGTGAGTCGGTTAACACTCGCGCGAGTGACCCCTAGCCACTGTGAAAAGAGCCCCGAAAAAGAAAAAAGAGGAAAAAAACCCCTACGGTTACCGGTAGCCTCATCATCCAGAAAGTGATGCGTGATACGATAGAGGGTGCACCCCTTTTTTTCTGAGGTCGTCGCATGACAGGGAGGGGGGGGGGGAAGCACACGTCGTGTAGTTTGGCAACGAGTGCGGTGCCGAGGCGGGGCGCTCGAGGCATGTCTCCCCTAGCTTCGTTCGCCTTCATCGCGCTGCCGTCGCCTCCCCCCCCCAAGCCCGACTGGCACTTTCAGCAGTGGGTAGTGCATAGTAGTGCACGAAGAAGCATTTTTTTAGAATTATTATTTGTTTACGTCTGATACCGTACAGCTACCATGCAGCAAACTGGAGTCCGGCAACAAAGCAGTCTGAGTAAGGCGGTATCCCGATATAAGGCGATCAAAATTTCTTGGCGCGACCGTGGGATTTGCACTCAAACCACGTAATGACTAAGTAAGGTGAATAAGGTGGCTTCCCTGTATAAGGCGGTCATATTGCACTGCCGACGCGTGTTACGATAGAGGCATCACTTTTCGTCGAAATGTTTTCTGAACGACTATTTTAGGGGCTCCTTAACGCCTTTACAACTGGAAACCCGTTTTTGGGGACAAAATTACTTGGATTTAGTATAGGGAGGGGTTCGGGGGTTCTAAAGGGGTTAACCCAAAATCGTCGGAAAAAAAAAATAACAGGCCATTTTTTTTTGCATGATGGTTCTCGTTGTGTACGTAGCCAATGTCATTTTTCATACGATAGCAGTTTTATTTTTGTCAAAACCAGTTTTTGGGTTGAGAAGCAGACGTAAGCTCCCAAATCGAGGAACCTCAGAATAAAAGTGGTGCACGCCTCCATCGAAAGCACGCGTCGGCGGTCATATTGCTCTCTATTGCAGCACACCACCGCCTTAATGGGGCCCCTTACTAAGGCGGTATTCCTATATAAGGTGGTATCCCGATATAAGGTGGTCCCAATCGCTTGGCCCGACTGGGGAATGGGACTACAGTACTCATAACCCGGAATGAATAAGGCGGCTTCCCGCAACAAGGCGGTCATGCACACCACCGCGTCCCCCAATAAGGCGGTCATATTGTTCTCTATAGCACACCAACGCCTCCCCTAGTAAGGCGGTCATATTTCTCTCTGTAGCGCGCCATCGCCTCCCCTAATAAGGCGGTCATATTGCTCCGGCACACCACCGCCTCCCCCGATAAGGCGGTCGTATTGCAGATGGCGGCACACCACCGCATCACTGGCGATGGTGTAACATACTACTAACTATCATACTACTGTAGCTTCAGCGTCGATCACTCATAACCTTCCCGGAAAGTAGAAAGACACCAAGGAAAGGTATAACAGGGTATAAGAGGTTATAAGAGGGTATAAGAGGATGTAACAGTGTAACAGTGTAACAGTGTAACAAGAGCCCCATCGCGGTAGGGCTGCAGTAGATTGTAAAATTTTTCTGACTTCCTAACGTGAGTAGCTCAACATCATCGTCATCATCATCATCATCATCATCATCATCCTCTACATCATCAATATCATCAACTCATCAAAACCATCAACATCGTCAACATCATCAACATCATCAACATCATCAATACCATCATCTACATCATCAACTCATCAACACCACCACCATCACCATCACCATCAACATCATCAACATAATCAACATGATCAAAAATATCATCAACTCATCAGCACCATCAACATCAACATCAACACCATTAACATAGTCAACATCATCAACGTCATCAACACCATCAACATCATCACCATCATCATCATGATGATGATCATCATCATCACTCGAGACATCATGAATTCACGAAGGCATTCGAGTTCGTTCGCGCAACCCGACCGAAACCTTCTACGTCCTTAGAGTGAATTACACTCAAGAAAAATTACTTGAATTTAGAGTAGCCGGTAGTTCTTACGCCCGTAGTCCTAAAACAAGTTACACTCGAGAAAAATTACTTGACTTTAGAGTAACCGAGGTAGTTTCTACGCCCTTAGTCCTAAAGCAAATTACATTCGAGAAAAATCACTTGACTTTAGAGTAAGCGGTAGTTCCCAGGCCCTTGAGGGGCCGAAAAAAAAAGAAGCTAATACAAATTCAACCGCACTATAGAGGAATGACCCATCTTCGAAAAAAATGCAATTTTACATTGTTGTTGTCGTGTCGAGTCAGAGCCCGCGCTTGGGGGGGGTGCAGCAGATTTTCCAATATCTTTCTGAGCTCCTAACGTGAGGAGCAGCTGAACATCAACATCAACATCAACTTCAACATCGACATTGACATTAATATCAACATCAACATCAACATCAACATGACTTCTCGATAACATTCTTCGTTCGCGGGCAACCCTGCCAAAAACGTTTTTATGCGCCAGCGTCCAAAACACAAATGTATACTCGTACAAAACAAAAATCATATACTATAATCCGATTATTTCCACGCTTGGGGTGGTGCTTAACCGGTCACAAACGTTTCGCTCAGGGATTGCAACCTCTCCCCCGCAAGACGACTTGAGGACCTCCATACCCGACGCATGCTTCGATAGATAGAGGCAGACAATTTTTGGGGGACAAATATTTTCCTAATCTTTACGGGGGAGAGCCTGAACCGTCTCTTACATCTTGATTAAAGTATAGGGACGAAAAAACGACGATTACGATATTTTCCGAAGCGTCTACCAATCAGTAAGTAGCGTCAGCGCGAAGCAGCTCGAGTAGGATCATGCTGCCCGCGCCCATCCCGTACAGAGTCTTATATATTGTTATTGTTGTTGTTGTTGTTGCCGTCGTCGTTCGGGCGGGCACCAATTTTATATTTTGTCGTCCACCAACCAGTCAGTGACAGTGAGTGGCCGATGTCAAATCGTCAAATTTTCGTCGTTTAATTGCCCCCCCTTGAAGTCTCAAAGCGATTTACGTAAAAACCCAAAATCATCCCGTCGGACTGCCACCGTTCTTGTTTCACATGACTAGTTTTGATGCCTGCAGGCCATTAGCGTTGGTCATAACCGGGTGCACTTTCAGCTTTTTCTCCAAAAACAGATCTTGGGTGAGATATATGCAACCTCCTCAATCAAGTACCTAGACCGTGGCGTGAGTCAACTCGGTAGAAGAACTGAAAATGCCTCCCGATGGAAAATGTTGAGGTATTTGAAGTAGTGGGGTACTAGTCCGTTTGACCACTTGCAAAAGGTTCACCAATTTCAATGGCTTTTACCTAAACTAAGCCTTATAACACTCTCCCCCCCTGAAACCGCGGGATAGCAGGTCTTGGCCGGATATGCGCGGGCGGACCTGTCAATATCCAAGCGGTTTCATATCTCGGGGATACCGGGGAGAGTATTTTTTCAAGTTCGACATCTGTCTGGGGAAAGACGTCTGAAAAAGTTTACTAGTATTGTTGATGGTGGAATTCGAACCTACCACCCCAAAAAAACATGGTCTGTCGACGACGCCACTTGTTAAGGTAGTAGTGTGGGGTATTATTCCGTTTGACCACGTGCGAAAGGTTAACCGAATGCTTACCCGAACTAAGCCTTAAAACACACCCCCCACAATGGCCTAGGTATGATGCACACCAAAAAAACCCTGTAAAACACCCAGAAAGAGTCATCCCTCTATAGTGCGGAAAGGTTTTTTTTTAGCTCCTCAAATTGAGGAACCGACGTTCTTTTCTGATACTTTTTTACGAACACCCTTACTTGTTGTACAAGGGGGTGGCGCGTAGAAGTTGTGTTGGTCGGATTGCGCGAACGAACGAATGCCTTCGAGGTCATGAAGTTTCGGGTGATGTTGATGTTGATGTTGATGTTGATGTTGATGTTGACCTCCTCAACCTCATGTTAGGAGCTCGGAAAATTCTTAGAATATGCTACAGCAGTAGGGGTCGGGATCCCATGAAGGCGGTGGTGTGCAATAGAGAGCAATCTGACCGCCTTATAGAGGGAAGCCGCCTTATTCAGTCCACGTTAATAAGTGCAATTAATTCCCCGGTCGCGCCACGCGATTTTGACTGCCTTGTATCGGGATACCGCCTTATATAGGGATACCGCCATATTGGGGGAACCCCGTTAGTCACAAAAATATTCTGATAAAAAAATGCTACCATTACACTACATACACCTAACCTTGCTCGCCGCTTCCTCGTCCACTTCCACGTCCACGTCCACGAGAATCCCGGCCATCGCTCTCCTCGTGGTGGTGTTGGCGCGCCGCAAGCCGGCGCTTCCCGTCGCCGATGATGCCATCGCCGATGGTGCGAACCCCGCAGCGGTGGATGTTGTTGCTCTCAGTGGATTGGCCATCAACGGCTCCATTCCAAGCGTTCTTAACAGCGCTGACACTTCTGCCGCGACGTCGGTGTTGTCGCCGTGTGCTTTGGCTGCTCTCCTCACCACGCGGTCGACACTGTTTCGAACCAGCAGCTCCGTTTTCGACACGATGGACTTCGATGGTTGCTGCGAAACAAGCAGTTTGCGCGTGGACGTGGGGATGTGGCTCCCTTTTTACCTATTGTTTGGGTGATAAGAATAGTCAGCCAATCAGCTCCAGTGTTGCGGAATGCCTTGATCCTTGTGGGATTTGCTTAGTATCTTGATTATATCTTGATTCTAGGATACATAACCAAAAAAAGCGACGGGCGCGATCCAATCAAGCGTCTTGGAAAAGCTTGAGGCAAGCAAGATCCGAGTATCTTCATGCCCCACGGTTTGTGCCTCGCAGCTTCCTGTGTTGCACTTGGAACGCATCCCCTCTTCCTACTAATACTACAACACCAGCTATTAATGCTTCATGTGGCCGGTGCCTGTCATAATATCGGCATTTTTTTTCGGCACTTTTTTTCCCTTTAGATCCCCAAGATAGCTCCCTATACTAAGTTCAAGTAAATTTGTCCACAACAATGGATTTCCAGAAGCAAACGCGTCAATTCTAGATCAAAGAGCTTAAACATACATGTTGCTACTCTGCCTGCAATACTCGTACTCTACTGTATTTTCCAGCCATTTGTCCCTGAAAACTTCGGGGGTCTCTGAAAATACTATATGTGGATAATCGGTTGTTCTCCACGACTCCTGATTGCGCTTGGAACGTAGGAACCTCGATGTGTGTTAGAGTGCGCAAGGAAGGCGGGTGGAGCGGGGGGCGGGAGGCGGCAGGGGGGCGGGGGGGGCGGGTCACCGCGAAAGAGCACATGCTGAAGACGTTCGGTGCTCGAAGAAACTCTAAAGACGAGTGGATTAATCGAACCCGCGACACATTCTTTGTTGGTTATATACATAACACTGTGTCCAACACTGTGCTACTGCTCGTCACGTGGATTTTGTATATAGCTCGGTGGGTAGTGCTATATAACCAACAACTCCGATGCCTCCCCATTTAGCAGAGTCCATAAATGCCAATAAATGGTAAAGATAACACCAGGATGGGGCCACCAGCAGGACTATTTACGCCTAGAAAAAACTCTGGGCACCCAACCACGCACGTGAACACCCCGCGTGCTGACAAAAATAACTCCGCACCTTCGATTGTTCGTCAACTCCCGCTTGCCTCGAGTAGCGCACCCCGATCCTCATCAATATGCAGCAAGTGGTTACCACCTGGGCGTGCGCGTTAAATGCATCGCACGCCTTCAATACCAGCAGAAGGACACCCGCCTCAGTTGCCACGCCACGCGCCCCTAGCCCCTTTCGGCAACCCGAAGATGTTCCGATGGTATCGGAGGTTTGCGCTTCCTCAGGCCCGCAGGTGTCAACCTCGACAGCTCTCAGCAAGCAGACCAGAGCGTGCAGAGCAACGCGATGAGCCGGGGGAGCTCGCCACCTGACATGTTTTCGGACATCATGCTGATCGGTTTCGGTGCCGCCAGAGAAAGTAAAAGACGTTTTTCCTATCGGAAACAGGCCGGTCTCTACCGAATGGGCAGTAACCGGTTTGCTTGCGCACGGTGAGATGTCGTGGTCTACCCGATTAGGACAACGTGGATTGCTTGGTTTCGCAAATTGGGAACGGGGAAATTTCGAGCGAATGTGAGTTTTGAAATCTGAAGAACGCCAAAAACAAGTACGGACTCCTTTTTTTAGTTGACTCAGGCGTTGGCCATACACACCAACGCACAGAAGTTGACGACGGTCGTCCCAAGTACCCTGCCGCGCGAGTTCCCAGCCACAGCTGCAGCACGCGGCGGTTCTTAAGTAATGATTTGGCAGTTAAGAATTTCAATCAGGCTCTAGACTAGTTACACACGAACATAAGAAAAAGATGGCCTCTTTCGTACGTAAAATGGTGTAGGATGAATACTCTCTCCTTACATCAGAATTCCAGCCTGTGGGGCGGTCAGAAGTAAGAGATTTTTGAATGGTGTCGCATACTACTGTGATGCCATCTTTCTTCGTACCGAAGAGTCAAGCAGAGGCAGGAAGGATATCCTCCTCGAAAATAATACTGCCACCCACGAAGCTAGTGTCACGTGACCATGTTGGAGAGTGGTAGTGCAACACAACCTCAGACGCGTGCTACGATGACTGATTCTACGATACCCCCCCCCAAAACCAGCGATGTACTTCACCCAACGTTTCACGGCTGCTCGATACAAGGAAGGACACTCTTGAAAACAAAGTATCCATATATGTTCTTGTTTGCAAAGGTCGGTCGATTGATGACGTCGGGGTGTCGAGGGACACCGTATTTCAGGAGATACGATCGGGAGCTGGTTTTGAAACCGCCGATTTTTCGTTAAAGAAAAGTTGGGGGGGCTACCGTAGTAAGACTCCGATAGAGATAGAGCACTTTTTTTGGCTGAATGTTTTCTGAATGACGGCGCTCCTTAACCTACTAATACTATCGTATTAGTACTATCGTCGTTTCTACGCCATTTTTGCATAATGACTCTCGTTGTGTACCCAGGCCGTGGGATTTTTCATCCAGTCTAGCAGTTTCATTTTTGTCCTTTTGAAATCAGTTTTGGGATAGAGAGAGGTCTTAAGCTGATTTCAAATTGAGGAAACCTCGGGGGAAAAAAAAAGTGGTGCAAATTCTATCGTAGCACGCGTTCGTTCTCAGCCCTAATCCATTCCCGGGGCATACACACCTGTTGACAACTTTCGAGCGTTCCGACGGTTCTCCTCCGGCTGCCATTTGATCACCCTCCCCTCCACTAGACCCAGCGTGTTTCTCAACGCCCTCAAAAGTAGACGGTGGTATACTCTCGAGCGCGCGGCGAGCATGTTCGGGCCACCGTGGCTGCCATTCCGAGCGTATCGATTTTAGCACCCTGGAGGGGTGATCCTTAGGTCTCACCCAGGTCATGCTACGAGATAGCCCTGGCAGCATTTTGGCTGCGGCAGCGGTGGTGGTGGTGGTGCTGTCGCTTTGCCTGCGTTCTTTCAGCTGGTCTTTCTTAAACAGGCCTTCCGTAAACGTTGTTTCTTTAAACGGGTTCTCCTGAAGCGGATTTTCCGTAAATTGACCTGAGGATAGTGACCAGTCCTTGGGCTTTTTGCCGTGCAGGTCGGATAACCCTGCTGAGATCGTCGCGCTCGTCTTGCTTCGAAGGGCGATTGTGTTGGCCACGTTGTTCCCACCAGCGTCGTCTGCGGCGTACACGCGGTAAATATATATATACAAAGATGGGGGGGTCATGTAATTAGTCTAATTAAGTAAACTTGGGCTTAATTATAGGACATCAGTTAGTTTAGGGGTACGGGGGAAAAAAAAAATATTGCCAGGGTATACTTCGAAACAAAACTATAAAATGTGTACCGTGGAATACAGCTCATATAGGGGAAGGGTGCAATTCAATCACTTCATACTTGTTCAAGACATTTACATTACTTTATTATACTGTTAGCATGTTCCTTGACCACCTTGTCACCTGCGCGTGCTTTCCGCTCAGTCACCCCGTCAGAGTCCAGGACGTCGCCCAACCCGTCCACATCTTCACCATCCCCTCTATCCTCCATGGCCCATCGAAGCAGCACCACCGACGCTGTCGCCGTCGCCACCTCCTCCCTTTGCTCTACTTCTCTCCCTCGCGCACCGGTCGTGCGCCCCACAAGATCCCAATAACTATTTCCCACGCTAATGTCGTTCTCGTTGCGTGCGCCCGCGGCATGAAGCGGTGTCGGCTTAGCTCGCCTCAGAGATGATTTTCGCGACCCCCGCCGAGGTGGCCCTGTCGCTATCCCCGAGCGTGGACCTCTTACCCTCGGCAAGGGCTGGACTCGAGCGTGTGCCAACGCCTCTTCTGCCGCTTGTCGCTTGCTCGAGTCATGAGAGCCGAGATCGGCCCACGGCATGCCCTCGCGGATCCAGCGTTCTTTCTCCACCTCGAAGCGGGAGACAACGCCGATGTCTGCAGGGCCACTTTTAAATGGCTGTTTGTTTTCGCCGATAGGACGTAAAACCTCGTTAGCCGCCGCTGGTGGTGCCACGGCACCCGCTGCACTCGTGACCGTCACTCCCGCCCTTGGGTGTCCTTTCTTCGCAGTTTCCGACGTCTTGGAAAATTCGGCTGGAAAGTTCGTGGAAAGTTCGGCTGGAAAGTTCGTGGAAAGTTCGGCTGGAAAGTTCGTGGAATTTTCGGCGCTTTCTTGGATTCGGAGAGCTTGGAGCGAATCGTCGAAGAAACCTTTCGGGTAGCACAGCCTGATGGCTCCGAAAGCGTGGTACTGTTGGCGGTTAAGCACATGTGAGAGGGAAGAGACATTTAGGGATCGATTAGGTAATGAGGTGCATCATCGAAAATTTCAGGCTGTTTTTTCAATGCAGTGCCAAATATTATTCTGAACACGATCAAAACAGAGCGTACACGAGCCAGACGTATTCCGAGCGTTGCAGGAAGGAGGAAAAAAAAATGGAAAGGGTTGTGTATTCTTAATCTCTTTCGTTTGGCAACGGATCGATTGCGAAATGGCTCGTGCTTCAACCTAAACTCCGACACCGGAATGCCTACGATCGAGAGGTTCGCTTCGGGGGCCTTCAATTTGACCAGCTGCAATAAACCGATATGACATGAATATCCGGAGTGTCGGAAAAACGGCGCACTGCCACTTGGCCGGCGATTCAACATTGCGTGACACTAAGGTAAACGACCCCTATGGACGAAAATATAAAGACGGCTTGTCGTCGAAAGCTAGTACCCAAGCGGTTACTTCATTTACGTCTAGAATGATATTCGCGACCGCGCAACAAACGCTCCATGCAAGTACGGGCGGTATTCACCGTCGCCTCGTCTCCGGCGATGGTCCGTCGAGGTTGTATATGTACTCCCAAGCAATCTTCTCGCCGGTCTTCTCGCCTACTTCAGGCAGTAGGCGGGCGGCTGCTAGGGCTTCGGCTAAGAGGGGAATGAATGAATCCCACATCTCGGAGCTTGATAGCAGGGTTTCTCCGTATATACATGCTCTGGGAGTACCCTGTGGTATGGCCTAAACAATCGGATTGGGTACTGGAGGGTATCCCAAACTTTACCCGGAAATATTGCACTCATGTGATGACCCGCGGACTGAACTCAAGGCGAATAAGGTGAAAGGACGGCTTCCCCCATCAAGGCGGTCATATTGCTCCGGCACACCTCCGAACGAACGCATGGTACGATAGAGGAATACTTTTTTTTGGCTAGTTTTTTTTATGAACTTTTAGGACGGGGCCTCCTTATCCCAAAATCGTCGGGAAAAAAATAAATAATGGGCAATTTTTTTGCATGATTCTCTCGTTCTGTACCTAGGCCCCGGGATGGTTTATCCGGGATTGATCAAAGCACTTTTTTTTTACTTTTTTTCAAATTATTTTTTTTTGGTTAAGAAGAAGGACATGTATGTCTTAAGAAAGGTCTTAACCTCCGAAAGTGAGGAACCTCAGAAAAAATGTGGTTCGCCTCTATCGTGGAACGCGTCTCCGCCTTAATGAGAGACCCATATCGTACCCCAGTAATATGCTCTACCCTACTTAAAACAAACCCTTTGTATACTCACTAGCAATCTTCTCGGTCTTCTGGCCCCCTTTTGACCGTAAGCGGCGGCGGCTAGGGCTTCGGCTAGGAGGGGGATTGCCCCCACATCTCGGAGGTTGCTAGCGATTGCTTCTCCTTGGTACGCGGCCTTGTGCAAGAGGCGCGCAGCGTGGAGCTGTATAACGTCACGCCACGTCACGTCAGTCGGGACAAAACAGTGTCACGTCAGTCGTACTAAACAGCGTCACGCCAGTTGGACAATAACCAGCGTCACGTCGGTCGGACAACATAGCGCCAGGTCAGCCGGACAAAACAGCGTCACATCAGTGCGACAAACAAACAACGTTAGACCACGTCACGTCAATCGCACACATAGCGTCACGTCAGACGGACAAAATAGCAAGGACGACGAAAAAAATTGACACGGTGAACGGCTTAGTGTATTATCGGGCTATTTTGTTTTATTCTGGGAATTGATTTATTTTTTGCTGGGGTATGATGTTTCTAGCACTCCAGAGTCATTGAAACCTAACTGCCTTGTTGTGACCGCAGACCAATAGATTGTGGCGATGAGCTACTTCTGACTGTGAGAAAAAACAACAGCAGCGTGCAGTGCCGCGTGCAGTGCGCAGTCTTACGCAGGTCGGCTGGGGGGGTTGATAGGAAAGGTCGCGAAGTTTGATAGCTAACAGCTCATGACGGCGACTGCTGGAACTTGTGGACAATTCATTTGTGTTTTGCGCGAAGAAGTGCAATATATGCTACTGCTGTACCGATACATCGAAACGCAGACAAGTACTGCGGGCGGCGGAAATCGTTTTCTAACCATTTCCTTAATCACAGACATGCATCACGACGCATGCTGAGGTAGAGAGGTGCACCATTCAAGTTGTTTTCATGAGGCTCCACATCTCCCCCAAAAGCAAAATTGGACATAAATGAAAGTACTGCCCGATGAGCAATCCCATGGCCGAGCTATACAACGAAGCAATATTGGGCACCAAAAAAAAAACAGAACGGAATTGCGACCATTTTGAGGTAAGGAACGTCGTCGACCGGAATCTGAAACTGGTTCAGCCAAAAAAGCGTCACCTCTATCCTAGCTCGCGTCTCACACACGCAGCTTGCGCGAAGTTGATTGCTCTATCGACCACTCAACCAGTTGAACTCACAGCCGCAGCATTAGAAGTACTTTTTATAAGATCAATCACAGGCACACGATTGTTTTGAAAGTCAGCAGGTGCAAACCTCTCACCGCCACCACACCGTCAGTGACGTGCCTCTGTAAGGCCGCCACTACGTTCACGTAAAACTCGTGAGCGTTAAGAAACGACCGCCCTGGAGCCTCCATGCTAGCCACATGCCCCAGTAACGCAAGGGTGTCACGCGTCAGCTTCACGTCCTCCGGGAACTGGCTCATTCCCTGCACAGATAGCCGGAACACCATGCACACCACCAACCAGGAGGTTAGCCCTCTTGGAAGCCATCCTCTAACCTCTAAGGGAACCATCCAACAAGGAAGGGGTTGCGTTCGCACTTTTTGAACCAGAACGTTCTGACAATTCTGACCTTCTGACCGGTTGAGCTCCTCAAGCATGCATGTTAAGGTATTAGTGGGGTATTAGTCCGTTTGACCACTTGCAAAAGGTTAATCGATAGCTTACCCAGACTAAGCCTTATAACACTTTCCCCCCCTGAATCGGCGGGATAGCAGGCCGGCCGGATATACGGCGGACCTGTCAATATCCAAGCCGTTTCATTTCCTGGGCATACCGTGGAGAGTATTTTTCAAGTTCGACATGGGCAAAGTCTGAAAAAGTTTAATATATAATGTATATGGTGGATGTGGGGCTTGAACCCACGACCCAAAAAACCCATGGCCTGTGGACGATGCCATTGTTAAGGTATTAGTAGGGTATTAGATCGTTTGGCCACTTGCAAAAGGTTAACCAACAGCTTACCCAAATTAAGCCTTTCAACACGCACCACCAGGTATCGGTGGCCAGTATGGTAATCTTTCGAGAGTATCATACTACTTACTTGTTTTAGAAGTATTGGCCGTAGCAACGTTGGTCCGGACTTGCGCGAACGAACGCCTCCTTCGAAGTCATGTTTTGGGTGAGATATGAATAATTGAGCTCTCCCCGCGACGTGTTAGGGGCTCAGAAACTTCTTGGAATCTGTCGCACCCCACCCCTCCCTACGGTGGGATATGGCTCTTTCTTGCTACCGTCTTATTATCCTGGCCGAGAAAGCGACGGTATACGAAGAGGTGAAGTGCACCCTTTTTCTTCTGAGGTTACTCCTTACTACTTGAGGAGGTCTAAACACATGATTACACACAGTACAACGAAATTGTTCCATAAAAAGGAGTGAAATGTTTCGACGATGTTGGGTGAAGCAGGGCTAAGGGGCGCCCCGTCATTCACAATACAAGACGTTCCAGCCGAAAGAGGTACCGTACCTTAATAATACCTCGTACGTTCGTAGCGCGCGTGGCGATCCTATCTCAAGCGTCTACCAATAAGAAGACCTTGCAGTCAGTAGGAATATCCCCATGCACTACCACCGGCCTTTCTCATAATAATGATAGCGTATTGAGAACGAGGGAGCCAAGGGCAACAATGGAGCACAGTCTGTACGTAGATATAGCTTTTAATCAGGAAGTATAGGCACAGAAGAAGGGAGATAGACTTTTGGCATAGGTTGCCTTGATATTTCCAAGGTTTTCTATTGGAAATGTTATGCGTGAGTGGTCAACGTCGAAGGTCATACCGCACATACAAAGTTGTCGGATGGCCCGCGCACGAATAAGAAGAAACACTAGACTAGCCCCACAAGAAACTGAGTCTGAAAATCAAGGGGGAACAATAAAATCGACAGATATTAACAGCTAGCTGTGTTACAGTAAGAAGTCGATGAAATTCGAAGAACATGAAAAATATTAGCAAAACGGGAGTGTGAACCCTAGTCTATTCTGCTCCATAAAAATGAAGGCACACATGTACCGAGGGGGGGGAGGAAGCACTGCCTTACTAGTCTAGTCTATAGACTACTTGGTGTCCTTTCTAACTTTTACCTCCATCAATAAGGGCGTCAGTCCTAGTCCCGGGATCTCCTGATTTGCCCACACAGTTCCGCTGCTGCTGCTGCTGATGCCGAGAGACGCTCTCTCTTCGTCTTTCCTTGCTTGTCGATCAGCGACCGCCCCCCGTATCTGAGGCCAGCATCATCAGTGGTTGGAAAAACATGTGGAAGTAGTTGCATATATTATATCGGGGTGCAATTAAATAATTTCCACATCCGAGGAGCGCACAAAATACATACATACATAATACGTACATACATACACATACATACATACATACATACATACATACATACATACATACGTACATGCATACGTACATACATACTCGTACTTAAAGTAAGCACAGGGGGAACGGTTAACGTTTATTAATTCATCCGATAATAATTGATGGACATTTCGAGAAATCCTCTTACTTTCCACCCCCGAGGGGGGCGATATCAAAGAAAGCTCATTATTAAGCGGAAAGTGGGCAAATAGTCTAATGGAGTTAGTGACTTTTTGCGCGGGTTTTCCCTTTTGTTTCCGAGATCTTCTTTCGGGAATGCTATGAGTGATTGGTCGACGTTGAAGCTCATACTGCACATGTCATACATGATGGGTGCCAAACACAATAATAATGTCATATATAGCTAATGTCAGAAATGCCCACCGCAAAAAACAAGCCACGAAGCCACTATTTACATGTCATGTGACCGCTCAATGACTGCCATAAAAAAGCTAAAAACATCCATCCGTCGGGTTTTCCAGTCAGTGACAACCCTGTCCGAATTCAACACTCTCGAGCGTAAGTCCGCACACTGCAGAACAAAATTCAACAACGAAAATGTCAAGCATACTACGAATTCATCGTGCTTGTTGTCGGGAAGAGCGCGTACACGCAGATAAACGCAGGCGACGTAGTATGTATGTAGCCGAACCAAGAGTCCACGGCGAACGAAAGACCACGCGAAATACACTAATTCCCACGGCAGCATAAGACAAAGCTCACAGCCATAGACCACCCGAACGATGCTATTTGACGACGCATGCGACTACAATACAGTAGAGGCGCACTTATTCCCTTCCGAGGGTGATTGTTGCTTGAAGCTCTCTGTATACCCCACCCGAAAAACCGATTTGGAGAGAAAAAGAAAGCGGCACCTGCGCCATGAAAAACATATAAAATTATGGCCCAGGTATACAATGAAAAACATTCCGAGAAAAAAAAACGATCAAATTCCGACGATTTTGGGTTAAGGACAAAAAAAAAAAAAAAAAAATCTTCAGACGAAAATCGCCATCTCTACCGTAAGATGCACCCGACGGTGCATAAGGAAGGGAGAAAGTAGGCGCGCGTAGCAAGCCGTCATCCCCTGTGCAGTCGTTTATTTTCTTTACTCTCTTGCTCCCGAAAACAGTTACTGGAATGAAAGTATAAGTTCCCTTAGCGCTGGTTTTCGACCTCCTGTGCACTGCACACACCTCCTGCCCCACCCCCGCTCTTCCAACGACGACGAGCTTCCGGCGTAATATGTCCAGCGTCTTCTCCGCGTTTGAGAGCCGCGTTCTTCCCTCCACCAGTTCTTCGTCCCTTACCGCCGCCTGCAGGATAAACAAAAAGTAAGTGGCATGCTTAAACAGTCGTCTAGTTGCACTAGACGCGGACAGTAGTTTTTTTTACTTGATCGTAGTATGGCTAATTGCAAAACAACAAGTAAGGAACGAAACGAACCTTCTATTTAAGAAGAGCGAGCTTCCGGCGCAAAAAGTCTAGCGTTTTCCCCCCCCCTGCGACAGCAAAAAGCCGATTTTTTATTTCTTCCGGACGGTCGGCCCTCACTGCTTTGTTCCATCATACCGCCGCCCGCAGAACGAAAGACGCACGCAACGAACGGTGGAAGCACACGCCGTTTTTTTTTTTTGTGTGGCTCACCCGAAAGCAAAACTTTTGCAGAAAAAAGTAAAACTGCAAAGCTCTCGGTCGCATGATGAACAATCTCATGGCGAAAAAGTAGTAGTATCTTCTAAGACGCGTTGCTACGATAAAGGAGCTCACCAGATTTTTTCTGGGGCGCACCAGTTTAGGAGCTTAAGATCACTCTCCCAAAAGCTGATTTGGAGAAGAAAACTAAAACTGATACATACCCCGGATGAAACATCTCATGGCCTAGGTACACAACGAGAATCGTGAACAAAGCAAAAATTAATTAATAATTGTCGTTTTTCCGACGATTTTTGGTCAAGGCAACTCTAGCGTAGCACGCGTCCTAAACCAAACGAACCTCCGACGACGTTAGGGCTGAGGAGGATCTGTCATTCAGAAAACGTTTCAGTCTTAAACTGCTACCTGTACAGTTGCACGCGTGGAAAGCGGTGCGATTTTGTCACCGGAATCTGGCTAGGACAGGGGGGGTTGACCTCATTTTCACACCCGGGTTCAGGCCACTGTTACAAACATTAATCGAACATGTCGAGAGACGGCACTTTGATCCCTTGACCGACCCGGCAATTTTCCAATAATGTACCTTGGCTGACGCCAAACTGCTAGGTTTTAGTGTGGAAGATATCATCGGGAGACGGCACCGTCAGCCCTTGACCGGCGGCAATTTTTCAATGACCTACCTTGACTGATGCCAAACTAGGTTTTAGTGTGGAACGATCGGCTTTGCACCCATGACCACTCTACGTTTTTCCTTGGCTGCCCACGTCCTGACCTCTTTGACGCTAACAGTACGAACGACCCCCCACCTCGTCTAACCCATTCAGAACCCCAAATCCTCCCTGTACTGATTCCAAGTAAGTTGTCCCCAAAGACGGCTTTACAGCTGTACAGGTGTTAATAGCGCTAGCACAAACGACACGTGTTACGCTAGGAGGTGCAACACTTTTCAGTCGTTCTGCGGTAGCCCCCCCAGACTAACGAAATCGCCGGTTTTGAAACCAGCGCTCTCCCGGCCGTATCTCCTGAAATACGGTGTCTCTTGCCATCCCGACGTCATCGTTCGACATTCCTTTTGCAAAACAAGCAAACACGAGTAGCACTTTTTTTTTCTTTTCCATGGCATATCCTTCCTCGTGTGTCGAACGGCCATGAAACGTTCGTTAAAGAAAATCCCTGGTTTCTTTCGGCGGGGAGGCTGTCGTAGAATCAGTCCTTTCTTTTTGCACCTCCCTTGAAAACTTTTTTTTGACTAAGCCGACAGTGTAGCTCGAAAAATAGAACAGGCTCATGGCCTATGGGGTGAACGTTCGCGCGAGAGGCCTAGAGTCGCTGAGATTTAAGAGCCCCCCTTGGTAATAGAGGTGTTAAGGTGTACCGCTTTTTGGCAAACGTATTGTGAATAACGACTGGGCTCCTTGACTTATTATATACCAGGTACCTGGTAATTGACTAAATAATCGTCCTATTTCAAGATAAAATTGTCTAAATGCCTTTAATTTCTCGTTTGGAAAAATTATTGATTTTGGATACCTGGGCCATGGGTTTCTTCATCGGATTGCACTTTCTGCTTGCTCAAAATCAGGTTTTGGGTGAGGTATGGTCCGGAAAAAACAAACGTACTCCTCCACTGTCAGCCAGCTATCAGCCCTTTCGGGATCCAGCTTTGTCCAGGAAAGCGGTGGTAAAGGAACGCCTGCTGCTAGCTAACGTCGTTTCGGTGACCACAAGGTCGACATTTCGCTAGGGTGCCTCCCTGTGAAGTCCAATTCTTCGGGATCGCCAGGCTATCTATAGGGGTAGAGGTGTTGTAAGGCTTAGTTTGGGTAAGCTATTGGTTAACCTTTTGCAAGTAGTCAAACGAACTAATACCCCACTAATTCCTGAACAGAGAGGAGAGATGGGGTGCTCATTCGTTTGTTGCCTCACTTAGTCAGTTGATCGTTGACAAACGCATACCTTTCGAGACGGAGGGAGCACCGCCGTGCCTGCACTCCTATTAGACACATCTCCAACATTTTTGGGCTTTCAACATTTGCTTTTCTTTCTTTTATGTTGCATTAAAAAAAAGGCGCTTGACAAGCATTATTATCCCCTAGGGAGAAGACAGTCACACCCCACGACGCCAGGCACACCGCATGTGACCAAAAATGAAGGCATTGTGCAACAGTCCAACAGTACAACAAGAGCACAATGTGTGTCTTTAGTCATCCCACGGGACGAGCGTTACGACAGAGGTAGCACTTTTTGGCTGAACTATGTTCTTATGAACCACGGGGCTTCTTAAGCCACAGACAACCCTTGGAATCTCATTCTTGTTCTTCTACTGAAATACTATGCGAGCTGAATCACCTACTAGAGGTTCTTCTCATCATCATCTGGGATTTTTCATCAGGTGTGATAGCGCTTGTATTGTTGTCAAAAGAAGTTTTGGACCTAGGGGTATTGTAGGGTACTATTATTATAGTATGAATAGGGTATTGTAGGGTATTATAGGGCATTGAAGGGTATTAAAGGGCACTCTATAGGGTATTATAGGGTATTGAAGGGTATTATATAGGGCATTAAATGGTATTATAGGGTATTATATCGGGTATTATAGGCCATTATAGGGTATTATAGGGTACTATACGGTATTATAGGGTATTGTAGGGTATTATAGGGTATTGTAGGGCATCATAAGGGTATCATAGGGTATGTATTATAATGTATAGACCTCTTCAAGCGAGGAGCTTCATGAAAAAGAACCCGATAGATGGTGCTCTCCTATCGGGTAGGCGCAGGTATAGTATAGTTACAAAGCAATTGGATGTCAGTCAACGAGGGAAGAAAGGGCTGAAGTCTTCTTGCGATAAAAATGAATGCACGTACCGTAGCAGCGTGTTGGTTTATGCCTGTGCACAAGTCTGATTTTACTAGATGGTATTTTGGTGTATGTGATGGTAGCATCTTCGGAGATGCGGGGGAACCTATGGCTGACCGAACGGATATAATAAAATACATAAGTGGTCCCCTGATCCTATGATTAGGGTCACCACGTGAGGGAGCGGGAAAGCCCCTGAGCGGCACTTCCGTCTTTTCAGTACTTTCATAAACATTTTCTACTTCTTCTCTCTTCCCCGCCCGACGGCTTTCCGGATTTCGGGACTTCTGTCTCCGCGAGTGAGCCAGCCATGCGTCTAACACCCGTGTACGTGGCTGGTCAAACACACAAGTATAAGGATCGGTCCAGATTACTCATGCATAGGGTGAGCGCAAGGCAACATGGAGGCAACAATTCTCGACTCGGCGCAGTTCGCATACCTATCGGACGAATACTGGGAGAAGCTGAGGGCGCATTGGGCAGCAACTATGGTAGTCGCGCTAAAAGCTGAAGGCGCTTGCGAAGAACAAGCCAGGAGGGAAGAAGAGGAATTAGGTGACTATGCCCAGGGAAACAGACCCAGGAGCAGCACAATTCCCCCCATAGAGCTACTTCTGCAGGCAAGGGGCAAGGCATTACCACAGGCATCTGGACCACTCCCCCTCATCGTAACTCGCGAGGAACGCGACGCGTACAAAAAACGATCAAGTCGGCCCTGACCGTCGAAAGATAAATTGTTGATGTTCAGGAGTTGACACGAAAGGTCGTCAATGCTCTCAGAAGTATCAAGAGCGGTAAACCATCGTCGGGAGCATCGGCCGAGCGGATCGATACCGTGTTTTGCAAAGAGTCGCTGGATGAGCTTACGATTTGGCACCGGGAGCAGCACCTCATGGCGCAAACGTACTGGGCAGCGGGGTTAAGGGGTGAGGTCGAGAATAGCATTTCTAAGGGTTACAATCTCTGCGAGGGGATGGCGCTGAGGGTGGTTGTAGCTAAGGAATTGGTTGGTAATGGTGGAAATGACGAAGAGGAGGGGCGAGAGCGAGTTGATTTTTGGGACGAAAAGGACGTGAACGAACAACAATGGTAGACCGAGCTGGTCTTGGCGCAGTCGAGTGTGGAAGATCCACTGCGGCAGCAGCCGCAGCCGCAGCAGCCACACCTACCTAGTGCTGCCGCCTCGAACCCTTGGCCACCCGCGAAGGCGCCGCTACCGCCGCAGCAGTCGGTGGCAGCGCAGCCGTTTCCTCTGCTGTCGTCACCGGAGGAAGTTGGCGGAGATGAGCACGAAGAGGTCGTGGTATCTAAAAACATGGTGGTTGAGGTTGGAAGAGTGATGGCGCGTGATGGGGGAAACGGGATGGTAAGGTATATGCAGATGAACAATCGGAAAGAGCTGATTCAGCAGCAGCCGCAGCAGCAGCAGCCACACCTACCTGGTGCTGCCGCCCCGGACCCGTGGCCACCCCCATTGTCAGCAGATCTTGATGAGAGCAACAGCAACGAGCGGGAGATCCGAAGGCATGATTTTCTTGTTTTTGTTTTGGGAGGCAGAGCAACAGCAGGGTCGGTTGCGTTTGGAAAATGAAAAGCGAAGGGAGGTCAGAGCGATCGCGAGCAAGCGATTGGAAGCGAGAAGGCATTGGCACTGGTTGGTCCTTCAGCATCTTCGGGGGTTGGGGGCACGAGACGCCCGCTCGGCGCCTTACCCGTCCGAGGAGAGTGCGCGTTCACGAAGAGAGATCACGGTATTGATAGATGTTCGGCTTCTTCGCGGGGCCTGGGGAGGAGCATGGGCGGCGGAGAAGGCGCTGTCCGCTGGCGTCTTGGTCCCCATGCCGGGGATATAGTGTAGAAGGGGTAGTGCTTGCGGACAATGGCTTCCCGCCCGTCGTGAGCGACGTAGTACCTGCCGATTCAAGTTTTCCGCCCGCCTAGTACCTGCGGTTTCTGGTGCCCCCCTCCCGGCTTCAGGTGAAGCACGCGTCGGACCGTCGGTGCAGTGCGCCCATAAGGCGTTTACTGTGAGTCCCTTCAGAGTAGAACCAGGAACCATAAGAATTAGACCTCTTGCCGCTGCCCCGGGCGTGCAGAAGACACACATGAGCTTGTTCACGGATACTAGACTAGTGGATAGTCAAGATGACACTTGTGTACACGGAATTTTTCCCTGCCCCCTTAATGCTGCGGCAGCACAAGCTCTTTCAGAGACGGATTGGGATGAACTTCACGTTAGAAACGTAGGCATGACTGCTGCTGCTGTACTCGCTCCGGGCAGACCCCATTTGCCGTTGGAAAACTCCCAAGAGTATAGACATTAACCACTCTCCCGCCTCCTCCGGCCACTTGAATGCACGCTTGTTGAGGAAAACGGCTCCGCAGCATGGTGTGACCTTGACGGGAGTGCTGCAGCCGTGTGGTGGGTGTTTGGAGGCAAAGGAGATGCGGGCTCGGGTGCCGCGGAGGACGACATTGCGCGCGGGGAAGCCTATGGAGACGGTTCATATCGACCTGGCTGGCCCCTACGAGACGTCCGTGGGCGGGTCCGTCTACCTGGTCATGATCGTCGACAGCGCCTCGAGCTGGATGCTACGGGATGGGATATAAATCAGAGACCATCACGTACGTGCGGGAGTTTGTCGCCGACATGAAAAGCTGGGGGCGGCCGCACTGCTTCCGTACGGACAACGGTGGAGAACTCACCAGCCACGACTACGTGGAGTTTTTGCGACTCCGCGGGCATCCGCCGTGAATACACGGTCCCGGGGAAGCCGCAACAGACGGCGGTTGTCGAAAGCGCGATCTGGCGAGCCATGAAGGGTGGTCATGCGACCCGTCGCGAGATCCGACGGATTTTTGCCGGCGTCGACCTGGGGTGCATCCCCAATATCGGCGCCAACGGTAACCGTCTGTGGCTGGAAGCTGTTCTTTAGGCTGCAGACAGCTTTAATCGATCGGCGACCAAGGCCAACACCGGATGGCGTTCGCCGTACGAGGTTTTCTTCTTGCGACTACCGGTCCTGCAGGTGGTGCCGTTCTTTCAGGAGGGCATGATGAGGGTGGACTGCAGCACTAAATCCGACGTCCAATCGGTGTTGTGCTATTTTTTTAACACCGGCTACAACCACCCCTCGAGATCGAACATTTCGTCAAAAAGCTAATCTTTGCAAGCTATGTGTGATACTCCGATCGCGCGTATTGCTGGGTGTGTATCCTCATTAAGGATATAGGTCGGCAACTCCCCTTGGACTACACGATGTAGCTTGCACCAGGGTCAACAGGGTGATGTTAGTCAGTCTGTGCGCGGAAACTATAACACCGGTTTTTGAGGGGGACAAAATCTAACAGCTGTGGAAGGAAATGCATCAGTTTATCAAATGTATATGTCACCTCAAATTATCATACTCCCAAGCCTTCAATCAAGCAAGTTCAATGCTGAAATCATGATAAAAAATACCAGGTATCAAATTTCGTCGTCCACTACTCGAAAATAACCCATACTGCTGCTCTCCCAAATTAAGATGCTTCCAAACCTTCGATCACGCAAAAATCTGGTGGTATTATAGATACTCTTGTTTTCAACATGCCCCAGGCAAAATAAAAAATAGCATAACTATTAGTATCAACGCAGACCCGAGTTCGATTCTCGGACATTGATATCCCGGCGAGAGATCCAGCACATGACATAGTGAATCCTACACCCCCCCTGCTCGTGACAACTGTCATGACAAATGCTCATCACTCCATCCCAGATTAATGCAAACTCCAAAGTAGATCCTCGAATTAAAACAAAGTGTAAGGGCATTGCCTCCAACTACTATTTCATGATCTTAAAATAAAACCAGCTAAGATATAACTCCTCCACTCCGGAGTCAAGCCACATTTTGCCCAACCAGTTCCGCTCTGATTTAGTCGATACCAGGCTCTCAACACACGTTGGTACATATTACAGGACAGTTTGATTAGGACATGTGCTTCAACTATGGAAGCCAGCAACTATCATACACAAAGCAAACATATAGTCTATGTCCTTTCTCAAATTATTTTTTTCATCAAGCATCTTATCAGCGGTTTCCGTTACGATTACTGCGGTTCGATTCCGCTACCTACGGCGCTGGGTATCAATATTCGGGTTTTTGGAGCAGAGGCAGTAGAATATTGTTTTGAAATTGACATTGATTTAATATTTGAGGCATGCACCTTGTTTGAATAAGCAAGGTTTGCATGGTGGTGCGCTTTGGATGAACATTATCATGATGACGTGCACACGGGCAGGGGGAATGTTGTTTATGCCTGCGTACAAGTCTGATTTACTATGTATATGTGGTATTTAGTGTATGTGATGGTAGCATTTTCGGAGATGCGGGGGAACCTATGGTTTTCCGAACGGACACAATTAAAAAAAAAGTGGTCCCTAATCCCATGATTAGGGTCACCACGTGTGTGAGCGGGAGTGGGAAAAGCCCCTGAGTGGCACTTTTTCCTTTTCAGTGTACTTGAATATATATTTTTTCTACTTCTTCTCTCTTCCCCGCTCGATAGCTCTCCGGATTTCGTAACTTCTGCCTCCGTGAGTGAGCCAGCAATGCGTCTAACACCCGTGTACGTGGACGGCCCAACACAGCGTGGAAGGGGGAGAAGAGCCTGCGTAGTGACCCTCTGGATCTGAGTTACGTCCAGGGACGGAGAAATTGAAAGGAAATAAGTACGAAAATAGTATATGAGATGAGCCAAAAATAAGCAAATAAATCGGGGCAGTGCGTCCGAGCGATTCCCATATATGTATCCTCTTCTGTTGCTCGCCGGACACACTCCTTATCCCGGCAGACATGGGCTAATCATCTTGGATTTTGCTAGACGTTTGTTGTCCTTCTAAGAGCCATTTTGGCCAAATTTTCATTTTGGCGATGATCATTGTTGGCACCTGATGTCAGTTGTTGTCGAGAAGGTTGGGTGTACAAAATACAGCCCAACACAGCGGGAAATGTTTTTCGCGTCGAAAACTACAACGGTTGTTGCTGTTGTTATTGTTGTTGTTGTTGTTCTCACATTAACTCGCATAATCAAGTCCGTGGTCACAGGACAGGCTCCAGTCACTCTGGAGCTGAGGAATACCCCAGAGGGAAAAACACAAACAACCCAAGGTGGTACACGCATATATCACAGCTGACGCAATTCATGCCTCCACCAGAATAATATAAAAGTGAAATGGGGAGTCAGTCTACGATGTGCCAGGTCCATACCGGTGCATACGTCTAATTACTCGCGCTTGGAAAGACCGACTATACCGCTTGCCACCCAAGAAAGACCACGTATATATTACACGTAGTATCTATCACTACGCATACGCACGAAAGACGCAAGACAATTGGAAAAAAGAAACGAAGAACAAATAAGAAGAGAAAGGAAATAAAAGAAAAGAGAAGAAAGCGAACAAAAAAAACGAAAAAAGAAAGGAAAGAAAATAAAAGACAAGAAAAACAAGAAAATACAAGACAAGAAGAGGAAGCAAGAAAAGGAAAAGAGAAAAAAAATGTCATACTAGCAGACCCTAGGAACTGACTAAAGACGGCATTGGGCTCATACAGGGTATAAAGTGCATCATCAATGGCACTGAGGAGAGAACGCAACATGGCGAAGAAGTTAGGGCAGTCTTACGCTATCTTGTGACGGCCATTGGAAGGCCCACAACTTTCAAGAAGATGATGGCCAGACCCAGACCTCTTCCCCATCCCCCCCCCTCTCCCCCCCCACGTTCCCCCTCCCCCCGGCCGCTTAGAGATGCCGACGGTGGATGGCGCTGCCGCAGCCTTTGCGCGTCGCTCTGCAGCTTTGCGTCTCTCCGTTTCATGCCAATTCGGCATGAACAACTTGGCTTCCTCCCTACTCGTCGAAACCATCTGCCAGCCTTCTGAGCAGCCTTTCGCCACCCTTCGAATTTAATTCCAAAGACCGACATATCCTCCTTCGTCAGATGAGCCCTCCAGTCTTTCTCTTGCCCCCCTGAGTAGCCCTTACCCCCAACAAGCTCCCCAAACATCACCCTCTGCGGAAGACGCTCCTCCCTCATACGTGCTACGAATCCCGCAAACAATATCCTCCGTTTGCGCACTCTCTCCTCTATGCTCTCGGAAGCTGTCTTGGCAAGCGCGTCGCTGTACGATAGGGTGTTGTTGTCGCGCTCCCGTTTCCGCCATCCGAGGCATCGGAGGAGCATGGAGTGGTGAACCCGTCGTAGCCTGTCATGACCAGGCTTCTTCGGGCTCCACGTCATGCAACCGTAAAAAAGTGTCTCGACCACCTCAGAATTCAGCAACCGCACCTTCAACCGTAAGCGCACACCCGGTCGATCATAGATTTCCATCTTGTACCGCTGGAAGCACGCCCAGGCCCTCTGAAGACGCCGCGCTATTTCAATGCTAAGGTCTTTGTCTGTGGTGATATCCCCGCCCAAGTACACAAACTCGATTGTTTGTTTGTATACCTGGCTGGCTGCATTGATTGTGAAGGACACCTTCCCCCCGCCTTTGTTTTCCAGGCACATTATCTCCGTTTTTGCTTGGGATACCGTAAGCCCAAACGACGAGCACGCAGTCACAATCACCGTCATCATCCTCTCCAGTCCTTCTGATGATCGCGATACGATGCCCGCATCGGCTGCGTACAGCATACCCCACAATCTCTGCACCTCCTCCTCCTCCTCCCCCCCACGCCCGTCGACTTTGCCTGTGCGTGAAATGCCCTTATTCTCGCCTTCCTCCTTCTTTCGTTGGAGCTGCACCATGTTGTCCGTGATGGCTGCATCAGCGAGGAAGCGTTTCTCGGCCACAAGCAGTACCGCGGTGAACACCATGTTGAACAATAGTGGTGCGAGCACGCATCCTTGCCTGAGACCTTGCCCCACGTCGAACTTATCCGAGCACTTTCCATCATCCGACCGCACGCATGCTTACATACCGTCGTGGAATTGGCGGATGACGACGAGCATTCTCAGTGGCACGCCAAAACGAGCAAGGACATCCCACAGAAGGGCGGTCGACGGAGTCGTATGCTTTGGTGAGGTCGATAAAGCACAAGTACAAGGAGGTGTCCTTCTTCCGCGCCAGTTCCTGCAGTCGTCGTACTACGAACATCATGTCAACCGTCGAGAGTTGAGGTCTGAACTCACACTGCTCCTCCGGCAGAATGTTCTCGCGTTCGCAATAGTCACTCAGGCGACCCGCGATGACTTTGAGGAGTACTTTGCCGGCGTGAGCCACGAGGGAGATGCCACGATAATGGCCACACTCAGTCCGATCTTTCTTCTCGTGAAGCACCATAATCGTTGCATTTTTCCATTGTTGCGGTACGCCACCTCCCCTCCACACAGTGACGATGATATCGTGGAACGTTCCGAGGGTGTTCAATTCTCCTTCGTCAGCCAAAACCTTCAAGAGCTTGGCCGGGAGACCATCGGGCCCTACCGCCTTTCGGTTCGCCAACGCACGGATCGCCTCCTCTAACTCGTAACTAGACGGAACATTGTCCAGTGGTCTGCACTGGGGGCCACTGCTTAAGCTCGTCCACAATGCTCGGATCAAGGGTCGGAGACTTGGTATTAAGCAGTTTGTAAAACCGCCTCACCCACCGCTCACGGATGAGGGCATTATTCTGCAGCAATCGACCTTTCTCGTACTTGATGTACTGCGAGAGAAACGTTCTTTTCCCTTCCACATCCATCCCTTTGAGGTGTTTGTAAAAGCCAAATTGGTCACCTTCTCGGATACACCCTTCGAGTTGGCTAACGCAATCTTCGAAGAACCTCTGAATAGCTTTCGCCCGCGTGCGTTTCAGATGTTTGGTGGTCGCCTTCAAGGCTTGCCGTAGACCATGATCATTTGGAGCAGAACGGACCCGTTTTCTTGCGTCTTCCCTATCTTGCCATCGTGCAATCAACTCCGCTTTTGTCGCCTCGGTCGCACACCAGCCCCACGGTAGTTGTTTGCGCCGAAACGGGGGCTCTATGTCGGCCGCATTTTACAGTAGCGTCTCAAGTCAGTAATGAGGCCATGTCATCAACGCTTCCGGCATTAGAACCGGGTGTCGGAGAGGCAAGGTCGGCTGCTATCGCGTTTTGCAAATTCATCCGGAGATGCGGGTCCGTCATTAAGTTTGGTAGATCAATAGCTCGCCGGTTTTCGATAACTCTCTTTGAACGATTTATTGGGATGCGGCCCAAGGCGAATATTTCGGATTACGAGGTTGTGGTCCGACACAGCGTTTTCCCTGGGTGGGGTCCGCCCGGTGACATTACGTACCAATCGTCTATCCACTTGCCGTGTCAGTATGTAGTCAAGCCTGTACGGGGCCTTTCTTCGGTTAGGGCTCTGAAACGTGTACGATATACCACGAGCGGGTGTAGCATAGTACGTGTTGAGGAGGGCGAGTTTGTTATCAGTTGCGTGAGCCAATAGTAGCTCTCCGTTGTCGTTCAGCTCGTCACGTCCGTATGCACCCAATACCTTGCTGTCGGTCCACCCGATCCCTCTCATGCCTGTACGAGCATTTACGTCTATCAGGACAGGGAGGTGGTCCCTACTGGGTACCCCCTTGACCACCTTGTCAAGTGAACTCCAAAAGTAATAATTTTTTTCGCTGGTGCTCTTGTCGAGAGTGGGAGCATAGCCTAGAATGAAAGACACACCGTTAGATTTCCCTTTGAGTTGGATGCAAACCTTCATCAATCTAGCACTGAATCACTCAACCGCGACGTCGCCCTTATCCATCCCTGACACGATAGACTCTCTAACAGCTACGCCTATCCCGTGGTTCCCCTTCTTTCCGTGCTTTCCTCCGTCTGCTCCTGGGCAAAACACAATACACCCCGCCGGCGTAAAAACACTTTGTCCATTGCGCCTCACCTCCTGCAATCCTATGATATCACAACCTGCGTCCTCGCAAGTCTTCAGTATCATCTCGGCGTGGCCTATGCCGTTCGTGCCCTTGAAAGCAAGTGTGCGAACGCTGTACGTGCCCACGATGAGTTCCCCTGCTCTCGACCTAGCACTTGCATCTGTGCGATTTTTGTGAGCAGCCCTTCGAATCCTCCTGCGTCTCCTCCTCTTCTTCCGAGCATCTGATTTCTTCCACTCCACCCTCCGTTTTTCCCAGACATAGTATTTCCCCCTCTCCGTCTCCCTTCGCTCAGCCCGGTTCTTGCCAAAATGCCAACGTGAAACGGGCAGCAGTCCCGACACGCCACGTCCATCTCCTTCCTGACGTTGGTGCTTACTCACGTGGGTTCGATCTTCTCTTCTCTGTTTGATACGCGCCCCACGCTTTCCGCGGCGGTAATGCGACACTGCGTCGGCAGGCAAGGCTGCTGCGTTGAAAAAACCCGTGAGAAACTTTTTTGCCTTGTCGCTGGCTGTCACCGCCGGCCCGGCCATACCCGAGCGCTAGTTCAGCGTACGAGTAAGGTCGACGCCACACACCCCCTCAGGGGCTCTGGCACGTTTTGGGGAAGCCTCAGGCCCGAGCACCACCCCAGCCGGGGAGCAGCCGAGGGGGAAGGATATAATACGGAGTACCAAGCACGCGTGATGGTACAATATGGTGATGATAGAACGTGCTTCCTCACCGCAGAACGTTTTTTGCACTTACTTTTAGGAGGCATGCTTTATACATCTCGAACTATTTGCGGCAACGATCACCAATTATTAAGTTCCAAGTCCATCTTATGCTTCAAAGATCGTGCTCTGCCAAGCTTTTTCTACGGTAACTGACGTTGTGGGACTCGAGAACGCCTCAAAGTTTCGTCTTTTTTTCGCTCACCATTCTAAGCTCGACGTCGAGTTTGTCAAGAGCCTTGTTCTTTTCTCTGATGTCCGCTTGCATGCACGCCATTTGCACGCGGTGAGACTGCACCTCAGAAAGTCGTTCCTGACGAAGGATACACGAGCGCGAGCGGGAAAAAAAATTAGAGTCAGAAGCGTGCGACGATGATAGGCATCATCATTTCTAATTATGGGCACCCTTAACCCCAAATGGTCGGAATGCTCTTCTTTTTTTTCGTTTTTTGCTATATTGCCGTTTTTTGTTATGCCTATTAGTAGGCCAGGCGCGTGCTACGACACAGGTGCACCACACTGTTTGGGGTCTTTTTGTGCAATGGCTCGGGGCCACTCGGGCGGGTGATCCCCCTGTTTTTTTGCGGTCTTCTTTCGCTCTTTTTTCCGTGCTGCTCTACCTTCCTTTCCGGTCATGAATCTACAATGAATGAATGGAATGGTAAGCTAAACGCTGCGCTAAAAAACCGTCCAAAGCATTTTTTCCGCGAGAAACGGGGCCACTCTCGTGCGAGGAATACCTCAAACCCAATACTGACAACGCCCCCCCCCCCCCCCCCCCCCCGCCCCCTTCCGTGTGTCCTTGGTTGTGTCTTATTTCCCTTCTTCTCGCCGGATATATATATATATATATATATGTGTAGGTGACGGCGCTCCTCCTAAAAAACCTACCAAGTACCACCACCGTGGTCAGCTAATAATATCGTCGTTGGAACACTACTGTTTGTTGGTGTTACACAAAACCAAAGAGCCCCGGAAAGTCAGCTTCCCGAAAGCCGTCACGAGGATTATCAGTCAGCGAAAATCACCGGACAATATCCCTTCTTGCGGCACCCCGAAGTAGTTTTTTCGTTCCAACGTTGCGCGACCAAGTTGTTGGCAATGCACCGCAAAAATCTACACAATTGACCCCCTCCCTTTAATCTGCTACAACAAGCAGTCTATTACTTTAGTTTCTAGACTACTCTTCCAAGGTTCAACTCTCTACAAGTGATGCGTGTGATAGTTAGTCTAGTCCCCTAACACCTTTACATTTCTACTGTACGTTGTCTCCAACCTCCAACATCCTCTGTGTGTCTTCGTGCTCCCGCCGCCGTCGCTCGTCATTCTCCCTGGTCTTCGCCACGAGGACCTGCGATGGGCGACACGGTACACATATACGGGGTGCTCCTATTAAATATACCACAGACAGGGTCGACCAAGTTGTCGTTTATTATTATTGTAATCCTCCGGCTGATGGGAAAAAAGAAAGATTGTAGTCTACATATGTATGCTCTAACCGGAAGAGTCCTACTACGGTGTAGTACCTGTATTTCGGTCTTCGCGTCGACAACCGTCTGCTTAAGGCTGTCGAAGACAGCCTCTCGTTGATCCTCAGACTCCGCTACTCGTTGCCGTAGCTGCTCCCGCTCGCTCTGGAGGCAACCAACGCGTTGCTGCAGCTCAACGATCTTGTCTGCGGCGGTGGCTTTTTCCAGCATGTTGATGAGCATAGCGGAATCCACTACATTTTTCATGTGGCGTGGCTGCTCCTCCACTTCCTCCTTCAGCTGCTGCTGCCGCCGCCTAGCAGGTTGCTTGGATTTGGGCTTCCGCCCCTTCTTTCGTTTCCGGGCCATGTCCGCGAAGAAGGACGGGTTTAACTAGTCTCGCGCGGCTGCTGTACGATCCATCCACGGATGATCTGTCTGCTGGCCGATTGTAAGTTGTTTTGTTGCTCCGTGTTGTTGTGGTGGTGGTACTCTATACACAGTAGTTGATATTTAGTGTTCAACAGCAGAGCACTGTCGCACAGTCAGTGCAGTTTGTCCTTCACACAACCCACAACATGCAGCGACAAACAACGAACAGCAGTATATCACATCAGTGTTCAGTGATCAGTGATAGTGAGTGATCAGTGATAAGTGATCAGTGCACACATTGGTTTAGATATGCGCGTTGTACTATCCAGCTGGTATTATTGGATACAGACTGGACTACTCGCCCAGCAAGTTACCTTACCAGTTACCAGGGGTATGACTTTAAGAGCGTGGATCGTTGCTCGCTGTGTGGTGGTCTTCTTATCGGCGTCGCGTAGTCTATATATGACGGTTCGGGTCATCATGCGGCGCAAATGATCCAGCGAATCGCGAATCGTCCAATCGTGCATCGTCCCAAAAATAATTTTACTCTCCACTTTTTATCTTTTACCGCGCGTGGTTTTTTTTACTGCGCGTCGCCAGGTGCCGGGGACACAAAGGTGCCAGCAGGTCCGGGTCTGGTTGGTGGTGTACCATATGGAAGAGGCATATATATATAAACTAGACTATAGACTTTATGTACGTTGTGATCACAATAATAAATAAGCAGATCAGGTATCCTGGTACCTCTCAGCTCTCCGTACCCGACACTTTTTATTATGATACTGACGCCGAAGCCAGAGAGGAGCAGCGGCTTTCGCCAGTCCCGTGTATGTATGTATGTATGTACTGCTGTAACATGTTATAGTTTAGGTAAACCCTGAGGCTTGCACGTCACGAGGGAAAAATATAGCTAGTTTTTCAAGGGTCATCTATCCCATTCTGCCCGTCTGATTCTGGCACCCGAAAAATTCCATCAATCTCATTTTCGGATTGGATACGCTATAGTCTAGAGATGTGGCCGGAACAGATCAGCTATGAGTTCAATGAATTAAGGGTCGACAGTCATCTATCTTGTGCAAGCTGCGTGATACACCGGCCGCTCGTTTGTTATTTGGTCAGGGTAAACATCGACAACAACAGCAATTACTGCTGTAACATTTCGCCGACGTTTGAACTCGAATACTGTAATATAGTTTGGGATCAACGAGGCCTCTTCGCTGCGATCACCCGGAGACTCTCACCCAGGGCTACTGTAGTGCGTTAGGGGACCGCCGAGCGAGGGGGCCGCGAACGGGTTTTGAGCAGGGGGACCACCGAGAGAGGGGACCGCTAAGACGTCTTGGGTAGCGGGACCGCCGAGTGAGGGGACCTCCAAAGACTTTAAGGCAGCGGGACAGCCGACTTGACTTTATACTAAAACGGACAGATTTACTATTTTGGTATACCGCATAGTCTATAAGTTTAATACGCGTTTGGAAAACGAGGTAAATAGGAAATCTGTGCGTTTTAGTATAGACTAAAGTCAAATCTGCTGTCCCGCTGCCTTGAAGCCTTTGGCGGCCCCCTCACTCGGCGGTCCCGCTACCCGAAACCTCTTAGCGGTCCCCTATCTCGGTGGTCCCGCTGCGCAAAACACGTTGGCGGCTCCCTCGCTCGGCGGCCCCGCTACCCTAAAACGCCTGGCGGTTCGCTCACGCGGCGGTCCCCTAACGCACTAGTCTACACTACTACCCCCGCGTTGATTCGATGGTAATCAACGCGGCACCTCGTCGCAGAGAGTAGTTACTGGGCTATGTAACAGTTCGCCGACGCTTTAACTCGTATTTAGTTTGGGATCAATGAGGCCTCTCTGCTGCGGCATGATATGAGATCACACCCATACTTGACTTGTTTTGTTGCCCCTTTGCCCGCTTCTTTCAAGGCGCACTTTACTTGTCTCTTTGTTAGCATCCTTCCTTCGGGTTTCTTGTCGTCCTTATGATACCCAAACCTCTACAGCAGCAGCAGTACCTTGACCCCTACTAGGAGTAGATTCGGCTCCGATAGTCCCGTGCACATACATGCTGTGTGTAATGTTAGCTACTACTTGGTATCAATATTACAATGAGGGTGCCTTGCCGCTTTTCGACAACATGGTTGACATAAATATATATAATATAATTCCTTGAATATCGAGTCATTCCTTGGTGTCATGGACTTTGGTCAGGAGTTTTTTGTCTCGGCCTAAGTATGCGATTCGCGGAACTGAAATTCTCGGTCGAATATGGCTTGGTTCGAGCGCCGCCTTCGGGGGGCGGCTCCAACGCCCCTCGCCCTGCCGTGTCCGTTCCGCACATCGACGTGAACGCGGACGGGTGCCGAGCGAGACGAGCGAGTGTCGAGGATGAATTTCGGAAAAATTGTTGAATCTTAATGGCTGCAACGCCTGAATGATTTACAAAATTGGCATCATTTCCAAACGGTACGTGATAATGTTTGGAATTTTGCGGTGGCATACTCTCGAGCGTTAGTTTCTTTGCTGTACTTTTTTACTAGTTCGTTTGGTTTTTTGCTCGGCATTTTATTGCTTTTGTTTCTGCTCGTTTTGCCAGCTGGAAATTCATTTTTTTAGTGTGGGTTCACCTAAAACGTGACACAAGTTACCGACGATATCCAACAACTTCGCGACACAAATTACCGACCGCAAAACGTTTCGTGACAAAATAACTCCGAAACCATGGAATCATGACATTTTCATGTAACAGAATCTCGAGACAAAACCAAGCAGGTAGAGCCGTCTCTTCGGCCTTTGGCCCTGGTTTTAGCATGGCCGCTGACAATCCAGCCAGCCTCTGCTGTAGGCATGAACGAGTGCGGTTGATTCGCAGCGAACTATCCCGCTGTGCTCGTTTCTATGTGGCCATTGTCCACGCCATTTCATGTCACCTCCCTTCTGTTTTGAGCTCGTCGTCGTGCCGTCGAGGTACGAGGAAACCCTTACGTACTGGGTGAGAACAGCAGTATGTACGACGAGCATGAACGCCAACTGACAACATTGGCAAACACACAACATCAGGTGCAGCAGCAGTAGCCGAAGGGCGAAACTTCTAGCACATACTGCAGCAACTAGTAGCAACCAGAACCACAGCAGATAGTTTAAAGTGCAGTACGAGTGCAGTTGGCAAGTTTAGTTGTACACGAATCACTCTGTCCAATATATAACAGAATCTCGAGACAAAACCAAGCAGGTAGAAGAGTCGTCTCTTCGGCCTTTGGCCCTGGCTTTAGCACGGCCGCTGACACCCCAGCCAGCCTCTGCTGTAGGCGTGAACGATTGCGGTTGATTCGCAGCGAACTATCCCGCTGTGCTCGCTTCTACGTGGCCATTGTCCACGCCATTTCATGTCACCTCCCTTCTGTTTTGAGCTCGTCGTCGTGCCGTCGAGGTACGAGGAACCCCGGACGTACTGGGTGAGAACAGCAGTACGTACGACGAGCATGAACGCCAACTGACAACATTGGCAAACACACAACATCAGGTGCAGCAGCAGTAGCCGAAGGGCGAAACTTCTAGCACATACTGCAGCAACTAGTAGCAACCAGAACCACAGCAGATAGCTCAAAGTGCAGCACGAGTGCAGTTGGCAAGTTTAGTCGTACACGCATCACTCTGTCCAATATATAACAACCGTTTTATGCTCTTATTGAAAGAGAAAAAAAATACTCCGGAGTATTACATTTCCTGTAAGAATGATACGTCGTACGAGCGGACGTTCTGATTCTGGTGTGTTGCTGCCGTGAGACCATGGAGCACACCGCATGTTTTACCCAAACAAGAGCCAACAAGCGGCAGCGCACAGGGGCCCCCAACACAGAGACACGTGACAACCACAGCCAGCTGTGGATCGCGTAATTCGCCGGTAGTCCGTGCTTCGATGGGTGTATCGGAAGTCGTTCGTAGTACTGCTGTAGATCGTCGAAAAACCACGTGGCATCGTTCTGGTGGCAGACTCGCCAGTAGACCCCCCAAAATTCATTTACCTTTCCTTTTCCTTGGCCCCATGCACCCATTTCCTTTCCTTTCTCTTCTTTGCTTGTTTCTTTTTGCCAATTGACTTGCGTCTGTTGTGCGTATGCGTAGTGATAGATACCACGTGTAATATATGCGTGGTAGTCTTTCTTGGGTGGCGAGCGGTATAGTAGGTTTTTCCAGGCGCGAGTAATGAGACGTATGCACCAGTATGGACCTGGCACATCGTAGACTGACTCCCGATTTCACTTTTATATGTTTCTGGTGGAGGCATGAATTGCGTCAGCTGTGATTCATGCGTGTACCACGTTTGGTTTGTGTTTTTCCCCTAGGGTATTCCTCAGCTCCAGAGTGACTGGAGCCTGTCCTGCGACCACGGACTTGATTATGCGAGTTGATGTGAGAACGACAACAACAACAACAACGGAAATATTGCCTGTTTCTTGACCTTTCAGCTGCTTCCTGCAAATTTGGTTTTTCTGCCAACACGATTTTGAACCTTTTCGCGATTTTTCTTCCTTTTTGTCTAGTAAGTTGAACCTCCTACCATTTGCCGCTAATTTGCCGCCTGTGCATTAGTTGCGGAACGGTCCAGCTTTAGCTTTTCTTTGATTCGCACCATTGGTTTTGTACTTGACGAAGCTTTATCGGCTGAGATCTGGGCTTGGCTCATCAGCTCGACACCGCCCAGCACCCCATCGCAGCGCTATAGCTTACAGCAACGAAGCGCCGTGCAGTGCCCTGCGATGCCCTGCGGCTCAGCTCAGCAGCGCACCGCTAGCTCAGCAGAGCGAAGCGCTATGCTTTGCCGTGCTCTGCCGTTGCGGTCGTTCGTTATTCATGATATCTAAAACTCCGCGTACGCTGGTATTTGGGAGTTTCGGATTGGAGCTCTAAAGAGCCAGAAACAAGGAGAAATAATTAGGAATAAGGGCCACCAACAGCCCGCCTTAGAATTTTCCCGAGAAATTTTAAAGCGGCGGAATCGTCAGGACGAAAATACGGCCCGGGGAACAGGTGGTACAAACCGTGCTGCACAAATCGATACGGACCGCCCACTACTACACATACACGGCGGGTTCAGGTGCTAGCTGTGTCGATGCGCGCCTTTTTTTCCCCCTTTCGCGGTGCGATCTCTGTATGTCGCACCCAATTTCTGTAACCCCAAGACGGCCACTGCTGCAATACGTACACATCCTGCCGCGCCCTTCCCCGGTCCGTCCGTCTCCGTGTTCAGGCAACATTTTTTTTTGGCATGTGAAGGTCGTTTTTGTTGTGCGCACAAGACAGTCATGATCTGCGCGCATCGTTAACACCGTGCTGCATGCAGAACGGCCCGAGGTAGGATGAATGTAGTACGGTTGCCATATTTTACCTCCTGTGCGAGATACAAGTAATTCCACTTGATTTGTCACCGTGATGCTGCTGTGCGGCGGTTCTACATGTACATACATATGTCATGTAGACTAGTGGCCTGGGGATCGTGAAATTTGATTTTTTTCCGTGCTTCTTTTTTTTTGAAGGGCACAGCAGCGAAAAGCTTTCGCGGGCACCTTTGCTACGCGGGTGGAGGCGTCTAGTCTACAACCACACACCAGCGGCCCCACCGAGACACCTAGCACATTCGTCTTAAGCGTACTGCTGTTGTCTTTCCTGTTGTGCGTGCACTCGAGACATACAACTGAGAGAGGAGCGGCATGTATGTATGTGTTTCACCGAAAAAAAAAAACAGAACGAAGAGGCCCGCGAAGAGGCTCCTCTCTTTCTCTCTTTCCCTCTGTCACCCTTCTGCGCGAGCACAAGGTCATGGAGTGTGTTGCACTTCTTGCTGACCCTCGTCTTCTTCGGCTCCGGCTCAGTCGGCTGGGCCGCGGCTGCTACCTGCTTGCCGAGTACCACGGTGACTGCTTCCACCTCCTCGTCATCATCGGACTGCTGCTCCTCTCCTCCCCTTCTCTCAACCTCCTCCGCGTGCCGCTCGCCAAACTCCGTAAACCCCACACAGCCCGTGGACCGGGTCGCCTGCTGATCACCGGCCCCAGCCTCTCCAGCCTTTTGGCTAGGATTGCGTGCTCTACCACTGGCGCGCATGATTTTTTTTGCAGCAGCCCGTGTCTGGGCGCGTTAAATCTGGAGAGCTAAAAGAACTCCAAGATTTAGCGCGTCCTCACGCGGCTTATTTCTAAAAATTACGCTGTTGACCCTTTAGGACTACGGGACTGTAAACTATTTGCAGATTTAAGCCGGCTAATCCCTAATTTTTGTTCCCTATTTGTAGGTTTTGACGACTCCGAAACTCTCTATTTAGGTATTTGCGGCTTTATTCTATACATATCGCGTCAACCATCGTAATATCATACAATATGGGGGAGGGAATGTAATCTCTATGCAAAGATCCTGTTTTGTTTTAATCAATTGTCAGCCGGCCGCCCCGGTGGTCTATTGATAATAGTGGTTTTACACTCGAATACTACCAACGTTTGGTTGTCCTTGGGTTCGACACCCACCACGATGAGATTTGACTTTATTTGCAAAAATAAATGCAAAAAAAAAACAGGGATCAACTAACTGCTGAGACCGGCTAGCAGCTAGCAGCGTGGGTTGGTTCGACGCGAGTCGACGAGGGAAGAAAATGCTGGATTCTTCCCGCGATAAAAATGAAAGCACGTGCCGAAGTGGGGAGGGAGGAGGAGGGCCCGCTATGTGACCCCGGATCTGAGTTACTACTGGGAGGGAGCGCGAGAGTGGTGCGGGGATAATACATGGGATGAAGAAAAAAAAATGTTGCAAAGGTATCTTATTATTATTGCTACCAGTGAATAATATGTCAGTCTCTAGGAAATACGCACGGCACTGTCAGCAGTCGTCATGGTAGAGACACTCCGGATATTTTGCATTGAGGGGACGCGTCCGATTTCGACAACGTGAAAACCCCCACGAAGAAAAGACAGCAGACACACATATCATCCCGCCTTCTCGAGAAAAAACAGAGAAGAAGCGCTACGCCAACCTCCCGTACGAGCAAAGCCACCCCCGCACCAATCTTAGACAACGCCGCCTCAACGAGGGATCGCCCTCCTCTTCTACGTTTTCCTCCTCGCCCGCGACCACGCAGACCAATCAATGCGACAGCCTTCACGTAACAAACAAAGCAATCTTCTTCCAAAACCTCGCCGGCTGACATGTCCTCATGTCGACGTTTGATGCAAACCGACTTTGCATCCTGTCGACTTCGAACCTCCATTGCCACGGGGACAGCCGTGCAGTCTCTTTATTAATGCCAAGGCCTCTTTCATTTCGCCTAGAGGCGACGCAGGTTATCAATTATAATACTCTTTTCGGTATTTTCGTTTGACAGACGCCAATTTTTACTTGACGGCGCATTTAACATGGTTTGTTTCGCCTATCCTTGCCTTTTTTTGTTGAAAAATAATATAACGTTTTTTCTTTTGTCAAAGCATGACTTTTATAATCCCATGTTCGTATTAAACTCTTGGCATTACTTTAAAGTTCAATGCATGCCAAATCGGACAGCTACACCTTAATTAAGTTGTCGAAGTGCTGCCCTGCCCTACCCGAAGCATGGGCGCCGGCAAATGCCATGCGGAGCCCTTGTACTCTTAAAAAGACATTCACATACGACCCTGGTACCAGGTATACCCTAACCCTAACCCAATGAAACGCAACAAACAACCATTGTACGGTGACACCCCCTTCGTCTCGTACACAGTGTGGGGGGATGCGTCAACCATGTTGTCGAAAAAACGGTAAGATCTCGTACTCTTATTTCATCCCAACCAAGGTAGCTTGTTCAACCTCATTTTCTTAAAACCTTCTGACAGAGACAATGCTGCTGCGCACACTCAACCAAGTGCTCCCGACCTCTGAGCGCACCGCTCGTCGTCGAAGCAACTGGCCAGAGGACCTATATTATATAGACGATGCAGTTTCTGTACCTGGGCGGTCGTATCGACGCAAACGCCGACACCATGCCAGAGGTCAAACAACGTATCCGACTCGCGTGGGCATGCTACGATTGTTTCAAGCGCGAGCTGTATGTAGTATGTACGATATAATATATATATATGGAGAATCCCCCGTTCATGTTAAAGGTGCGCCTGCTAATAAAGACCGAGGTGATAGAGACCCTACTGTACGGGTGTGTGACTTGGGTTCTCGGCCGGGAACTACTTCGCTAAACTCCGAACGGCATACCACAACCTCCTCCCAAGTAAGGATAAGCGCCGACAGCGCACCGACCACCGCATGTCGTACGCCAAGGCTTTCAAGAATGCACAATGTGAGAGCGTTGAGACGACTATCCGCAAACGACGGCTCCTCTTTGCGGGAGCCGTACAACGGACGACCAAGGAGCGACTGACCCATCGCGTAATGTTCGGGACAATGGCCGGTGGGGTGAACCCGGGACGAAGCCGACCAGAAAAGAACTGGGCCTAGTGTCTGGTAGACGACATCATCTGATTCATCATCAGGGCATTCGAAGCTACCGAGGGGTCCACGGATAGCTCCCCTTTACTGTGTTCGGAGTAGAGACTGTTGTACTATGACCGAGGGCGGCTAAGAAAATTGGGAACTGGCACCGGGAGATCGTCGACGCGGCGGACCGCTTCATGATGACGATATGGCACCGGGACGAGATCGACAAGAAGAAGAGCTGGCAACGCCTCACTGCTGAATGAAGACGCCGAAATAGCATCAACCAAACCGGGGGGACGGGGGGGTGGGGGGGCAGGGCCACGTCCCTGTTTGACCCTCCCCCAGTCCCGCCGCACCCGGGGAGGATTGGGTCTCATCCCCGGAGTTCTCCCGGGTCGGCACCGCCCCGCACGGTGTGGAAACCTCGTCCCAGGGGCCAATCGCTGATTGGCTGGGGCGCGTAAAGCGAGCGAAACCCGGGGAGGATAGGGCCACGTCCCAGTTTGACCTCCCCCAGTCCCACCGCACCTGTTGTTGAGGATTGGGTTCCATCCCCGGTTCAGACATCCTTCCATATCTCTACAACTGCGTCACCCCCGGGGACAAAAATCGGGTTCTCCTGGGTCGAAACCGCTCCGCGCACGGTGTGGAAACCCCAATGCCACGTGCCGATCGCTGATTGGCTGGGGCGAGTAGAGCGAGCGAAACCCGGGGCGGACCAGGGCGTCCCAGTATGACCCCCCCAGTCCCGTCGCACCCGTTGCTCATCATTGGGTCCCATCCCCGGTTCAGACATCCTTCCATATCTTTAGAACTCCGTCACCCCGGGGACGAAAATCGACTTCACCCGGGTCGACACCCCCCCGCACGGTGTGGAAACCCCAATCCCACGTTTGGTGGGAAAACGAGTTTATTAGAAAGAAATAACTCGAGTAGCATTTATTTGTTGTGCGACATCTTTAGTCTACTTCCTCACAATGGCGCCGTCGGCAGGATGTGATATTATGAACAGTGAGGTCGCTGGTTCGATTCTCACCGTCTTTCCCGGAAAAACAAAAAAAAAGTTTTTCTCACGTTCAAACGCCCAAAAACCTGGGTAAAACTCAACCACTTAAAATACAACGATAAGGGTAATAATGCATAGGATCATTGCAAGTCACTCCAATGCCGAGAAAGTCGCAATGAATACTCGGTATCTCATCGGGGTTCCTGACATAATCTGGGAGATATGTCAGGTTTAGTGGGGGAGAATGTGGTGGAAAAACGAGTTTAGAAGGAAATAACCCATTTGTTGTTCAACATTTTTAGTCTACTTCCTCACACACGGGCCGATCGCTGATTGACTGGGGCGTGTAGAGCGAGCGGACCCCGGGGAGGATAGGGCCCCGTCTTCGTTTGACGCCCCCAGTCCCGCCGCACCCGGGGAGAATTGGGTTCCATCCCCGATTCAGACATCTTTTCATATATCTCTACAACAACTCCCCGACACCCCGGGATCGAGTGAGTTCTCCCGGGTCGATACCGACCCGCACGGTGTGGAAACCCCAATCCCCACGGGCCGAGCAAACCGCACCAACACGACATCTGCTTCCTCCAATTTGCCGACTAAACACCACCCACGCACCGCATGACACACCCACCCACCGACCAAGCCATTCACCCACCAACCAACCCATCCACCATGCCACAGCGGTACAGTAGCAAACGAATGCGTTGGTTCGTACTCGACCTTAGCCAGAGCAGGTCGGTAATATAGCGGAGAGAAAGGCATAGTATACATACTACTGCTACAACCACAACAACAGCTCAACCTTCAACAGGCACGAAAGCACTCACCCGCGAACTAAACGACCGGCACCAACCTACCCAACCAACCACCCGCTAACCGACCAACCCCTCCTACCACCCGACACTCCAACCGATATCTGCTACAGCAGTACAGCAGTAAAGCAGTACAGCAGTACAGCAGTACGTACACCAGCAAACAGAGGTGTTTGGTCTGTACTCGCGTGTTTTATCTTGAAAACAGTTAGTTTATCTCGAAAACACAATCATGGGTATGTTGGACCCCCAGCGGGGTACAATTAATTACGTGTTGCCCACCCACTCTCACCCATCCACCGACCCACCACCCACCCACGAAACAACGGTGGTACCGGTAACTACTACTACTGCTGCATGCTGAAAATGCACGTGCCCATCGGAAGGCCATCTCTCATGGCCAGGGGTTTTGTTAGTGGGTGAGCTTAAGCAAGTCCCACACTCCCGTAAAGATGACATTCCGGGTGGCTATCTCCAACGAACCTGACCCTCAAGGGACAGGCCGGGTCGACATACACACGCATTCGTATACAACGGCAGCTTGCGCTGCCGGGGTTGTAACGAAGACCAATAATAGGGACAGCTTACGCTATACCTACATTGGGATCCGAAGGGTGCGCCAGCTAGCGTTGGGATGCGAAAGCATCTGAGTTAAAAATCGACACACGACGCGTATGGAAATACGTGGAAGTGTGGTGAGCTAAAGCTTTATTTTTCCTCATCCGCCGGAGGATGAAAAAAAAAAAGCACGTACCTGCGATTATAACGCCCACAACAAAATAAAGCACCCTCGGTGAGTTTTCAGTGTGGCGTGGTCTGTAAAAGTAGTGCAGTCTAGTCTAAAGCATATCGTTCGAGAATCTGGAAAACATCGACCCACGATTATCAACTCCTCGCTTTTTGAGCTTGCCCCTGGTCCGTTTGTTTCGGTGGATTCTACACCCAGGCCATTCTCTGTGGTGTTGAAGAAAAAAAATCTTTTTTTTTGGCAGGTTCGTACGTATAACTAGCCCACAACTAATGATACGTACGACATTCAAGCCGTGAGCATTTACCTGTCCCGCTAAAAAGGGTGTTTGGTCGTCGGACGTATCTGTAGTTACAATAACACACCTTCCCGAAGGCCGTTACAATAACTCATCTGCACGAAGGCCGCGCTTCCGTTGACCGGCAAACGGCCCAAACATCTGCAAACAGGCACCACATCGACAACATGCCTTCACACCTACCTCTTCTACTGATCCAACGAGTTTGGGACTAAAGTGGCATTGTAAGGCAACGGTTTCCGCGTGGACGATACCATCTATCTACGACCTTCGCTTGCGCAGCCCTATAAGGAAAAATAAGGCGCGCGAAGCGCGCCGATTTTTGTGAGTGTACATGTTTATAAGGCTTTCTTTGGGTGAGCTATTGGTTAACCTTTTGCAAGTGGTCACACGGACTAATAGTATCCAAGGACTGTCATATGGGAGTCAACGGGACGGGAATTCCCATGGAGAACAGGACGGGACGGGTATTCCCGTCCCGTCCCATCGTGAAATGTCTCCCGTCCGCGACCTCCCGTCCCTTCCCATCATGTTTTTCCTACCCATTTCCGTCCCATATGGCCGAAATAGTATCCTCCCGTCCTCCCGTCCCCACCTTGCTTCCCATCCCATCGTCGGATACTTTCTCCCCGTCCCATCACTTCCCATCCCGTTGTCAGGATACTTTCTCCCGTCCCGTCACTTCCTATCTATCCCGCTGGCAGGATAATTTGTCCCGTCCCACTTGCTTCCCGTCCCGCTATCCCCGTACTCCCGTTCCCATGACCATTGTGGACATGCTGCTCCCATTGTCAGTTCCCATCTTCCTCCCATTTGCGCTTCCCACTCAACCTCCCAAATCTCCCATTTCCACTTCCCACTTACGTGTAGTTTCTCACTTTTAGTAGAAATCTTAATTTGTATTTCATATTTATTAATATTATTATGAAACTTAAAATACACTCCACCTGTGAGATCAGAGATTTTGTCGAAACTCATCTTTGCAAGCTGCGTGTGATACTCTGATCGCGCGTACTGCGTGGGGTGTGTCCTCATTAAGGATATAGGTCGGCGACTCCTCTTGCAATTACAGTGCAGCTATCAGGGTCAACAGGGTGATGTTAGGCAGTCTGTGCGCGGAAACTATAAAACCCGTTTCTGAGGGGGACAACATCTGACAGCTGTGGAAGGAAATGCATCAGTTTGTTAAGTGAATCCTGTAAGTCGAATAACCGGTGAGGGGAGGGCGGAGTTTTTAAGGACGTGGGGGCCTGGGTTTGATCAAAAGGGGGGGGAGAGGGGGAGGGACAGGTGGGGCAGCTCAATTTGTGCGTGGAAACTATAAATCCTCCTTGTGGAGGAGGGGAGGGAGAATATGGGGGGGGAGGGGGGGGGGGGGGGAGCTTAATGTCGCATAGATGTAAGGGTTTGCTATACGCCTGGTGCTAGGTCTAGGCGATGGTGCGGGTGGTGGGGAAGGAGGGGGCGTTGGGGGCATGGGGGGGGGGTGGGAATCGCAGCACCGGCATGGACGGCTCTTAAACGATAATGAGGTGATATCCAGCGCGTGGAAGTGTTTATTACTCTGGCGGATTTCGATATTAGGTGAGGCGTTTGAGCGAGAGAGAGCGAGGGAAAAGAAGGAAAAAAGACAAACAAGGGGGGGGAGGGGAGGGTTTTCAAGAGGTTTAGGTCACATGTATACTAAATACTCTCCAGCTATGAGATCAAGGATTTGGTCGAAACTCATATTGGCAACATTGTGTGTGATACTCCGATCGCGCGTATTAATCATATATGTGGGGGCTTGCTATACGCGCGGTGCTGGGTCTAGGCGATCGTGCGGGGTGTGGGAAGGAGGGGGCGTTGAAGGGGGGGAGGGGGGATGAATGAAAGCTACGCCATGGATGGCTAGAAAGATAATGACGTGATATCAATGGCTTATTAGTGTTTATTACTCTGGCCGATTTCGATTATAAGTGGGGCGTTTGAACGAAATGGGCGGGGAACCAAAGGGGGGGGGGAAGCGGAGATGAGTTGGAGCTACGGCATCGATGGCTATAAGGATAATGAGATGATATCAGCTGGCTGGTAATGTTTACTACTCTGTCTGGTAGATTTTGATTTTCGGTGGGGCGGTTGAACGAGAGGGATCGGGAGGGGGGGGGGATTTCAATATGTGCGCGGAAACTAAACTATAAACCTTTGATATCAGTTGCGTAGAAGTGTTTATTATTCTGGCCGATTTCGATTATAAGCGGGGCGTTTGAACGAACTGGTCGGGGAGCAAAAGCGGGGGGGGGGGGGGGGGGGGGGGAGAGGGCGGAGATGAGTTGGAGCTACGGCATCGATCGCTATGAGGATAATGAGATGATATCAGCTGGCTGGTACTCTGGTAGATTTTGAGTTTAGGTGGGGCGTTTGAACAAGAGGGATCGGGGAGGGGGGGGGGGATTTCAATATGTGCGTGGAAACTAAACTATAATAAACCGTTGATATCAGTTGCGTAGAAGTGTTTATTACTACTAGACCTATATGTGAATCTTGGATTTAAAGATTCATTGTTGTGGTACGCTAGCTCTCCCATTTTTAATATATTTTTTCATTTTGGAGAGAGACGCACCACACACGCACCACACACGCACCACACACACACGTTCCTCATGGCGGAATCGGCCGGTGATGGCTCGGCTTCTGAGCCTCCGGCACAGCCAAGTCCGTCATTTGCGATCAGTGGTGCTCCCGTGAATAAGATGGGTGCAGGCGTTGGGAGAAACAAGCAGAGGTCAGGGATTTGGAAGTACTGCGTGGAGCTCGAGCCAGCTGTAAACAAGAAGAACGTGAAGTGCATGGATGGTGAAATATTCATATTCATACGTTTCCTTGTGAATATTCATACGTTTCCCTGGGAGGGAGCGTTGTCCTTCCTGCCCGTTGGCCGCATGTTGGCTTGGTAGCGCGGTTGTACGCGGGTGTCGACGCCACCAGTTGCCAAGCAGAGAGGAACTTTTCTGCCCTGAAGTTGACCGCTAGCGACCGTCGTGCAAACATGTCACCCGCTAAGGTCGAGAAAACTTTGTTCCTCAGGCTTAACAGGCACCTTATCCTCGGGCTAGGGCAGATCTTGCGGGGATTATTGGCTGCTTTGGGTGTTGAGCGCAAATCAAACACCGAGGCAGCAGTTACCGTAGTAGCCGCCAAGAATGCTGCGGCCGGCCAACCTGTGGTTTCGTTGGTGGTGTAGAAAGATGAGAGTTTGCATAACAGATTTGAGGGTTTTGTCGGCGCGCACTTTTCCCGTGTTTTTTTTTGTTTTTTAGGGTCTCTTTCGGTTGGTCTGAGAAGCATAGGGGGGTTTTGTTTACTCACTGTGCCAAGGGAGCACACAAAGAAAAATTTGGACACCTCACTCCATTTTTTGCATTTGGCCGGGGGGGGGAGGGGGGGGGTCCCAGCACACTAAATCCTATATAAAGAACTATGCAACTCTAATTCCTATATAAAGAACTATGCAACTCTAATTCCTATATAAAGAACCATGCAACACTAATTCCCATATAGAACAATGTGGCTTGGCCATAGACTAGGCACTGGGGTGCTACTGCGGATAATGGGTTTAGTCGAACAAGAGGCGAACCCTCGGCAACGTAGGTGTGAGGCCAGTGACACTTGGTGACACTAATGTACGAGCTTAGTACTCGTCTTCGAGACGCCGCCGACACCACGAGATCGAACCGGGACAGTACACAAGCTTGCACAAGCTCAAAAGAAAATGCGGCGGGATTTTTTTTTGAAGCCGCCAAAAACGCGGCGAGACAAGATCGATAACTTCACCGATGAGCTTCCTCGTTCCGACCAGTTCTGCCAAGTTCTGGGCACACAAGGTTGCACAAGGGTACACGCTCGTGTCTACTCGGTGGTGTTAACGCCAAAAACCTCTCGGTTCAAGCTCTGAGTGGATCGGATGGGGACTGACGCGTAAGAGTTGTAGCGCCATGGTCAAATGTGGCACAATTTGCGGCTGCGACTTCGAGCATCTTCCCGGCGGGAGCCACCATTGCGACGATTGCGATGTCTAGTTGCACAACTTTTGTATGCAAAAAGCTTTGAATATCGAAGATAAGCCGGACAAGTGGAAGTGCGGCATCACCGACTGCCGCTTAAAGCTACGTAGTATATATGGGGCCTCTGGTGCCGCTGGGTCTGGGACTGGGGCTGCTGCCGCTAGTAGCCCTACTGCTGCCGCTGCTGCTGGGAGTGGTGGAGGTTCGGCCGGTCCAAGTACTTCGAAAACTGTTCCGAAAGCCACAGCTCGCGCGAGCATACCCATGCGCCCCTCGAGTTCCACCGAGAGTAGGCCGGTGACGGCTGCAGGCACAACCGCATCACCGTTCAACCCGCGGAAATGGTCAGACGAGCAATGCAGGAACATCTGCTTTACTACCACCGTGTTGTACCGTCTGTCTGTGGCGTCCATTTAATCCAAGTTTGATACAACATGCATGAGGCCTTTTCGAGAAACCAAGTTGGACAAAAGCAAGATTAGAACAGGACTCGACACAGCAGTACACGCTTGTATACGGCAACAAAATCTTGCAAAAGCCCGAACTTCAGTCGATCGTGCTCCATGGTGCTTTCTTGCTGACCAACAAGCCACAAGAGGACGTTGAACGGCCCCAACATTCAACGAAAATCAGAGAAAAAAAAACATTTTTTTCGGTGTCGGACCCGGGGGGGGGGTGTAGAGAGGTGTCCAGATTTTTTTTGACTGTGCGGGGAGCGTCTCTCACTTCTTTGTCTTGTTTTCTACAAAAACCTATGCAGTTTGTTTTTTCCTTTTTTGTTTGATGGGTCTCTACGAGTACGTATATACTATAGTCTATAACAAAACAATGTTGTAAATTTAAAAAGTTTTATCGTGTCATTTTCATATCATATCTGATATGTATCTCGTCTTCTTTTCCAGAATTTTTCTGAATCATCTTTGCACGCAATGTATCCTCTTCACAAGGAACATATTATACAAATAAATGTAGTTATATTTTGGCAGTTTTTTTATTTTATTGCCAGCGCTTCGGCATCTGACACCTACTGCATGTGCCGATGTACACGGCAGTAGACACTACTACTAGCTCGTAACGAGGCTTGGGGGAGGCGGGGTGTACGTCCCGTTGAGCAACTATGTCCCGTTGACAACGTCCCACATATATATCCCCAGTGGGCTTCCCGTTGTCTTTCCCATCGACACTGGCATTTTCCCATTCATTGCCTTTCTCGTTGTCTTTCCCATCGACAACGGCAATTTTCCCATGGTTTCCCGTCCGACTATAAAACGTGATAGTCCCATCCCATCCCGTCTGAAAGATCGGAGCCATATTCGATTCCCGTCCGGTCCTCATCAATAAAAAACTCCCATCTTCCCGTCCCGTTCCCGTCCCGTCTAGAAAGCATGTGGACATTTCCCGTCCCGTTCCCGTCCCGTCTAAAAAGCATGGGACATTTCCCGTCCCGTTCCCGTCCCGTCTAGACGCAAATTGTCCCGTCCCATCCCGTCACAACGGGAGCAGAAAAACTGACGATGGGATCCCGTCCCGTTGACAACGAGAGCCCAAAATGGTTCCGCCTGCGGCGGGCTAAACACTCCCGTCCCGCCTCACACGGTGCCCGCGGCACCATGATAGGCCTTGACTAATACCCCACTAATTTCTTAACACATGGCGTCGTCGACAGACTATGTTTTTTTGGGTCGTGGGTTCAAATCCCACCATCCACCATAATACTTTCAGTAAACTTTTTCAGACTTTCCCCACCATGGCAAACTTGAAAAATGCTCTCCCCGGTATCCCTAGGAAATAAAACCGCTTGGATATTGACAGGTCCGCCCGTATATCCGGCTGACCTGGTATCTGTCAGGCCGTTTTAGGGGGGAGGAGTGTTCCTAAGGCTTAGTTTGGGTAAGCTATTGGTTCAATTTTTGCAAGTGGTCACACGGACTAATAATACCCCACTAATGCCTTAACACATACAGTTGCACGTGGATATAGTCTATACGTTGTATACCGGTAGTATTACGGTGAACCTTAGTAAACAGGACCTACGGTGGACAGAAAAACCTAAATATTGTTCTGTTTTCACTAACAATATTTGGACCCATTTACTATCGTCCTCCGTAATAGTCTATTTACATAGTCTAATAATGGATGATTTATATTATAAAAAATGAAAATACACTCCAGCTGTGAGATCGAAGATTTCGTCGAAACTCATCTTTGCAAGCTGTGTGTGATACTCCGATCGCGCGCATTACGAGTTGTGTGTCCTCATTAAGGATATAGAATAGGTCGGCGATTCCCCTTACAACTACAGTGTAGCTATCAGGGTCAACAGGGTGATTTTAGTCAGTCTGTGCGCGGAAACTATAAAACCCGTTTCTGAGGGGGACAAAATCTGACAGCTGTGGAGGGAAATGTATCCTTTTATCAAGTGAATATTGTAAGTCGAAAAACCGGTGAGGGGGGGGGGCGGAGTTTTGAAGGACGTGGGGGCCTGGTTTTGATCAAAAGCGAGCGGGTTTAGAGGAGGGGGGGGGGGGGGGGGGGGGAAGGGGGGGGCAATTTGTGCATGTAAGTTATAATCCTTTCAAGGGGATAAATATTGTGTCATGATCTGAACAACGAAACAGCAGTAGTGTAGTGCGTTAGGGGACCGCCGGGTGAGGGAACCGCCAGAGCGTTTTTGGCAGCGGGACCGCCGAGCGAGGGGACCGCCAACGGGTTTTGAGCATCGGGACCACCGAGAGAGGGGACCGCTAAGAGGTTTTTGGGTAGCGGGACCGCCGAGTGAGGGGGCCGCCAAAGACTTTCAGGCAGCGGGACAGCCGATTTGACTTCAAACTGAAACGTGCAGATTTCCTATTTAGAGAAATTTAATTCGGAAAATCTGTACGTTTTAGAAAATCTGTACGTTTTAGTATAAACTCGGTCCGGATACCTCGTTTTCCAAACGCGTATTAAACTTATATACGGTATAGCAAAATAGTAAATCTGTACGTTTTAGTATACCTGTAAAGTCAAATCGGCTGTCCCGCTGCCTTAAAGTCTTTGGAGGTCCCCTCACTCGGCGGTCCCGCTACCCGAACCCTCTTAGCGGTCCCCTCTCTCGGTGGTCCCGCTGCTCAAAACCCGTTGGCGGTCCCCTCGCTCGGCGGTCCCGCTGCCCAAAAACGCTCTGGCGGTTCCCTCACGCGGCGGTCCCCTAACGCACTACAGCAGTAGTAGTACCGTACAAGGTTCCCCTTCGGAGGCAGGGTTACGCAAGAGGCGGATGTTTTTTTGCATTTAGCACCCCCGTGCGTTCGCCCGCATCCTTATGGCAGATATAGCATGCGCAGCTATACTGCAATGTAATTGATCCGGGTGTAGTATCGGAAATAAGGAAAAGGTATGTATTTGTGATATACTACTGCTGTTGTTGTTGTTGTTCTCACATTAACTCGCATAATCAAGTCCGTGGTCACAGGACAGGCTCCAGTCACTCTGGAGCTGAGGAATACCCCAGGGAAAAACACACACAACCCAAGGTGGTACACGCATATATCACAGCTGACGCAATTCATGCCTCCACCAGAAACATATAAAAGTGAAATCGGGAGTAAGTCTACGATGTGCCAGGTCCAGGCCGGTGCATACGTCTCACTACTCACGCCTGGAGAAACCAAATATTCCGATTGCCACCCAAGGAAGACTACCACGTATATATTACACGTAGTATCTATCACTACGCATACGCACGACAGGCGTAAGTCAATTGGAGAAAAAGAAACAAAGAAAAGAAAAGAAGATAAAGGAAAGGAAAGAAAAGAGAAGAAAAAACGAAACAAGACGAAAAAGGCAAGCAAAGAGAAGAAAAAGACAAGAAAAGCAAGAAAAGACAAGACAGGAAAGCAAGGAGAGAAGAAGAGAAAAAAAGAAAAAAGAAATAGAAAAAGAAAAGAAAGAAAAATGTCATACTAGCAGACCCTAGGAACTGGCTAAGGATGGCATTGGGCTAACAGAGGGTATCACGTCCATCATCAATGGCACCTGGGAGAGAACGCAACATGGCGAAGAAGTCAGGGCGGTCTTATGCTATCTTGTGATGGCCATTAGAAAGGCCACAACTTTCAATACGATGATGGCCAAACCCAGACTTCAGTCTCTTGGGCATGACGCTCCCCCTTCCGCCCCTCCCCCCTTCCTCCCTTTCCCCCTCCCCCCTCCCCCCCCTCCCCCCTCCCCCCCCTCCCCCAGTCCCCTCCCCGCCCCCCCCCCCCTTCCCCCTCCCCCCGGCCGCTTAGAGATGCCAACGGTGGATGACGCTGCCGCAGCCTTTGCGCGTCGCTCTGCAGCTTTGCGTCTCTCCGTTTCATGCCAATTCCGCATGAACAACTCGGCTCCCTCCTCTACTCTTCGAAACCATCTGCCAGCCTTCTGAGCAGCCTTTCGCCATCCTTCGAATTTCATTCCAAAAACCGACATATCCTCCTTCAGATGATCCATCCAGTCTTTCTCTTGCCCCCCTGAGTAGCCTTTACCCCCAACAAACTCCCCAAACATCACCCTCTGTGGCTGTAAGAACAGCCCAGATATATATGTGATCTGATGCTGTTGTAGCCTACTTACCAGATATTTCCAGATCTTCTTGGAAAATACACTGACTGGTCGATGGGTGACCGGCCATGTGCAACAATTTGCGGGTACTTTTTGATGTATGTGCGATATGACTGCTGTCTTTGGTGTAAATAAATACTCGAAGCTGCAGCTGTGTTGAGCGATCCGAAACAAACGATGCGAGTTCGCGCAACACGTTGCTGCAGCAACGGCGACCTTCGCAGCCAGCACTTGAGCGCCTTCCCCTAGGGTGCCCAGTCACACATAGCACTAGTAGTGTAGTGGTACTCCGAGTGGGGGATGCGTGGTTGGTCGGTGTTGGGAAGCGTGCTCCTCATGGGTTCCGGTGCCCTTGTTTGGTCTCTCCTCATGGCTCGCTGGATAGACTCAATAGCTTATTTGCATTATTTCCCTATTTTTTTTTTTTTTTTTTTTTAGCACACTTTTACTTTCCAGCTTCTGGACAAGCCGTGGTCACAGGTGTCATCCCTTCTCCTCCCCGGTTCTTGCCTTCAATTTTTATCGCGCATAGAGTTCAGCAATCCCACTGCTCGTCGATTGTTCATCGAATGTTGCTAACTCACGCTCTCGCGTTTACCGCAAGTCAATTTGTCCACAAGAAAAAGTCCCAACGAATTTATACGAGGATGCACTCGGCGGGGCTCGAACTCACGAAATTGACCTATACCAGGCTCGAAGATAACCTGATACGCCACCGGGGCGACCGGGAACTATATAGGATACTGAAAGACAAACATAAGAGGCCTAGGCACGGTAGAGCGGGGTAACGCAGGGAAACGCAAGGTAGAGCAGGTAGTACAGGTAGTGAGATGAGCGGCGTCCTGCTTGTCCCATCATTGTCACCTACGTTACCGCCCATCTATGATGGCCTTGACGTGAATGTGACATCTAATGTCACGTGGCTTCACCTCAACCATGACATGGTTTCACGTCGAATCTATAAACTATCCCTCTACGGAGGGACTCCATTACACTAGTGCCATCATCACAGCCAGCTCCCTCCCTTCCATGCTCCCCACGCATAGGCACTCCGCCATGGCACGAGTATAGTATGTAGCAAGGAACATAAGCTAGGCCAGGTCATGACCACAGACAGCCGTTTTACCTTTAAAAACTTACGCAGTATAGACATCACCACCACCAGCAGCAGCAGCAGCAGCAGCAGCAACGGTTGCCGCGGCGGCGCGGGGGTGCTGGCGGTGGCGCTGGAAGCTTTGGCGACAGCGCTGTAGTTTAGCAGTACAAATTCAGCACCAAATACGACACGGAATCTGCTGACGTTGTGAGCAGCAGCGGATAGGTGGGAAAAAACGGACGGCAGCAGAGCTGACGAAACATTTGCAGCCTAGACTAATCACCACCACCAGCATTGAAATTACAAAACGTAGCTGACGTTTTGACGTTCTAGGACAGCCGTTCGAATGGCCCAGCAGCTGCGGGACCTGTTCGAAGGGTCCCAGCTTTGGGAGTCTGTACAGCCCAAAAGTCCAAGAAATGAAAGTGGTCGGACTTCGATAATAATAGTAATATCTTTATACCAGTGCATGGACTTGGATTTTTGTACATCATCTAGATCTTATGTATAGTCTAGACTATTTAGATTTTTCCTAAAGGCGTCGAGAAGCTCTGGTCGGTATAGGTGCCAGGTGCCAGGTCCATAGTCTAGACTATATAATAATAAAAAAATACACTCCAGCGCTGTGAGATCGAAGATCTTATCGAAACTCATCTTTGCAAGCTGTGTCCAGATCCACACATATCCGGTCGCCCCGGTGGCGTATCAGGTTATCCTCGAGCCTGGCATAGGTCAGTTTCGTGAGTTTGAGCCCCACCGAATGCATAGACTACTCGTATAAATTCGTTGGGACTTTCTTGTGCACAAATTGACTTGCGGAAAACGCGAGTGCGTAAGTTAGCAAAACTCGATGAAAAATCAACGAGCACTGGGATTATTGCTGAACCCTATGCGCGATAAAAATAGAAGGCAAGAACCGGGAGGAAGATTGGAGGGACGACACCTGTGACCACGGTCTGTCCAGAAGCTGGAAAGTAGAAGTGTGAAAAAAAAAGATACTTCATCTATTTCAGGTTCGTACTGGTGAATTGGTATGGAAGAAGCATAGTCTAATATTGTAAAGTGCGTTAGGGGACCGCCGGGTGAGGGAACCGCCAGACAGAGCGTTTTTGGGCAGCGGGACCGCCGAGCGAGGGGACCGACAACGGTTTTTGAGCAGCGGGACCACCGAGAGAGGGGACCGCTACGATGTTTCGGGTAGCGGGACCGCCGAGAGAGGGGACCGCTACGATGTTTCGGGTAGCGGGACCGCCGAGTGAGGGGACCGCTACGATGTTACGGGTAGCGGGACCGTCGAGTGAGGGGACCGCCAAAGACTTTTTTAGCAGCGGGACAGCCGATTTGACTTTAAACTAAAACGCACAGATTTCCTATTTAGAGAAATTTAATTCGAAAAATCTGTACGTTTTAGTATAAACTTGGTCCGGATACCTCGTTCTCCAAACGCGTATTAAACTTAGAGACTACGGTATATCAAAAAAGTACATCTGCACGTTTTAGTTCAAAGTCAAAAAGGCTGTCCCGCTGTCTTTGGAGGTCCCCTCACTCGGCGGTCCGGCTACCCAAGACGTCTTTAAAGTTAACGGTTCCCTCTCTCGGTGGTCCCGCTGCTCAAAACCCGTTGGCGGTCCCCTCGCTCGGCGGTCCCGCTGCTCAAAAACGCCCTGGCGGTTCCCTCACGCGGCGGTCTCGTAACGCACTACAATATGATCTATTTACGTTTCCCTAAACGTCTCGTAATGGCTGCTACAATAAACTGATGTTTCGATCACGTCGACTATCTCAGGTATCCTGATATCCCTGACCCCCATACCAGATACAGCAGTAGTACTCGGTATCCACTCACACCGCACCTAGGGAGGAGCAGCGCCTATTGCCAAGCATTCCGTGCATTTAGTAGGTACAATGGCCACAGCAGTTACTGCTTAGTTGTTGTTCCTCACATTGGGAAAAATATATCAACGTCCCCTTGTCGTACAGGCCTCCCAGGTACATAGTCTAGTCTATAGACTACCTCTTGGGGTAGACTAGACTACAGACTTTGTCTAGTCTACGTATTATTAGACTATTATACGAAGTTGATTATCTCGTGTTCTGATTGCAACTTGCAGAGTTGCTACACTTGCAACTTGACACAAACTCCCTCTGCACCATGGCACCACGAAGAGAGGCGAACAATGTGGTCATTGGCGGGATCTTGCTGCATCTGTCGCTGGGAAGCTTGTTCGCTTGGGGCTGCATTCAGCCGTATGTCACCTCGTACATAAGGTCAGATTAACTTTCACTGGTACCTGGTACGAACTACGAATTACGAAGAAGGTTGCTTTCGTCTTTTGGTCTATCCATCATGTACGTTGTTGTTGTTGTTGTTGTTGTTGTTGTTGTTGTTGTTGTTGTTGTTGTTGTTTTTGTTTTCCTCTCATTAACTCATATAATCAAGGCCGTGGTCACAGGACAGGCTCCAGTCACTCCGGAGTTGGAGAATACCCCAGGGGAAAAACACAAACAAACCAAAGGTGGTACACGCATGCATAGTCTAGACTATATCGAAAACAACAACAACAACATATCACAGCTGACGCAAACTAATGCTTCCACCAGAAACATAAATAAAGTGAAATCGCGAGTCAGACTACTCGCGCCTGGAAAACTGACTATACTGCATAGCACCCAGGAAATACTAGTACTAATACCACGTACCAGGTACCAGGTATATATTACACGTAGTACTGTACCTATCACTAAACATACGCACGTTAGACTCAAGTCAATAGGAGAAAAAGAAACAAGGAAATAAGAGAAAGGAAAGGAAAGGAAAGAAATCATTGTTGTTGTTGTTGTTCTCACGTTTACTCGCATAATCAAGTCTGTGGTCACAGGACAGGCTCCAGTCACTCTGGAGCTGAGGAATACCCCAGGAAAAACACACACACACAACCCAAGGTGGTACACGCATATATCATATCTGACGCAATTCATGCCCCCACCAGAAACATATGAACAAAAGTGAAATCGGGAGTCAGTCTTTTTTTTTTTTTTTTTTTTTTTTGTAGCACACTTTCACTTTCCAGCTTCTGGACAAGCCGTGGTCACAGGTGTCATCCCTTCTCCCCGGTTTTTGCCTTCAATTTTTATCGCGCATAGGGTTCAGCAATCCCACTGCTCGTCGATTGTTCATGGAATGTTGCTAACTCACGCTCTCGCGCTTTCCGCAAGGCAATTTGTCCACAAGAAAAAGTTCCAACGAAATTATACGAGTATGCACTCACTCGGCGGGGCTCGAACTCACGAAACTGACCTATACCAGGCTCGAGGATAACCTGATACGCCACCGGGGTCTACGATGTGCCAGGTCCAGGCCGGTGCATACGTCTCACTACTTACGCCCGGAGAAACAAAATATTCCGATAATCATTGTTGTTGTTGTTGTTGTTGTTGTTTTCTCACATTAACTCTTGTCAAACATCTAGAGTCCGTGGTCACACAAAGGTGCTGGAGCCCTGGGAAGATCCGAAAAACCAAGTGAAATCAAAATTCGTCAGGGAAATACTACGCTTTCCCGCCTAAAAACGCACGAAACGGAAAAAGGCGCACAAGTGAAAAGGGCAAATGTGCCAACTGAACTCACATGGCCGCGGGTATCCACTCAACTACAGCATAGAGTTCCCCCGTCCCCACAACTAACCAACTCGCGGCTACAAACTACAGCGGTTGGGCTGCCTGCACCGTACGAACCGCACGGTAATCGTGAGTATAGACGAACACGCCTGCTGTCTGGAGTGCTGTCAGAGTGACGACCCGCGGGCATGCAGTGAAACAAGAGCAATGGAACCAAAAACCACCGTACAGATATCAATGATCGCCCCTCCTTCCCGAGTTATTTGACAGGTTGCAGTGCAGCTACGACGCCCGTGCCTGAAAATTGAAAATTGCGGCGGGTCGTTCCCCGTGACGGGTATACAACTCTTCTACAAACTCTACGAAAATCAGAGACGTAAGTAACATGTTGTACTACTGCCTCGTAAAAATAACCCTTGAAAAAAAGGCGATCGCTGCTCTCATGATGATGATGTGCGTGCCGGTCGTGGGTCTCCGTGTGCCGTCCTCCTGCTGTGGTTCTCCGTGGCCGCCTCATCGCCTTAGCTCACTCGGCCAGCTCCTTCGCACTTGCTCTCGTTCACACTCAATTCCAGTCGGTTCCCCTTCTCCCCCGTCCAAAAATACAAAATGCTCCACGCAGTTTGCGGTGCTGATCTGAAAAACAAAATTCTCGTTCAGGGAGAGTTCAATCCGTCTCTTCCCCGCCTGTCGACGGCCAGTCGCCGACCTCCTTCGTCGTCGAATCCAGCCTCCTGCCGGCGCAGTTCCCTCCACGCAAACGGAGACTGCGCCGTAGCGTGGCTCGTGGTGGCGCCTGCCTCCGCGCACGAGCATCCCGATTAAGCATTGCTGCTCCGCCGCTGCTGCCTAAAAAGACGCGCGAATCGTAGGTGACCATGCCTAACGCACCACGTACGACCCAACTCTACCGCCACGCCTAAGCCTCGCGGCCACACGCAGCAGCAAGAAGGTATCACTCCTTGAGGGTGAGTCCGGCCTTACACCCGCCAGAAAGACCCCCCCACTCTCGCTACAAGCCTGCTAGGGCATGCTTCGCAGCATGCCTTACCAAGGCGGCAAGGGGGAACGAAGCATTAGCATACCTGGCACTTCTTCACCAAAGTGCGAATTGCGGTACGCAGCAAAGCCGTAGCAGCAACAGCATCAATCAGCAGAAATGCAGCCGCCGCAACAGCAGCAGTACTACAGAGAGCAGCAGAGCAGCAGCACCAAACAGAGCAGCAGTAGTGCCACACACAGTAACAGAGCACAGCAGAGGTACCACAGCAGTAAGTAGCACAGCAGCAGCCACCCAACAGAGACACAAACAGGGAATATGATACAGAGAAACCGATTGTTGTGTGTGATGTCGTGATGTACGAATTGTACAGGTAAGTGCAATTGTGTACTATTCGTGATTAGATGCAATAATCTAATCTTGAGCTGCCGCAGACAGCGACACGAACTATCCAACCGCCGTAGCAACAGCAGCACAACAGCTGCTGCAGCAGCAGCAGTAGCAGTCCAACAGCAGCAGTAGCAGTAGCAGAGCAGCAACCACCAAGCAAAGGCACGAACCGTGCCTGCAGAGCTGCAGAGACAAGGGCGTCACCACTCGGTTGCAGCGTTTTGGCGATGTACTGAACACGTACTTGTACACTCCTTACTACTCCGGAGTATATTATAAAACATGAAAATACAGTCCAGCTGTGAGATCGAATATTTCGTCGAAACTCATCTTTGCAAGCTGTGTGTGATACTCCGATCGCGCGCATTACGAGTTGTGTGTCCTCATTGAGGATATAGGTCGGCGACTCCCCTTACAACTACAGTGTAGCTATCAGGGTCAACAGGGTGATTTTAGTCAGTCTGTGCGCGGAAACTATAAAACCCGTTTCTGAGGGAAACAAAATCTGACAGCTGTGGAGGGAAATGTATCCTTTTATCAAGTGAATCTTGTAAGTCGAATAACCGGTGAGGGGGGGGGCGGAGTTTTTAATATCGTGGGGGCCTGGTTTTGATCAAAAGCGAGTGGGTTTGGGGAGGGGGGGAAGGGGGGGGCAATTTGTGCATGTAAGCTATAAATCCTTTCAAGGGGATAAATCTGACGGGTTTGGCACCAGTTTATTATTGGGGGGGGGGGGGGGGATTGGGCGGGGGTGGGGCGTGTGGAGCAGCTCAATATGTGCGTGGAAACTATACATTATTTTGAGGGGATAAATGTGACGGTTTTGGAAATAATGCATCAGTTTATCATGTATATTCTGGGGTAAGTCGTACAATCAGTGAGTAGAGAGAGGGTGGAGTGTTCGAGGGGGTGGGGTTGGGATGGGTTGGGGGGGGGGGGGGGGGGGGGAGGTGGGGGGGGGGCGGGGGGGGGGGGAGGGGGCGGGTTGGGGGGGGGGGGGCGGGGGGGGGCGAGGGGGGGGGGGGGGGGGGGAGAAGGAAGGGTTTTAGGTGAGGGGTTTGTTATACGTGTGGTGCTAGGTCTAGGCGATGGTGCGGGTGATGGGGAAGAAGGGGGCGTTCGGGGTGTGTGTGTGTGGAAAGCAGCGGCATGGATGGCTCTCGAAAGATAATGAGATGATATCCTGTGCGTGAAGTGTTTATTAATCAGGCGGATTTCGATATTTGGTGGGGCGTTTGAGTAAGGGAGAACGAGAGGGGGGGGGGGGGGGGATTTTTTAGCAGGTTTAGGTCACAAATAATATTCAAATACACTTTAGCTGTGAGACCAAAGATATGTTGGGGCTTGTTATACGCGTGGTGCTAGGTCTAGGCGATCGTGCGGGTGGTTGGAAAAGAGGGGGCGTTGAAGGGGGGGTGGGGGTGGGGGGAAAATAATTGAAAACTACGTCATGGATACGAAAGATAATGACGTGATATCAACTGCGTATAGGTGTTTATTACTCTGGCCGATTTCGATTGTGAGTGGGGCGTTTGGACAAACTAGGCGGAAGGGGGGGGGGATCGGGGGACGGGGGACGGGGGGGGGGGGGGGGGAAGGATTGGGGTTTTTCATGAACAAGAGGGGTCAGGGGAGGGGGAGGGGAGAGGGGGGGGGGCGGGGGGCGGGACATTTCGATATGTGCTTGGAAACTATAAATCCTCAAAGGGGACAAACCTGACGATTGAAGCAATAAGACATCCCTTTATATCATCTGGCTTGTAATGTTTACTATTCTAGAAGGTTTGATGTTCGATGCAGCATGCAACCCAGTGTTTAAGTGTAGTAAATAACGTGTTAAATCTTCATAATTTGTTGTCGTATGATACATGGATCGAAAGCTTGCATATTTTATAGAATATTTGTAGTTACCATTATTTTCTGACATCGCTAATTATAAGAAAGAGATACGTATTGCCAAATACAACAGGCGAGGTGATGTGGTCATGCACTGTTTGTCACCACCATCATACAGTTACCATTATTTTCTGACATCGCTAATTGTGCGGAAGAGATACGTATTGCCAAATACAGCATGCGAGGTGATGTATGTGGCCATGTACTGTCTCCGCCATTGAGCATTAGAGGGAGGGATGCGAATCGTCAGTTTTAAAGGAACGCTTGGTATACATGTGCTCAATTACGTTACCTCGTTAGTCATACTTGGTATACACGCGCTCAATTACGTTACCTCGTTAGTCATACTTCGCTTGGCATAGGTTGGGAGGCGATCATGCAGACGGTATGTACGAAATACCCTACGTAGTGGGTTGGTAAGGTTGTTTACCGCAATTTTAACACATCTGCCTGTGCTTCCTTTTCCAAATTATTTTTGTCTCAAATAAAGTACGATTTCACGCCTATGATTTTACCTTGCCGATGTGGGGCTCTGCGGTCGTCAATTTTAAGTCAGAGATACATCCTACAAATACATCAGGCGAGGTGGGTATGTGATGTCATATATATGCGATGTCATCACTATTGATCGCGAGGGTGACTTTACTTCGTTAGGTATGTAGTACTGTGTTTCGTAGAGGTCGTCTCAGGAGGGTATGCGATGGGTCGGCAGTGTGGTTTATCGCAATTTTATCAGGTCTGCCTGTGCTTCTTTTTCAACTTATTATTGTCTCAAATGTACGATTTCACGTCCATCATTTTTACCGTGCCGCTGTGGGGCTCTGAGGTCGCCAATTCTAAGACAGAGATACATCTTACAAATACAGCAGTTGAGGTGGGCATGCAACGTCATATATGCGATGTCACTACTATTGAACGCGAGGGTGACTTTACTTCGTCAGGCATATGCTACTGCGTTTCGTAAAGGTTGTCTCACGTGGATATGCGATGTCACCACTATTGAACGCGAGGGTGACTTTACTTCGTTAGGCATATGCTACTGCGTTTGGTATGGTAGAGGTTGTCAGGCAATCATGTAAGCGGATGGAGGCACGAAGTACCCTGCGTAATAGGTTAGTCGTGTGGTTTACCGCAGTGTTAACATCCCTGTCTGTACTTACTTTTCACATTATCATAGACTATAGTGTACGCTTATACGTCCTGTTTTCTCCCCACTGTCGTCGAAGATGTTGTGGTCCTGTAGATGTCGCGTCCATGTCTGGTGCTCTTGTTAGTGGTGTTCATGAAAACATGCCCTAACGTGTAGTAGATGATCGCTGAGTGGTGTTCCTTTCCTTTATATTAGACTAGTCTATAAAAATAAAAATGCACTCCACCTGTGAGATCAGAGATTTTGTCGAAACTCATCTTTGCAAGCTGTGTGTGATACTCCGATCGCGCGTATCACGGTTTGTGTGTCCTCATTAGGGATATAGGTCGGCGACTCCCCTTACAACCACAGTGTAGCTATCAGGGTCAACAGGGTGATGTTAGTCAGTCTGTGCGCGGAAACTATAAAACCCGTTTCTGAGGGAAACAAAATCTGACAGCTGTGGAAGGAAATGCATCAGTTTATCAAGTGAATCCTGTAAGTCGAATAACCGGTGAGGGGAGGGCGGAGTTTTTAATATCGTGGGGGCCTGGGTTTGATCAAGAGGGACAGGGGCGGGGGGGGGGGCGGGGGGGCGGGGCGGGCGGGGCAGCTCAATCTGTGCGTGGAAACTATAAATCCTGTAAGGGGATAAATCTGACGGTTTTGGAAAGAATGCACCACTTTATCATGTATATCCTGTAAGTCGTACAACCAGTGAGGAGAGGGCGGAGTGTTCGAGGGGATGTGGGGGGGAGGGGGGTGTGGGGGGGGCGAAAGGGTTTGTAAAAAACATCTTTAGGTTGCATGGATGTAGGGGTTTGCTTTGCGCGTGGTGCTAGGTCTAGGCGATGGTGCGGGTGGTGGGGAAGGAGGGGGCGTTGGGGGCGGGGGTGGGTGGGAATTGCAGCAGCGGCATGGACGGCTCTAAAACGATAACGAGGCGATAACCAGGGCGTGGAAGTGTTTTTAGTACTCTGGCGGAAAATATATGTCAGCGATAAACGGATGCATTTCCTTCCACAGCTGTCAGATTTTGTATCCCTCAGAAACGGGTTTTATAGTTTACCCGCACAGACTGACTAACATCACCCTGTTGACCCTGATAGCTACACTGTAGTTGTAAGGGGAGTCGCCGACCTATATCCTTAATGAGGACACACAATCCGTAATACGCGCGATCGGAGTATCACACACAGCTTGCAAAGATGAGTTTCGACAAAATCTTCGATCTCACAGCTGGAGTGTTTTTTTTTTTTTAATAATAATGCCAATACCAGGTATATACAAGTATACGTCAAGTTATAATGAGCCGGTCGCCCCGGTGGTCTAGTGGTTACCCTCGAATACTATTAGCAGCGTTGTTCCTGAGTTCGATTCCCACCGTGGTGAGATTTGACTTTATTTGGAAAAAAAATGCGAAAAAACGATTAGCTGCTAAGAGCGCCTTGCAGCGTGAGTAGGTACAACTTGACGCGAGTCGACGAGGGAAGAAAATGCTGAATTCTTCTCGCGATAGCAATGAAAGCACGTACCGTTGTGGAGAGGGGGGAGGAGGGCCCGCTATGTGATCCCGGGTCTGATTTATACTACTGGGAGGGAGGGCGAGAGTAGTGCGAGGATAATAAATGGGATGGAAAAAATAAGTGGTGAAAAAACTGCCACTCTTAAAAAAACGAAAAGGTGATTGGTTCCAGTTGTACAAACGTATAACTCAGAGGAAAAATCCTTCATGCTCTAATTCCAAGTAATATGTCCCCAAAACGTGATTGCAGTTCTAGGAGGGAGGTCGCATAATACATGCGCGGTGAAGCTTTTCGTAATAAAAATATTAGCTATGACAAGTTGGTTTGTTCAGTTCGCACCTACCACATGACCAGGTATGCTGCCTGATCTTCTTTCGCTTGCTGGTCTCCCCCTGTGTTTTCCGTGCTCACCCAGCATCGCAGATTGGACTACTGCAGGCATTGAGGTTACCGCCTCATTACCACTAATTGCTACAGTAGAAACAAATAGCGTCGCAATGGCGGGACGTAGGCCGTCGTGGCACTTTCGAGTCTGGCTGGTTGTATCTCTTTCCTGCGCCTGATTGCTTGTGGGTATCAGGATCATCACCACCATCACACCACAGCACACTGGGCATCCCGCAACTTGATGAAGACTTGATGAAGATTCCGGAGGAGGGACCAGCCCCCTCCGGTGTCGGCGATAATGACAGTGTGGATCACCTTCCTGTTGGCAGCCGCACATGTGGCCTTGCGGGTAGCAGCTAAGGGAGTTGAAAAAGTCTCCCCTTCGAGGGCTAAGGGCCAAGCATGGCAATCATTTGTTTTGCTACCTGCGATCGCCCCGGCACGTCCGCGCCTCTAGGCTTCCCCGGAGGGCTGCCAGGGACATCAATGCCTCTAGGCTTCTCCAGACTGCCACCACTTGGTGCCGAGCTTAGCCCTCGTGACAAGAGCTGTTCGAAGTCAGCCGATAGGCCTTTCACTTAGTTTACAGCAGCAGCTTCAGAACACCGTGGTCAGCCAACGAGTCAGCAGTAGCATTGACTCATCTTTCACTTCGAGATAGCCTTGCACTTTACCTTAAATGTCTCGTCCAGCCACGGTCTCGAGAGCGAAGCTTCCCGCTTCAGCATGGAGAGCACGACGCCTGAGGGAAGTTGAATGACCGATGGATTTTTGGTGGGGAGAGAGGTTTTCCGTCCACCACTGGCTCAGCGAGTTTAGGTAGTGTTGGGCGTGCTTTTGGGCCCAGCTTTTAATTAGGAATACACCGTTGGTGGCCATGCTTTTCGTTCTGTTTTTAATGAAGAGAAAGCCTTCGGTGCCGCGTCACTTGCCGTTACTGTAGTAAGAGATCACTTTCCCCGCCTTCTGAACGTAGGCTGATACCCATAAGCTAGCACTTTCGCAGTACGTTGGTTACTAAGGGGCAGCCTGGGACGGACGCTACTACTGCTATGCAGGTTGTTGGTTGTTGTGATTTGTTCGTAAGTTCAGCTAGTTTACCCACAGTAGCCAGAGGAAAGCGTCCCATTAAAAAGAACAAAACAATGTGGAGCTTACTGAGAGCCCCTCCTCTATCCCCGTGATCAAAAGGATTACTCAAATGGTGAAGCAGCGTCGCGGAAGTCTCCGGTTCAGTGACTCCAACATCCGGCCGAGGTACCTGGGCGAAGAAATCTTCGAACACACGAGTGAGGTCGAAGGTCGGGATTTTGTCAGCTGTAATGTTCTTCATAACTGTCTTACTGAGGAGTCGCTCCCCGTCGTCGGATCCAATCATCAGCTTCTGAGTCCTTTGTGTCGGTGCCCATCACACAAAAACCAAATATCAGAAAGAGCCAATTTGATACTGCTCGTAAGTTGTGGTGCAGCATCAAATTCATGTGTTGAGGATTTGTGAGGGATTCAAGGGAAGGGGAATGACACGCCCGACTTCCCAGAAGTCACGTTGACGTACGCACGTTGAACGAGCAAGGCATGGGCGCACGCGCGTTCTGATTCGGCCGCGTCAAGATATGCTTGTTGCGCGTTCGCGGTGACCGAGGACAGGAGGAAAGTACGGTCAGCGGTGATACAATCACAACGCAGAATAAGGTACCACTCATCAGTCAAGGAAACATGCACGAGAAAAGGGGTTGCTCGCCTGGTTGTTTTAAGAGCTACCATCCTATAAGAGTCATCCGGCTCCTCCGCCTTCTTGCGGCTTGCTGCTGGAGGGCTAGGTGTCTTTCGTTTTTCCCTGACGCCCGTCAGGAGCGTTGCTGCTGCCCGAAGCCGCACCCCCATTTTTATACCGGCGGCTGCCAGGATATTACCGTGTTTTCTTGGGGGTTCCCCACCGATGCCGGGAACTCCCACCACCGTGGCTCGAGCGCTGCGGCCACCCATTGTTGCGGCGACCATGACGTGGAGAAGCCGGGTGTCACGGTAGCGCAGAGTTGAGGGCGTCGGCGTGACGGCCTGTCATGCCAAATACAAGGGGCCAGGCGGAGATCGATGAGCCTCCCGGAGAACGGAAAGCAAACCGAAGACCGTGTCGGAGAAAGGGCGAGAGGCGGGGGCTGCCTCGATGTGCCGAAACAGGCGCCACAGGATAACACCGTGATATTACACAAGAATATTCGGTAGGTCATAAGCCTTCTGCTGGATACCGTGACACTGCTCCTGTGGGAGGTCTCACTTTGTTCTGTGTATGAAGTCAGTGATCTTCACGCCTCGTACGCGGCCGTGCCTCATATGCGGCGGGGACCCTCGACGCACCGCGGAACGAAATGGGGAACGGAGAGCGGCGGGGCAGCCCCGGTTAGGGGAAAAGTCCCCCGGATCGGCACGCAACGTCGCTTCTGCGCGCAGGGGGTTCATTCACGCTCGGTAGGCGTGGGCTGGATCGGTCGCCCTCGCGAAGAGCGCGACTGCCTGCTGACGACAAGGTCTGCAGCGGCACGCTCCGCAGCCGTGATCTCCCGGTCGCACACGTCATTCGCCGCTGAAGCAGAGGAGACCTCGCGCCCGGTGCAGGCCAGCTGCTGATGTAGCTTCTCCATTGTGACGCTGAAAGCGGCCGAGCTATCTTGGGCAGAATTCCTCCGTGCCACGGCGGCTGCAAGCTCATCGGCGCATTTCTTGCCTTCTAGAACGCGTTGAGCGACGGCAGCAGCCTCATCGAGCTCATTGATGCGTCAAACGGTGGTGCCTGGCGTGGCAAGCGCTCGGTCGCGCACGAGTTGGGGAAGCGAGGCTCACGACTCGGGCTTGAAGAGCTCGGAGTATACTGCCCAAATGGGCGGCAACGCAGGGTTCCTGGGGAAATTGCCAGCTCCTCGAGGGAAGACGTGGTGGCCGTGGGGTCTCCCGCAAGAAGCGCTAGAGCGTCCGTCATGTTGAGCGCAGCATGAGCTTGATCGTCTTCGCTGGTTCTGTCGAAGTGCATTTCCTCACCCTTGTTGGTCGCCATAGCTGTAGTGTGTCTTCATGGCACGAGGAAGACCAAGACGGGACCATCCGAAAGGTGGGGGAAGAAAGTTAAGCTGCAGAGAAAACCTAGGGGGGGTTCGACAGTTGTTTAGTGTGACGCACGACGGGTGAACATTGGCTTACAGTGTGGGGTCAATATCAACACTGCCATCAAGTAAATAAGTCGCAGGGGCGCCTCGGGGGCATCTGCGAACGGCAAGAGGGGGGATCAAGGTCACCAAGAGGAGCCCAAAGCCATGGTGCTGTGCACGCGCACCGGCGCGAGTTGCACGAGCAATGCTACGCCTCTCACGCGTTGTCAGCAAAGACGCAATTGGTGCCGACATATGAAGTGGCTTGTATAGCTGGCTGATCTACCAAATGACATGTGGAAGCTTGAGCCGGGGATGCCGCCGCTAAGCGAAAGCGCTTAAGCGCAGCCAGAGACAGCGCACTAAGTGAAGAAAAGCTATGGATACACTCAAGGTATATGGCTTGCAAGGTGCTCGTTGCTGGCTTAACAAAAGGTGGTGCATGCACAGCTATCGAGATACCATCATCCCGAGAAAGCGACGTGCCTGCAAAGACAGGGGCGGCTGGCGTCATAGAACGTGTGTGGCACCGCGGTCGAGCAAACTCGACGGAGTCGAAGTGGGGCATCACAGCTAGGAGCAGCACTCATACTGAGGTTGCCTAGCGAACACTCAAGGTATATGGCTTGCAAGGTGCTCGTTGCTGGCTTAACAAAAGGTGGTGCATGCACAGCTATCGAGATACCATCATCCCGAGAAAGCGACGTGCCTGCAAAGACAGGGGCGGCTGGCGTCATAGAACGTGTGTGGCACCGCGGTCGAGCAAACTCGACGGAGTCGAAGTGGGGCATCACAGCTAGGAGCAGCACTCATACTGAGGTTGCCTAGCGACCGCGAGCGGCCCAGCTAGGAAAGGGATGGGAGGGAGCCGAGCTTGAACACGCTTCTGGTCCGTTGTATTACCGAGGGAGAGGATGCAGAATGATCACTACGGCTTGACTAAACAGCTTTTAAATTAAAGCAAATCAGAGGCATCCTGAAACGGGAGCCTGGCTCTATCGTCTCCAAGCCTATCCGGATTAGCGGATGGCGTTGACAAATATTTAGATAAAAGAGAACAATATAATCCTGAAATAGGAGCCTGACTCTATTTTCCTTAAGCGAATCGGGATTAGCGGACGGCGTTGAGGAAATAGTAATCGGGGCGTCGAGCGTGCGTGCTGTGGTAGCACGCGAGCTCGAGAAGTAACGTCGATGTCAGCTGAGGTCTCAACGGATAACAAAATCTAGACAAGCATGTGTTCGCAAGAAGTCTGTTTGTTGTCGGTGCTGCAATCACGCCAAGAGGAGCAAAGCTAAGGTCTTGAAATACAAGTACGACAACACCAAGTGGCAAGGTGTTTCTCCTGCAGTACCTTGGTTACTAAACGGGCAGTATGGGACGAACCCCGGATTGTGCTTTAAATACGAGCGAATGAGAGTTTCTAGTTTGGACGACGCCGAAAAAATAGTGACCCCTTTTGAGATGAATGAAGACTCGAAGCCTGAAGCCTCCACCGTCAAGGTTGTTCCAAAATGTTGGGTTGCGTTGTCCAATAATTAGAGGTAAACCCCATATAAGCACTGAGCTGACTGTATAGCTCATTGGTCGTGGTATATCTCTATTAATAGTAAAGTTGTACTACCGACATGGCCGTGCACGGCCCAAGCGCGGTGAACATGATTTGCACGAGCAAAACGAGAAAGATGAAAGTCTTCGAGAGGACGGACTGTTGAACCCTGCGCACAACGGTGGTGCCCGCTAAAAGCCGGATCAAGGGAGGTGGAGGGCGGATGGAAACTTCCCCGACGAACCCGTTGCCCTTTGAGTAATGCCCGAAGCCTGTCTGATTGATGAAATGACATGAAAAAGTATTATGCCGTACAGAAATCCACGAAAACCCAAAGGCACGTAGGACAAGCAGATGGTTTGCGTAAAGTAGCCTTGCGCGTGAGTGGCCACGGGACAAATAGTTGCACACGACAGTCTTGCTCGTGGGTGTCCGTGCTGCCAGCCAGCGTCGCGCCCATCGCTTCTCCTAGTCAACCTCCACAACGCTCCACCGCCCACCCTACCCATTTGTTTTATGATGTGTTTCACTTTCCTCCCCGTATGTTTTGGCACGCCGATTGTGTGATCTTCGGCAGATTATTCGATGCTTCGGTGACAACGCAGGAGACTACCATGGTCTACGCTTGTGGTTGCCTGGGGCATTCGATGTCTGCCCCACTCGTGGGGCCGATTCAGACCCGCCTAGGCTTTCGTGGGTCCGCCATGGCCGGTGTGTCCTTGGTGGTTATCTCAATGCTAGCCTGTTCACAAGCCACGACGGTGGCGCAACTGACGACAATGTACTCCATGTTTGGCGTCGGCTTGGGAATAGCGTGAGCCAGGAATTTTTGTGATTGGTCACTGTGAACCTCTTTAGACCTGTACCACGCTGCTTGGAATTAGTATGGGATCATTCTTCCGGTGGTAAAAGGCATATGAAACAGGCACCACCAGCGTTCTTGGCGAAGATAGTAATTCCCAGGTATATCAAAGACAATTGGCACCAGCATGGTACTCGGTGGAAATAAGAGAAAACTAAATACATGGGCACCAACGGTGTTCTGGGTGAAGATAGTAGACCAGAGAGGACAGAATCAGCAACCACTAAATGCATTGAGAGCGTAATGCGTGCGAGATTGTGTAAAACCAAGACGTTAATCGGTAGTCCATCTGATACAAAACAATTTTAGGCTTAAGGGAGAGAACCCCGTCTTTAGGCACTACTACTCCATCGTAGCACGGCGTGGTGACTCCAGCGTAAGGTTACCCCACGCACGGGAGACGGCAAACGGCAGAAGTACAATGACAGATATCGCACACGCAGCAGTACGCGAATCAGCCGTTCGGGGGAAAAGAAAATCCAAGATTTCGCAAATTTGGGGTCTCGTGATCGTGCGCGGAAGAAGGCAGAGTGCTGTTTCGAACGTATGTTTCTATTGCCGTATACGCGAGGCCTATAAGTTCGTTGTTTGTCACGCGTTACCCCGACATTTGTTTGGCCAAAAGCAACAAATATCTAGGATAAGTACGGAATAAAACAAAGGAGTCGGTTTTCGTACGGTACGGTACGTTGTCGGAAGCCAAGAAATTACCACTGTAATCGGCATACACCTTGCTTCTCAAACCCCAGGTACACGTGTCCGCTGGTGTGCGGATACGCGTGGATGCCAGACAGCAAGGGCAAGGTGTCGGGCTTCATCTTGGCGGGATTCGGCGCCAGTGCGGCGGTGTTCGACGCAGTAGCGACGGTGGTTGTGAACCCGGGCAATGTCAGCCCTGACCCCTCGACAGGGTACTACGGGAAGGTAAAGAAGTAGGATGGTGTCCGACTACCGTACTCCTTTTTTATGTTTGCGTGACCATATACTAGCTCTCAGGAAAAACACAGCATAATGATCATCATCAATATGTCCCCAAAACATGGACGTAGTTCTCAAAGTGTCAAGAAGGGGACGAGGTGGAGTGCGTTTCTGGAGGGTATGGCTCAGTCGTCGTCTCACCGGCAACGCCGTCTGTACCATGGCCGCTCTCAAAAGTCCCGATATCGCTAGGTCTGCCATCGCAGTGCGCGCAGAACTAGCGTTGCAAAGACCGGATGAATCAACGTGCTCACGCCCCCTTTCGCCCAAGAACAGCACAGGTTTCTGCCCCTACAGCGGCGTGATCAAAACGTAATGATCGCCCAAACGTTGGAAATATATCTAGTAGGAGTAGGACCGCTGTCCTGTCTCGCAAGGGATGCGTGGTCAATAGTCAATGATTATGGTAAGCAACAAATGCGTACCCGTATTCCCCCCCAACGGGATTTAGAAGTAACCGTGCTCCTCTTGTACCACTCTGGCAGGAGATCACGGATCGGGTACCGTTCATGTTCGTCGCCCTAGGCGCGTGTTGCCTGCTTCTGGGCATGGTGGGTTCTTCAATGTTATCGCTACCCCCACCGAGGGGTGTCACCGAAGGTGGGTGAGAGTGAGTGAGAAGGTTATCGCAATCTAGCGTTGTCTTTTGAGGCAAAAAAGTCACGGCTTGCATAACGGGCTCGCCTGTGTTGCGGTGTGCACGAATCGTTGACGCCGGGTTTTGAAATAGCGGCCTCCCGGCGTCTCCGACTGTTTTCCGCTTTCTTTGTTTTCGCACTGTAAATAGACCTACAGTAGTATGCTGCAGATAGTGGTACTGTACTGTATATGGCGTTGCAGCAGACCCGCTGTAGTGTAAGTGGTACTACGGTAGATCCGCTGTCGGGGAGGTGGTACTGCCGTGTGCCGTTGAGTACCGTTCTACTGACGGTAGCGCAGCGTACCTACTGTAGTGCGAGACGTACTGTGAAATACCTATTGTAATATTGTAGATGGCACTGCGGTATGCCTAGCGTATTTCAGATGGTACAGCAATAGAGGAATGTACATATAAACTCGTCTGGGCTGGCCAATCGCTATTACTTGTGCGGTACTTGCACGGTGGCTGCTTTTTCTTTCGTCTTCAAGAGCATATTTAATGTTTGGCCTGCTACCTGGTAAACGAGGTTCACAGGAACGAGCGCGTTCCCCTTTTTGTCCTGCGACACCCCTGGTTTTTTTTGAAGCCAACCATACCCCGACGGGGAAACTTTAATACTTTGTGTACTGCAGGGTAGACCTACTGTAGATGCGCTTCGTGCTGTCGTGCGGTTGACTGAGCACCGCCGTGTATTTTCGCTTCCGTGCATATGGTGCGACGCGGGGGGGGTGTTCCACACGACGATGTCGGTTTCCCTTCGGAGCGTTGTTCGTACCATTGGGGGGGGGGGGGTATTGTCGCATTGAATCGAGTGGAAGGATGCTATGAGAAGGAAGCGCGACAAGGTCGGTCGCCAGTGCAATTGCGTGCTTCAAACGTCTTTACGGGGGGGAGTTGTTGTCCTGGTTTTATTCGCCGAAATCCGCTCGACCGTTTGCTCTACGTGGATGGATATACTATAGATTTGATATCAAACCATGTCATGGTTGGAGCGAACCACGGGATAGTAGATGTCATGTCACCTCGGAAACTGTCAAAGGAGGGCGAGAATATAGGTGACAATCGCTCCTCTCGCTGTCCTTTAGAGTGCGATGTTGTCTGCCTTGTGTCTTAAGCTGTGACGCAACCATGGATGAGACACCATCAACCATGAGGAGACAGCTACCCAGCGCCACCTACTCCTACGTCCCCACGGGAACGCTCTATCACTCACTATGTCATCGGCTAGGAACTGACTGTGCTTGGGCCTGCGCACTCTCTTTGCTACTAAAACAAGTCGCGAGAACGCGGAGAAAGGCAGCACCGAAATTGTGGCACTGGAGGCGTGAGATACGCCGGAAAGCTGAAGCGGGCGTCAACAACAGAGGAACCTAAAGAGCTAGTTGAGTACAGTACCAGGAAAGCAAAAATTATGTGATGACGTCACTGCACCAAAGCAATACGCAAATAAAGGCAAAACTAAAAGGTCGACACAGAATGCAGAGGGTACTATAGGAAGCCGGAAAGAGAGTCAACATCGTGGCACCTTGAGAGGCTAGCTCAGATTATAGAGTGCTCTACGTAGATTTATAGACAATGAGACCAAAGCTACGGTACCATAAGGGTCCCTTTTGAAGTTTTATGTTTCAGTGGCTCGAGGTGACTTGCGCGAGTGATCCCCCTGTTCCTTGCGGTCATAGGCTTTCGTACTGTTTTAATTTTTCGATATGATTCCTTAATGGGATGGTTAGCTACGTTGCGCCAAACTAACCACCTAACGTGTTTTGGTCAGCGAGGTACAGAGTCACTCGTGCGAGTGTGATAGTGAACACCAGGTAGTGAAAAAGGGGGGCGTGTTAGCATCCCCCCTACCGCAGCCTTGCTCTGGAGTTGATGTAAAATGATGTAAAAACCATGTCATGGTTGGAGTGAGATCAGGTGATAATGATGTCACAGTAATGTCGAAAGCTATCGAAAGAGAGCGATATTATAGGTGACAGTCATGGTCCTAGGGGAGCATCACGTCGCCCTCCTCTCACTGATATTTATAGTACGATGGTGTCTGCCATGTGCCTTAAGCTGTGGTACAACCAAAGATGGATGAGGCACCATGAACCATGAGGACAGCTAGCCATCGCCGTCTACCCAAGGGTCCCCACGGAGCCGCCCTATAATGTATCGTAGCCCGAGTGCTACTGGTAGACTGTAAGGATATACCCGACCTCGGGCTCCCATTTTTGTGAGCTTCATCACAGGGTTGTAACTCTTGCAATGCGGCGTCTTACGCATGGCCTCATTACGAGGCGTGGGGAACCTATAGCCTCATTCGAATGTTTCGTATAGCCGCGTCTTCGACCCCCTTTCCAAGTTCTGAATGCTTGATGGCATGCTTTGGCTATCGAGTGATTTGCCTTTCGACTATTCGGGGTGGGATAATGTTGTAGAGTGTTCTATGTAGATGGATAGACAATGTATTTGATGTAAAAGCCGTGTCATGGCTGGAGTGAAACCAGGTGATAGTAGATATCACAGTCGCGTCAAAGGCTACCAACGGAGGACGAGAGTATATGTGACAATGATGCTCCACGCGTCGCCCTTCCTTCACTACCGTGTGGAGCACAATAGTGTCTGCCTTGTGTGTACGGTGTAGTACAACAAGATATGAAGGAGACACCATGAGCCATCAGGAGACAGCTACCTAGCGTCTTCTACTCCTGCGTCCCCACGGGGATGCTCAATTACACCTAGACATGAAACAGTTGTCGACCGCTCTTCTTGCAGAAGGAATGTGCTATCCCCAGTCGTTTCTCGACCCTTTATTCAAAAGTAGCCACTGAGCTAGCAGTCAGCGCTGGCTGTTAACTTAGTGGTTACGGTGTATCTTTCACGGCGTAGATATCTTTATTGCACGATTTTGTTTGCTGGTTTGCGCAACAGGCCCTACCGGCGTTTGCTCGAAATTGTCGTCTGATGTCAGCAGCAACAGCTACGAAAAGCACCAAATGCATCTTGCAAAGACGATTTTCCACGAAATCCTCGATCGCACAGCTGAAACGTGTGTTTATTTAAGTGTAAAACCCTTTAACTTTTTATTTATTATCGCACGGCGATTGTTAGCTGTTGTATGCAATAGGGCCGGTCGGCGTCTACTCCAAATTAACAGCAACAACTATTAAAGCCCTGCAGCTTTTGGTTGCACGATTTTTGTTCGCCGCTTTGGTACTATTTCTTATATGAGCGGCCTGCTTTTACTCCAAAATCACGTCTGGGTCATCAGCAGCGACAGCAATAACAGCCCTCTACCATTTTACTGCACGGTTTTTGTCACTGTTTCATGTGACAGGGCCTGCCGGCGTCTACTCCAAATTGACTTCTGGTGTCGGAAACAACCGCTACAACAGCGTGAGCACCACTGGAAGCGCCTCCGAGTCCCTCGAGAAAAACAATGACACGGAACACTCCGGAGATAGCAGCACCGATCTGCAGGAGCAAGGCTTAACACCGCAGATCAACACCTTCGGCACGGACCGCGCAGAGGCTGTGGTGTTATCAGAGGAGAGGCAAATTGGCCACAACAACCTCGCCGCACGGCCGGGGATGACTCTTCTCCTTCCTCCTGCTACCCCTCCTTCTTCTGAGATACAAAGTCTGACTCTTTCTTCTCCTGCCGGGATGCAAACGTCTGGAGGGCTCCAGGAGCATTCGCACGCCGGCATCGGGAGCACTACGAAGAGCGCGATTGGCCTCAGCGAGCTTGGTCGCGCGCGCTCGCAGGGTGGTGCACACCTGAAGGTGAAGGCGGGGGTTACCCCGCAGCGTCAATTCGAACCTTGGGACCTGCTGTTTGAGCTGGATTACTACCACCTCTTCGTGTGCATGGGGTTGACAAGCGTGTCCGGGCTATACATTGTAGGTAAAGTGCCACTTTGGTCGCCGCATTTCGATGGAATTCGGACACGTGCTACGGTACAGGTGTACCATTGTGTTTTCTGAGGCTCCTGACCTTACGGTGCCTCACCCAAAAACTGTTTTTGAGCAAACTCAAACTGGCCCCCCGACGACACAAACCCATGGCCTCGGGGGACACAAAACATATATACACTTCGAAGTATATATTTATATATATATATTGCAGGTCATAAACGACAACTCCGATTGGTTCTTTTAACGGGTCCCCGCGCCATACAGAAAACACATAACGACAAAGTCCTACCTCCATCGTACCACGCGTCTTCGTATGCAAGGCATGCTCATCACGGGGGGACGAACTTGTGATTTGGTCACGATGGGGAGAATGAGACCTCCTATTTACGCGCTCTACTTTTGATAGTATTTTTTCTCCGTACGGTTGAAGATCTGTGCCGTTTGGGTTTTCACCACACATGCCTGTCGCACACGCAATCAGATTTGTCCTTATTTTCCGTACCCTTCCCTTCCCCTTAACCTTCTTCTCTTTCCTTAAGGCATCGTCCTTCATTTTCGTGTTCCCGCTTTTGCCCCCCTTCTTTCCCCTCCTTTGTATGTTACCCCTGTGTCCCAGTCTCATCCCTTCCCTTCGCCATTCTGCGGTCGGCCATTTCTCGCTTCGCAGGTTACTCCGCTTGTTCCTGCACTATTCTCCCCGTCACTGTGTATTTCTCTAGGCCGCTGCCGTTCACCTCTCTTCACGTACGCTTCTTTTTACGCAACGCCATGCAGGCAGCTATAAGAGCATCGGACAGCACATCTTCACCGACGGAGATCAATTCCTAAGCATCTTAGGCGGGTTCGCGTCCCTTTTCAACGCTTCCGGTCGTATTTTGGGCGGTATTTCTGTGGACAGGTCAGGGGGGATGTTTGAGGGGGAGGGGAGGCGGGGGGGGTTGAAATGCGGACGGAAATTTGGGTAGGGAGAGAGGAGGCGAGCGTACTCATTTGTTCATTGCCTTGCTTAGCCATTTGGCCATTGACCACGCATCATGCACCCCTTTTACGACGGAGGGGGAAAGGGGGTGTGCTCGTATCATGCATGGTCCGTCGTAGTCGTAAGACCATGGGCCCTCGCATCCTTACAATGCCGGGATGGAGTACGTTAGGTTTGCGCCAATCAGGCAAAGAGGGGAAGGCGGAGAGGGTATTTTAACGATTGGGTTAGCAGGGAGGATGCTCCAATGTTTTAACGATTGGGTTAGCAGGGAGGATGCTCCAATGTGAGCACTAAGTGGCTGACTGGTGGTTCAACTTTTTTTTTCGGGGGGATGGCGTTGAACGGTGAGGAGTCGGAGACGTGAGGTGTGTCCAGAATATTTCTCCTCTTTTGTCGAGCCCATTATCTGAGGGTATTTTGACCAAAGGGTTAGCAGGGAGGATGCTCCAATGTGAGCACTAAGTGACTGACTGGTGGTTTGGCTCTTTTTTTCGGAGGGGTGGCGTTGAACGGTGGGGAGTCGGAGACGTGAGGTGTGTCCAGAATATTTCTCCTCTTTTGTCGAGCCCATTAACTCTTTAAATCGCGTACGTTTCGGAAAAAATAAACTGTCCAAACTAAACTAACCCCGGTTTTGCGGCAGTACAAGGGTAAACATAGCTGTTAAACGAATGGCTCAATACACAGGGGTCAACGCGCCTCTAATACTTTTCTTTCGCCAGCGCCGTACGGTGTTTGGTCATATTGCCAGCAATGGTGCTACAAATATGTTGTTTTTTTCTTTCTTGCCTCGTTTGGCTGGGTTTGGTTCGGTTGGGTTCGGTTCGGTTGGGGTCGATTCGGTTCGGCTCGGCTCGGTTGGGTTCGGTTCGGTTGGGGTCGATTCGGTTCGGCTCGGCTCGGCTCGGTTCGGTTCGGTTCGGTTCGGTTCGGTTCGGTTCGGTTCGGTTCGGTTCGGTTCGGTTAGGTTCGGTCCGGTTCGGTTCGGCTGGGTTCGGTTCGGTTCGGTTCGGTTCGGTTCGGTTCGGTTCGGTTCGGTTCGGTTCGGTTCGGTTCGGTTCGGTTCGGTTCGGTTCGGTTCGGTTCGGTTCGGTTCGGTTCGGTTCGGTTCGGTTCGGTTCGGTACGGTTCGATTCAGTTCGCTTCGCTTCGCTTCGGTTCGCTTTGTTTTGGTTCGATTTGACGTGGTTTTCGGTGTTCAGTTTGTTTTTCGGTGTCAACTGCTGGTTTTCCGTTTTCGATTATCCGCCCTCGGTTTTTTGTTTTCATTTTATCGTTTGTTCGTGTAACACGACAGAAAGCGGCTGACACCAAAGGTGCTAAGACGTACCTTGCCGTTCCTACTGCTCCCGAACTGTGTCTCTTCGCCCATTTGCTCACCAGGTTCGGACGCTTCCCCACCTTACTCGCCATGTCCTTCTGCATGACATGTGCGCTGCTTAGTCTGGACCTTGTAGAAACAAGCAGGACCTCTTTCTTCTTCACCGTCTGCCTCATCCACGTGTTGTGAGTCTCGCCTTCGTTCCGCGATTGGATATAACTATTGATTTGGGAGCAAGTGCAACGTCGTCAGGCGGTGGTTTGTGCAAGCATTTCGCAACACGTCGTACCTCTCTACCTGCCTGCGGGGACTCATACATCTCGCCTTCTATAAGTAGTATTATTAGTGATAATGGTAGCAGCAGCAGTAGCAGTAACAGTAACAATAGCAGTAGCAGTAGCAGTAGCAATAGCAGTAGCAATAGGAGTAGCTGTAGCAGGAGGAAGAAGAGGAGGAAGAAAAGGAGGAAGAGGAGGAGGAAGGGGAGGAGTAGCAGCTGAGGCGTGTTGACCTCTTCTAGACGACGCGCACGTGTTTTCGGGAAAACGCTTGATTTTGTGTGGCATCGTTTTCTGCAGTTCCTACCAGCGATTTTGGGGACAAATGACTTGGAATTTGTGCGATACGAAGTAACTACTGCGGTATACATTTTTGCTGTTCTATAAGGGTAAAGCTCCTTTACCTTATTCTCACCTTGCTGCTGTTGCCACTCGTACGGCTTCTATATGGCACGTTACCCCCACCCTGTCCTGTGGTTCAAACGTGTTTCACAGGTACGGCAGCAACTTCGCCATCTACCCTACCCTCGTCGCCGACTTTTTCGGCAATACTACGGCCGGACCGAACTGCGGATTGGTCTACTTGGGCTACGGGCTTTTGTCATTCCTCGGCATGTTCTGTATTTCGCGGTTTAACCAAAACAGCGAGGTTTTCCTAGCATGTGCCGGCGTTTCGTTGATTGGGGGCTCCTGTGCGGCGCTTCTGTGGAGCCGGCGGTGGGGCCGAGGGCTGCCAGCGCGTCAGCACGGGTAGCCTCTTGTGCGCTTTGCGCGTTTTATCGTCGTGTTTTCTTTGTGTAATAGTTTGTGTTTCATTTCCTTTCATTTTGTTCACGTACTAAGTATGTTCCGGTATATATTTTGTGGGTTAATGTACCGCTGTAGTACACTCACTGTGATCACTGTAAAGCGCGCATTCAAGGGAGGACACGCCGGGGAGGAGCATGGATTGGGCGAGAGTGGTGGTGTTCGGTGCATTGTGTGAGCTTTTGCTTTCAGAGTGAAGTACATGCACTGCGCGTTGTTGGAAGGCAAATTGGATAACAGATTGGTGTTGGGTGTTACAATTTTTTCACGGCCAAAAGTTTTGTATCCAACTTTGACCCCAAGATTTAAGCGCTGTGTCCCTCAAAACTCTAAGGTGTCAGATGAACAGGTATACTTCCGCAGTTTGAACGTGTGCTCGTAGAAGAGAAGTGGTGCGTTGCTCGCCAGGTTTCAGGCATGTTTTACCAACAGGCGTGTTTTATCAACAGGCGTGTCATGTCAAAAGGTGCTGTAGCCCCCCGGTTGCATTCGCTTGAGGTCATTTAGACCCGTGGTTCCAGGTATTTTATCTCCCAAAACGAAAAGGTGTTCGGCGCAATAGGTGCAATTGCGCAATTGGAACGTGTAGGAGAGAAGTGGTGCGTTGCTCGTCAAGTCTCAAGCATGTTTTGCCAACATGCGTGCGATGTCAAAACGTGCTTTAGCGCGTGGTGGTTGCATTTACTCAAGGCCCTTGGGATCCCTAGTTTCAAGCGGTGTTTCCCCAGAACGTAAAAATGCTACTGCTGTAGGTGCAACAGGTATAATTGGCGCAACTTGAACGTCTAGGAGAGGAGTGGTGCGTTGCTCGCCAGATGCCAGCCGTGGTTTTTAAAAAGGCACGTTTTGGCGACAGGCCTGTTGTGCGAAAGGTGCTGCAGTGTGTGGTGGCTGCATATGGAGCCCTAATTCCATGTAAGCTATCCCTCCAAGCACTAAAATGTTACATGCAACAGGTGTGGTTGGGCGACCTGAGGGTGTAGGGTAGGGGTTGTGCACCGCTGCCCAGGTGCCAGCATGATTTGTCGACGGGAATCTTTGTCAAAAGGCGTGCTTTTGTCAAAGGTTCTGTACTGTCTGGCGGCTGTGTTTTAACTATCACCAGTAGTTTCACCTACAGGCTTCCCTGTCTTGATTATTTGAATTAGAAGCGGTCTGTCCTGGCGCAATGGGCCCGATGCAAGATGGCGGCACACATGCACGCATGAAAGGCGACTCTTATCATCCCCTTAGGGCTAGAAGGGCGCGTGGGGTGACGGCCGTTTTGCTCCACAGTAATATCTCCGAGCACCGCACGTGATGCTATCGCAACAACGTGCACATGTTCACATTCTTACGTCGTAAGAGCAGCGCAGTTAAGTTGGCAACGTCGTGGGTATATACTATTAATGGGTTTTTTCATCAGGCGTGAGTTTGCTGTATGTTGCAATATTATTATTGAGTTGTTTGTCAGACGTGTCATAAATAGGGGGCATTCGGTTTATACTCGTGGAACACATACTGAACACCCCCCAGCTCTCCCAGGCCGAGGAAGACACCCAGCGATGCTGAGGTGCTGCAGAGATGACGAGGCGTTCGTTGCTGGGTGTGCACAAACCTGACGTGTTTCCCTTGCGTTTCTTGTTTTCGGTTTCTTTTGGGTGGGGAGAACTGTATAAGCACCTCTTGTTGGATGCTACGTATCTCACCTGTTTCATGAAGAAGACGGTGAATAGTCTGAAACGAGGAAGCATTCAACATGCAAGTCCCACGCGTACTATAGACCCAAGCTCTAGCTCCCAATATTCCAGCCCCGCACGCAGGATCGACGTTGGCAATAAACAACTCAGCAACTAAGCACCCTCGTCAATGCACCGAAGTAATATGTGTCTGTGTTGGTAAACTCGTGGCTTCTGGGGAAAATATGTTGTATTATTGAGCAATTGCCCTTCTGAGACAGGTAGGCAAGGTGGAGTGAGCAGGGTGGGGGCGCTCGTGGGCGCGCACAACCTCACCCTCAGGATCACGCTATGCAACTACCCGATAGTCAGACCTACAGCAACAATGCCTGAACCTTCCTACTGGATAAGTGTCCAATGTACCACATACCAATGTACCGACACACACACCTACGGTCCATTGTATAGCTCGTACTTGTGTACAACCTACCGAAGTACCACAAAGAGTATTCCCAGAATATCCACCATCAACTTACTACAATTGACAATTCAATATTCAAACTATCCAATCAGATGATCTAAAGCAGCTCGGCCAATACACACTGCCGCTATCACCAACACCCTCCCTAGGGGCTGTTGTATCTACCAGACCCACAATATAATATGCAGTATGACAAACATAAATGATTCAGACTCCTACTTCCTAGAGTCCAATGCAAAGTCACGGTGAACTTCAAAAATACTTCTCGGCAGAGCCTTCGTGAGGATGTCCGCATGTTGTTTTTCGCTGGGAACATGCGTGATCTCGATCACACCCTCCTCGGTCAGATTTCTAAGAAAGTGGTGCCTCACGTCGATGTGCTTACTCCTGCTCGACCTAAGCGGATTCTCTGCAAGCGCAATCGCTCCCTCGTTGTCCTCAAGGACGTCAATTTTTACGAGGCTCTACACTAGGCCTCAAGAACTGAAGCATTCCGTTCACAAACAGAGACTCCTTCACACCATCGCCCATCGCAAGATACTCTGCCTCAGAAGTCGACTGCGAAACGCAGTTCTGCGTCCAAGAAAGCCAAGCTACAAGACAGGCAGCCACAATAACTAGTGCTCCCGAAACTGATCTACGGTCAGTGGCCTTGCTGGCAAAGTCTGCATCTACGTACACCAACGTGCCTACGCCATCAACCGTACTGTCTCTCTTGTACTTCAGAGTTAGATGTACCGTTTCCAGAAGATAGTTCAGAATCTTCTGAGCTGCCTTCCAGTCTCTCTTCTTTGGCTCATGAGAGTGCCTCGCCACCGCCCGCACAGCATTCGAGATGTCGGGCCTCGTCCCATTGGCGACCCACATCAGGCACCCCGCCACCTCTCGGAACGACACATCTCCTGCCTCCTCATCATCCATCACGGACCTGTTATCGTTAGCAGGGGAAGCAGGGATCGGGCTGGTGCGACAAATTTTGAATCTCTCAAGCACACTCCTGATGTAACTCTCCTGAGAAATCTCAATCGTGCCAGCCTCGCGGTCGCGAATAAATGCGCAACCAAGAAAGAACTTGACCTCACCCAAATTCTTCGTAGGAAAAGAATCGCCTAGAGCTTCTACAACCACCTTGGCAAGACTCTTAGTTCCTGCATACAGAATGTCATCCACGTGAATCGCGACCATCCCTATCACCTCGCCTCCCATCATGAAACGCAGCACACAGGGGTCACACAGAGACTGCTCGAAACCAATCCTGTTTAGATCCGATACTAGCCTCTTTTAAAATGTTCTAGATGCCTGCTCCAATCCTTGCAAACTCTTGTTCAGACGGACAACCTTTCCTGACATCGAACCACAGCCAGGAGGCAACTTCATGAACACCTCGTGATCCAACTTCGACTGAACAAACGCCTGCTCAATGTCCCAGTCGAGTAATTCCAAATCATACTTGCACGCCAATGCTACCAACAATCGAACTGATGTAGGATTTGCAGTAGGCAAGAAAGTCTCAAGATAGTCTACACCATACTTCTGCCTGAAGCCCTTCGCGACAAGCCTAGCCTTGGCCTTCACTATCTTTCCTGTTTCGTCTGCTTTCCATTTGAAAACTCATCTAGCATCTATCACGTTACAGCCTATTGGGATCTTTACCGCTAACGTGAACGTTCCTGCCCTTATCAAGCCTTCAACTTCTGCAGACATAGCTCCATCCCAAATCGTGGCGTACTTCGATTGCCGGGCTTCTTGATAGCTATCAGGCTCACACTCTACGTCCTGCACTAGTTCTTTCGGCAATTCCACTGCGTCACCTGCTCTCTGCTCCGCCAACAGCGCATATATTATCTCTGTTGCGCAGACGGGCCCTAGAGTGGCCACGAGGCCAGATACATTCTGCTGGTTAACTGCACGGGTTTGCGCGCGAGTTCTACCTTCTCTTACTTCATCATTCTCACGCGCAGGATTGTTGAGATCAGCTAGCTCAGCTACATGCCGCGGACGACGAGCAACTGGAGGAGATGCCTCTGCCTCTGCCTCCTGCCCTCCCGGCCCTACAGACTCTGTATCCTGCTCTTCAGGACCCACCGACTCTAGTTCCCCCATATCTTGCCCTCCCTGCCCATCACCATCGGTGAACTCAGGTGCTGGAGACGACACAGAGGGAACGGGCGAAGATGTCACAGAGGGGGCAAACATCGATCGATCTACACTCTCTGCGTCAACACTTTCAACCACATCGACTGCTTCACCAGGGGGGACCACTACCTCGTTCGTTGCTGCACCAGAGGGGACCACTGCCGCGTTATTTCGCAACAGTGTGTGGGCAACTCCCCTCCCTACAAGCGGCCATACCCCGGCTTCTACATCGTTGTCACTTTCCTCCCCTCCCTCCTCCGCGATCTCCATCGGCGACGGAGGTTGCGCTGGAGGGAGTTGTGACGGCAACGCCTCCCACGTTACATCCCTCGTTTCCTGAATAGTCCCAGCCCTCGTAAGTACTCTATGACAATCACGGGTGGTCTCTCGAAGGACCGACATAAAAGCAACTCTCACCCTTCGGAAACAGCTTCGACGGTCGCTGCCACTTGCAGTACGCCGGTTTCAAAAATTGATGAGGTTTAGCAGGACGAGCTTCCCCATACCACGTTTCATACGGCGACTTGGAATCGGGGTTAGCAGAACAAGCCGTGTGATTAAGTGCCTCGCAAGCCCAGTGCATTGCCTCAGCCCAGAGTCTGTCAGTCTTAGGTAACTGTACATGCCCAAAAAGAACTTTCGCCTGAACACGAGCCGCCATTGCGGCCTCCTCTATCAATCCCAAGCCACGCTCTGCAACACCGTTGTATTGAGGACTGTAAGCTGGGGTGAACTCTTGCAATCAAGAGAGCTCATTGCACACAGATGCAAATTCTCCACCGAAAAACTCCCCTCCATTGTCAGATCTAACAATCTCAACCAATGATGGGATTCCATCAGCACGCACACTAGCAAGAAAACTCCGGAAAGCACTCGCAGCGTCTGATTTACTTCTCAGGAAATAGATCCATGCACGCCTTGTGAAATCATCCTTCACAATCATGGGGTAATACTTTCCCCCTGTGGACACAACGGCCTTCTTCCCTCCCAGGTCAACATCAACTATCCCTAACTTTTTATCTGATCTACATTCAGTTTCACGAGCAATCCCCTTCCTAATTGCCTTCGACATCGAACATCCCGTACAAGCATCTAGGTTACCAGTCAACTTGATACCCAGTCGCTTTGCAGTAGTACGAAGCAATCCTTCATGTGAGTGAGCTTAAATGTTATGAAAGTCATTCACATCCATACTCGTTTTCGTGCTTGGGGTTTGAAGGAGTGAGGGCAGCCAACACGGATCCAATAGAGTCATCACCCACACGATACGCAGTCGCAACAAGCATGCCATCGAAATTCTCAAAAGTCACATGTCCGTGGAAAACAGTCATCACACCACGAGGACGACCAAGACCATTCCATGATTCGCCATCAAATTCTGCGCTGGGGGAAAAGAGGTTGTACCCCAATTTGAGACAGTACAGCACATTCTTCAACTCTACCAAAAACTCGTTGTCAGCAGACACGAACACCAATTCCAGAGTTCCTGAAAGAGCTACCTCACAAGTCACGCCACCAATTCCCTTTACATTCTTGTGGCAAGGCTTCACATCCTTCATACACGAGAGAGAATCTGTCATGTGGAAAGCGGTACCTGTGTCTGCATACCAATCTTCGAAACGCCTCTTCTTGGTGAGAGTGGCATATTCACGAATAGAATCACGAATAACACGATCACTATCGACATAGTTCCTCATCCTGTCCGCCACTTCAATATACAGCGTTGGAATATCAGCACCATAAGAATTCACCCAATTCACCAGTACAGAGTCATACCACGATGCAAGATACGTGTCATCACTCCAATCGTTTGAGAGATTTTGGGACAGAAACACCATGGTATCATTCCAGGTATCCCTCAGGTCCGAGTCAGTTTGGGACAGAAGCACTAACAACTCAGATATCTAACCGTTTTCATTCTTGGCGTCCTTGGATAATCCGGGCTGGGAAGGATGAGCGATCACACGAGCCAGACAGTCCTTCTTCACGTGACCGACCTCCCCACACTTGAAACACTTCCCTTGAAACGCCGTTTTGTTAGACGAATCATACTCGGAGTTAGACCTTGACTTGTAGTTCTGCTTCTTCGCACTCTTCTTCTCAGGCCTAGACATCAGAGCAACACTGTGTTTCTTCGGACCACCTTGAGTCTGCAAGTCGAGGTACCGTTCACGCACTTTAGTCTCTGTGAACGACGGGTCATTCGGGCAGAACACCACCAGAGTTTCACGCAGAGTCTTATATTCGTGCGACAGCCCCTCGAGCATCAGGTTGCACACCTCTCTGTCATCTTTCTTGACTTCCAGCATTTGAAGCACACCAAGCGTCTCTCTTACAGATGCAAAGAAGATCGAGGGATTCTCATTCGAACGCATGCGCAGTGATTTGAGTTTCTCCTCCTGCACGCGAATCTGACTCTGGCTCAACGGCAGAAAATGATCTTTCAGCACTCGAAAACCCTTGCTGGAAGAACCAGCGTGGCGAACCATAGTTTTCAGACTATCCTCCTTCAAGCAGTCGAACAGAAACCACCATACCATCTCAGCCTGACGCAGCACACCCACACTGAATCCTTTCTCTACCCAGGGGGTCAAGTCGAAACCAATGTCAGCAATCGGAATCTCAGTCTCGGAAACAAACGCCCCATACAGATTGTTGAGCCGGGCACTTGGCGGAAAATTCTGCGACCATGAGGGGTAAGACACGTCTGTCCCATCGAAAACAGGAGCCTTGGGAACTTTGAAAGGACCCGCACCCAACTTCTCTCCTGTATCAGTAATGCCGGCCCCAGGAATCAGATTGTTTCCACTGGCGACACTTTCCCACCACCTGATCGACGGAGTAGGTTCGGGAGGAACAGAGGACTGGCTTCCGAGAGCCCTACCTACAGTCCCGGGAACGAAAGACTGGCTACCTACAGCCCCTCTTCCAATCCCAATCGAACCAAAGCTTGCAGCACCAGCAGAGGAACAATTAACAGCAAATACATTAGGGTTCAAGCCTGAGCCAGCAAGGCTACTACTCCCAACCCCGATGCTGGATACGCCAAGGCCTTGGGCATCGCCGCCCGTACCTCCTGCGGTTCTGCCAGTAGCATCATCGGTAGAATGCGTACCATCAGCATACTCTGTTCCGCCGCCTCCCGGCGCGACAGCAGACATAGAGGACTCCACTTGCTCCTTCTGTTGATCAACAAGCGACGTGACTAGAGTCGTAAGTTGGGACAACTGCGTCTCTAGGGAAACCATCCTCTCACCAACATCCTGCGGATTACTCTGAACTCGGCCACCCGCAGGTGTCCCCGGTTCAGCCATGATGAGACAGGTTGATCAGGCCTCTCTCGTACAGCAGTCTAGTGTAGTCCAAGGGGACGACGGAGCAGTAGACACCTTTGACGCTATAGCGTGTTGGTAAACTCGTGGCTTCTGGGGAAAATATGTTGTATTATTGAGCAATTGCCCTTCTGAGACAGGTAGGCAAGGTGGAGTGAGCAGGGTGGGGGCGCTCGTGGGCGCGCACAACCTCACCCTCAGGATCACGCTATGCAACTACCCGATAGTCAGACCCACAGCAACAATCCCTGAACCTTCCTACTGGATAAGTGTCCAATGTACCACATACCAATGTACCGACACACACACCTACGGTCCATTGTATAGCTCGTACTTGTGTACAACCTACCGAAGTACCACAAAGAGTATTCCCAGAATATCCACCATCAACTTACTACAATTGACAATTCAATATTCAAACTATCCAATCAGACGATCTACAGCAGCTCGGCCGATACACACTGCCGCTATCACCAATAGTCTGCACCATAAACGGGCATTTCTCGAGATTCTCCTTGGAATCTACGCTGCCCCTCCCTTTTACTTTTCACACCGCGGGCCGGGCTGGGCCCATGTTATGTATGGTAGAGGTGTGCGCCGTTTATTTTCTGGGGTTCATCGCATGAAGGGCTCTATCCGGCGACCATAAGCTGTTTCGGACAACAACAAAAGCGCTTCCCAACCAACAACCCCATGGCCTAGGTATACACAACAAAAAAAACGCTTTGAAAAAAAAGTGAAATTCCGACGGATTGGGGATAAACCCCTTTGCAACTGGAAACCCGTTTTTGGGGACAAAATTACTTGGATTTTGTATAGGGAGGGGTTCGGGGGCCTTAAAGGGGTCAAGGATCTCCCCGTCATCCAGAAAACATTTCAGACGAAAACTGCTCGTGCCTCTATCGTAGCGCGAGTCGCGGCTAGATTTATTGATCCAATTTTCAGCTGGACAAATTCGAGCCAATCGGTTCGTGAAAATCGCGAGCTTGGCTGGCGTCACCATAAAATATGTTACAATTTCTAGAACAATTCGTCTCCATTAGACGCCAACAGTGGCATACGGCCAGAATCCACGACTTTGGGCAGAAGGTCGAATGGGGGTCAAACCTCCGGCGATTTGAGTTGTAGGGTAAAATTGATGATAGAAAAAAAGATGTGAATCTTTTGCGTTTTGTTTGTTTCGAATAGCCGCATCTTCAATCCCCTGGCAACGTGCATACTCTTATTATTGTTTACTTCGAGTAGCCGCATTTTCGACCCCTTTCTAGTTCCTGGATGTTTATTATTGTTGCCATTGTTTAGTTGCCGTGTCATCTGCATCTGTTATTTTGTTGTTGTTGCCTTTTCCCTCTGACAATAGAGCGTAGATAAATGTCGTTCCGATATAAATCGAATACCCTTTCGTAAAGCGGTAGTATCTCTCGTATGACCATCTGCCGACCATTTCCAAGTTTCCGTTCCCCACATATTTTCATTTTATCCATTACCGATATATTAGAACTATCCTAATCCTCATAAAAATCTGTCTCTAGGTCATTGGCCGCAGTCCTCGGGTTTTCTTCCTCCCTTCCCCTCGCGGCCTGGCGATCCCTCACAGCTAGTTTGTATCTATTCACGCGACGCAAAATCGCGACCTGGGTGGTCACAGAGATTAGCTAGAAGAAGCGTTCCTTGCAGGCCCCTTTCGGCGATAGGGACGATCCGTCCGTCCCTCCGACGATGCTGGCCGTTATCAGATCGATCACGTCGCTGTCTTGATGACATAATCGTGCACACCGCATACTAACCTCCACTACACCTCATCAGGGGCACCTCGCCGCCAAGAACTCCTCAATCTCCAATAATCTCCTTCCTGTAGTCACGAACTCTGACGCTGGGATAACTCTAGCCGAGTCGACAGGCCTCGCCCTTAAGAAGGACGTAGCCCCTGATTCCGGTTACCTCCTTTGCCGGGGCTTGGCCAAATCTCTCGGGTTTTCCTCTCCTTGTGAGTCGCCAGCGCCTCGCTGAGGCGTCGTCTCGGCGAGATGGTCCAGCGATGCGACGTACCTATCGTAACCGGCTCGGTTTACCAGCCTCCGCAGTCTATGCTGCTCTTTGCTCGAACTGATAGTTTCATCGCCGTGTGCCGGCAGCACTTCCGCAACTGATCTTGCCCTGATGCATATTGCTCTCCTGCTCTAAAGGCTCTGTGTCCCGTCAGCTTTCCGGCACGATGTTCGCCACGGCTTCCTCTGTAACCCCGTGCACATCGCGGAGGCCCTTGGCGTTATTCCAAAATGCACCGAACAAGGTCTGGATCGGGCAGCCCCCTCCGGACTTTGTTCCCACATAGCCCGCCGACATATCAGCAAGCACGTCCAACACCGTCGCCACCAAGCTTGCGACGGTTGCTGACATCCTTTGGCTTCCGCCGACGACAGTCCAACCCTCTGGTCCCCATGGACAGCCTCTCGTACGCCTGTTGGTAGGGTTGCAAGCTCAACTGATTTTTCGGGCGCCCGTTCTCGAAAAACGTCGATTTTTCTGCTGCCCCCGGGAGATCAAGCAGTTTGTCAAGCAGGTTGGGGGGGTCAGTTCTGGGTCCTCTTTTTTTAGTGGGTCTGGCTCACTCGTTCGATTGACCCTCCTGCTCCTTTGCGGTCTTAAGCTATAGGGTATGTTGTTCTAGTTAGGCGATGTGACATCGCGATGGAATGGTTAGCTGCGCTGCATTAAAAAACTCGCCTGCTAAACTGTTTACCTATGAGGTACAGAGTTACTCGGGCGAGTGGCCTGAACCCGGCAGTGATATGAGGTGATATGAGAGTATGATACTACAATACTATAGTCGTGGTCTTGCTACCTGCCTTTCAGCATTCGAGTAGGGACAATTATGGTTCCATCACGCGTTCAGTGAAGGCGGTCCGTTGCACCATAGAGCCAGCGGCGATCAGGTTGGTTGATTGCTTGCCTGGCACATGCGCGACAGCTTTCGCGCGAGTAGTTGCTCCCTTCCCCCGCTTTGGACTATCTCCATTGCGCTTTCCCTCACGTATTCGTTAGTGCCGACGGGCACCCCATACACCTTCACCTCTAGCTAGTTTATACCACGAGAGCGTTCTCAGTAATGGAACGTTCCTCCTCAGGACAAGATAGGTAGAAGTAAGCGCCTTAAGCGCTCATGGGAATATAGAATACCTAGGAGAACATTCCTTGTACGTTCCATAGGTAAAGGTCCAGAAGAGAGCACAGCAGCAATGCTGGAGGGTGAAGCGAACTCTGTGAGCCTCACCCTACCCCCATGCTCTCACTCCTTCTCCTTTCCTGTCTCCTTGAGCTTCCCATAGCTCAACGCCAAAAATAATAAGAAATTGACAAAGAAGAACCGGTGCTGTCTCCAAGCGAAGCTGATACCCCTGCGTCCCTTCCCTCTCACCTTCCGGTACCACGACTCTTCTACATTTGGCGTCGTCGGCAGGACCTCCCGGTATTTTGTGTGCCTACCAAATAGTGCCGGCATGCTGCAACTGTTTTTACACCCTTCGCTCTTTTTAGGTACTGATCAATCGTACCCGCGCGATCGGCTTTGCACTGCCATCGTCCCACAGTTGTCACGCCCTGATACCATAATAGAGGAATTCAGACGGAGCTCTGCCCAATTCAGTCTCATAGGTATCGCTCAAGTGACGTGAGTATAACTGTCGTCTGCCAAAAATAAGACGTCTGATTTCTAGTCAGATACTCTCCAAACCCCATAAACATATTCCCTTGGGCGAGCACTAAAATCGTGACACATTCCCCCCCCCACCCCCCCTACCGTACGCCCTTATCTCCATTTTGTATTATGTTGTTTTTTTTTCCTTTCCCTTTCCCTTTCCCTCTAGATCGATTTGTTGGTGATTGTAGCTGCCGCCCCGAGATCCAAGCCTGGATCCAACCTTCCTCTACACTCCCACCCCATCAATATCTACTCCTGTGCATGCGTTCCTCTCACCTTTCCTCGACATCGACATGGCTGAGAGATACGTTTCCGACACCAACATGGCTGGGGCCCACACCCCTGATTCCCCCAGCTCCCGCGAGGAGCGGTACACCACCAGGACCGCCCGCGCAAACATGGACGACATCCCGAACGTGGAGTCCATTCTGGGCGATTTGACGCTCCCCACGGCCACTCCCGGGCGTCCCTTCCCTAGGAGTAAGCACCTCCGGTGCCGGGCGGGAGCCCTCCGTAAAACCTAAGACCACATCGCAGGACCCTTCCAGCCCAATCTCGGACCCGGGGAACACCCAGGGCCACCGCGCGGTCTTTCGCGAACGCCGCACAGCCCTGCAAGCCCATCACGAACAGCTGGTTCCCCAGCTTAAAGAGAGCGCCGAACTCTTGCTTAGGCTCCCCCCATCCCCAACGCTTTCCACAAACCCCTTCTCGCCGTCATATACGGCGACAGCTGCGACCGCGGCCACTCCGGTCCAACCGCAGCCGCTCCCCTCCCCCACGCAACCCTCAGTGCCTGTGACCTTGCGGGCACAGCCACTGCAGGTAGCGTCAACCCATGCGCCCGCCGTGAAGCCTGGAGCCACTACTTTCCAGCTGCCGCCGCCGGCCCAGCCGGTTACCACAACCTACCAGGTGCCACCGCCTGCCCAGCCCTTGCCCCCCCCCAATCCCTTGGCATCCTCACAACCGACGGTTTTACCGCGCGAGGCTATCGATTGGGATTTCTGCGACGCTACACTCCGCTGCATGCAGAGAACACGCGGAGCAGCTTTCTCTGATGTCTCATCGGCGGCACATTGCCTGTGGGGTTTATTCGCCCCCGATAGTGACCCATCGGTCGCGTTCGTCCAGGCCCGTGCCGCCACCACTAGCGCATCCGACTAGCTCATCAGAGCCACCAACACCCTGGTACTCGCCCTTCGTCACTTCCACAACAACGACGGCCGCGGCTACGTGTGGAACCAGACAGAGTACCGTCCCGACGCCACTGCACGCCCGAACCCCCCCCCCCCCCACGACGGCCGCACCCACGGCGCAACGCCGCCCCAACCCACCACGAACGCGCCCACGCCGGCGACGATCCCCACCCCGTCCACCAGGACAACGCCAGCCTGATCGGAACCTGTGACGGACGACAAACATCATGCCGTTACGCGCAAATACGACGTGGTGGACATGCGGAAGTTGACCCCACTCGTACGCCTACCCTTTCCGGCCAACAGCGACGCCGCCGTCTACCTGGGAATGTTCCTAGCCAGCATCAAACTGGCGATGAAGGAGATCCTCACGATCTGCGACGAGTCCGGAAAACAATCATTCGACACACCCCCGTGGGTTAAGGGATGGCACAGAACTCTCCATAAATGCAAGCTCTCCATAAATGCTTCCGAAAGGCTCTCGAGTATCCGCAGGTCATGGCGTCTCCCCCAACCCGTCTCACCGACGATTTCTTCGCCCAAGTTGTACAGGAACTCGGCACCGACGGAACCGGACCGTCGGCTTTCAAGAAGCTGCTGCAGCTCTTAACCAACCACTTCGACGACGGCGACCAGGGACGCGCCTTCCAACAGCTGCACTCCTTCGGCGTACCGGAGACTTCTCCACGTTCCTGCGAGCGTTCAAGGAGCACGTCTCGATCGCACAGGGCACAGACAAGATTTTTAAGCCCAGTGACGCTATGGTCGTCGAGGTCGTACGCGGGGTCACCAGCAGTCAGTACCCATCACTGATGCCAATTCTCTACCCTGGGCGCCTCATGACGGTCCCGCAGCCGTTCGCCACGGTTGCAGACATGTAGGCGGCTTTCGAGGTACTGGCGACGAACAAGACGCCGGCTATCAACGGCCAAGGATTCCATGTGACCTCTTTCGGCGGGCATGTCACGTACTCCTCTTCGCCACCACCCCCCGCGCGACACACCAACACGCGTGGCCCCGGCACTCGCGCGATGGGTTCCGCGTCCAACCCGTTGATTATGAACGTAGCCGAGGCCGACGGCGACCCATTCTGTGAGGACGAATCCGACTGGCCTCTCCTACACTACGAGGAGGTGTACATGGTCACGGCAACGCTTAGTACGCAGGACCCTCCACTGCTCACCCCGCTCCTCACGAGCTCGGCCCGCGCTCAAGCTCTACGTGCTCATGGCGGACACTGCCTTGACTGTAACGGTACGGATCACAGCATGAAGACCTGCCCTCAGAACTTCCTCAACATATCCGGCATTCTCAACCCTGCGCTTGACCAGCTAAACGATGGTGGCCACGCCTACCGTCAATGGCAACAACGGATGCGTTCTTACCGCCGGGGCCAGTAGGAGCACAACGTCGACCGAAAATCCAACCGCTACACCCATCGTAACGACAACCGTCGGGGCACTTACCACAACAACAACCGGGGCGCCAACAACAACAAACGCCACAACCACGACTACTCCAACGAACACCGGGGCAACAACGGACGCTCCAACAACGGACGCCACAACAACGGACGCTCCTACGACAATGGCAACCGATAGTCGCAAGGGCCGCAAATTCAACAACGGCGCGCCGCAGCCGCAACGTAGTCGACACCCCAGATGGTACACGACCCGGCCACCAATGCCCCCGCAGCCGCCGCCCCGTCGAACATGCGGATCGGCAACAACAACGCCACCAGCCCCAACCAAAGATAATCGGGCACCTTTCTCACCAACTGAAGAGCCGGTGGTGGAGAAACTGCAGCATCTCCGCTAACAGCACTTACTGCGAACACCGGGTCTCAAGACGCCCGAGTACACCACGCGCGTCACGCCTCCCTGCCCCTTGCCCCCCAGCCCCCCCAGCCCAATCCCCAACCACTTGTTCAAGCACTGACCCTCTTGTTCCAGTGATTGCCTTGAGGTGTGGGCGGGAGGAGGCCAAGACGTCGAGCCCTACTGGGATGCTCCACTCGACGCCTTCCCGCAATGTGCAACGCTACCTGCCGGCTATCGCTGTGATTCCAGACATTGCTAACCTGGGCGAAGTCTCGACGATTACGACTACCAGTGGTTCCGGTTCACACGAAACGGCTGTTTCGCCTAGCGGACCATCGCCCCCTGAGCCCGCCTCGGCCCCAGATTGCCCACTGCTCACCCGCTCGTCACAGGACGTGCGCCTTTTCAGTGGCAACGTTGGGTCCGCGAACGACGGATCCCCACTCGCTGCCACGGTGTTGACAGCACCACTGCCCCTGAGCTCGAGGGACAGCCCCGTCCTACAGACGGAAGACTCGCGATCACAGTCAACCAGGACATGCTCTGAGCACCCTGCCCCGTCATCCTCGCCGGCTTCACGCATTGCGTGTACTCGGGCCACAGGATCTGCACGCCCTAGCGAGTACAGCCCTGCTCTCCAAACGCCTGAAGACAGGACGTCTCAGGGTATCCCCGCCCAGCGTACGCGCCACCGCGTGGACCCTCCCGGTACCTCGGCTTTGCCGAGCAATTCCCACGCGAACTCGGGCGTTCAAGTCAGCACCGCCCGATCGGACCTGACTCTACCCCTGACAACGCCACATGGCGACATCACCAACAATCGCCGACCCCCACCCCCGCAACACCCTTCCGACAACTCGCCCTCGCCGGCACAGGACACCGCGGACCCCCCCTTGATTCTTTCCATTTCTTCTGGAACCCCTTGTCCGCCTTCTCACAGTGGTATTTGTGCGACATCGAGTACGAGGGCGTCACATACAACTGCGCCGAACAGATGACGATGGCGCAGAAGGCTGCGCTCTTCGGTGACACCGCGACAGAGCTTCGTATCCGAACCACCCCTGACCCCGCCGCCCAAAACTCTTTTGGACGCAGCGTGTCCGGCTTCGACCAGGAGTATTGGGATCAACACCGCTACGACATCGTCCTCAACACCGACTTCCGCAAGTTCAGCCAGAACCGGCATCGGCACAGGGCCGACCACCCGTTCGCCTGCGAAAGGGCGCGCTGGCGCGGTCGGAACCTGCTAGGCCGGGCACTTATGGACGTCCGCGAACGCCTTCGCTCGAGCCTCCACGCCACAAGCGCCCTCCTTCCCTGCTCCGCTGAGCCAACACCCACCCTCACCGAGTCCAGCCGGGTCTTCCCCACCGCCGATTGCTCCAGCCGGATCTTCCCCACCGCCGATGGCATCCACGAGACAAGCCCTTCCCCCCTTCAACAAACGCCGGGTCCCCCGCTTGGACTCCTTCTGCCATCCTCCACCCCTGACGCCTTGCCCAGCAGCCACCTCGTTCAGATCTCCACCGTCGACGGCGCAACCAACCTATACCCCGCTACCACCGTGCCGGCGATACCAGAACATGGACCGTGCCTGACAAGCGGCATCCTAACTGTCGACGACGCGTCGTTCACGACCGAAGTGCTAGGCCACAGCGGCCCTACCGCCGCCAAACGATGCAAACTCGTGGCGCTGCTCGATACAGGCTCCCCTCAGTCGTTCATCACCGCCGCCGCCATGGAACAATTGAAAGCATCCAGGCCAGCAACGGATGAATGCAAACGACAAAATTCACCTCGTTCATGGGGAGATTTCGAAACCTCGACTCCCCATTCCACCTCCGTTTCCATCCGCTCAAGCATCCAGTTTAAGCACCATCAAACTCCCACCGCCGCCCTGGCAGTTGTTGTTGTTGTTGTTGTTGTTGTTGTTGTTGTTGTTGTTGCTGTTGTTGTTGTTGTTGTTGTTGTTGTTGTTGTTGTTGTTGTTGTTGTTGATGTTGTTGTTGTTGTTGTTGTTGTTGTTGTTGTTGTTGTTGATGTTGTTGTTGTTGTTGTCACAAACTCGCATAATCAAGTCCGTGGTCACAGGACAGGCTCCAGTCACTCTGGAGCTGAGGAATACCCCACTGCCAGGGCTTGCGTCGTTCCTGCAGGAACTATGCAGCACCCCATCCTCTTGGGGCGAGATAGCTGGATGCGCCTTTGGCGACGCTCGTGTACCACGCTCCCGCGACAGCCCCAGCTGCCACACGAGCCCCCCCAACCGACCCGTGGCGAACTTTCCCTGCACCACCACGACCCCAACGGGGCCTCCGCCTTCATTCCCGACGACCGATACACCGACGACGTCTACCACCTCCGGTTCGCCGTCACGAAAGTTTTTTCACTTTCCTCCTCGCCGAAGCTCGTCAAGGTCAACCTCGTGCGCCAGTCAGGCGCCCCGGCGTTTACCGGGCAGTACATGGTCAACATGCTCCCCCGCGAGGACCTTCTCACCGACAAGGTAATTTTCGTCTCCGACGGACACCAGACTATCCCATTGTCAGGATCAACCGATGTCGAACCAGGTGACCTCCTCGGAACTTCCCTCTCCCCGCTGGTGCAAGTACCACTAGCCACCCTTGGGCACCCCTCCTTGGACCCCCAGCCCCTCCGCCTACGCCGGGCGTACATGCCCTGCACGACAACATCCCTGTGGCCAGCGAGAACCCCCCACCAGCCGATCCCCACGACCGACCGACGGCCCCGTGCCCACAACTCCTTGCACACCTCGACGCCGATCAACGAACTAGCTTCCTCAACCTCTGGGACCGTCTGCTGCCGCATCTGCGCGACATCGTCTTCGACCTCCACGGTTCCGGATGATCTCCATCGGTGATCGACAGCCTGGGAGATGTCCTCTGCAAGTTTCCGGACGTCTTCTCCACTTCCAAGACCGACTTAGGCTCGTGCTCATTGATGCCGTTCAAGATCTCCGTACCTCCGCACAGCGAACCAGTTACCTCCCGACCCTATAGAATCAACCCCATCCTTGCCAAAAAAGCCGACGTCGTCCTCGACCAGTACCTGGCCGCCGGCTTGATCCAGCATTCGACCTCACGTTACTCCAGCCCCATGGTCGCCATCCCAAAGAAGGACGGCGGTGTCCGCATCACCATCAACTATAAGAAGCTGAACGCCACCAGCTCCCTCGGACAGCTTCCCATCCCCCGCGTTGACGAGGTCCTCGATTCTTCAGGAAAAGGACGCATTTTCTCCCTCTTCGACTTGGTCTCCTCGTTCCACCAAATCACCATCGACAAGAATACCATCCCTTTGACGGCGTTTTGCACGCCAGACCGGCTCTTAGAGTGGTTTTTGATGCCACAAGGCAACAGTGCCTCCCCCGATTGGTTCGTTAAGGTCATTAAGGAGGTCATCAAAGGCTTTGAACGCGTCGCCGCGTACCTCGACGACATCATCGTCTTCGACCCCGACCCCATCGACCACGTCGCCAACATCCGAGCCCTTTTTGGTCGCCTCCTTAAGCACCACCTCAACCTTTCTCCCTTCAAGGCCAAAATTGGTGCCACGACAGTCGACTTCCTGGGGCACACCATCTCCGCTGGCGGTTACAGCCCCAACTTCGACAAGGTCGCCGCCCTCACCAAAATGCCCATGCCCACCGACAAGAAACAGGTGCGATCACTCCTCGGAGGCATCCACTACTACGGCAAGGTCCTACCAAACCTTTCCAGACGTTTTCGCCCCATCAACGCTCTACTCAAGCAATGCGCCACCTTCGACTTCACCCCCGCCGTGGAAGCCACCATCCGCGCCATCCTCTACGAACTTGCCGAGCCACCGATCATCGTCTACCCCGACTGGGACGCCGTCGCCGACAACTCCCGCGCTTTCCGCCTCTACTGCGACGCTAGCATAGACGGCTTTGGAGCGACTCTCGAGCAGGAACAACCTGACGGCTCCGTCCGCCCCCTCATCTACATCAGCCGTGCCACTCGGGACTCCGAACGTTCATGGACACCCCTCGACCTCGAGGCCGGCAGCATCGTCTGGGCAATCAAGCGACTTTGCGGGTATCTGTGGTCCACCCGTTTCCACATATATTCGGACCGCAGGGCACTCGAGAACATCGCCAAGGTTGGCCAGCACAATGCTCGCGTCCGGCGCTGGCTCGAGTTCTTTTCGGCTTACAATTACACACTGAAGTACCGCAAACGTACGGCCAACGGCAACGCCGACTTCCGTTCACGCCTACCACAACCAGCCACCGACGCCGACCGCACCGGACGCAACCGCCTCACTGGCCCTGACACTGTTGGCATCTACCTCATCCGCCCCTGCGGCTCCGCACCGGACGAGCCGCCTACACCGGGCATCGGCTTGAGTGGGCTCGTATCCCCCCCTTCAAGACCCATTCCAACAACCCAGCCTCTTCCCTTCACCACCGACGACTATGGCGACTTCCGCCTACTGGGATCACGCATAGAGCACCACGGCACCCCCAACAACTTCGCCGGGCCCATTTCGACCCGCGACTCCACCGCCAGGCCGTTCGTCAGCCCCGAAAATGCCGCCGTGAACACCGGCGCTCCTTCTGGCTTGGCTTGCAGGCCACCCGTCGTCTCCCCGCTGTCCACCATTGGCGCCACGGAACCACCGCCTTCGGGTCTGATCTCTTCACGGACCCGCCATCGCGCCGCCGCTGCCGCGGGAACCCCCCGACGTACCGCAGACTATGGGTTCGGACGCCGTCCGAAAACAACCGTATCCAGAAGACCTACATCCACCCGTCGACAACCCACGCCCCCGGCCGGGGCCCAGCCAAGGCTTCCTCCGACGACAACGCCTTCAGCTGCCGCCCCCACGCCGCCCGCGTCATCCGCACCAACCCCATCAAGGCCGGCCCCTCCTTGGACGACTTCTCCGACGTCCCCATCAACACTGACGCTTCTACTCCCGGATCCTGTTGTCGACCTCAACAATGACCCCCACCTCCTCGCCCGCGTTGAGCGCTACACCTACAGAGACTGGGCGCGCGAACAACGCGCAGAGCCCGTTTGCTACGCTGCCATCCGCTTCTTATCGTTGGACTCCCCTTCTCCGCCGCCGGCTGACCTCTTGGATTTCATCCCCTTGCTCCAGCGCCCACTACTCTCTTGCTCCAGCGCCCACTACTCTCCGGCGTCCTCGCTCTCGCCGCCAAAGGCAGACTCCACCGCACTGACGAAGAAACTGCCCTCCTGGTCCTACGACCGCCCACATCCCAACCCGGGACCAGCCTCCCGCCGCCCTCACCCTATTCCCCCCGCGTCTACGTTCCAATGCTGATGCGCCCTTGGATGCTGAACACATGCCACGCCGACACCTCCCTACACCTTGGAGTCACCCGGACGGTTCGCATGCTAGCACGGTTTTACTGGTGGATCGGCATGAACGTCTCCGCCGGCTGGTGGATCCGTCGCTGCCTTCACTGCCAGGCACACAAGACCTCCCGGCACACCATTCGCTGGCCGACCCTCTCCCTAGCTATACCCAACGGCCCTGGTATCACCGTCAGCGTCGACTACTTCGTGCCCCTACCTCTCACACCGCGCGGGAACGTGCACATCCTGTTATTTACCGACCGTTTTAGCCGCCGGGTCGACATGTTTGCTGTCTCTGCAGAGAACTTCACGGCCGCCGGAACTGCCGACATCCTGCTCAACGAGTACATCTCTCTCTGGGGGTGCCCAGTTACGCTTCTCTCCGACAATGGTCAACAATTCACCTCCAAGCTGGCGACCATCGTCTACGACCACGTTGGCATCCGCAAGGTCAACACCAGCGCCTATCACCCCTGCACCAACGGCAACGTCGAGCGGGTCAACCGTGTACTGGCCCAGATGCTCTCCATGGTTGGCAACGAGAAGCAAACCGACTGGGACGTGCTACTGCCGCACGTGTCGGCGGCCTACAACAACTCTGTCAACGTCACCACCGGACTGGCGCCCAACGAGATCCACATCGGCTGCCTACCACGCCTCTCGCTCTCGGTATTCGAACCTGAACACATCGGCGGTCACCAGAGCCTGGATCGCGACCACCTGGTCTACATCAACCTTGCCACCGACCGGCAACAACGCGCCTACTCCCTCGTCCGCGAGCTCCACCGACTCACCGTCTCGCGTCTACAACGCCGCAACGCACCCATCATAGCCGCCCTCCTTGCCTTCCCCCCTTTCTCCGTTGGCGGCTGGGCCTGGGGCTACAACTCCGCCTCCACTATCCGTCAGGGTGCCAAGAAGGGAATCGACGCAACCGTTCTGAAGACGAAGCTCTCGTTGCACTGGAACGGACCGTTCACGATCCTCGCGGTAGGCCCGACTGCCGCCTCGGACACCGACGACAACCGTCCCCTACAAGACAAGCTGCTCTTCCTCGATCTACTTTCAGACCTTCCGGGACGGGACTCCAAACCACGCGTCTCCGTCAAACGATGCAAGCCCTGCCACAACCCCGACGACACCAGCGACATACCCAAGCACCTACCGGCGGAACTCACAACATACGTCCTCACAGCTTCCGCTGCTAAGTCCCCCCCCTACCGCGTCATTCTCGACGACGTCACACCACCACCGGAGCGTCTCGAGGTTGAACAGATCACCGGCCACCAACTCGTGCGCGGCCGCGACGGGGTCATCGCCGTCCTATGCGAGACCCACTGGACCGGACTCCTCAGCCCCTCGGGGGAACGCGAGCTCGACCCCCAACACTTCAGGCGCCATATTTTACTCTACTGGTCCGGAAAGCCGACACAATACCGGCAGACCAACCGCCTCTACCGCCAGGTGCGCATCGGCCCCGCACACCGCGAGCTCTCCCGATCTCAAGGTCAACTCTCCCTCGCCCCCGGCAACACCCTGGTCCCCCGCGACCTTTGGCTTCGCAGTTTCAGCAACTCCACCCTCCCCTCCGGGGCTCACGTCTGATACAAGGCACGTGACGGCCTCTGGTGGCTAGGCAAGATCGCTCACCGCGCGCCACCGAAAGTCTCTTCGCGAACCCCCCCGGACCCTTCCCCGGGTAGTTCCCACATCATCAGGTTCCTGGACGACCCCGGCCCGATCAAGATCGACCTCCAGCCAGCTCGCTACACTACCGCCCGGAACGCCATCTCCGGACCATGGTGCCTTCAACGCCATGGGCATGGGAGCCTATCCCGTGGGTGCTACGGAACTCTGATGCTTCCCGCGGTGCCCCTACCGTTCCAACTCCCCCCCTTGGTTAGTTTCGTGTGTTTATCTGTTTTTGATTATTCTACAGTAGTTTTGGGATTAGATCTTCACGGTCAGCCTTCTACAACAGTTTTGAGAGTACCACCTCATGGTTAGGTCTTTCACCTAGCGTTGGGAATGATTCTTTATAGTCAGCCTTCAACCCGCAGTCACTTTAGTGGTATTATCGTGGTCATCCTTCCGACCTAAAGTGGTTCTTCGTCATGTTTTGTCGTGGTTAGCCTACAACTGTTATCATGTTTTGGATTTGGTTTTGACATAGTGGTGTCCCTCGTAATACCTCCGCTTTTCGTTGTTCTCCATACCAGCGTTTGTCTCTTTTTCTCACCACCATCGATTCCGCCTGTCCCACTCCGTGACGGCTGACAACTCGTGGTGGTAGAGAGGTATTTATAATTTTCGGCAGTATGCAGTATTTTTGGTACGTCCGTCTGATGACCTGGTCTTCCTTTGCGCCAGTCTGAGATGGCTATTGAACCGGAACCGTCTCGTACTTGCGGTGTGTTAAAGTGTTCCTCTCCCTCCCTCTTTTTTTAAATATATATTATTTTCGTTTTCTTTCTACCACTTCGGCCTTCGCTAGTCTCGTTTCGTTCAGGCTCCCGAACCGTGGTCATCTGTTTTTCTTTTCTTTTGTGTTTGTACTTCACGATTCCTCCGCCGATATCGGTAATTTTGCCCCTAGGCGCTCGACCTTTGTGTTGTATCCTGACCGCCGCCGGTGCCGCTTTGCCCTGACCGCATCGCCGAGCTCTAGGTTTGATCGGTTTTCTGCGCGCTTTGCCAAGTAGGGTCTCGGTAGCCTCGCAAACTCGCAAGACCACCGAAATACCGGCCATCCTTTCTTTGTTTTCTCGTGTTTTCTGCGTGTTTGGGTCACGGTAGCTTTTGCTGCCCCGCAAGGCCGCCGGATTATCGGTAATCATATTCCTGCCACGGTTGATCCCCTGGAACTGTGCTCAGGTTCCCGTGAACTTCCCAATCACGGCGGTAATTATGCTCTCCCTTTCTTATGTGTCTTTTCGTTTTTGTTTGTTTTGGGTGTACACTTTGCGTTGCCATTCTACGATATATGACGCTTCAGTCGACCCCCTGTAGGCGTTGTTTTGGCATGCTAACCCCGTCGCTCAGCGCTGCTGACATTAGTTTTGTGTTGGATGAATTAGGTCGATCCACTCGCGTACCTCTTTGGCTACCCTGACTTTCTGTTCGTGTTGGTTGAGTTACCTTGCTACGTTTGCCGGTTTTTGTTCCCAGCGCAAACAGGCCTCCCAAGGCGCCACGTTGTTCGCTCGACCAAGTGGTCCTAGCAGCCCCTTAGGTTTAACGAGCCTTGCGGCAACCTAGCCGCGTTCTTTTTGCCTTACGTGTTATTTTCCTTTTTCTTCGGGCCTTGGCCATGCGGCTTCGCGTAATGCCTCCCGGCCATATGTACTTTCGAATTTGGGTGATGTTCCTTCGCGAGCTTTCGAGTAACCGACCCTGTGCGGCGAACGACTCCCCGTTCGCTCCTCCCTGGGTCCCACATAGATCGCTCCGGTGATATGTTTCTGTTTTTCCCTTTGTCTTTGCTTCGATTTTTGCCTTTCTTAGCTATCTTCGCTTAGTCTTCAGGTTTCATTTTTCGTTTCCAGCTTTGATTGCTCTACTGAGGTTGCTCCATTCTGGGTTTTCTGTCTTTCTCTATCTTCCTATGGCCTTTCTTTCAGCGATCTGTTTTATTAGTGAATGGCTCTATCCTTGGCGTTTAGGCCTCATCACGAAGTGTGGGGGAATCTATAGCCTCGTGTCTTTGTTTCGAATTGCCGCATCTTCGACCTACTTTTCCGTTTTTTTAGGATGAACTTTGTCGTCACATTTCGACCGTCTTGAGGTCTGCATATATGACTATTCAGGATGGGCTAATGTAACAGAGTGTCAGTATAGCTGGCAATAGATTCGGTAAGGTAGCCCGCAGAGTTATGGTCTGTTGACCACAAGGAGATTCTCTTAAACGGAATATTCTGAGTGGAGCGGACAACCCGTAGAATCTAGCTAGCTTATACCACAAGAGCGTTCTCGGTAATGGAACGTTCCTCCTCTGGATAAGATAGGTAGAAGTAAGCGCCTTAAGCGCTTATGGGAATATAGAACACCTAGGAGAACATTCCTTGTACGTTCCATAGGTAAAGGTCCAGAAGAGAGCACAGCAGCAATGCTGGAGGGTGAAGCGAAATCTGTGAGCCTCACCCCACCCCCATGCTCTCACTCCTTCTCCTTTCCTGTCTCCTTGAGCTTCCCATAGCTCAACGCCAAAAATAATAAGAACTCGACAAAGAAGAACCGGTGCTGTCTCCAAGCGAAGCTGATACCCCTGCGTCCCTTCCCTCTCACCTTCCGGTACCACGACTCTTCTACACCACCCCGTTCGGTGATGTGGACGCCAACGCCTTCAAGAAGAGCGATTTGTTCCGGCGTAGATGCGTGCCACGTCGGGGGCAAGGCAACCGTTCTGCTCGGGATGATTGCAATGCCGATGCTATACACACTACTGCAGTAGACGAGTATACCTGAGGTATACTAGTAATTGCTGGTAATGAGGCTATGCGGCCTCAATACCTGCAGTAGTCATACCTGCGATGCATAATATATAAGGAGGTCCTAGTAATGTATTGTAATGTATATATATTGGCATTGAGCGCGTCCCAGAACCAATTGCTCCTGCGGTAGATTGGCTCCGGATTCGTTCTGTTGAAGCTGCTCCCGTGCCCGTCTCGATTGGACAGGTCGACCAGGGCGTTATACCTCGATTCCAATTCGAGATATACCCGTAGGCTCGACATCATCGCTGCTTCTGGTATTCCGAACGATAAGGGTATTATGATGGCGGAGAGATAATGTTGTTGTTCTCGACGCGCTTGTGGGCTTGTGACTATTGTTGGCTTATTCTCGGTGAGCTTGTCGGCTTGTGGGTATTGTCGGGTTATTCTCGACGAGCTGGTGGGCTTGTCGGTATATCGTGCGGCGGTTATTGTAGAAGCCCAGTTTTGTTGGCAGTGAAAACACTCGTTGCCTCACCTGCCTCGACGAACTCTCAAGGACGTACAGCGAAACCAGTTTGAGAAGAAGAGTTGTCTGTTTTTTGCGCGTGAACGGAACCTCTCGAGACTGGTCTTGGTGCCGTGTACGTTGAGTGCGGTGGACAAACGTGGTAAAAAAAATGTTGACTTACACACCAACACACACAAACAGAGAAAATCGTTCAAGGCGCCCTTAATCGACAATCTATATGCCCGACGAAGGGTGGCTCACGGGGAGATTGCTCTCGGTACCCGACGAGGGACCATCAGGCGGGAGGAGAAGATAAGAAGATAGAATGTAAACTAAATTACCGGAGTCCCGCAGACCACTCTGAACATGCACACCTGAAGAAAACAAGAAAGTGAACTGAGTAACAGCAGTAGCACCAGTACACTGCGCCAAAGGGGGCTCAACTCGAACATATCGAAGATTGGGACCGCCAAGCATATCAATAGTTCTACTCTACCATCTCCGTAGATTCCATGCATTCATACACATCATACATCAGACTTGTGCGCAGGCACAAACCAACACAGAAACCAACATTCCCCCTGCCTGTGTGCACGTCATGATAACGTTCATCCAAAGCGCACCATCCGAACCTTGCCTATTCAAAACAAGGTACATGCCTCAAATATCTTATTTCAATTTCAAAACAATACTGCTTCTGCTCCAAAAACATGAATATTGATATCGAACGCCGTAGCTAGCGGAATGAAACCACAGTAATCGTAACGGAAATCGCTGACAAGAATATGGGCGATCAAGAGTGCAGTAGGATTAGTCCGTGTAAGACCAGAAAGAAAAACTCTCGATTGTGGTTCAATTAATCAAGCCTAAGATTACCACGAAACCACCTATATTTTACCTCAAATTATCATACTCCCAAGCTTTCAATCGAGCAAATTCAATGCTGAAATCAAGATAAAAATACCAGGCATCAAATTACGTCTTCCACTACTCGACAACACCAATACTGTTCCCCCAAATTAATATGCTTCCAAACCTTCGAACAAGCAAGATTGTGGTGGTAATATAGATACTCCCGTTTTCAACATGTCCCAGGCAAAATTAAAAATGGTAGACTGTAACAATAAGTATCAACGCAGACCCGAGTTTGATTCTCGGACATTGATACGAGCAATTAGTCCTCGGACATTGTTACGAGCAAATAGTCAATTCTACATCCCTCCTGCTCGTGACAACTGTCACGTTGATGCCCACGCCATCCTACATTCCTGCAAACTCAAAAGTGCTATCCTCGAATTCAAACAAAAATGTAAGAGCATCGCCTTCAACTACTATTTCATGACCCAAAATATGGGCTAAGATATAACTCCCCCACTCCGGAGTCAAACTCCCCCACTCCGAGCCAAGCCACATTTTGTCCAACCAATTCCGCTCTGGTTTAGTCCATACCAAGCTCTCATCACGCGTTGGTATTACAGGACACTTTGATTAGGACATGTCATGTGCTCTTTCAACTAACTATGGATGTCAGCATTCATCATACCTACCTACTCTCCTAAACCAAGCATCCTGCCAGCTTGACCTCAATTAATATCATAAACAGTCCCCTTACACCTTATACATCAATCTCTTACCAAAGTATGGAACTTCCTGATATAAGATGGATCATAATCATCATGTTCATGAGGACAACCAATACATAACCACCACTACCACGTGCCAGGTACCAGCTACCGTACATGGGATAGACCGCTAATACACCAATCAATACCTTGATCTTTTTCTCGACCATTATCAAAAGTCATGCTTTCGGCAGTAACCATTTTTCCTCAACTCTTTGGAACTGAGCAAAATGGTTGATTGGAAAGGAATCAAAGTGCCAACTCGTATTGTAAACTACTGTACAGAAAAATCAGTTTCCATGATGAAAAGTAATATTTTTGGCAAAAACCATTTTTCCTCAACTCTTTGGGACTGAGGGAAAATGGTTGATTGGAAAGGAACCAAAGTGCCAACTCGTATTATAAACTACAGAAAAAAACAGTTTTCAGCAGTGCACTGGCCATATCAGGTAATCGAGCATCACATTTTCTATCGTATTTATATAAACGAAAAATCGACTTGAACTCTTCAGGTACCAACGACTGTACTAAACTGTGCGTACCAACTGATACGCACACAAAAACAACCACACATCAACTCTAGAGAGAAATAAAAATGGAACAACACAAATGTCAAGAGAAACGAATACGCGCCTTTTGTGAGCCGAGGCTCGTGCTGGCGCGAAAGGGGCGGTCCCCTCCTCCCTTGCTCTGTCCTGCTCGCTTCCTCAAAACCCCTGCTGTGCACATGCATGCTGCTGCTCCACGCTCATTCCCATTAGCGTTGCTGGCTGTCCTTCCACTGCCATCCCCCCTTTCCCAATCATCGTCGCGCAGAATTGCTCGTAACTGCAGCTCAAACGTCAGCCCCAAAATCGCTCGCTCAATGCAAGCACGTACAAGGAGGTCAGGCTAGCAGGTGAAGGACCGTGGCTCTTCTGGCTCATCTCTATCCATCCCTGACTGCTCCGCCTCTTCCTGTATCTGGTTGTCTTCGGCTGCGTCTCGGTGGTCTTGCTCTCTGTTGCTGCTGGTGTACGTGCGGGTTCCGTCACTGTCGTGTTGGGTGGAGGTCGATGACGAAGAAAAAGCGCTCCTGAAGCATCCCGGGCTCCTCAGAGCATTCTACGTCCGAAGGCACAAGTTGTCTTGTCGTACAATCAGAGCACTCTACGTCCGAAGGCACAAGTTGTCTTGTCGATTGTACGACAAGACAACTTGTGCCTTCGGACGTAGAGTGCTCTGAGGAGCCCGGGATGCTTCAGGAGCGCAAGACAACTTGTGCCTTCGGACGTAGAATGCTCTGAGGAGCCCGGGATGCTTCAGGAGCGCTTTTTCTTCGTCATCGACCTCCACCCAACACGACAGTGACGGAACCCGCACGTACACCAGCAGCAACAGAGAGCAAGACCACCGAGACGCAGCCGAAGACAACCAGATACAGGAAGAGGCGGAGCAGTCAGGGATGGATAGAGATGAGCCAGAAGAGCCACGGTCCTTCACCTGCTAGCCAGACCTCCTTGTACGTGCTTGCATTGAGCGAGCGATTTTGGGGCTGACTTTTGAGCTGCAGCTACGAGCAATTCTGCGCGATGATGATTGGGAAAGGGGGGATGGCAGTGGAAGGACAGCCAGCAAAGCTAATGGGAATGAGCGTGGAGCAGCAGCATGCATGTGCACAGCAGGGGTTTTGAGGAAGGTCAGGAAAGGAAGCGAGCAGGACAGAGCAAGGGAGGAGGGGACCGCCCCTTCCGCACCAGCACGAGCCTCGGCTCACAAAAGGCGCGTATTCGTTTCTCTTGATTTTTGTATTCCATATTTCTCTCTAGAGTTGATTGAGTTGTTGTTTTTGTGTGCGTATCAGTTGGTGCGTACAGTTCAGTACACAGCAGAATCACGAAGCTACAAATGGTGTATGCACAGCAGCAGCTAGGCGTCGTGGAGAACTGCGAACTCTCAATATTTTTGAACCCCCGGTAGTCTACAGCAGCACGTACATGTACATGATGTACAGCAGTAGCTGAAGCTATGATGAGCCTGCAGCATGACGAAGCTACAAATGGTATATGCACAGCAGCATCACGAAGCTACAAATGGTATATATATGCACAGCAGCATCACGAAGCTACAAATGGTATATGCACAGCAGCAGCTGTGGCCGCACCTTCCTGCGTAGCAACGCAGAGCGTCACCCAGCTGGGGTGAACCGCCATGCTCTCCCATAATTTCCAGGCTGCCTTCTCGCATTGTTCCGCCGCACACGGGAAATCGGGAAAAATTTGTCGGCATTTTCCCTTTCCAGTATCTCCCATATATGAATTAACAAACTTCGTCTAACTCTTGGCATTACTTCTTACCCTCTTAATATTTACTATCCTGCGCTGAGACCGGCGGCCGTCCAGGCCGCCGGCGTAGCCCCTTGTATAATATGAAAATGTATACGTATAATTGTGATTTTTTTTGCTTTCGATCATATCTCTTCGTACACGCACTTTTAGCCCGTGCACGCCCAGGTGTCGACACATATCAGCAGCGCGGTCACTTTGCGCGAGGTTCGAGCGCGATCCGTACAGTGTGTCGCGCGTGGCAAGCGTTTGAAGTTTCGATTTTGTTTTTTTTCCGCGGTGGCGGATAAGAAAAATCCCCGGGGTTTCGCATATTTTCGTTCTCGTTCTGGTTCTGGTTCTGGTTCTGGTTCTGATGATAAAATCTTCGGAAGAGGCAAACCCGGCTTTTCTGCTTTCGTAGAGGGTACGTACACGTTTCTTTCCCTCTTTGTGCACAGGGTACCACGCTAATCCTGCCGCCCAGCAGCAGTCTAGCCCAGCAGCAGTCTAGCCCCCTAGCAGCAGCCTGCAACTGTATGCGCGTGTGGCTGCTGTTGTAGTAGCTGATTTTTTTATCGGAGCGTGGCATTTTTCACCCCACCATACCCCATATTTCTGGTGTGCCGCCGCTTCGGACGCATCTCAATCGCATGTCCGTAGATCGCGCCAATTTGGTCGGTAATATAGGAACCTTTTAAATATTTATTGATATACAAACCCATCCTTACATCTACGTTCAAAGAGGCAGTATTTTTCCGTACTATTAATAGTGTGTGGTGGTGTTGGTGTGTGTTCCAAAATGCACCACCAGCGCTGGGTTGGCAGCGCAGCCGAACGGTGCTTGGATGCTACTAGCAGTGTAGTGTGTGTTGATGTGTGTGTCCCAAAATGCACCACCAGCGCTGGGTTGGCAGGGCTGGGTTGGCAGGGCAGCCGAACGGTGCTTGGATGCTACTAGCACTTTAGTGTAGTGTGGGTGGATGTTGGTGTGTCATAAAATGTAGTGTGTGTTGGTGTTGTTGGTGTGTGTGTCCCAAAATGCACCACCAGCGCTGGGTGGGCAGGGCAGCCGAACGGTGCTTGGACGCTACTAGCAGTGTCGGGGGGGGCGATGCGCCCCCCCCCGAACCCCCCCCTCCCCGGACGCCCTTCAGTGTGCGTTGGCAGGGGCCCGACAGTGTGCGTTGGAAGGTCCCCCACCAGTGTGCGTTCTAAAAAGTATATGGAAAAGTATGTAATGGATTCTTAAAACAATTTGCGGGTACTTTTTGATGTATGTGCGATTTGACTGCTGTCTTTATGGAACCTGGTCTCTCACGGGGTCCCGGTGTCGAAGTGGAGAGGGTGGTCCCGGAGGTCTGGTACTCGTCGCAGAGCGGAAGTCGAAGCGGAGAGGGCGTCGCAGAGCTGAAGTCGAAGCGGAGAGGACGTCGCGGTGCTGAGGTCCCTTGACGATCGTCCTCACAGCGGACGCACGCTGTAAACCTTTTTTTCTTATATGCAGCAAAAGGAGATGCTAAAGCTAGAGCTAGAGTGACGGTGGGCTTATGCCCTTCGTCATGCGGCGGGATCATCTTTCTGTGGCTGACCCTCCGGGGACGGGTCAACGCCGTCTATGACGGGTGACGCCGTTCGCGACCCGGGATCGTGTATTGCCTGACCGGTGACGTGTCCTCTCGCGCATGCGTGTACGCGATCTATGATAGGTATCTACGACCCTGTCTTCCACATCACCCCCCTCTGTATTCGCTGCACGCCCATCTTAGCTATGGATGGTATTGTAGCGGTCATCGGGAGGATGGCAATTTTAGGAAACGGGGTGTCGATTTATCGGATGGAGAAACAGCAGCTGTTATATGCGTGCATCCACTCCTTATAACTGACGTGTTTAGCAAACACGGGTGTGAAACACCGGGCCAGCGAAGATGTTTACATTTTCGAGCTTGTATGCTGACAGCGTGAACTGGAGTTGTATGGGGTTTCCAAATATTATCCCAACCCGCGTATTCCGTGTGGCCACACGTACTTGTGCGCCCCTCGTGGTTGCTGTTCTGGGAACCACGGGCAGCGAAATTGTTTAGTGATTTCTCTTTTGTGGGCGGGTCCGCCTAGATATTTTCACTCGGAGTCAGCTCAGTTGATCTAGGTGCATCAACGTGTGACTTCGTTTTAGATGGGGTGGAGTCGCGTGGATCTCATTTTCCCCGTGTGTTTAGTGTTCAAACAATATTGTTTTTGGCTTGACGGTGGTGTTGCTGTTTTGTCCCGTTTGGAACGGAGTGTCGGGCACGGGCATGAATTGTCACGTTTCTTACAGCCTCTCCCCGTTGGGTACAACAATTTTCTTAACGTCTCCTTGCCCCCGGCTATTCCCATCGGAATGCCGGGTAGAGTGCCCGTCAGATCATGGTCGACACGAGTGTGTACTGCCGTGTCTGCTGGTGCTACTCTCATCACCGTTGTTGAGTGTTGTGCCTACGGCTGAGTCAACTGTGTTAGCCAGCTTGTTCGTCATTCGGTTACCCCGCGGAGCATCTGAGAATCTATTTTTTGCGCTGTCTCAGTTCGTGCTCGTCCCTGCCTACTATACGCTTCCGTTTCCCGAGAGAAGGGAAGGGGAGGGAAGAAGGTGAGGTTATCGCGAGTTGCAAACCCTTTTAGGCTCGGTATGCGGCGATCAATTCGTGACATTGGGGCACTTCGTCCGCGCGATACTCGAGGTCGGATTCAGGGCCGTATCCTCGGAGTCTTAGGCGGTACTTGTAGTTGTGGGGGCTTGGTCTGCCAGGTCCCCTTTTATGATCTACTACCCTGTCTACGAAGTAGGACTCAATTTTGGATTGAGCCGCGTCTGGATGGTCCAACCCGGGTAGGGGAATGGGCTCCCCTAAAAAAAATTCCGCCAGCTTCTCAAATTGAGGTGCGGGTGGTGTTTCCCGTTGATTGTAGGGCTATATATGGGCTAGGTGGACTGACACTTCTCGGGTGTCGTTCGTGAGTCGTACTCTATACACCACTGGTGATAATTGTGAGCAGACGACATACGGTCCTCGCCATGGTAATAGCAGTTTTTTTGGGTTGGGCCCATCCGAATCCTGGTAAGGTCTGTACACGAGTACTTCCTGTCCAGGTTTGAACACCGGGTACGGTTTAAGTTTGCTATTTTGTTCTGCCTGTTTGTCTGCACGCTCGGTTAACTTTCGGCGTGCGAGCTCGAAAGCGATTTGCAAATTGTCCCGTGTGTTTTGTGCGAGTTCCTCGGTGTCTGCTGTTCTTCCTACATGAGGAATACCGAGGATAATATCGACTGGGAGTCGGGGTTGTCGTCCGAACATTAAGAAGAATGGTGTCTCATGCATCGTTGCACTAAAGCTAGTGTTGTGCGCTAGCTGCACAAACGGTAAGAAAGTGGCCCAGTTGCTTTGATCGATTGCACTGTGCATTGCTAGTATGCTGTGCATCGTTGAGTGCACCCGTTCGGACACCGAATTACCCTGCGGCCGGTACGGCGTTGTGCGGGTCTTTTTGTATCCGAGTATTTGTTGCAGCTGGTATATCACCTTATCCTCGAATTCGGGGCCTTGGTCACTATGCAAGGTTTCTGGTGGGCCGAAAATGCTGATTATTCTCTCGATTATGGCATTGGCTACTGTTTCGGCCGTTTTATTACGTACCGGCAGCAGTACCGCAAACCTCGTCAGGAGGTCCATCATGGAGAGAACGTATTTGCATTCGATCCCTGCGGCTAAAGTTAATACCGATTTGTACTCTACTAAGTCAACCAATATTCGTTGAAATGGCCGCTCGACAGGTAAATGGCCTGTCGGGAGCTTGGGTCTGTTGTGTGCTGTTTTTCGTCGTTGACAAGCTAGACATTTTTCGCACCACTCTTGTACGTCGCGGCTGATGGTGGGCCACCAATATTTCTGGCGGATTTTTTCATGAGTGGGGCGAGATGCGAGGTGTCCTCCGGATAGAACGTAAAGTTAATACCAATTTGTACTCTACTAAGTCAACCAATATTCGTTGAAATGGCCGCTCGACAGGTAAATGGCCTGTCGGGAGCTTGGGTCTGTTGTGTGCTGTTTTTCGTCGTTGACAAGCTTGACATTTTTCGCACCACTCTCGTACGTCGCGGCTGATGGTGGGCCACCAATATTTCTGGCGGATTTTTTCATAAGTCGGGCGAGATGCGAGGTGTCCTCCGGATAGAACGTGATTGAGGTAGGCGTGCAGAATTAATCCAAAAAGGGCCTCCGGTACTTCGAGTTGATCGCGGAAGGTGCTTCGTTTTCGAAGATATCCCGTGAAGTACGATTTAAACAACAGCCCTTCCTGCACTGGATAGTAAGACATGGTTGTTTCCGTTTCTTTCTCTGGTAATGGTGCGTCTGCGTGCTGTATGTAATCGATGTACCGTCCGTACTCTACTGGTTGTGCTGAGTGGAGTTTTTCTTGATCGACGGGCATGAAAACATTTGTCGCGCTCACGAATACTGATTTCACACTAAAGAGCTCTTCATCGCTGCGTAATGGTATTAGGTTAGCCAGTTTGTCGGCGGAGATCTGATATGGTCAGGGGACACGGGCTGCTTGTAGCTTGGGGTCATCTGGTACATTGCGGCAAATGGGCGCGAGGGACGGCACGGCTACTTCTTGCTGGTGCTCGAACGCAAACATTCGTGAAAGCGTGTCATGTACGACGTGCAGTTTGCCTGGTTTGTGTTGGACGGTGAAGTCAAAAGACTGTAATGCCATTGCCCAGCGTGTTAACATGTTCGATGTATCTTGCATTGAGTATAGGTATCGCAGGGCCGCGTGATCTGTCACACACCCAAAACGTCGTCCTCATAAATAAGGTCGCCAGTGCTGGATGGCCAAGACCACAGCATAACATTATTTGAGCATAGCAGAGTAGTGGCGCTGGCTGTCGTTGAAGCGTTGACTAAAGTATGCGATTATATTGAGGTCACCGCCTTTCTTTTGGGCGAGGAATGCACCTGCACCTGCTTCTGAAGCGTCAACGTGTATCGCAAAGTCTTTGGAAAAATCGGGAAATTGAAGTACGGGCGCCTGAGTGAGCAAATGTTTCACCGTTGCGTACGCCTGATCGTGTTCTGGTCTCCAACGTTTAGCGACTTCTTTGGCGGCCTCTTTTTTCGTGAGGGCTACCAGGGGTGCTATGATACCGGCTAAGTTAGGTATAAACTTGCGTACAAAGTTGACCATCCCTAGCACTGACCGCAACTCCTTTATGTTTTAGGCGTCGGCAAGTCAACTATAGCTTTTACGCGATCCTCACCGATCCGAATACCGTCGGCCGTCAGTATGTGTCCCACGTTTTTAACTTCTCGGGGGCCAAACTGTACTTTCGATGGTTTGAGGGTGAGGCCGGCCGCTTGCAAGGCTGTGAACATGTTTTCTAGTAGCTGTAAGTGGCCTGTCCAGGTAGATGAACAACATATACAGTCGTCCATATAAACCAAGAGCCCACTTTTTGGACCAAAATGTGCAAAAGCTAGTGACATAATTCGCGAGAACAGAAACGGCGCGTTAGCTATACCGAAGGGTAGGCGTTTGAAAACCCACTTTTCGTTCTGCGTCACAGAAGCAGTTTTATCTTGTTCGCTCTCTGCTACTGGTAAGCATTTTGTACGTCACACACACAGTTATATAACGCGCTCCTCCGACCGTGTCAAGGTGGTTTTCTAAGTTAGGCATAGACCACGATTTTTTAATCAGATTCTTATTTGTGGTCGACCTGTGATCTACGCAGAACCGTGGAGTGCCGTCTGATTTTGCGACAATACTTACTACTGCGGAGCCCCAGGGACTAGGGCGCTATTCAATGATTCCCTCTCGTTCTATCTGATTCACGCACTTGTCGATAGTCTCCTGTACGCGTGGGCTCGCACGGTACGGGGTTCTATTTACAGGCCGTGTTCCTGGTTCAAGAGGAAACTTTGCTTCGGCCAGGGTATGTTTACCTAGCTCTTGAGGTGACAAGGAAAAAACGCTGCGATATTTCGTGCATAGAGTCAGTACTTGTTCGCATTCGGCCGGTGTAAACGTGGTTTGATCATATGCTCGAGTAAGTGCTGCGCGAAGCTCGTTACGCATGGATTCCGTTGTCTTGCTGTCTGTTTGAATTGCACTGGTCGTTTTGTTCAGGGCTACCGATACGGGCGCAATGTGACCCAGTAAGGTGTTGCGTTTCAAGTATACGTATTGGTGGGACGGGTTCGCGATCTGGACTACTGCTGTTTTATCAGCGGCCGACCAGTAACTCACTGTACGAGCAACTATCATATTTTGAAAAGCTTCAGGTACGGCGGACGATTCAATGTCTTCAAACGTGACGATAAGTGGTTCAATGAGTGCAGCAGTGGTTTCTGTGGGTGCTGTCGCTGACTCTACTTGTACTGCCATCTCACTCTGGGGGGGGATACAGCATTTGTGTCGCAACAAGACTGGCACCGACTCTACATCAGTGTTAACTGTGACCACGGAGCACTGAGCTGTCGCAGTGTTTTCGGGGCGCGCTGTAAAGTCTACTCTACGATGAGATGCTTTAATCGTCACTTGAGAGGTTTTGAATGACAATTTATCTGTACTCCAGTCGAAGACACCTCCGAAGGCGCCCATGATGGTGTTATCGAGTAGCATAATGTCTGGCCCTAAAGAGGGCAATACGAGCGCTTCGACTGGTAGGGTAATATCTCTGAGTAAAAGTTGAAAGCGAACATATCCTAAAATTTTGAGAGGCGACCCATCAGCACTGCTGAGGTTGATCGCTCCCGGGAGCACTGCAAAAATCTGAGTGTCTTTCATTGTGGGATGTGTCTGTACAAAGTGAACAGATATGCATGGTACATCGGTCGCAGTGTCAATCGTGACATTGTGCGCCGGATAATCATTAACTCTGGCGTTTACTCGTACGCGCTTTGACGTAGAGTTGAGAGCTGTGGGATATCTGGGATACCCACTCATGGCAGACGCGTGGGAAGCATCAAAGTGCGTTTCCCGGTTAGCGTTGCATGATAATAAAACTTGATTTTAAATTTTCTCATTTAGTTTGCGGGACGCAGCAGAAACATACAACGCTTGTGGTACCATGGAAGGTGAAAACGTATCATTCTGACGCTAACTACTCTTCTCGACTCTGCGTGCTGTTTCTACGGCTGGTCCAACTCCACGCGGTACTGCTAGAACACTCGGACCTGCTGCTTATTTTCCAAGTCTGTTACAGTATTCGACTGGTTGTCTGCATGTACTTGTTTCGCATGGGTACTCGCCAGAGGGGTGGAGCTCTTTGTTCGGCCACACTTATCCCTCCTCTTACTACTAGGTCTACCGGAACATTCCAAGGCTACGCTAGCTGAACGCGCTATCGTTTCTACCGCGGGTTTGGTGATCCTAGTATGCCTACTCCCCGAACCGGTTTGAGGTAACCGGCGCGGGCCCCCTCACGGTTTTTTCGTGACTACTATGCCGTCGCGCTCGTGCGCTCTGGCCAGCCTGCAATCCGGGCGCGAGTGCGAGCTGCGGTGGCGACACATCGGGTAGTCGCACTCGTCGCCCGACGCTACTTTTGCCTTTCTACTCTTACTCGCGTCGCTACTCGGCGACCTGCCTCGCTTGCCGGACCAGCCATATGTTGCTGGCTCGAAGGTCACTCTTCGTTCTCGGCCTCGCGCCGCCGTCAGATTTGATGCGATGGCTTTCTCGAGTTTGGCCATCGAAGTTATCAACTGTCGGTTGGGTCCAGGAGATGTGCCAGTGACGGCCGAAGCATACGTGGTCGGGGAGGGGGTGGGGGCCGCGCGTAAAGCTTTGGTCTCATGTTTCTTGGCGCGAGTCCGCGAGGCTTGGTACGTGAGGGAGGGGTCTTCACGAATAAGTTTTAGACGTACGTGCGGAACTAGACCGGCTTCGAAGGATGCCATGAGCGATGTTTGCCATGCATGTTGGTATGGCGAGACGTTGACGGGAGTGGTTCGTTTTGCCTCGGCTAGGAGGCGCGCGTATGCTTGAGTTACACGCAGTCCGTACGAGTCGACGGATTCACTACGGCCTTGCTTTAGGGTAGAGACGGTGCGAGCGAGGAGGACGATGCGGTTCACGGGGCTAACAGGTTTGTGAAAGCATCCGCCCACTCCTTCCAGTTGCGTGGTGCTCTGACGTCTACAGCTTCCGTGTTCAGTTGGGCAAGCTCTTTGCCTATGCGCCACTCTAACGTCCCACACTGGCTTAGATTCATGGTGCTAGCTGCGCCGTCGGTCACCAAGTATGCTAGGTATCTTACGGCGTGGCGGTCGACAACCGAATCCAGGGAGCCGTCAGGGGCGTGCAAACGGATGTGAGCGTGAAAGAGCGCCATGATTTCGGGCACATCTTCAGTTGGTAACCCGTGCAACTTGAGTGAAGGGGGCATATCCGATGTTTTGATCGAAAATTTGTGGCCTTCGTTGTGGTTATGGTTTGCGCTCGGGGGTGCTACAGCAGAGGTTGTACGTGCTGTTTGAGGTGCTTCTACAGCATAGGTGTTACGTGCTGTCAGGGGGTTTGTGGGCATTGCTTCTACAGCAGAGGTGTTACGTGCTGTCGGGGGGTCTGGTTGAGAGTGGTCAGGGGGAGGGGTACAGCTGCTGTCAGAGCTACTCGACTGCTGTTGTATAGGCGTGGCAAGAGTCGTTGGGTGCTGCACGCGTTCAAAAACAACGTCGAGGTTTTGCTGTGGCTGTGGTACTCCTCTCACCTCGTCTACCTTCTTGTCGGAAGGCCCACTCACAGGCTTCCGGCTGTCAGGCAGCACCATCTCCAAGACCCACGCCGGCGGCGTGGTGCCGTCGAGCATGCACTTCCTGAGGTACGCGGCGGTCTCGACGCGGACGGGGTCGTGGCCGGGGAGAGCGCTTGGCGCGGCGAGGATGTCCTCTGCCAGGCTCGAGCCCTCCTCAACGGCTTCCCCAGCTGATGCAGGCGTCGTGCTGAGCGCACCAGCCTCATCTGCAGCGTCCGGCTGCTCTTCGTCATCCTCGGCCGGTCCGCCCTGGTCGGTGGGTGCGAGGGCCGCAAAGGAGTTCCCCGCCAGTGCGGGAGTCGGTTCCTCCGGAGAGGGCGATGCCTTGCGGGCCTTCCCGCGGCTCTTCTTGGAGCGAGCTCCTGAGCGTGGCATGTTGTTTTTTCTTCTTTTCCGACGGCAAACTTTATATAGGTTTTTATATAGGTTTTGTTGTTCCGACGGTGGTCACCACTATGGAACCTGGTCTCTCACGGGGTCCCGGTGTCGAAGTGAAGAGGGTGGTCCCGGAGGTCTGGTACTCGTCGCAGAGCGGAAGTCGAAGCGGAGAGGGCGTCGCAGAGCTGAAGTTGAAGCGGAGAGGACGTCGCGGTGCTGAGGTCCCTTGACGATCGTCCTCACAGCGGACGCACGCTGTAAACCTTTCTTTCTTATATGTAGCGAGGAGATGCTAAAGCTAGAGCTAGAGTGACGGTGGGCTTATGCCCTTCGTCATGCGGCGGGATCATCTTTCGGTGGCTGACCTTCCGGGGACGGGTCAACGCCGTCTATGACGGGTGACGCCATTCGCGACGCGGGATCGTGTATTGCCTGACCGGTGACGTGTCCTCTCGCGCATGCGTGTACGCGATCTACGATAGGTATCTACGACCCTGTCTTCCACATCTTGGTGTATATAAATACTTGAAGCTGCAGCTATGTTGAGCAATCCGAAATAAACGATGCGAATGCGCGCAACACGTTGCTGCAGCAACGGCGACCTCCGCAGCCAGCACTTGAGCGCGTTCCCCTAAGGTGCCCAGTCACGGATAGCACTATTAATAGTGTCATTATCACGGCCAGCTCCCTCCATCCCATGCTCCCCACGCATAGGCACTCCGCCATGGAGCGAGTATATAGCAAGGAAGGTAGGCTAGGCGAGGTCATGACCACAGACAGCCGACTTTTTACCTTTACAAACTTACGCAGTATAGACGCCAACAGCAGTAGCAGCAGCAGCAGCAGCAGCATCAGCGGCTGCCGCGGCGGCGCGGGGGTACTGGCGGTGGCGCTGGAAGCTTTGGCGACAGCGCTGTGGTATAGCGGTAAAAAAACAGCACCAAGTACCACACGGAATCTGCTGACGTCGTGAGCTGCAGCGGATAGGGGGGAAAAAACGAACGGCAGCAGCAGCAGCTGATGCAAAATTTGCAGCCTTAATCACCACCACCAGCATTGAAATCACAAAACATGGCTGACGTTTTGAAGTTCTTGGACAGCCATTCGAATGGCCCAGCAGCTGCGTCAGCTGCTCGAATGGCCCAGCAGCTGCGGCAGCTGCTCGAAGAGTCTAGCAGCAGTTGCAGCTTTGAAAGTCTGTACAGTCCAAAAGTCCAAAAAACGAAAGTTTAACGACCGACCGCGACTTAGACTATGGTAATTATGTTTATATCCTTCATGGGGAACGACCCCCCGCAATTTTCAATTTTCAGGCACGGGCGTCATAGCTGCGCTGCAACCTGTCAGATAACCCGGGAAGACGGGGCGATCATTGATATTTGTATGGTGGTTTTTGGTTCCATTGCTCTTTTTTCACTGCATGCCCGCGGGTCGTCACTCTGACAGCACTCGAGACAACAGGCGCGTTCGTCTGTGCTCACGATTACCGTGCGGTTCGTACGGTGCAGGCAGCCCAATCGCTGTACGTAGTTTGTAGGCGCTAGTTCGTTAGTTGTTGGAACGGTGGAACTCTATGCCGTAGTTGAGTGGATACCCGCGGCCGTGTGAGTTCCGTTTGCACATAGGATCATTTCACTTGCGCGCCTTCTTCGTCGTATCGCGTTTTTAGGCGGGAAAGCGTAGTATTTCCCGGACGAATTTTGATTTCATTTGGTTTTTCGGATCTTTCTAGGGCTCCAGCACCTTTGTGTGACGACAGACACTAGATGCTTGACAAGAGTTAATGTGAGACAACAACATACTACTCGAATGATACCTGGAAACCAAAGGCGGGGGGAAAGTGTCCTTCACAATCAATGCAGTCGACCAGGTATACAAACAATCGAGTTTGTGTACTTGGGCGAGGCTATCACCGCAGACAGAGACGTTAGCATTGAAATAACGCGGCGTCTTCAGAGGGCCTGGGCGTGCTTCCAGCGGTTCAAGATGAAAATCTAAGATCGCCCGGGTTTGCGCTTACGGTTAAAGGTGCGGTTGCTGAAAGCTGAGGTGGTCGAGACACTGATTTACGGTTGCATAACGTGGAGCCCGAAGAAGCCTGACTATGGCAGGCTACGACGGGTTCACCACTCCATGCTCCTCCGATGTCTTGGATGGCGAAAACGGAAGCGCGACGACCACACCCTATCGTACGCCGACGCGCTTGCCAAGACAGCTTCCGAGAGCATGGAGGCGATAGTGCGCAGACGGAGGATAATGTTTGCGGGATTCGTAGCACGTATGGGAGAGGAGCGTCTGTCACAGAGGGTGATGTTTGGGGAGTTTGTTGGGGGTAAGGGCTACTCAGGGGGGCAAGAGAAAGACTGGATGGATCATTTGAAGGAGGATATGTCGGTCTTTGGAATGAAATTCGAAGGATGTCGAAAGGCTGCTCAGAACGCTGGCAGATGGTTTCGACGAGTAGAGGAGGGAGCCGAGTTGTTCATGCGGAATTGGCATGAAACGGAGAAACGCAAAGCTGCAGAGCGACGCGCAAAGGCTGCGGCAGCACCATCCACCGTTGGCACCTCTACGCGGCCGAAGGGAGGGGGAAGGGGGGCGGGGGGGGGGGAAAGGAGGGGAGGGGGGGAGGGGAGAGGGGGAAAGGGGGGGAGGGGGGGCGTCATGCCCTAGAGACTGAAGTCTGAGTTTGGCCATCATCATCTTGAAAGTTGTGGGCCTCCTAATGGCCGCGACAAGATAGCGTAAGACCGCCCTGACTTCCTCGCCATGTTGCGTTCTCTCCCCAGTGCCATTAAATTTTGATGATGCACTTGATACCCTCTATGAGCCCAATGCCGTCTTTAGTCAATTCCTAGGGTCTGCTAGTTCGTATGACATTTTTCTTTCTCTTATTTTTTTTTTTTTAATTCTTTTTTCCTTTCCTTGCTTCCTCTTCTCGTCTTGTTTTTTTCTTGCCTTTCTTGTCTTTTTCTTTTTTTTCTTTTAGTTTCTATTTCGTTTGTTTCGCTTTCTTCTCTTTTATTTCCTTTCTTTTTTATTTTTCTTCTCTTTTCTTTGTTTCTGTTCTCCAACTGACTTACGTCCGCCGTGCGCATGCGTAGTGATAGATACTACGTGTAATATACACGTGGTAGTATTTCTTGGGTGGCAATCTGTATAGATAGTCGGTTTCTCCAGGCGTGAGTAATGAGACGTATGCACCGGTATGGACCTGGCACATCGTAGACTGACTCCCGATTTCAATTTTTTTATAAGTTTCTGGTGGAGGCATGAATTGCGTCAGCTGTGATATATGTGTGTACCACCTTGGGTTGTTTGTGTTTTTCCCTGGGGTATTCCTCAGCTCCAGAGTGACTGGAGCCTGTCCTGTGACCACGGACTTGATTATGCGAGTTAATGTGAGATTAACAACAACAATGATACTTCATTCCATACCAATACACAAGTACGGACCTGAAATAAATTTATTTCAGGTCCGTACTGGTGTATTGGTATGGAAGAAGCATAATATATATGTACGTTTTGCTAATCGTCTCGTAATGGCTGCTACGACTGATGTTTCGATCACGTCTATCTCGGGTATCCTGATATCCCTGAACCCCATACCAGATACATACAGCAGTGGTACTCGGTATCCACTCACACCGCAGCTAGGGAGGAGCAGCGCCTATTATTGCCAAGCAGCCCGTGCATGTAGGTAAAATGGCCATAGTTACTGGTTAGTTGTTGTTCCTCACAAGGGAAAAATATATCAACGTCCCCTTGTCGTAAAGGCCTACCAGGTGCATAAATAGACTATACGAAGTTTATTATTTCGTGTTCTGATTGCAACTTGCAGAGTTGCTACACTTGCAACTTGACACAAACTCCCTCTGCACCATGGCACCACGAAGAGAGGCGAACAATGTGGTCATTGGTGGGATCTTGCTGCATCTGTCGCTGGGAAGCTTGTTCGCTTGGGGCTGCATTCAGCCGTACGTCACCTCTTACATAAGGTCAGATTAACCTTCTCTGGTACGAATTACGAAGTTGTTTCTGTCTTTTGTTCTATCCATCATGTACGAGGTATGTTGTTGTTGTCGTTGTTGTTGTTGTTGTTGTTGTTGTTGTTGTTGTTGTTGTTGTTGTGGTCGTTGTTATTGTTGTTGTTGTTGTTGTTGTTGTTGCTGTCCTCCCATTCATTAGCTCTTATAATCAAGGCCGTGGTCAAAGGACAGGCTCCAGTCACTCCGGAGTTAGTTGGAGAAGACCCCAGGGAAAAAACACAAACAAACTAACGGTGGTACACGCATGCATGCATAAATCACAGCTGACGCAAATTCATGCTTCCACCAGAAACATATAAAAAATGATATCGGGAGTCAAACTACTGGCGCCTGGAAAACCGACTATTATACCGCATGGCATATTATTAATATTATACCACGTACCAGGTATAATATGTTTTATAAAAAATATTTCAAGGACGTCAGCCGTGAGTTCGACTTATTTCAGGTCAATACTGTTAAAATTAATAGGTGAGGACACAGAGTGCCCCCTGCAGGTCTGCCAATTGGGTAGGTCCTCGGAGAGTACTCACTTTCGTTCCTTCGTAGAGATGTAGCTTTATTCGTTTCCACCAGAGCCCGGGATAGCTTCAGAGATCGGAGGCGCGTGCCTCCGATCTAATTCCTAACTTCCCCGAATATAAACCGCCAACCTAATCATACGAAACCCATCCAAATGATCTCAAATTCGGATACCTACAGGCCTTTCGAGGCCGTATCTTAACACTAGCCCACCCTGATGAGTCGCATATGCAGAAATATGGGAGATTCGGGGAAACTCCGGTTCAACGAACTAGACCATGAGTCGAAGATGCGGCTCCTCAAACCCCACTCCCACACCTCTAACCGTCTGGCTATGGAGCCAGGAACACGCGAAGAAAAGCAGTAGAAAGAAATGCAGACCCTACAGCAAGGCAATAGTCACCCATCAAAAACCTGCCGTATGCCGCCGGGGTGGCGGGGGGGGCAGAAAAGGCTCTGCGGTAAACCAACCACAGAAAAAGTACTATGGCGAGGCGAGCCCTCGTCGATATGGAGGGGAACACAGGCGCTAACACAAGGGAGAAGTCATGCGAAAAACCTCCCGCGGGCCATCGGCAAGGCGGGGGGTTAGACGAGGAAACGACGAATACCCGGGATGGAAGTTGTCAACACATACTGCCCCGCTAGGGGAGGAAGTATTTAGACGACAAAAAAAAACAAAGCAGAACAAATACAACACACAAAACATAAACGAAGACACACAGACCCGTACACTGGTCGCCCCCCGGCTCTGGGCTGAGGAGGGCGTCGGCAGGGCGAATTTGAACTATGACAAAAAGACGACAGCCCTGCGCCTCAGATAGCGGCGTTTTACCCGAACCCTGACCCGGCACTGAGTAGGGGGTTCGGCAGGACAGAAAAGAAAAAAAATGGAAAGAACCGCCCCAAAACTCGATGAAGACCCTCAGAACACTACGAACGACCCAAAGACAAAGACGCAAAACTCATACCTCAAAAAATGAAGAACTATCGAGAAACGGTGGTGGCTTGGAAGTCAACTGGCCACGGCCGCGCCTCGAGATTCGTCTACGTTACGTTGGATTCCCCGAGGAAACGCACTGGCGATGTGAACTTGCAAGCACCAAGAGCCTCGTACGGCTCCCGTTGAAGTCGTGTAGCGCGCCGGGGGAAGAGGGAGTTTAATCGGTCCCGGGTCGTCCAGAAAGCGGACCAGGTATACCTTGTCCTCGGTAGTGCTCGCGCTGATTTTTCCTAGCCACCATAAACCATCGTCTCCCTTGTACCAAAAGTGGGCTCCCTTAGGAAGTACGGTGTCGTGGTAGCGACGGAGCCAATCGGTGCGGGAAACACAGGCGTAGCCCGGCGCTAGGAAACGTTCCCCGTTGTTGCGGGAGAGCTCACGCTGTGCCGCCCCGATCCGCATTCGGCGGTAAAGGCGGTTGGTTTGGCGGTGCTGGTCCGGGGTTCCGGCCCAATAACGCAAGATGTGGGAGCGGGAGAGGTGAAGGTCCATTTCCCGCTCCCAGGACGGTTCGGAGAGTCCCGCCCAATGCGTCTTGTATAGCACCGCGATGACGCCACCTCGCCCCCGTACCGACTGATGACCAGTGATCTGCTCCACCTCCAGCCGTTGGAGGGGAGTTGAAACGTCGTCTTGAGTGACGTGGTACGGCGGGGACTTCTTGGAAAACTTGTTGAGCACATACTGTGTCAGCCCCGCCGGTAGGTATTTGGGCATGTCCCCGCTGTCGTGGGGGTTGGCACAGGGTTTGCAGCGCTCAATAGCCACACGCCGACGAGCGTCCGAACCAGGCAGGTCGGAAGGGAGATCCAAATAAAGGAGGTTGCTCCCGAGCGGCGAGCCGTCCGGGGTCTCGGCGGCGGAGCAGGGACCGACGGCCAGGACCTTGTATGGGCCCGTCCAGTTAAGCGCGAGTTTGGCCTTGAGTACCTTGGCGTCGGTATTCGCTTTCACACCCTGGCGGATGGTAGAGGCAGAATTGTATACCCATGCCCAACCACCCACGGTGAAGTTAGGTGCTGGACGCAGCGCGTCAGCGAGGGCAGAGTTTCTGCGGTTAACACGGGAAACGGTGAGGGCGTGGTGTGCGCGGACAATGTCGTTCGCGCGCTTTTGCCGGTCGGTGGCCAAATCGCAATAGGCCAGGTGGTCACGGGCGAGACTCTGGTGTCCCACGACACCTTTGCGGTCGAAAATCGTCAGGGGGAGCCGTGGGAGTCTGCCCATGTGGACCTCGTTGGGCGCCAAACCCGTCGCCGCGCTGACAGAGTTGTTGTAAGCGAATTCGACGTGGGGCAGATGCGAGTCCCAGTCGTCTTGTCGCTCGTTGACGACCATAGCCAGCATTCGTGCCATAGTGTGATTTACCCGCTCAACGCCCCCGTTACAGTTGGGATGGTAGGAGCTTGTAGCAAGCTTGTGTACACCTAACAGCTGATATACAGCTTGTGAAAGCTTGGAGCAGAACTGCAGTCCGTTGTCCGAGAGTATGGTGCGCGGGCACCCCCACAAGGGGATGTATTGGTTCACCAAGATATTGGCTGTACCTTCCGCGGTGAACTCAGCGGCAGTGACGGGGAACATGTCGGCCCGACGACTGAAGCGATCGGTGAACAGCAGGATGTAGGTGTTGCCTCGCGGTGTGACCGGAAGGGGGCCGAAGTAGTCAACACTGACGGCGATACCTGGACCTTCCGGCAGAGGCATTGTGATGATGGGCCAGCGGACAGTCAGCCGTGGGGTTTTTCGCGCTTGGCACTTCAAGCAGTGGCGAAGCCACCACCGGGTACACACACTCATGCCAATCCACCAATAAAAACGCTCCAGCATGCGCAACGTGCGCGTGGTGCCAAGGTGGCAGGAGGCCGTCGAGTGGCAAGCTTGCATGATCCAAGGGCGCATGAGCAGGGGAACGTAGATGCGAACTGGCTCGTTGTTTAGCAAAGCAAGCAGCTCGCCCCACAGAGTTCGGTTTGTCGGAGCTTGTTGGCGGTAGTGTCGGGTTACGGACGAGTAGGACGATGTCGTCGTCGGTTGTATGTAGTCGACCCTTACCCGCCAGCTCCTGGATGTCTGAGAGGGAGGGACGCTTGTGCAAGAGGTAGCACGCCAAAAAGTCGGGCGGCAGGACCGATTGCCGGCCGATAGAAACGTAACGCATCATGGCGTGGCACGTCGGCTCAGCGTGCTGCTCTCGCTTCCAATCGTAATGCGAATAACGCGCGACGGAATCAGCGAAACGCAATTCAGCAGCGTTGCGAAGGGCGTCCGCCCTTGTATATGCGGTCGGCGTGCCACCAGGAGAAGGCGTGAGCCGTAAGAGAGGAGTTCCCATATAGGCTCTGCGAGGTCGCGGTCGGACGGCAGTGGCACCGTGCGGACCGGCGAGTCGACAAGAGCAGGGGTCGCGGCGGCGACGGGGTCGGCTGCGGCCGTGGAAATCGCGACGGGGTTGTACTTCGTCCGCAAGATGGCCGAGGGGCCCCGCCGGGCCCGAATCCATAATCTACAGCGGGAGTGCATTACCCGTTGTTATCGCTGTTCGTCGGCGCGTCGTCGACGACGGAGGGGCTGGAGTGCCAAGCATGGCGGAGACGGACACAGTCGAACCGGTGGTCGCGGCGGGGGCCGTCTCCTGTAAAGAACTCCGGGATAGATAAGTCGGCTGTGCGATGGGCGTCGCTGCAGCCAGGGCTTCTGCGGAGCCCGTGCCGCCCTCGATGGGTATGGCAAAGACCGAAGCGAAAACAGTGTCGGCGGCAGGTGAAATCGACCCGCGGCCGGTACAGCCTTCGGTAGTGGCGACGGAGGCAGAAACACGAGCGACGAATCTCCCCGGGGAAACAGAAAGGCCGTCAATCCTTATACGTGGCTCGTGTTTGCGAAAATCGTGAAACGCGGTAGAGGTGAGAGGGAGCCCACCCAAGGCAGCATGTTCAGTGCGGGGCACGAGCCCACCCAAGACAGTGCTTTCGGCGAGGGGTTCGAGTCCACCCAAAGCAGCGCTTTCCGTGTGGGGCACGAGCCCACCCAAGACAGTGCTTTTGGCGAGGGGCGCGAGTCCACCCGAACCGACTCCTGGGATCGGCGAGGGGGGAGCGCGCAGCCCGCGGGTCCGTAGGAGGTAGATACCGCTATCTCCAACGGGGTTGGGGCTTGTCAACCCCACGAGGTTGAATTTTTTCAAGCCACTGCGGTCGTACTCCGTAGCGGGCTCTGGAAAACGGGCCGGAAAAATCGGCGATGCCCTTGGCGCTGCCTTTGCGGTACTCGAGTGTGCAATCGAACGCGGTGACGAACTCAAGCTACCGCTGGACTCGTGCATTGAGGGTCCCCACTTTGCCAATGCTCTTCTATGCCTTGTGGCCGGAGGATATGCGGAACTTTGTTCCCCTCAGTATCCTCGGAGGTGTTTGGGAACCCAAGCAATGCTGCCGGTCCCCAAATCTATAGGAGTCCAGTGCCTCTCCGAGCGAGCGTTGCTCGACTGATATACGCGATTTTCATAGTGAACACAACGTCGTCCAGCGTCACAGTACCCTCGACGAAACAAGGGCAGTGTTCTGACATCGCAAGGTCAGGGCCGACGCTAGAAGCTATCTCCACAACTTCACGGCTTTTCATTGGCCAACGCGCTCGAGAAATAGGTCGGAAACGCCGAAGGGGAAGCTTTGCGAGCGCTGGCCGCTGTTAACGGTCCGGTTGCGGCGCGGACGAGATTTCTTGGTTCTTGCACTCGCAGTGCAGGTGCGGAACCGACTAGGGGAGGCCGGGTGCGCCGACCCGGTCTCATTGTCGCAAATAGCTGCGCGAACGGCAGAAAGTGCCTCACCGAGCAAGTTTTTCCTCTCCCCTGGCATGGGTTGTTGGCCCTGGGACCATCCTCCCGGAGGCCAATGCCCCACACTGGGTTCAGAGGGCTGGATTCAGCCAGAAGCTTGTTGTCAGAGCTCAAGAGGTGATTTTTTTATGGCTGGATTCTGCGTGAATTTGGCGTAGGTGCCAGGCGACACGGCGTTTTGCTTCTCCCTGTCCCCAACAGCGGAGTCAAAGTTGCGCACGCCTCGACCGATGCGTTTGCGTATGCTTGGACGAGGCGACGACATAATGAGCCCCACTGCTCGATGGTCTTGCAAAAACTTCGTCTTTTCGGCCATCATGTACTGCTCCGCGCAAGAATATGGTACCTCGTCCACGGCAAACGACGAAGGGGACCACGGTGGAAAATAGGATGGGGGCTGCCAGAATAACACCACTTTGGCTGTGGAGTATTCGAGAGAAGGTTCAAAATCCGTGTTGAAATTTGGGCTGCAATGTCCCCGACCGGGAACACCAGACCTCGGGAGCACGACGCGAATCCGAACCCGTGGTATCTCGCCTCGGGTCTTTCTTCGTTCGTCGGCGGAAAAGCGCGAGAATCCGCTCTAACTGCGCCCGAAAAATATCAAAAACCGACGGTGCCAACCCGTCGGTAGCCTCGTTGGACATTTGTGGGTCTGCAATGTCCCCTTTGGGGAACACCAGTCCTCGGCTACTTGGGCCTGTAATGTCCCCTTGCGGGAGCACCAGGCCTCAGGAGCAACATGCGAGTCCGAACCTGGGGTTTCTCGCCTCGGGTCCTCCTCACTCGCTGGCGGAAACTCGTAAGAAGCCGCCCTCATTGCACCCGAAAACGAGTCCAACACCGACGGTGCCAACCCGTCGGTAGCCTCGTTCGGCATTTGGGTCTGCAATGTCCCCGTCTGGGAACACCAGTCCTCGGCTCTTTGGCCTGTAATGTCCCCTTGCGGGGGCACCAGGCCTCGGGAGCAACATGCGAGTCCGAACCTGGGGTTTCTCGCCTCGGGTCCTCCTCACTCGCTGGCGGAAACTCGTAAGAAGCCGCCCTCATTACACCCGAAAAAGAGTCCAACACCGACGGTGCCAACCCGTCGGTAGCCTCTTTGGGCATTTGGGTCTGTAATGTCCCCGTCTGGGAACACCAGTCCTCGGCTCTTTGGGCCTGTAGTGTCCCCCTCAGGAACACCAGGCCTCGGGAGCACGACGCGAGTCCGAACCCACGGTTTCTCGCGTCGTGGCCTCTTCGCTTTTTGGCGTATAATCGCAAGAAAACTGCTCCAACTGCGCCCAAAGGGGCAGGGGCTCTGAGCTGTTTCTGCTTGACGAGAGGCGCGATTCTTCCGTAAATTTACGGGAATAGCGTCCAGCTGATCAGGCTGGAGGCCGTGGAGTCACCACTGGCCCGTCGCGCAGTGTCGGATCTTCTTCCTGTGCCACTGGGGCAGACGTAGCCTGAAACACGTGGGTTAGCGTGTTAAAAGACGAAGCAGGGTCCGTAAACCCTGTGGGCGTCTTCTGGAGCGGGGCTCGGGCAAGGCAATAATATTTTTACCCGAGGAGGCTCTCTTCCGTTATGTCTCTTGGAGAAGGGAGACGAGGTAGCTAATCTTGTCGACTCCTCCTTGATGGAAAAAAAGACAGAGCGCCCGCTCTTATCGCGAGCAAACACTGGATCGAGCCTCGCAAAAGAAATCTCGGTGTTTTAGTGTTGGCCTTCCCACACCTCAAATCGACCGCCACCTCGTGGTCAGAAAAAGTGTTTCGAGGGTCGACCGTCCCACACCTCAAACCGACCGCCACCGCCTGGTCAGGGAGAGGGGGGGATGCACACATACGCGTAAAAAAGGCGACGCGCCGTCGCTGCAGCTATATTGTTGCGCGGCGCGTACCTAGAGGGGGAGCGCGCAAAGCGCAGGCTCCCGTGCCATGGTTGATGGGGGCGGCGTTTGGAGCGCGTACCCCCATTGCTGAGTTTATGCCGCGGCTGAGGGAAACGGCGCTGGAAGCGCGGTTCCCGTTGCCGAACTCAGACCATGACCGAGGGGAACGTCGCTGAAAGCGCGCGTTCTCGCCGTCGAAAAAGAAAGAAAAAAAAAAAAAATTACCTGGCTGGAGGAAACCACGCTTGAAGCGCTAGTTTCCGCCGCCGGCACTACGCCGTGAGAATCGTCCGCAGACGGCGTAGGAGCCCGTAGGCTCTTGACAGAGGCAATCTGTGCTGCGTTTCTGGACAGGCTAGCAACAGAACACGAGCATTTCCTGAAACCAAAATAGGTACCCCCCGACAGTGTTGTCGACGGTGCCGTACCGCCGTCGAGCTGTCAATTGCCGTTACGGAATGTGCCAGGTTGGCGCGCACATTTATTTTCGCCCGGGTTGTGGGCTGCTCCAAAGCGCATTCGAGAAGCGGGAGCGGGGGCAGAAGAGGCGGGCGAGCGCAGGATACCATGGTGATCCGACGTGTATGTGGTATCGTTGTAACAGTTTACCTGGCCCTGATCCTGAAAGATGGCGACGATTTTTCTTGTGGTTGTTTGGGCGAGAGGATTTGTCGTCTCGGCGGTAGCAGACCATGCGTGTTTGTCAACGTCGGTGTGCGTCATCGTCGCCAAGTTGGCCTAGTTCAGGGTTCAAGCAGCCACTCGCAGTAATATAAGGATGCCTACAATGCTTGAAGGAATGGTTGTCTTCGTGGCAGTTGAGGCAAAGCCCCCGGTTTTCTCGGAGGGCATCAGCGCGAGGTGAAAGGAGGCCGCTCCAAAGGGGAGGGTCGACTGTCTTAAACGAGGCCTTAACGGCGAAACCTTCTGCATAATGATGATCTTCTAGTGGCCAGCAGTTCGATGTGTGGTCAAGCCAAGGGTCAGATGAATCATCGATGGGCATGACAGTTGAATGATGGCTCGATCCCGTCTGCCACGAAAGCGACTGGGACGGCACTCGGCCCTGGCCGCGCCCATGATCGGCGGGCCGGGGCCCCGACAGGGCGCATGACCGCGCTCCCGTCGAAGAAACAGGGAGAGAAAAAATGTTTCGCCGTTGACGGCAGGTGTCTTCTTAGTCACTAAAAGACCGCCACATAGCATCCAACGAGATGTACGGCCGCGGGTTCGTTGCCTTCGAACCAGGGTACAACGCAGGCAGGAGAGCCGGAAATTGCTCATTCGCCGCCACCCGAACCACCTCCAACACCACATCCGTCCCCGGAGACAAAACACGCTCACTCCCCGTAGCGGTCGGCATGAGTACGCGAAACTCCCAACTGAAATCAGAAAAAGGCATGCCGTTACACATTCCAAAAGTATGCAACGTAGTGTAGCCCTCCTCCGTATCAACCCCGTCGAAGTGCGTGATCAGCAGACGCAACAGGAGGGTGAAAGCCTCAGGCCCAGATGCTCCTCCTGCCATGGTTTTTGCACTTTTTGCCTGCTACCACGACCACCTCGGTGTGGTCCGTGCTCGAGGACCAAGACGAGCGGGAGGAGGTTGACGAGCTGTCCCACGCTGAACGCCCTCTCGCGCCATTCCTCTGCCAGAGCTGCGGCCAACTGCCCCGGTTATTGGACCGAAATTGCCCCCTCGGCGGCGCCCTCAGGCACACCAGCACCCGATGCGCTGTCACCCCCGCGGCGGCGGTGGTGGTCGCCACCCCCACCATTTTTGCTGCCACCCCCACGGTTGCGGTCCCCGCGGTCGCGACTGTCGCGACATTTTCCCCGGTTTCGTTCTGCCAACTCTTTCTCCGGGGTCCGGCAAAAAGACAGGGTCGGGGTTCTCGTCGTGGGCTAATCAGCAGGGCCTTGACGAGGGCAAGGGTCGGGGCGGCTCTCGTCTGTCTAGCATAGGGCGTACAATCCTCGCGAGCCCAGGCCGCTTCCATTGAGGACGTCCGCTTGCCGCGACGCCGGCCTCTCTGACGGGAGGAGGGCGCAGGCCGTTTCCACCACCGCGGGTCGCCAACGCTGAGGAGAAGACTACCCGCGGTGCAGACGCCATGCACGCAACGATGCCCTTGAAGAAGGCGTCGTTCCCGGGTCGTGGTCGCTGGGATGCGACACCCTGCGGGCGCGACGAAGGCAAGAGGGCCGCGTTAGCTCCCGCCACAGACGACGCAACTGATTGAGCGAGGGCTTGTTGCGCCCTCTTCGCAACCAGGGACGACTCCCGCGCAGCGGTCTTCGCCTGTTCGATATCTTCGTCAAACCGACGTCGGCGTGCTATCGTCTGGTTGACGTCGTCGAGCGCCCGCTGGGCCCGCGCCGCTGCGTATGCCAAGTCCAAGGGGGCGGCATGGGCGCCCCGGTGCCGGGAGCTCTGGGGGTGGCGCTCTGTCGAGCGCGGAGAGCCCAGGTGGCGGCGGTGGTGCCCTGTCGAGCGCGGGGGGGGCAGCTGGTGGCGCTCCCCCGAGCTGGCGAGAGCTGGCGTCGAGACGCTCCCGAGTCCGGTGGGGGTTGGTCCGTCTTCTTCTCAGCGCGAACCAGCGAATCGACCCGCTTGGTTGGTGGGAACGGGTGGAGGTATGGTGCTCCGTCTCCTGTCTCGTCACCGGAACCCGCCACCGGTGGTTCCCCCCGTCTCGAGTCGCGGCATCTCGAGCGAGCTCTCCCTGTCTCGTGGGCATCCAGGTTGGGGTGCGTGGAAGACCTCAGCCAGCCCCGAGTAGCCCCCATCGTCACTGGTGGACATGGTGCCTAGGTGCAGTGAAGGGGGGAGGGGGGGATAGGAACGACGCGTGAAGAAGCTATGGAGACAGATAAATTGTTGTGGTGTTCCTGCTCCAAGTAGCGGTATATTTGTGTTTCAGCAAACAGCAACAATATGGGCCTTGACTCCATCCAGCCTCAGTGATGGTAGCAGCCACGTCAACTAGCCGTATAAGAGGAGTACAGCAGTAACAAGGTACCAATCATCATAACCGCAACATAAGAGCAGCGCCCAGTCTGACCGTAGGGTATATGGGTAACGCCCGCACGAACCGCAGCACAAGGAGCCAAAACTGGGCAGCACTGACCCCAACCGCAGTGCAGGGGGTGCAACACAGTAAAGGTACGTCTGCAGCCATCGCACTTAAACAGGCATCATTCGACCTAGGCTGGGGGAGGTAGCACAGGAGAGCGTCGCCCAAAACGCCCACGCTCATCGGACCAAAACGGGCAGCATTTACCCTAGGTGTAGTGTAGGGGTTATCATAAAAAGGGTTCGCCCAACACGCCGACGCTCATCGCACCAAAACAGGCAGCATTTACCCTAGGTGTAGTGTAGGGGTGGAGCACAGTGTAAGATCGCCCAACACGCTGACACTCATCGCACCAAAACGGGCAGCATTTACCCTAGGTGTAGTGTAGGGGGGGGAGCACAGTGAAAGGTCACCCAACACGCTGACACTCGTCGCACCAAAACAGGCAGCATTTACCCTAGGTGTAGTGTAGGGGTGGAAGCACAGTGTAAGATCGCCCAACACGCTGACACTCATCGCACCCAAACGGGCAGCATTTACCCTAGGTGTAGTGTAGGGGGGGAAGCACAGTGTAAGATCGCCCAACACGCTGACACTCATCGCACCAAAACGGGCAGCATTTACCCTAGGTGTAGTGTAGGGGTGGAAGCACAGTGTAAGATCGCCCAACACGCTGACACTCATCGCACCAAAACGGGCAGCATTTACCCTAGGTGTAGTGTAGGGGTGGAAGCACAGTGTAAGATCGCCCAACACGCTGCCACTCATCGCACCCAAACGGGCAGCATTTACCCTAGGTGTAGTGTAGGGGGGGGAGCACAGTGAAAGATCGCCCAACACGCTGACACTCGTCGCACCAAAACGGGCAGTATAACCCCCCCAACGAAGTAGTTTCCCCCGACCGCACTAAAGGGGGACGGTCGCGCCTGCAGTAGTGCTGATTGCTGCAGTATCACTGCTGTGTTAACAGGTAACGGTAATTTCAACCGCACCAAGATGGGTAGTGTAGTACCAACACCAGCTGTAGAAAAATGTGCACGCCCACAGTCAAATAGAAAGGCTGTTTGCCCCCAAAAGTACCGCATTAAACGGGCTGTTCTCCACTGCACTAGTAAAAACTGTGAAGCGCAGTATCTCCGCGAACTGTGTAGTAAGCGCTCTGTAACGGGCAGTAGCTGTCCGAACATGTGCAGAGAAGAAGAAAAAAAAAATTTTCCAGCGTAGACCCTAGCAATATCGTGAAGGGCAGCACATGTACGGGCAGGAAGACGGCCTAACGCCCGTACAGCTGAAAAAAAATCCGTACCCGCTCCCACCGATAAAGGGACAGTTACGTTGACAGCAGTGCGGAGTGCCGCACGGTCACAGCTGTGCATACACAGAAAGTGGTATTATAGTCCCCGCGTACCCATGAATGGGAGAATATAGGGCATCGCACACACCAACAGTAGTCTTGCCCAAAAAAAAGCCAGCACAGAGTTTCAGCGTTCACTAGGTTCAAGTTCTAGTCACGGAGGGGCCAGGACGAAAAAAAACAACCTCTCGAATCGAACTTGCAAGGAGCACTCGCACAGCAGTGGGGGGTGTCAGAGCTGCGGTGCTGTAACTGTGGACGCTGGGGCAGTGAAGGGTCGAGCTATGTGGTGTATGAGCAGGAGCAAAGTAGGCGGCTTGGCTGCTGTACAGTGACTTCTACAGCAGAGAATCCGGCGGTATATGGCAGGCATTGACAGCGAGCCCATTGTGCTGCACTGTAGTTGGCACCTCTGCAAAAATGATGGTGGTTGAAGCTACGCGACGGACAGCAGTAGTGGAACGCTGTTGATCGAGAAAGATCGGAGAGGGGTCCGAGGTGCCAAATTCGTAGCTTGTACTAATTTCGGCAGAAAGGGGGCACCAGGGCAGCTGCTTGTTCGACGCGCAAGAATGATCGACGTACATACTGAAACCCATATGATAACGCGTGTACTGGAAAATTCGCCAAACGAAAAAGCTCAAACATTCCACGAGCACCGCCTGTTTCTTCCCAGGTAGATCACAAAGGAAGGAGCCCCGACATGAGCTCCTAGAGCACGGTGCCCGTAGTCCAAGGGGGTCCCGCGAAGGACGGTCTGGCACCGACAGCAAGGATGTGCTGGGCGATGGGCTCTCTCAGCGAGCGAAGTCCCCTTCGAATGTCATTCGAAGGGTTGGTCCCAGTATGCTTGTCCGTGGCATGTCGTGCATATGCCTCCGAGCCCCAAAGCGCGAAAAAAAAAGTACGAGTCGATGGCCGATCTTGGGGCTTGTGCTGGCAACTCGCGGATGTGCTGTGCAACATGCTGGCAGAGCGCGGAGCAAACAAGTCTGATGGGTGGGGCTCGGGCAGTTCCACTGCTGAGTGGTCTATGACCAGCTGGCGGTGAACTGATGCGGCCAAAGGCCGGGACGAGGGGTGTGCTCCGAAGAGCAGTGTCGTCCGTCCGCCCGTACTCGGAAAGTGTCCTCTGTGTGGTGCGTGCCCAGCAACCAACAGGAGGGACCAAAATTCGAGACGAGGAATGTGCTCCGCAGAGCAGTGTCGTCCGCACGTACTTGGAAGGTGTCGTCCGTGTGGTACGTGCGCGGCGACCAACAGGAGGGGCCCCTGCCATCTCACTGCTGTTGTGGTCGCCGTTGTAGGAGGAAGGGCGCTCCCTCCATTGAGAAGCCACCCGAGAAGGAACAGGGGTTGTGGGCTCGATGGAAAGCAAAAGCAAAATCGCTACGAAAAAAAATCGGAGAAACCGGAAGAACGCTGCCACAATAGCACATCAAGCTCGACGACGCCACTTGTTAAAATTAATAGGTGAGGACACAGAGTGCCCCCTGCAGGTCTGCCAATTGGGTAGGTCCTCGGAGAGTACTCACTTTCGTTCCTTCGTAGAGATGTAGCTTTATTCGTTTCCACCAGAGCCCGGGATAGCTTCAGAGATCGGAGGCGCGTGCCTCCGATCTAATTCCTAACTTCCCCGAATATAAACCGCCAACCTAATCATACGAAACCCATCCAAATGATCTCAAATTCGGATACCTACAGGCCTTTCGAGGCCGTATCTTAACAATACTCATCTTTGCAAGCTGCGTTGTTGATACTTGTAATATGCTATGTGGGTGAGTGATTGTCCTATTTCTTGTTATAATGGTAAGTAAGTGTTGGTATTTTTACTTTCTTTTTAGGTGGGGAATTTTTATTCAGCCAGATCCAACATCACATCTATTTTGTAAATTTATTACTGTAGTTTCCACTATAGACTACTTCTCTACCGTATCTATGGTGGGCGGTTTATTTTGTTTTTTCTCCCCCCCGGCTTTAATATCGGGAAGAGTACGAATACAGAATATCATTAATTATCTTACATATATGATCTCACAGCTGGAGTGTATTTTAATTTTTATAATATATTTTACTCTTAATATTAGTCTATACAAGTAGTCTATATATATTTTCAGGACGTCATCAGGTGTGAGTTCGACGAATTCCGGGTCAGTACTTATATTTTGAAAGCTGCTTGCTGGTACTCTTGTACCATACTATGTGGGTAAAATTTTGATGTGAGGGGTCCTATTGTTTTATAAACAAAAGTTTTTCTCCACTACTACAATTTTTGGTGTTGGTATTTTTATTTTATTTAGGTGGGGAATTTTATATAATACACATTACACGTATTAATAGTACCCTTCACTACGGATACGCCAGACTCAAATCAATCGGAAAAAAAGAAACAAAGAAAAAAAGAAGAGAAAGGAAAGGAAAGGAACGGAAATAAATCATACACATACATACCGGGCACTTCTTCACCAAAGTGCGAACTGCGGTACGCAGCAAAGCCGTAGCAGCAACAGCAATCATCAGCAGAAGTGCAGCCGCCGCAGCAGCAGCAGCAGTACTACAGAGAACAGCAGAGCAGCAGCACCAAACAGAGCAGCAGTAGTACCACACAGTGAGTAGAGGAGCACAGCAGAGGTGCCACAGCAGTAAGTAGCACAGCAGCAGCCATCCAGCAGAGACACAAACAGGGCCTACTCGTATATGTATGATACAGAGAAACCGATTGTGTGTGTGATGTCGTGATGTACGAATTGTACAGGTAGGTGCAATGTATTCGTGACTAGATGCAGCAATCTTAAGCTGCGGCAGACTTCGACCTGAACTATCCAACCGCCGTAGCAACAGCAGCACAACAGCTGCTGCAGTGATAGCAGTACAACAGCAGCAGTATAGTAGTAGCAGAGCAGCAACCACCAAGCAAAGGCACGAATCGTGCCTGTAGAGTTGCAGAGACACGGGTGTCACAACTCGGTTGCAGCGTTTTGGCGATGTGCTCAACACGTACCTCGTTGTTTTCTCACATTAACTTTCTTTTTTTTTATCCTCCGGCGGATGGGGAAAATTAAAGCTTTAGCTCACCACACTTCCACGTATTTTCATACGCGTCGTGTGTCGATTTTACTCAGTTGCTTTCGCAGCCCAACGCTAGCTGGCGCACCCTTCGGGTCCCATTGTAGGTATAGCGTAAGCTGTCCCTACACACATTAACTCTTGTCAATAATAATCTAGAGTCCGTGGTCACACAAAAAAAGGTGCTGGAGCCCTAGGAGGATCCGAAAAACCAAATGAAATCAAAATTCGTCCGGGAAATACTATGCTTTCCCGCCCAAAAACGCACGAAAAGGGAAAAGGCGCACAAGTGAAAAGGTCCAATGTGCAAACTGGACTCACATGGCCGCGGGTATCCACTCAACTACAGCATAGAGTTCCCCCGTCCCCACAACTAACCAACTCGCGGTTACAAACTACAGCGGTTGGGCTGTCTGCACCGTACGAACCGCACGGTAATCGTGAGTATAGACGAACGCGCCTGCTGTCTGGAGTGCTGTCAGAGTGACGACCCGCGGGCATGCAGTGAAACAAGAGCAATGGTACTATACACTCCTTACTATATATATCAACTTGATAAGCTGATGCATTACCTTCCACAGCTGTCAGATTTTGTCCCCCTCAAAAACGGGTTTTATAGTTTCCGCGCACAGACTGACTAACGTCACCCTGTTGACCCTGGTATAAGCTACACTGTTGTAGTTCCAAGGGGAGTCGCCGACCTATAGTACACACGCCCAGTAATACGCGCGATCGGAGTATCATACACAGCGTGCAAACTTAAGATGAGTTTCGACGAAATCTTCGATCTCACAGCTGGAGTGTATTTTTATTTTTATAAGAACATATTGAAACCACCTATCATACATACGAATGATAGAGCAGTATAGTAAACTACAGCAGTAATAAATCAATAATATACCTCGTATATATTTATGATAGATCTAGCTCAAAATTCCCCACCTAAAGTAAAAATACCAATACCATCCATTATAATCATTGTACCGCAGTGGAGAAAAACAAAACATTTAGTCTATAATAGTCTATACAAGCAGATACAAGTGTAGTCTATATTTTTTCAACAAAAAAATGGGACCCCTCCCAGATCAAGAAAAAAACTCACCCACATAGTATATTACAAGTACCAACAACGCAGCTTGCAAAAATGAGTAGTGACCCGAAATTCGTCGAACTCACGGCTGACGTCCTTGAAATATTTTCATTATATACCGGGTATATCAATAATAATGTGAAATATGAGCTGTCCAACATCGGAATTGCGATCAACCCGAGCGAAACGGTTGCCCTGGGCCCCCAAAGGGGCACGTGCCTACGCCGGAACAAATCGCCCTTCTTGAAAGCATTTGCGTCAGCATCGCCGAACGTGGTGGGGTTAAGGTGGTGGGGGTGCCCATCGGCACAGATGAGTACGCGAGGGAAAGCGCAATGAAGATCGTCCAAAACGGGGAAGCGGAGCAACTCGCGCGGATGTTGTCGCGCATGCCGGACAAGTAATCACCCAACCTGATTGCCACCGGCTCTATGGTTCAACAGACCTCCTACCTTGAACGCGTGATGGACCTAGAACTATCGCTGGCTGCATGCAAAAAAGGAGATGGCAACGCGTTGTGGATGCTGGAGAAATTGCTCGATCTACCGGGGGCAGCAGAAGAATCGTTGTTCTTCCCGGACGGGTGCCCTACGAACACGTTACAAACACGTTGACCCTGCAACCCCATCAACAGGCGCAGGCGAGCCTGTCCACGGGGGCCGGAGGGTTTCGGCTGTCGTCGGCTGAAGCCCGGAGGACGTCAGCATCCGTTTGGAGCTTGGTGGCGACGGTGGCAGAGGTGCTTGCTGATCTGTTCGGCGCAATAGGGAACAAAGTCCGGAGGGAGCTGCCCCATTCTGACCTCGTGCATGGCATCTGGAACAGCGTCAGGGGCCTGCGATGTGCATGGGGTTTCAGAGGAGGCCATGGCGAACATCGTGCCGGAAAGCTGGCAGGACAGAGCCTTTAGAGCAGGAGAGCAAGGTGCCTCCGCGCAATCAGTTGCAGACGTGGTGCCTGCACACGACGCCGAAACTATCAGATCCAGCAAAGCGTGACATATGCTGGGTAAACTGGTAAACCGAGTACATTATGAGAGGTATGTCTCTTCGCTGGACCAGCTCCTGGAGACGAGCGAGACACAATAGAAGCGAATCTCAAGGCGAGAAGAAGACACGAGACTTGGCCAAGGCCCGGCAACGGAGTCAATCGGGATCAGGGGCTACCGCCTTCCTAAGGGCGAGGCCTGTAAACCCAGCTAAAACCATCCCTGCATCAGAGTTCGTGTCTGCGGGGAAGATATTTCTGGGAATAAAGGAATTCCTGGCGGTGAGGTGCCCATGCTGCGGTGAAGCGGAGGTTAATACGCGGCATGCACGATTGTGTCACCGATCGGGCGCGCAGGTGAACCAGCACCAACCCCTTGTGCACGCGCTCTCCCGCACCCTTAAGGGCATGTCCATCCGCCACCAGGTGGAAAGCGGACCCCCGTTCCACGCAGACAGGGATTTGCGAATGGACATCGTGATTGAGGCAGGTGGACACAGAGATGCTACGGCATCGGAGTATCGCAACAAGTCGATACTCCCCGACGTCACGTATGCGGATCCACAAGCAGGGGTCCACATGCGGGCAGGATGCGCGGATCGAAAACGGATCAGCGGCTTCCACTTCCGAGGCGCGCAAGCGCAACCACTACGCTCGTCCGGGACAGGTGCCCTTCGACGAACGCAGCTACAAACTCGCCACCCTCGCGGCGGAAAGCTTTGGGCGCCTCGGTAAAGAAGGCAGCGACCTGATCGATCAGGTGGCGGCAAGCATCGTTGGAGAGACGGACGCATCGTCCCCAGCGCGGAAAGACGTGTGCAAGGAGCGCCTATTCCAAAACATCTCTGTGACCAACTTAGGTCGCGATTTCGCGCAGAGTTCATCGATACAGGCTATCTCTGAGGGATCGTCAGGCCGCGAAGGGAATGGAGGAAGAATCGGAAGGACTACGGCCACTGGCCTGGGGTGGCAATGTTGATGAGGATTAAGGCAGACTCTCCGCTAAAACATATACCTGGTATAGAGAAACGAAATAGTAGATAAAAGGAGAAGATGTGGGGAAACGAAATGGGCAAATGGTTGGCGGAAGATACCCCTGCATTAAGGTGCGATCGTTCGACTTCACAATAGGTACTACTACTGCTTACATCGAAACAGCATCATCTACGCTATATTTTTGTCGGAGGGCAGGGATAATAATAATAATAATAATAATAATAATAATAATAATAATAATAATAATAATAATAATAATAATAATAATAATAATAATAATAATAATAATAATAATAATAATAATAATAATAATAATAATAATAATAATAATAATAATAATAATAATAATAATAATAATAATAATAATAATAATAATAATAATAATAATAATAATAATAATAATAATAATAATAATAATAATAATAATAATAATAATAATAATAATAATAATAATAATAATAATAATAATAATAATAATAATAATAATAATAATAATAATAATAATAATAATAATGATAATAATAATAACAGCAACAACAACAACAACGACGACAACAACAACAATTACAATACCAGGCAGGCTATGTAAAGTGATGTATTCTTGCTACAACCGTCAGATTTGATTTATAGTTTCCGCGCACAAATTGAGTTGTCCCGCCCCCCCCCCGCCCCCCCGCCCCCCGATCCCTCTTGTTCAAACGCCCCAACTAAATTCGAAATCTGCCAAAGTAATAAACACTTCCACGCAGTTGATATCACCTCATTATCTTTCTAGTCGTCCATGCCGTTGCTCCAATTCATTCCCCTCTACCCCCCGCGAACGCACCCTCCTTCCTCACCACCCGCACCATCGCCTAGACCTAAACCACGCGTATAGCAAGCCCCTTCATCTATGCGATCTAAAGCTGGTGAAAACCCTTTTGCCCCAATCCTCCCCCCCCTCACCCCTTCGAACACTCCGCCCTCTCCTCACTGGTTCTACGACTTACAGAATATACATGATAAACTGGTGCATTCCTTCCACAACCGTCACATTTGTCCCCTTGAAGGATTTATAGTTTCCACCCACAGATTGAGTTGACCCCCTCAATCCCGCCCCCCCCACTCTCTCTTCTTGTTCAAACCCAGGCCCCCACGCCCTTGAAAACTCCGCCCTCCCCTCACCGGTTATACCACGTACAGGATACACTTGATTGACTGATGCATTTCCTTCCACAGCTGTCAGGTTTTGTCCCCCTCAAAAACGGGTTTGTAATTTCCGCGCACAGACTGACTAACACCCCCCTGTTGACCCTGATAAGCTACACTGTAGTTCCAAGGGGAGTCGCCGACCTATATCTTACATGAGGACTCAAAACCCGGAATAAGCGAGATCGGAGTATCACACACAGCTTGCAAAGATGAGTTTCGACAAAATCTTCGACCTCACAGCTGGAGTGTATCTTTTTGTAATAATAAATGCCAATACCAGGTATATACAAGTAGAATATATATGTCAAGTTATAATGAGCCGGTCGCCCCTGTGGTCTAGTGGTTACCTTCGAAAACTATTAGCAGCGTTGTTCCTGAGTTCGATTCCCACCGTGGTGAGATTTGACTTTATTTGAAAAAAATGCGAAAAAACGATTAGCTGCTAAAAGCGCCTTGCAGCGTGAGTAGGTACACCTTGACGCGTGTCGACGAGGGAAGAAAATGCCGAATTCTTCTCGCGATAGCAATGAAAGCACGTACCATCGTGGAGAGGGGGGAGGAGGGCCCGCTATGTGATCCCGGGTCTGATTTATACTACTGGGAGGGAGGGCGAGAGTAGTGCGAGGAAAATAAATGGGATGAAAAAAAAAAAAAGTGTTGAAAAAACTCCCACTCTTGGAAAAACGAAAAGGTGATTGGTTGCAGTTGTACAAACGTATAACTCCGAGGAAAAATCCTCTATGCTCTAATTCCAAGTAATATGTCCCCGAAACGTGATTGCAGTTCTAGGAGGGAGGTCGCATAATACATGCGTGGTGAAGCTTTTTCGTAACAAAAATATTAGCTTATGACAAGTTGGTTTGTTCAGTTCGCACCTACCACATGACCAGGTATGCTGCCTGATGTTCTTTCGCTTGCTGGTCTCCCCCTGTGTTTTCCGTGCTCACCCAGCATCGCAGATTGGACTACTGCAGGCATTGAAGTTACCGCCTCATTACCACTAATTTCTACAGTAGTAACAAATAGCGTCGCAATGGCGGGACGTAGGCCGTCGTGGCACTTTCGAGTCTGGCTGGTTGTATCTCTTCCCTGCGCCTGATTGCTTGTGGGTATCAGGATCATCACCACCATCACACCACGGCACACTGGCCATCCCGCAACTTGATGAAGACTTGATAAAGATTCCGGAGGAGGGACCAGCCCCCTCCGATTTCGGCGACAATGACAGTGTGGGTCACCTTCCTGTTGGCAGCCGCACATGTGGCCTTGCGGGTAGCAGCTAATGGAGTTGAAAAAGTCTCTTCTTCGAGGGCTAAGGGCCAAGCATGGCAGTCATTTTGTTTTGCTACCTGCGATCGCCCGGCACGTCCGCGCCTCTAGGCTTCCCCGGCGGGTTGCCAGGGACATCAATGCCTCTGGGCTTCTCCAGAATGCCACCACTTGGTGCCGAGCTTAGCCCTCGTGACAAGAACTGTTCGAAGTCAGCCGATAGGCTTTTCACGGAGTTTACAGCAGCAGCTTCAGAACACCGTGGTCAGCCAACGAGTCAACAGTAGCATTGACTCCTCTTTCACTTCGAGATAGCCTTGCACTTTACCTCAAATGTCTCATCCAGCCACGGTCTCGAGAGCGAAGCTTCCCGCTTCAGCATGAAGAGCACGACGTCTGAGGGAAGTTGAGTGACCGATGGAGTTTTGGTGGGGAGAGGGGTTTTCCGTCCACCGCCGCCTCAGCGAGTTTAGGTAGTGTTGGGCGTGCTTTTGGGCCCAGCTTTTAATTAGGAATACACCGTTGGTGGCCATGCGTTTCGTCCTGTTTTTAATGAAGAGAAAGCCTTCGGTGCCACGTCACTTGCGGTTACTGTAGTAAGAGATCACTTTCCCCGCCGTCTGAACGTAGGCTGATACCGATAAGCTAGCACTTTCGCAGTACGTTGGTTACTAAGGGGCAGCCTGGGACGGACGCTACTACTGCTATGCAGGTTGTTGGCTGTTGTGGTTTGTTCATAAGTTCAGCTAGTTCACCCACAGTAGCCAGAGAAAAGCGTCCCGTTAAAAAGAACAAAACAATGTGGAGCTTACTGAGAGCCCCTTCTCTATCCCCATGATCAAAAGGATTACTCAAATGGTGAAGCAGCGTCGCGAAAGTCTCCGGTTCGGTGACTCCAGCATCCGGCCGAGGTACCTGGGCGAAGAAATCTTCGAACACACGAGTGAGATCGAAGATCGGGATTTTGTCAGCTGTAATGTTCTTCATAACTGTCTTACTGGGGAGTCGCTCCCCGTCGTCGGATCCAATCATCAGCTTCTGAGTCCTTTGTGCCGGTGCCCATCACACAAAAACCAAATATCAGAAAGAGCCAATTTGATACTGCTCGTGAGTTGTGGTGCAGCATCAAATTCGTGTGTTGAGGATTTGTGAGAGATTCAAGGGAAGGGGGATGACACGCTCGACTTCCCAGAAGTCACGTTGACGTACGCACGTTGAACGAGCAAGGCATGGGCGCACGCGCGTTCTGATTCGGCCGCGTCAAGGTATGCTTGTTGCGCGTTCGAGGTGACCGAGGACAGGAGGAAAGTACGGTCAGCGGTGATACAATCACAACGCAAAATAAGGTACAACTCATCAGTCAAGGAAACATCCACGAGAAAAGGGATTGCTCGCCTGGTTGTTTTAAGAGCTACCATCCTAGAAGAGTCATCCGGCACCTCCGCCTTCTTGAGGCTTGCTGCTGGAGGGCTAGGTGTCTTTCGTTTTTCCCTGACGCCCGTCAGGAGCGTTGCTGCTGCCCGAAGCCGCACCCCCATTTTTATACCGGCGGCTGCCAGGATATCACCGTGTTTTCTTGGGGGTTCCCCACCGATGCCGGGAACTCCCACCACCGTCGCTCGAGCGCTGCGGCCACCCATTGTTGCGGCGACCATGACGTGGAGAAGACAGGGTGTCACGGTAGCGCAGAGTTGAGGGCGTCGGCGTGACGGCCTGTCATGCCAAATACAAGGGGCCAGGCGGAGATCGATGATCCTCCCGGAGAACGAAAGCAAACCGAAGACCGTGTCGGAGAAAGGGCGAGAGGCGGGGGCTGCCTCGATGTGCCGAAACAGGCGCCACAGGATAACACCGTGATATTACACAAGAATATTCGTTAGGTCATGAGCCGTCTGCGGGATACCGTGACACTGCTTCGTGGGAGGTCTCACTTTGTTCTGTGTATGAAGTCAGTGATCTTCACGCCGAGAAAAGCCTCGTACGCGGCCGTGCCTCATATGCGGCGGGGACCCTCGACGCACCGCGGAACGAAATGGGGAACGGAGAGCGGCGGGGCAGCCCCGGCTAGGAGAAAAGTCCCCCGGATCGGCACGCAATGTCGCTTCTGCGCGCAGGGGGTTCATTCACGCTCGGTAGGCGTGGGCTGGATCGGTCGCCCTCGCGAAGAGCGCGACTGCCTGCTGACGACAAGGTCTGCAGCGGCACGCTCCGCAGCCGTGATCTCCCGGTCGCACACGTCATTCGCCGCTGAAGCAGAGGAGACCTCGCGCCCGGTGCAGGCCAGCTGCTGACGTAGATTCTCCATTGTGACGTTGAAAGCGGCCGAGCTATCTTGGGCAGAATTCCTCCGCGCCACGGCGGCTGCAAGCTCATCGGCGCATTTCTTGCCTTCTAGAACGCGTTAAGCGACGGCAGCAGCCTCATCGAGCTCATTGATGCGTCAAACGGTGGTGCCTGGCGTGGCAAGCGCTCGGTCGCGCACGAGTTGGGGAAGCGAGGCTCACGGCTCGGGCTTGAAAAGCTCGGAGTATACTGCCCAAATGGGCGGCAACGCAGGGTTCCTGGGGAAATTGCCAGCTCCTCGAGGGAAGACGTGGTGGCCGTGGGGTCTCCCGCAAGAAGCGCTAGAGCGTCCGTCATGTTGAGCGCAGCATGAGCTTGATCGTCTTCGCTGGTTCTGTCGAAGTCCATTTCCTCACCCTTGTTGATCGCCATAGCTGTAGTGTGTCTTCATGGCACGAGGAAGACCAAGACGGGACCATCCGAAAGGTGGGGGAAGAAAGTTAAGCTGGAGAGAAAACCTAGGGGGGTTTCGACAGTTGTTTAGTGTGATGCACGACGGGTGAACATTGGCTTACAGTGTGGGGTCAATATCAACACTGCCATCAAGTAAATAAGTCGCAGGGGCGCCTCGGGGGCATCTGCGAACGGCAAGAGGGAGGATCAAGGTCACCAGGAGGAGCCCAAAGCCATGGTGCTGTGCACGCGCACCGGCGCGAGTTGCATGAGCAATGCTACGCCTCTCACGCGTTGTCAGCAAAGACGCAATTGGTGCCAATATATGAAGTGGCTTTTATAGCTGGCTGATCTACCAAATGACATGTGGAAGCTTGAGCCGGGGATGCCGCCGCTAAGCGAAAGCGCTTAAGCGCAGCCAGAGACAGCGCACTAAGTGAAGAAAAGCTATGGATACACTTAGGGTGTATGGCTTGCAAGGTTCTCGTTGCTGGCTTAACAAAAGGTGGTGCATGCACAGCTATCGAGATACCATCATCCCGAGAAAGCGACGTGCCTGCAAAGACAGGGGCGGCTGGCGTCATAAAACGTGTGTGGCACCACGGTCGAGCAAACTCGACGGAGTCGAAGTGGGGCATCACAGCTAGGAGCAGCACTCATACTGAGGTTGCCTAGCGACCGCGTGCGGCCCAGCTAGGAAAGGGATGGGAGGGAGCCGAGCTTGAACACGCTTCTGGTCCGTTGTATTACCGAGAGAGAGGATGCAGAATGATCACTACGGCTTGACTAACCAGCTTTTAAATTAAAGCAAATCAGAGGCATCCTAAAACGGGAGCCTGGCTCTATCGTCTCCAAGCCTATCCGGATTAGCGGATGGCGTTGACAAATATTTAGATAAAAGAGAACAGGAGAATCCTGAAATGGGAGCCTGACTCTATTATCCTTAAGCGAATCGGGATTAGCGGACGGCGTTGAGGAAATAGTAATCGTGGCGTCGAGCGTGCGTGCTGTGGTAGCACGCGAGCTCGAGAAGTAACGTCGATGTCAGCTGAGGTCTCAACGGATGACAAAATCCAGACAAGCATGTGTTCGCAAGAAGTCTGTTTGTTGCCGGTGCTGCAAGCACGCCAAGAGGAGAAGAGCTAAGGTCTCGAAATACAAGTACGACGACGCCAAGTGGTAAGGTGCTACTCCTGCAGTACCTTGGTTACTAAACGGGCAGTATGGGACGAACCCCGAATTGTGCTTTAAATACGAGCGAATGAGAGTTTTTAGTTTGGACGACGCCGAAAAAATAGTGACCCCTTTGGAGATGAATGAAGACTCGAAGCCTGAAGCCTCCGCCGTCAAGGTTGTTCCAAACTGTTGGGTTGCGTTGTCAAATAATTAGAGGTAAACCCCATATAAGCACTGAGCTGACTGTATAGCTCATTGGTCGTGGTATATCTCTATTAATAGTAAAGTTGTACTACCGACATGGCCGTGCACGGCCCAAGCGCGGTGAAACCGATTTGCACGATCAAAACGAGAAAGGTGAAAGTCTTCGAGAGGACGGACTGTTGAACCCTTCGCACAACGGTGGTGCGCACTAGAAGCCGGATCGAGGGAGAAGGAGGGCGGATAGAAACTTCCCCGGCAAACCCGTCGCCCTTTGGGTAATGCCCAAAGCCCGAATGATTGATGAAATGACATGAAAAATTATGATGCCTTACAGAAATCCACGAAAACCCAAAGGCTCATAGGACAAGCAAATGGTTTGCGTGAAGTAGCCTTGCGCGTGAGTGACCACGGGACAAATAGTTGCAAACGGCAGTCTTGCTCGTGGGTGTCCGTGCTGCCAGACAGCGTCGCGCCCATCGCTTCTCTTATTCAACCTCGACAGCGCTCAATCGTCCACCCTGCCCATTTGTTTCATGATGTGTTTCACTCTCCTCCCCGTATGTTTTGGCGCTCCGATTGTGTGGTATTCTGCAGATTATTTGATGCTTCGGTGACAATGCAGGAGACTACCATGGTCTACGCTTGTGGTTACCTGGGGTATTCGATGTCTGCCCCATTCGTGGGGCCGATTCAGACCCGCCTAGGCTTTCGAGGGTCCGCCATGGCGGGTGTGTCCTTGGTGGTTATCTCAATGCTAGCCTGTTCACAAGCCACGACGGTGGCGCAACTGACGGCAATGTACTCCCTGTTTGGCGTCGGCTCGGGAATAGCGTGAGCCAGTAATTGTTGTGAATGGTCACTGTGAACCCCTTTAGACCTGTACCACGCTGCTTGGAATTAGTAAGGGATCATTCTTCCGGTGGTAAAAGGCATATGAAACAGGCACCAGCAGCGTACTTGACGAAGATAATAATTCCCAGGTATATCAAAGACAATTGGCACCAGCATGGTATTCGGTAGAAATAAGAGAAAACTAAATACTTAGGCACCATCGGTCTCTGGGTAAAGATAGTAAACCAGAGAAAGCAGAGTGAGCAGCCACCGAATGCGTTGAGAGCGTGATGCGTGCGAGATTGTGTAAAACCAAGACGTTAATCGGCAGTCCATCTGATACAAAACAATCTTAGGCTTAAGGGAGTAAACCCCGTCTTTAGGCACAACTACTCCATCGTAGCACGGCGTGGTGGTTACCCCACGCACGGGAGACGGCAAACGGCAGAAGTACAATGACAGATATCGCACATGCTGCAGCACGCGAATCAGCCGTTCGGGGGGAAAGAAAATCCAGGATTTCGCAGTTTTGAGGTCTCATGATCGTGCGCGGAAGAAGGCAGAGTGCTGTTTCGAACGTATGTTTCTCTTGCCGTACACGAGACGCCTATAAATTCGTTTTTTGTCACTCGTTATCCCGACATTTTTTGCGCCAAAAGCAAGAAACATCTAGGATAAAGTACGGAATAAAACAGAGGAGTCGTTTTCGTACGGTACGGTACATTGTCGGAGGCCACGAAATACTACTGTAATCGGCATACACCTTGCTTCTCAAACCCTAGGTACACGTGTCCGCTGGTGTGCGGATACGCGTGGATGCCAGACAGCAAGGGCAAGGTGTCGGGCTTCATCTTGGCGGGATTCGGCGCCAGTGCGGCGGTGTTCGACGCAGTAGCGACGGTGGTTGTGAACCCGGGCAATGTCAGCCCTGACCCCTCGACAGGGTACTACGGGAAGGTAAAGAAGTAGGATGGTGTCCGACTACCGTACTCCTTTTTTATGTTTGCGTGACCATAGACTAGCTCTCAGGAAAAACACAGCATAATGATCATCATCAATATGTCCCCAAAACATGGACGTAGTTCTCAAAGTGTCAAGAAGGGGACGAGGTGGAGTGCGTTTCTGGAGGGTATGGCTCAGTCGTCGTCTCACCGGCAACGCCGTCTGTACCATGGCCGCTCTCAAAAGTCCCGATATCGCTAGGTCTGCCATCGCAGTGCGCGCAGAACTAGCGTTGCAAAGACCGGATGAATCAACGTGCTCACGCCCCCTTTCGCCCAAGAACAGCACAGGTTTCTGCCCCTACAGCGGCGTGATCAAAACGTAATGATCGCCCAAACGTTGGAGATATATCTAGTAGGAGTAGGACCGCTGTCCTGTCTCGCAAGGGATGCGTGGTCAATAGTCAATGATTATGGCAAGAAACAAATGCGTACCCGTATTCCCCCCCAACGGGATTTAGAAGTAACCGTGCTCCTCTTGTACCACTCTGGCAGGAGATCACGGATCGGGTACCGTTCATGTTCGTCGCCCTAGGCGCGTGTTGCCTGCTTCTGGGCATGGTGGGTTCTTCAATGTTGTCGCTACCCCCACCGAGGGGTGTCACCGAAGGTGGGTGAGAGTGAATGAGAAAGTTCTCGCGATCTCGCGTCGTCTTTTGAGGCAAAAAAGTCACGGTTTGCACAACGGGCTTGCCCCTGTTGCGGTGTGCACGAATCGTTGACGCCGGGTTTTGAAATAGCGGCCTCCCGGCGTCTCCGACTGTTTTCCGCTTTCTTTGCTTTCGCATTGTAAATAGACCTACAGTAGTATGCTGTAGATGGTGCTACTGTACTGTGTATCGCGTTGCAGTAGACCCTGCTGTAGTGTAAGTGGTACTACGGTAGATCCGCTGTTGGGGAGGTGGTACTGCCGTGTGCCGTTGAGTACGGTTCTACTGACGGTAGCACAGCGTACCTGCTGTAGTGCGAGACGTACTGTGAAATACCTATTGTAATATTGTAGATGGCACTGCGGTATGCCTAGCGTATTTCAGATGGTACAGCAATAGAGGAATGTACATATAAACTCGTCTGGGCTGGCCAATCGCTGTTACTTGTGCGGTACTTGCACGTTGGCTGCTTTTTCTTTCGTCTTAAGAACATATTTATTGTTTGGCCTGCTACCTGGTAAACGAGGTTCACAGGAACGAGCGCGTTCCCCTTTTTGTCCTGCGACACCGCTGGGTCTTTTTTAAGCCAACCATACCCCGACGGGGAAACTTTAATACTTTGTGTACTGCAGGGTAGACCTACCGTAAATGCGCTTCGTGTTGTCGTGCGGTTGAGTGAGCACCGCCGTGTATTTTCGCTTCCGTGCATATGGTGCGACGCGGGGGGGGTGTTCCACACGACGATGTCGGTTTCCCTTCGGAGCGTTGTTCGCACCATTTGGGGGGGGGTATTGTCGCATTGAATCGAGTGAAAGGGTGCTATGAGAAGGAAGCGCGACAAGGTCGGTCGCCAGTGCAATTGCATGCTTCAAACGTCTTTACGGGGGGGAGTTGTTGTCCTGGTTTTATTCGCCGAATCTCCGCTCGACCGTTTTCTCTACGTGGATGGATATACTAGATTTGATATCAAAACCATGCCATGGTTGAGCGAACCACGGGATAGTAGATGTCATAGTCACCTCGGAAACTGTCAAAGGAGGGCGAGAATATAGGTGACAACCGCTCCTCTCGCTGTCCTTTAGAGTGCGATATTGTCTGCCTTGTGTCTTAAGCTGTGGCGCAACTATGGATGAGACACCATCAACCATGAGGAGACAGCTACCCAGCGCCACCTACTCCTACGTCCCCACGGGGACGCTCTATCACTCACTATGTCATCGACTAGGAACTGACTGTGCTTGGGCCTGCGCACTTTCTTTGCTACCCAAACAAGTCGCGAGAAGGCGGAGAAAGGCAGCACCGAAATTGTGGCACTGGAGGCGTGAGATACGCCGGAACGCTGAAGCGGGCGTCAACAACAGAGGACCCTAACGAGCTAGTTGAGCACAGTACCAGGAAAGCCAAAGTTATGTGGTGACGTCACTGCACCAAAGCAATACGCAAATAAAGGCGAAACTAAAAGGGCGACACAGAATGCAGAGGGTACTATAGGAAGCCGGAAAGAGAGTCAACATCGTGGCACCTTGAGAGGCTAGCTCAGATTATAGAGTGCTCTACGTAGATTTATAGACAATAGAGACCAAAGCTACGGTACCATAAGGGTCCCTTTTGAAATTTTCTTTTCAGTGGCTCGAGGTGACTCGCGCGAGTGATCCCCCTGTTCCTCGCGGTCATAGGCTTTCGTACTGTTTTAATTTTTCGATATGAATCCTTAATGGGATGGTTAGCTACGTTGCGCCAAACTAACCACCTAACGTGTTTTGGTCAGTGAGGTACAGAGTCACTCATGCGAGTGTGATAGTGAACACCAGGTAGTGAAAAAGAAGGGCGTATTAGCATCCCCCCTACCGCAACCTTGCTCTGGAGATGATGTAAAAACTATGTCATGGTTGGAGTGAGATCAGGTGATAGTAGATGCCACAGTAAAGTCGAAAGCTATTGAAAGAGGGCGATATTATAGATGACAGTCATGGTCCTAGGGCAGCATCACGTCGCCCTCCTCTCACTGATATTTATAGTACGATAGTGTCTGCCATGTGCCTTAAGCTGTGGTACAACCAAAGATGGATAAGGCACCATGAATCATGAGGACAGCTAGATATCGTCGTCTACCCAAGGGCCCCCACGGAGCCGCCCTATAATACATCGTAGCCCGAGTGCTACTGGTAGACTGTAAGGATATACCCGACCTCGAGCTCCCATGTTTGTGAGCTCCATCACAGGGTTGTAACTCTTGCAATGCGGCGTCTTACGCATGGCCTCATTACGAGGCGTGGGGAACCTATAGCCTCATTCGAATGTTTCGTATAGCCGCGTCTTCGACCCCCTTTCCAAGTTCTGAATGCTTGATGGCATGCTTTGGCTGTCGAGTGATTTGCTTTTCGACTATTCGAGGTGGGCTAATGTTGTAGAGTGTTCTACGTAGATGGATAGACAATGTATTTGATGGAAAAACCGTATCATGGCTGAAGTGAAACCAGGTGATTGTAGATATCACAGTCATGTCAAAGGCTACCAAAGGAGGACGAGAGTATATGTGACAATGATGCTCCACGCGTCGCCCTCCTTTCACTATCGTGTGGAGCACAATAGTGTCTGCCTTGTGTCCACGGTGTAGTACAACAAGATATGAAGGAGACACCATGAACCATGAGGAAACAGCTACCTAGCGTCTTCTACTCCTGCGTCCCCACGGGGATGCTCAATTACACCTAGACATGAAACAGTTGTCGACCGCTCTTCTTGCAGAAGGAATGTGCTATCCCAGTCGTATCTCGACCCTTTGTTCAAAAATAGCCACTGAGCTAGCAGTCAGTGCTGGCTGTTAGCTCAGTGGTTACGGTGTATCTTTCACGGCGTAGATCTTTTTATTGCACGGTTTTTGTTTGCTGGTTTGCCCAACAGGCCCTACCGGCGTTTGCTCGAAATTGTCGTCTGACGTCAGCAGCAACAGCTACAAAAAGCATCAAATGCATCTTGCAAAGACGATTTTCCACGAAATCGTCGATCGCACAGCTGAACCGTATGCTTATTTAAGTGGGAAACCCTTTAACTTTTTATTTATTATTGCACAGTGGTTGTTAGCTGTTGTATGCAATAGGGCCTGTCGGCGTCTACTCCAAATTAACAGCAACAACTATTAAAGTCTTGCAGCTTTTGGTTGCACGATTTTTGTTCGCCCCTTTGGTACTATGTCTTATATGAGCGGCCTGCGCTTACTCCAAAATCACGTCTGGGTCATCAGCAGCGACAGCAATAACAGCCCTCTACCATTTTACTGCATGGTTTTTGTCACTGTTTCATGCGTCAGGGCCTGCCGGCGTCTACTCAAAACTGACTTCTGGTGTCGGAAACAACCGCTACAACAGCGTAAGCACCACTGGAAGCGCCTCCGAGTCTCTCGAGAAAAACAATGACACGGAGCACTCCGGAGATAGCAACACCGATCTGCAGGAGCAAGGCTTAACACCGCAGATAAACACCTTCGGCACGGACGGCGCAGAGGCTGTGGTGGTATCAGAGGAGAAGCAGATTGGTCACAACAACCTCGCCGCACGGCCGGGGATGACTCTTCTCCTTCCTCCTGCTACCACTCCTTCTGAGATGCAAAGTCTGACCCTTTCTCTTCCTGCCGGGGTGCAAACGTCTGGAGGGCTCCACGAGCATTCGCACGCCGGCACCGGGAGCCCCCCGAAGAGCGCGATTGGCCTTAACGAGCTTGGTCGCGCGCGCTCGCAGGGTGGTGCACACCTGAAGGTGAAAGCAGGGGTTACCCCGCAGCGTCAATTCGAACCTTGGGACCTGCTGTTTGAGCTGGATTACTACCACCTCTTCCTGTGCATGGGGTTGACAAGCGTGTCCGGGCTATACATTGCAGGTAAAGTGCCACTTTGGTCGCTGCATTTCTATGGTATTCGGACACGTGCTACGGTACAGGTAGGTGTACCATTGTGTTTCCTGAGGCTCCTGACCTTATGGTGCCTCACCCAAAAACCTGATTTTGAGCAAACTCAAACTTGCCCCCGGACGACACAAACCCATGGCCTCGGGGGACACAAAACATATATATATTTCAGGTCATAAACGACAACTCCGATTGGTTTTTTTAACGGGTCCCCGCGCCATGCAGAAAACACATAACGACAAAGTCCTACCTCCATCGTACCACGCGTCTTCGTGTGCATGGCATGCTTATCACCGGGGGACGAACTTGTGATTTGGTCACTATGGAGAGAATGGGACCTTCTATTTACGCGCTCTATTTGAGTCGTTCTACCGTAGCCCGCTTTTCTTTAGCGAAATCGCCGGTTTTAAAATCAGCTCTCGGCCGTATCTTCTGAAATACGGTGCCCCTTGCCGCCCCGACGTCATCGTTCGAAAGCCCTTTGCACGCGAAGAAATATATGACGATATTTTGTTCATAGCATCCTTCCTCGTGTCGAGCAGCCATGGCACGTTCGTTAAAGGAAATCGCTGGTTTCGGGGGGGGGCTATCGTAGATTCAGTCATTTGATAGTATTTTTTCTTCGTACGGTTGAAGATCTGTGCCGTTTTGGTTTTCACCACACGGTGCCTGCGGCACACGCAATCAGATTTTTTTTCTTGTTCTCCGTACCCTTCCCTTCCCCTTGACCTTCTTCTCTTCCTTAAGGAATCGTCCTTCATTTTCGTGTTCCCACTTTTGCCCCCCTCCTTCCCCTCCTCTGTAGTTTACCCCTCTGTCCCAGTCTCATGCCTTCCCTTCGCCATTCTGCGGTCGACCATTTCTCGATTCGCGGGGTACTCCGCTTGTTCCTGCACTATTCTACCCCTGTCACTGTGTCTTTCTCTAGGCCGCTGCCGTTCACCTCTCTTCACGTACGCTTCTTTTTACGCAACGCCATACAGGCAGCTACAAGAGCATCGGACAACACATCTTCACCAACGGAGATCAATTCCTAAGCATCTTAGGCGGCTTCGCGTCCCTTTTTAACGCTTCCGGTCGTATTTTAGGCGGTATTTCTGTGGACAGGTCAGGGAGGATGTTTGAGGGGGAGGGGAGGCGGGGGGGTTGTAGTGCGGACGGAAATTTGGGCAGGGAGAGAGGGGGCGAGCGTACTCATTTGTTGATTGCCTTGCTTAGCCCTTTGGCCATTGACCACGCATCATGCACCCCTTTTACGACGGAGGGGGAGGGAGGGTGTGCTCGTATCATGCATGATCGGTCGTAGTCGTAAGACCATGGGCCCTCGCATCCTTACAATGCCGGGATGGAGTACGTTAGGTTTGCGCCAATCAGGCAAAGAGGGGAAGGCGGAGAGGGTATTTTAACAATGGGTTAGCAGGGAGGATGCTCCAATGTGAGCACTAAGTGACTGACTGGTGGTTTGGCTTTGTTTTTTCGGGGGGATGGCGTTGAACGGTGGGGAGTCGGAGACGTGAGGTGTGTCCAGAATATTTCTCCTCTTTTGTCGAGCCCATTATCTGAGGGTACTTTCACGAATGGGTTAGCAGGGAGGATGCTCCAATGTGAGCACTAAGTGACTGACTGGTGGTTTGGCTTTTTTTGTCGGAGGGATGGCGTTAAACGGTGGGGAGTCGGAGACGTGAGGTGTGTCCAGAATATTTCTCCTCTTTTGTCGAGCCCATTATCTCTTTGAATCGCGTACGTTTCGGGAAAAATAAATAGTCCAAACTAAGCTAGCCCCGGTTTTGCGGCCGTACAAGCTTAAACACAGCTGCTGAACGAATGGCTCAGTACACAGGGGCCAACGCACCTCTAATACTTTTCTTTCGCTAGCGACGTACGGTGTTTGGTGGAATATTGCCAGCGATGGTGCTACAAATATGTTTTTTTTTTTTCTTTCCTCGTTCGGCTGGGTTCGGTTGGGTTCGGTTGGGTTCGGTTCGGTTCGGTTCGGTTCGGTTCGGTTCGGTTCGGTTCGGTTCGGTTCCGTTCGGTTCGGTTCGGTTCGGTTCGGTTCGGTTCGGTTCGGTTCGGTTCGGTTCGGTTCGGTTCGGTTCGGTTCGGTTCGGCTCGGCTCGGTTCGGTTCGGTTCGGTTCGGTTCGGTTTGGTTTGGTTCGATTTGGCGTGGTTTTTGGTGTTCAGTTAGGTTTTCGGCTTTAACTGCCGGTTTTCCGTTTTCGATTTTCCGCCCTCGGTTTCTTGTTTTTATTTTATCGTTTGTTCGTGAAACACGACAGAAAGCGGCTGACACCAAAGGTGCTAAGACGTACCTTGCCGTTCCTACTGCTCCCGATCTGTTTCTCTTCGCCCATTTGCTCACCAGGTTCGGACGCTTCCCCACCTTACTCGCCATGTCCTTCTGCATGACATGTGCGCTGCTTAGTCTGGACCTTGTAGAAACAAGCAAGACCTCTTTCTTCTTCACCGTCTGCCTCATCCACGTGCTGTGAGTCTCGCCTTCGTTCCGCAATTGGATAGAATTATTGATTTGGGAGCAAGTGCGTCGTCAGGCGATGGTTTGTGCAAGTTTTTCGCAACATGTCGTACCTCTCTACTTGACTGCGGCGACTCATACATCTCGCCTTCTATTAGTAGTATTATTAGTGATAATGGTAGCAGTGGCAGTAACAGTGGCAGTAACAGTAGCAGTAGCAGTAGCTGTAGCAGTAGCAGTAGCAGTAGCAGTAGCAGTAACAATAGCAGTAGCAGTAGCAGTAGCAGTAGCAATAGCAATAGCTGTAGCTGTAGGAGGAGGAGGAGGAGGAGGGAAAGGAGGAAGAGGAGGAGGAAGGGGAGGAGGAGGAGGAGGAGGAGGGGGAGGACGACGACGACGAGGAGGAGGAGGAGGAGGAGGAGGAGGAGGAGGAGTAGCAGCAGCTGAGGCGTGTTGACCTCTTCTAAACGACACCCACGTTTTTTGGGGAAAACGCTTGATGTTGTGTGGCATCGTTTTCTGCAGTTCTTACCAGCGTTTTTGGGGACAAATGACTTGGGTTTTGTGTAACAGAACATATTTGCGGTTCTGTAAAGGTAAAGCTCCTTTACCTTCTTCTCACCTTGCTGCTGTTGCCACTCGTACGGCTTCTATATGGCACGTTACCCCCATGGTCCAAACATGTTTCACACAGGTACGGCAGCAACTTCGCCATCTACCCTACCCTCGTCGCCGACTTTTTCGGCAATACTACGGCCGGACAGAACTGCGGATTGGTCTACTTGGGCTACGGGCTATTGTCATTCCTCGGCATGTTCTGTATTTCGAGGTTTACCCAGAACAGCGAGGTTTTCCTAGCATGTGCCGGCGTTTCGTTGATTGGGGGCTCCTGTGCGGCGCTTCTGTGGAGCCGGCTGTGTGGCCGAGGGCTGCCAGCGCGTCAGCACGGGTAGTCACTTGTGCGCTGCGTGCGTTTCATCTTCGTGTTTTCTTTTGTGTGATAGTTTGTGTTTCCTTTCATTTCATTTTGTTTACGTACCAAGCATGTACCGGTATATATTTTGTGAGTTAATGTACCGCTGTAGTACACTCACTGTGATCACTGTAAAGCGCGCATTCAAAGGAGGACACGCCGGGGAGGAGCATGGATTGGGCGAGAGTGGTGGTGTTCGGTGCATTGTGTCAGCTTTTGCTTTAAGAGTGAAGCACATGCACTGCACGTTGTTGGAAGGAAAATTGGATAACAGATTGGTGTTGGGTCTTACAAATTTTTCACTGCCAAAAGTTTTGTATCCAACTTTGACCCCAAGATTTAAGCGTTGTAACCCTCAAAACTCTAAGGTGTCAGATGAACAGGTATACTTCCGCAGTTTGAACGTGTGCTCGTAGAAGAGAAGTGGTGCGTTGCTCGCCAGGTTTCAGGCATGTTTTACCAACAGGCGTGTTTTATCAACAGGCGTGTTATGTCAAAAGGTGCTGTAGCGCCTCCCGGTTGCATTCGCTTGAGGTCATTTAGACCCGTGGTTCCAGGTATTTTATCTCCCAAAACGAAAAGGTATTCAGCGCAATAGGTGCAATTCCGCAATTGGAACGTGTAGGAGAGAAGTGGTGCGTTGCTCGCCAGGTCTCAAGCGTGTTTTGTCAACATGCGTGCTATGTCAAAACGAGCTTTAGCGCGTGGCGGTTGCATTTACTTAAGGCCCTTTTCATCCCTAGTTCCAAGCGGTGTTTCCCCAGAACAAAACATGCTACTGCTGTAGGTGCAACAGGTATAATTGGCGCAACTTGAACGTGTAGCAGAGGAGTGGTGCGTTGCTCGCCAGATGCCAGCCGTGGTTTTTCAAGAGGCACGTTTTGGCAACAGGCCTGTTGTGCGAAAGGTGCTGTAGTGTGTGGTGGCTGCATATGGAGCCCTAATTCCATGTAAGCTATTCCTCCAAGCACTAAAATGTCAAATGCAACAGGTAGGTGTGGTTGCGCAAGCTGACGGTGTAGGTTAGGGGTTGTGCGCCGCTGCCCAGGTGCCAGCATGTTTTGTCGACAGCAATCTTTGTCCAAAGGCGTGTTTTTGTCAAAGGTTATGTACTGTCTGGCGGCTGTGCTTTAAATACTACCAGTAGTTTCACCTACAGGCTTCCCTGTTTTGATTATTTGAATTAGGAGTGGTCTGTCCTGGCGCAATGGGCCCGATGCAAGATGGCGGCACACATGCACGCATGAAAGGCGACGCCTATCATCCCGATAGGGCGAGAAGGGCGCGTGGGGTGACGGCCGTTTTGCTCCACAGTAATATCTCTGAGCACCGCACGTGATGCTATCGCAACAACGTGCACATTTTCACATTCTTACGTCGTAAGAGCAGCGCAGTTAAGTTGGAAACGTCGTGGGTATATAATATTAATGGGTTTTTTTCATCAGGCATGAGTTTGCTGTATGTTGCAATATTATTATTTAGTTGTTTGTCAGCCCTGTCATAAATAGGGGGCATTCGGTTTCTCTTCGTGGAACACATACTGAACACCCCCCAGCTCTCCCGGGCCTAGGAAGACACCCAGCGATGCCGAGGTGCTGCAGAGAAGACGAGGCGTTCGTTGCTGGGTGTGCACAAGCCTGACGTGTTTCCCTTGCGTTTCTTGTGTTCGGTTTCGTTTGGGTGGGGAGAACTGTATGAGCACCTCTTGTTCGATGCTACGTATCTCACCTGTCTCATGAAGAAGACGGTGAATAGTCTGAAACGAGGAAGCATTCAACATGCATGTCCTACGCGTACTATAGACCCAAGCTCTAACTCCCAATATTCCAGCCCCGCACGCAGGATCAACGTTGGCAATAAACAACTCAGCAACTCGGCACCCTCGTCAATGCTTCGAAGTAATATGTGCCTGCACCATAAACGGGCATTTTTCGAGACGCTCCTGGGAATCCACGCTGCCCCTCCCTCTTACTTTTCACACTGCGGGCCGGGCTGGGCCCATGCTATGTACGGTAGAGATGTGCGCCGTTTATTTCCTGGGGTTCATCGCTTGAAGGGCTCTATACGGCGACCATAGGCTGTTTCGGACAAAAACAAAAGCGCTTCCCGACGAACATCCCCATGGCCTAGGTATATACAACGAAAAAAAACGCTTTGAAAAAAGAAAAGTGAAATTCCGGCGGATTGGTTAAACCCCTTTGCAACTGGAAACCCGTTTTTGTGGACAAAATTACTTGGATTTAGTATAGGGAGGGGTTCGGGGGGTTTAAAGGGGTCAAGGAGCTCCCCGTCATCCAGAAAACATTTCAGACGAAAACTGCTCGTGCCTCTATCGTAGCGCGGGTCGCGGCTAGATTTATGGATCCAATTTCCGGATGGATAAATTCGAGCAAATCGGTTCGTGAACATCGCGAGCTTGGCTGGCATCACCTTAAAATATGTTACAATTTTTAGAACAACTCGTTTCAATTATTAGACGCCAACAGTGGCATACGGCCAGAATCCACGGCTTTGGGCAGAAGGTCGAATGAGGGTAAAACCTCCGGCGATTTGAGTTGGAAAGTAAAATTGATGATGATGAGAAAAAAAGATGTGTATCTTTTGCGTTTTGTTTGTTTCGAATAGCCGCATCTTCGATCCCCTAGCAACGTGCATACTCTTATTATTGTTTAGTTCGAGTAGCCGCATTTTCGACCCCTTTCTAGTTCCTGGATGTTTATTATTGTTGCCATTGTCTAGTTGCCGTGTCATCTGCATCTATTTTTTTGTTGTTGTTGCCTTTTCCCTCTGACTTTAGAGCGTAGATAGATGTCGCTCCGATATAAATCGAATACCCTCCCGTAAAGCGGTAGTATCTCTCGTATGACCATCTGCCGACCATTTCCAAGTTTCCGTTCCCCACATATTTTCATTTTATCCATTACCGATAGATTAGAACTATCCTAATCCTCATAAAAATCTGTCTCTAGGTCATTGGCCGCAGTCCTCGGGTTTTCTTCCTCCCTTCCCCTCGCGGCCTGGCGATCCCTCACAGCTAGTTTGTATCTATTCACGCGACGCAAAATCGCGACCTGGGTGGTCACAGAGATTAGCTAGAAGAAGCGTTCCTTGCAGGCCCCTTTCGGCGATAGGGACGATCCGTCCGTCCCTCCGACGATGCTGGCCGTTATCAGATCGATCACGTCGCTGTCTTGATGACATAATCGTGCACACCGCATACTAACCTCCACTACACCTCATCAGGGGCACCTCGCCGCCAAGAACTCCTCAATCTCCAATAATCTTCCTGTAGTCACGAACTCTGACGCTGGGATAACTCTAGCCGAGTCGACAGGCCTCGCCCTTAAGAAGGACGTAGCCCCTGATTCCGGTTACCTCCTTTGCCGGGGCTTGGCCAAATCTCTCGGAGTTTCCTCTCCTTGTGAGTCGCCAGTGCCTCGCTGAGGCGTAGTCTCGGCGAGCTGGTCTAGCGATGCGACGTACCTATCGTAACCGGCTCGGTTTACCAGCCTCCGCAGTCTATGCTGCTCTTTGCTCGAACTGATAGTTTCGGCGCCGTGTGCCGGCAGCACTTCCGCAACTGATCTTGCCCTGATGCATGTTGTTCTCCTGCTCTAAAGGCTCTGTGTCCCGTCAGCTTTCCGGCACGATGTTCGCCACGGCTTCCTCTGTAACCCCGTGCACATCGCGGAGGCCCTTGGCGTTATTCCAAAATGCACCGAACGAGGTCTGGATCGGGCAGCTCCCTCCGGACTTTGTCCCCACATAGCCCCCCGACATATCAGCAAGCACGTCCAACACCGTCGCCACCAAGCTTGCGACGGTTGCTGACATCCTTCGGCTTCAGCCGACGACAGTCCAACCCTCCGGTCCCCATGGACAGCCTCTCCTACGCCTGTTGGTAGGGTTGCAAGGTCAACTGATTTTTCGGGCACCCGTCCTCGAAAAACGTTGATTTTTCTGCTGCCCCCGGGAGATCAAGCAGTTAGTCAAGCGGGTAGGGGGGGGGCAGTTCTGGGTCCTCTTTTTTTTAGTGGGTCTGGCTCACTCGTTCGATTGACCCCCCTGCTCCTTTGCGGTCTTAAGCTATAGTGTAGGTTGTTCTAGTTAGGCGATGTGACACCGCGATGAAATGGTTAGCTGCGCTGCATTAAAAAACTCGCCTGCTGTACTGTTTACCTATGAGGTACAGAGTTACTCGGGCGAGTGGCCCGAACCCGGCAGTGATATGAGGTGATATGAGGGTATGATACTACAATACCATAGTCGTGGCCTTGCTACCTGCTTTCAGCATTCGAGTAGGGACAATTATGGTTCCATCACGCGTTCAATGTAGGCGGTCAGTTGCACCATAGAGCCAGCGGTGATCAGGTTGGTTGATTGCTTGCCTGGCACATGCGCGACAGCTTTCGCGAGAGTAGTTGCTCCCTTCCCCCGCTTTGGACTATCTCCATTGCGCTCTCCCTCACGTATTCGTCAGTGCCGACGGGCACCTCAAACACCTTCACCTCTAGCTAGCATATACCACAAAAGCGTTCTCGGTAATGGAGCGTTCCTCCTCTGGACAAGTAGGTAGAAGTAAGCGCGTTACGCGCTCATGAGAATATAGAACACCTAGGAAAACGTTCCTTGTACGTTCCATAGGTAAAGGTCCAGAAGAGAGCACAGCAGCAATGCTGGAGGGTGAAGCGAATTCTGTGAGCCTCACTCCACCCCCATGCTCTCAATCCTTCTCCTTTCCTGTCTCCTTAAGCTTCCCATAGCTCAACGCCAATAATAACAAGAAACCGACAGAGAAAAACCGGTGCTGTCTCCAAGCGAAGCTAATACCCCTGCGTCCCTTCCCTCTCACCTTCCGGTACCACGACTCTTCTACATTTGGCGTCGTCGGCAGGACCGCCCGGTATTTTGTGTGCCTACCAAATAGTGCCGGCATGCTGAAATTTTTTTCACCCTTCGCTCTTTTTGGGTACTGATCAATCGTACCCGTGCGATCGGCTTTGCACTGCCATCGTCCCACAGTTGTCACGCCCTGATACCATAGTAGAGGAATCCTGCAGTTCAGACGGAGCTCTGCCCAATTCAGTCTCATAGGTATCGCTCAAGTGACGTGAGTATAACTGTCGTCTGCCAAAAACGAAACGTCTGATTTCTAGTCAGATACTCTCCAAACCCCATGAACATATACCCTCGGACGAGCACTAAAATCGTGGCACATCCCCCCCCCACCCCCCCTACCGTACGCCCTTACCTCAACTTTGTATATTGTTTTTTCTTCTTTTCCCTTCCCCTCTAGATCGATTTGTTGGTGATCGTAGCTGCCGCCCCGAGATCCAAGCCTGGATCCAACCTTCCTCTACACTCTCACCCCACCAATCTCTACTCCAGTGCAAAGCGTTCCTCCCACCTTTCCTCGACATCGATATGGCTGAGAGATACGTTTCCGACACCGGCCCACACCCCTGATTCCCCCAGCTCCCGCGAGGACCAATACACCACCAGGACCGCCCGCGCAAACATGGACAACATCCCGAACGTGGAATCCATTCTGAGCGATTTGACGCTCCCCAAGGCCACTCCGGGCGTCCCTCCCCTAGGAGCAAGCACCTCCAGTGCCGGGCGGGAGCCCACCGTAAAACCTGAAACCACATCGCAGGATCCTGCAAGCCCAATCTCGGACCCGGGGAACGCCCAGGGCCACCGCGTGGTCTTTCGCGAACGCCGCGCAGCCCTGCAAGCCCACCACAAACAACTGTTTCTCCAGCTTAAGGAGAGCGCCGAACTCTTGCTTAGGCTTCCCCCATCCCCAACCCTTTCCACAAACCCCTTCTCGCCGTCATATACGGCGACAGCTGCGACCGCGGCCACTCCGGTCCAACCGCAGCCGCTCCCCCCCCCCCCCGCAATCCTCAGTGCCTGTGACCTTGCGTACACAGCCACTGCAGGTACCGCCAACCCATGCGCCCGCCGTGACGCCTGGAGCCACTACTTTCCAGCTGCCGCCGCCGGCCCAGCCGGTTACCACAACCTACCAGGTGCCACCGCCTGCCCAGCCCTTGCCCCCCCCCACCCCCTTGGCATCCTCACGACCGACGGTTTTACCGCGCGAGGCTATCGATTGCGATTTCTGCGACCATACACTCCGCTGCATGCAGAGAACACGCGGAGCAGCTTTCTCTGATGTCTCATCGGCGGCGCACCGCCTGTGGGGTTTATTCGCCCCCGATAGCGACCCATCGGTCGCGTTCGTCCAAACCCGTGCCGGCACCACTAGCGCATCCGACGAGCTCATCAGAGCCACCAACACCCTGGTACTCGCCCTTCGTCACTTTCCACAACAACTCCGGCCGCGGCTACGTGTGGAACCAGACAGAGTACCGTCCCGACGCCACTGCACGCCTCATTCCCCCCCCCCACGACGGCCGCACCCACGGCGGCGACGCCGCCCCAGCCCACCACGAACACGCCCACGCCGGCGACGGTCCCCACCCCGTCCACCAGGACAACGCCAGCCCGATCGGGACCTATGATGGACGACGAACATCATGCCGTTACGCGCCAGTACGAGGTGGTGGACATGCGGAAGTTGACACCACTCGTACGCCTACCCTTCCCGGCCAACAGCGATGCCGCCGTCTACCTGGGCATGTTCCTAGGTAGCGTCAAACTGGCGATGAGGAAGATCCTCACGATCAGCGACGAGTCTGGAAAACAATTATTCGACACACCCCCCTGGGTTAAGGGATGGCACAGAAGTCTCCATTAATGCTTCCGAAAGGCTCTCGGGTATCCGCAGGTCATGGCGTCTCCCCTAACCCGCCTCATCGACGATTTCTTAGCCCAAGTTGTCAGGAACTCGGCACCGACGGAACCGGACCGTCGGCTTTCAAGCAGCTACTGCAGCTCCTAACCAACCACGTCGACGACGGCGACCAGGGACGCGCCTTCCAACAGCTGCACTCCTTCGGCGTACGGAGCTCAACAGACTTCTCCACGTCCCTGCGAGCGTTCAAGGAGCGTGTCTCGATCGCACAGGGCACAGAACAGATTTGTAAGCCCAGTGACAATATGGTCGTCGAGATCGTACGCGGGGTCACCAGCAGTCAGTACGTGCCACTGATGCCAAATCTCTACCCTGGGCACCTCATGACGGTCCCGCAGCCGTTCGCCACGGTTGCAGACATGTGGGCGGCTTTCGAGGTACTGGCGACGAACAAGACGCTGGCTATCAACTGCCAAGGATTCCATGTGACCTCTTCAGGCGGGCATGTCACGTACTCCTCTTCGCCACCACCCCCTGCGCGACACACCAACACGCGTGGCCCCGGCACTCGCGCAATGGGTTCCGCGTCCAACCCGTTGATCATAAACATAGCCGAGGCCGACCGCGACCCATTCTGCGAGGACGAATCCGACTGGTCTCTCCGACACTACGAGGAGGTGTAGATGGTCACGACAACGTTTAGTACGCAGGACTCTCTGCTGCTCATCTCGCTCCTCACGAGCTCGGCCCGCGTTCACGCTCTACGTGCTCACGGCGGACACTGCCTTAACTGTAACAGTACGGATCACAGCATGAAGACCTGCCCTCAGGACTTCCTCAACATATCCGGCATTCTCAACCCTGCGCTTGGCCAGCTAAACGATGGTGGCCACGCCTACGTCAATGGCAACAACGGATGCGTTCTTACCGCCGGGGCCAGTAGGAGCATAACGTCGACTGAAACTCCAACCGCTACACCCATCGTAACGACAACCGTCGGGGCACTTACCACAACAACAACCGGGGCGCCAACAACAACAAACGCCACAACCACGACTACTCCAACCAACACCGGGGCAACAACGGACGCTCCAACAACGGACGCCACAACAACGGCCGCTCCTACGACAATGGCAACCGACAGTCGCAAGGGCAGCAATTTCAACAACGGCGCGCCGCAGCCGCAACGCAGTCGACAGCCCTGACGGTACACAACCCGGCCACCAATGCCCCCGCAGCCGCCGCCCCGTCGAACATGCGGATCGGCAACAAAAACGCCACCAACCCCAACCAAAGACTACCTGGCACCTTTCGCACCAACTGAAGAGCCGGTGGTGGAGCAACTGCAGCATCTCCGCCAACAGCACTTACTGCGAACACCGGGTCTCAAGACGCCCGAGTACACCACGCGCGTCACGCCTCCCTGCCCCTGCCCCCCTACCCACCCCCCCTATCCCAGCCCAATCTCCAACCACTTGTGCAAGCACTGATGCTCTTGTTCCAGTGATTGCCTTGAGGTGTAGGCGGGAGGAGGCCAAGACGTCGAGCCCTACTGGGATGCTCCACTCGACGCCTTCCCGCGATGTGCAGTGCTACCTGCCGACTATCGCTGAGATTCCAGACATTGCTAACCTGGGCGAAGTCTCGACGATTACGACTACCAGCGGTTCCGGTTCACACGAAACGGCTGTTCCGCCTACCGGACCGTCGCCCCCTGAGCCCGCCTCGGCCCCAGATTGCCCACTGCTCACCCGCTCGTCACAGGACGTGCGCCTTTTCAGTGGCAACGTTGGGCCCGCGAACGACGGATCCCCATTCGCTGCCACGGTGTTGACAGCACCACTGCCCCTGAGCTCGAGGGACAGCCCCGTCCTACAGACGAAAGACTCGCGATCACAGTCGACCAGGATATGCTCTGAGCACCCTGCTCCGTCATCCTCGCCGGCTTCACGCATTGCGTGTACTCGGGCCACATGATCTGCATGCCCTAGAGAGTACAGCCCTGCTCTCCAAACGCCTGAAGACAGGACATCTCAGGGTATCCCCGCCCAGCGTACGCGCCACCGCGTGGACCCTCCCAGTACCTCGGCTTTGGCGAGCAATTTCCCCGCGACCTTGGGCGTTCAAGTCAGCACCGCCCGATCGGACCTGACTCTACCCCCGACAACGCCACACGGTGACATCACCAACAATCGCCGACCCCCACCCCCGCAACACCCGTCCGACGACTCGCCCTCGCTAGCACATGACACCGCGGACCCCCCGGATTCTTTCCATTTTTTCTGGAACTCCTCGTCCGCCTTCTCACAGTGGTATTTGTGCGACATCGAGTACGAGGGCGTCACGTACAACTGCGCCGAACAGATGATGATGGCACAGAAGACTGCGCTCTTCGGTGACACGGCGACAGAGCTTCGCATCCGAACCACCCCTGACCCCGTCGCCAAAATATCTCTTAGACGCACCGTGTCCGGCTTCGACCAGGAGTAGTGGGAGCAACACCGCTACGATATCGTCCTCAACACCAACTTCTGCAAGTTTAGCCAGAACCCGGACCTACAACGAGCGCTCGAGGCAACTGGCGAAAAGCACATCGCTGAGGCCAGCCCGTACGACCTCATCTGGGGCATCGGCTACAGAGCCGACCACCCGTTCACCTGCGAAAGGGCGCGCTGGCGCGGTGGGAACCTGCTAGGCCGGGCACTTATGGGCGTCTGCGAACGCCTTCGCTCGAGCCTCCACGCCACAAGCGCCCTCCTCCCCTGCTCCGCTGAGCCAACGCCCGCCCTCACCGACTCCAGCCGGGTCTTCCCCACCGGCGATAGTTCCAGCCGGGTCTTCCCCACCGCCGATGGCATCCACGAGACAAGCCCCTCCCCCCTTCAACAAACGCCGGGTACCCCGCTTGGACTCCTTCTGCCACCCTCCACTCCGGACGCCTTCCCCAGCTGCCACTTCGTTCAGATCTCCACCGTCGACGGCGCAACCAACCTATACCCCGCTACCACCGCGCCCACGATACCAGAACATGGACCGTACCTTACAAGCGGCATCCTAACTATCGGCGACGCGTCGTTCACGACCGAAGCGCTAGTCCACAGCGGCCCTACTGCCGCCAAACGATGCAAACTCGTGGCGCTGCTCGTAACAGGCTCCCCTCAGTCGTTCATCACCGCCGCCGCCGTGGAACAACTGAAGGCGTCCCGGTCAGCAACGGATGAGTGCGAACGACAAAATTCACCTCGTTCATGGGGAGGTTTCGGAACCTCGACTCCCCTCTCCACCTCCGTTTCCATCCGCTTAAGCATCTAGTTTAAGCACCACCAAACTCCCACCGCCGCCCTGGCAGTATGGGCTTGCGTCGTTCCTGCAGGAACTATGCAGCACCCCATCCTCTTGGGGCGAAATGCGCTTCGAGCGACGCTCGTATACCACGCTCCCGCGACAGCCCCAGCTGCCACACCAGCCCCCCCAACCGACCCGTGGCGCACTTTCTCTGCACCACCACGACCCCAACGGGGCCTCCGCCTTCATTCCCGACGACCGATACACCGACGACGTCTACCACCTCCGGTTCGCCGGCATGAAAGTTATTTCGCTTTCCTCCTCGGTCAACCCCGTGCGCCAGCCAGGCGCCCCGGCGTTTACCGGGCAGTACATGGTCAACATGCTCCCCCGCGAAGACCTTCTCACCGACAAGGTAATTTTCGTTTCCGACGGACACCAGACTATCCCATTGTCAGGATCAATCGATCTCGAACCAGGCGACCTCCTCGGAACCTCCCTATCCCCGCTGATGCAAGTACCACTAGCCACCCTTGGGCACCCCTCCTTGGACCCCCCAGCCCCTCCGCCTACGCCGGGCGTACATGCCCTACACGACAACATCCCTGTGGCCAGCGAAAACCCCCCACCAGCCGATCCCCACGACCCACCGACAGCCCTATGCCCACAACTCCTTGCACGCCTCGACGCCGATCAACGAACTAGCTTCCTCAACCTCTGGGACCGTCTGCCGCCGCATCTGCGCGACATCATCTTCGACCTCCACGGTTCCGGATGGTCTCCATCGGTGATAGACAGCCTGGGAGATGTCCTCTGCGAGTTTCCGGACGTCTTCTCCGCCTCTAAGACCGACTTCGGCTCGTGCTCATTGATGCCGTTCAAGATCTCCGTACCTCCGCACAGCGAACCAGTTACCTCCCGACCCTACAGAATCAACCCCATCCTTGCCAAAAAGGCCGACGCCGTCCTCGACCAGTACCTGGCCGCCGGCTTGATCTAGCATTCGACCTCACCTTACTCCAGCCCCATGGTCGCCATCCCAAAGAAGGACGGCGATGTCCGCATCCCCATCAACTATAAGAAGCTGAACGCCATCAGCTCCCTCGGACAGCTTCCCATCCCCCGCGTTGACGAGGTCCTCGATTCTTTAGGAAAAGGACGCATTTTCTCCCTCTTCGACTTGGTCTCCTCGTTCCACCAAATCACCATCGACAAGGATACCATCCTTTTGACGGGGTTTTGCACGCCAGACCGGCTCTTAGAGTGGCTTGTGACGCTGCAAGGCAGCAGTGCCCCCCCCAGTTGGTTCGTTAAGGTCATTGGCGAGGTCATCAAAGGCTTGAAACGCGTCGCCGCGTACCTCGACGACATCATCGTCTTCGACCCCGACCCCACCGACCACGTCGCCAACATCTGAGCCCTTTTTGGTCGCCTCCGTAAGCACCACCTCAACCTTTCTTCCTCCAAGGCCAAATTGGCGCCACAACCGCCGACTTCCTGGGGCACACCATCTCCGCTGGCGGCTACAGCCCCACCTCCGACAAGGTCGCCGCCCTCACCAAACTTCCCATGCCCACCGACAGGAAACAGGTGCGATCACTCCTCGAAGGCATCAACTACTACGGCAAGGTCCTACCAAACCTTTTTCCAGACGTCTTCGTCCCATCAACGCTCTACTCAAGCAAGGCGCCACCTTCGACTTCACCCCCGCCATGGAAGCCACCATCCGAGCCGTCCTCCACGAACTTACCGAGCCACCGATCCTCGTCTACTCCGACTGGGACGCCGTCGCCGACAACTCCCGCCCTTTCCGTCTCTACTGCGACGCTAGCATCGACGGCTTTGGAGCGACTCTCGAGCAGGAACAACCTGACGGCTCCGTCCGCCCAATCGTCTGCGTCAGTCGTGCCACCCGGGACTGCGAACGTTCATGGACACCCCTCAACCTCGAGGCTGGCAGCATCGTCTGGGCAATCAAGCGACTTGGCGGGCATCTGTGGTCCACCCGTTTCCACATATATTCGGACCACAAGGCACTCGAGAACATCGCCAAGGTTGGCGAGCACAATGCTCGCGTCCGGCGCTGGCTCGAGTTCCTGTCGGCTTACAACTACACACTGAAGTACCGCAAAGGTACGGCCAACGGCAACGCCGACTTCCTCTCACGCCTACCACAACCAGCCACCGACGCCGACCGCACCGGACGTAACCGTCTCACTGGCCCCGACACTGTTGGCATCTACCTCATCCGCCCCTGCGGCTCCGCACCGGACGAGCCGCCTACACCGGGCATCGGCTTGGGTGGGCTCGTATCCCCCCCTTCAAGACCCATTCCAACAATCCAACCTCTTCCCTTCACCACCGACGACTATGGTGACTTCCGCCGACTGGGATCACGCATAGAGCACCACGGCACCTCCAACAACTTCGTCGGGCCCATTTCGACCCGCGACTCCACCGCCAGGCCGCTCGTCAGCCCTGAAAATGCCGCCGTGAACACCGGCGCTCCCTCTGGCTCGGCTTGCAGGCCACCCGTCGTCTCCCCGCTGTCCACCATTGGCGCCACGGAACCACCGCCTTCGGGTCTGATCTCTTCACGGACCCGCCATCGCACCGCCGCTGCCGCGGGAACCCCCCGACGTACCGCAGACTATGGGTTCGGACGCCGTCCGAAAACAACCGTATCCAAAACACCTACATCCACCCGTCGACAACCCACGCCCCCGGCCGGGGTCCAGCCAAGGCTTCCTCCGATGACAACGTCTCCAGCTGCCGCCCCCACGCCGCCCGCGTCATCCGCACCAACCCCATCAAGGCCGGCCCCTCCTTTGACGACTTCTCCGACATCCCCATCAACACTGGCGCTTCTGCTCCCGGATCCTGTTGTCGACCTCAACAATGACCCCCACCTCCTCGCCCGCGTTGAGCGCTGCACCTACAGAGACTGGGCGCGCGAACAACGCACAGAGCCCGTGTGCTACGCCGCCATCCGCTTCCTATCGTTGGACTCCCCTTCTCCGCCGCCGGCTGACCTCTTAGATTTCATCCCCTTGGCCCAGCGCCCATTACTCTCCGACGTCCTCGCTCTCGCCGCCAAAGGCAGACTCCACCGCACTGACGAAGAAACTGCCCTCCTGGTCCTACGTACGCCCACATCCCAACCCGGGACCAGCCTCCCGCCACCCGCACCCTATTCCCCCCGCGTCTACGTTCCAATGCTGATGCGCCCCTGGGTGCTGAACACATGCCACGCCGACACCTCCCTACACCTTGGAGTTACCCGGACGGTTCGCATGCTGGCACGGTTTTACTGGTGGATCGGCATGAACGTCTCCGCCGGCTGGTGGATCCGTCGCTGCCTTCACTGCCAGGCGCAGAAGACCTCCCGACACACCATTCGCTGGCCGGCCCTCTCCCTACCTATACCCAACGGCCCTGGTATCACCGTCAGCGTCGACTAAGTCGAGCCCCTACCTCTCACACCGCGCGGGAACGTGCACATCCTGTTATTTACCGACCGTTTCAGCCGCCGGGCCGACATGTTCGCTGTCTCTGCAGAGAACTTCACGGCCGCCGGAACTGCCGACATCCTGCTCAACGAGTACATCTCTCTCTGGGGATGCCCAGTGACGCTTCTCTCCGACAATGGTCAACAATTCACCTCCAAGCTGGCGACCATCGTCTACGACCGCGTTGGCATCCGCAAGGTCAACACCAGCGCATGTCACCCCTGCACCAACGGCAACGTCGAGCGGGTCAACCATGTACTGGCCCAGATGCTCTCCATGGTTGGCAACGAGGAGCAAACCGACTGGGACGTGCTACTGCCGCACGTGTCGGCGGCCTACAACAACTCTGTCAACGTCGCCACCGGACTGGCGCCCAACGAGATCCACATCGGCCGCCTACCACGCCTCCCGCTCTCGGTCTTCGAACCCGAAAACATCGGCGGTCACCACAGCCTGGATCGCGACCACCTGGTCTACATCAACCTTGCCACCGACCGGCAACAACGCGCCTACTCCCTCGTCCGCGAGCTCCACCGACTCACCGTCTCGCGTCTACAACGCCGCAACGCACCCATCATGGCCGCCCTCCTTGCCTTCCCCCCTTTCTCCGTTGGCGGCTGGGCCTCGGTCTACAACTCCGCCTTCACAATCCGTCAGGGTGCCAAGAAGGGCATCGACGCAACCGTTCTGAAGACGAAGCTCTCGTTGCACTGGAACGGACCGTTCAAGATCCTCGCGGTAGGCCCGACTGCCGCCTCCGACACCCACGACAATCGCCCCCTACAAGACAAGCTGCTCTTCCTCGATCTACTTTCAGACCTTCCGGGACGGGACTCCAAACCACGCGTCTCCGTCAAACGATGCAAGCCCTGCCACAAACCCGACGACACCAGCGACATACCCAAGCACCTACCGGCGGAACTCACAACATACGTCCTCACAGCTTCCGCTGCTAAGTCCCCCCCCTACCACGTCATTCTCGACGACGTCACACCACCACCAGAGCGTCTCGAGGTTGAGCAGTTCACCGGCCACCAACTCGTCCGCGGCCGCGGCGGGGTCATCGCCGTCCTATGCGAGACCCACTGAACCGAACTCCTCAGCCCCTCGGGGGAACGCGAGCTCTACCCCCAACACTTCAGGTGCCATATCTTACTCTACTGGTCCGGAAAGCCGACACAACACCGGCAGACCAACCGCCTCTACCGCCAGGTGCGCAACGGCCCCGTACACCGCAAGCTCTCCCGATCTCAAGGTCAACTCTTCCTCGCCCCCGGCTACGCCCTGGTCCCCCGCGACCTTTGGCTTCGCAGTTTCAGCAACTCCACCCTCCCCTCCGGGGCACACGTCTGATACAAGGCACGTGACGGCCTCTGGTGGCTAGGCAAGATCGCTCACCGCGCGCCACCGAACGTCTCTTCGCAAACCCCCCCGGACCCTTCCCCGGGTAGTTCCCACATCATCAGGTTCCTGGGCGATCCCGGCCCGATCAAGATCGACCTCCAGCCAGCTCGATACACTACGGCCCGGAACGCCGTCGCCGGATCATAGTGCCTTCAACGCCATGGGCATGGGAGCCTATCCCGTGGGTGCTACGGAACTCTGATGCTTCCCGCGGTGCCCCTACCGTTCCAACTCCCTCCCTTGGTTAGTTTCGTGTGTTTATCTGTTTTTGATGATTCTACAGTAGTTTTGGGATTAGATCGTCACGGTCAGCCTTCTACAACAGTTTTGAAAGTACCACCTCATGGTTAGGTCTTTCACCTACAGTAGCATTGGGAATGATTCTTTATAGTCAGCCTTTAACCCGCAGTAACTTTAGTGGTATTATCGCGGTCATCCTTCCGACCTAGAGTGGTTCTTCGTCATGTCGTCTCATGGTTAGCCTACAATTGTTATCAGGTTTTGGATTTGGTTTTGACATAGTGGTGTCCCTCGTAATACCTCCGCTTTTCGTTGTTCTTCATACCAGCGTTTGTCTGAGTTTCTCACCACCATCGATTCCGCCTGTCCCACTCCGTGACGGCTGACAACTCGTGGTGGTAGAGAGGTATTTATAATTTTCGGCAGTATGCAGTCTTTTTGGTACGTCCGTCTGATGACCTGGTCTTCCTTTGCGCCACTCTGAGATGGCTATCGAACCAGAACCGTCTCGTACCTAGGGTGTGTTAAAGTGTTCCTCCCCCTCCCCCTTTTTTTATATATATTATTTTCGTTTTCTCTCTACCACTTCGGCCTTCGCTAGTCTCGTTTCGTTCAGGCTCCCGAACCGTGGTCATCTGTTTTTCTTTTCTTTTGTGTTTGTACTTCACGATTCCTCCGCCGATGCTCGGTAATTTTGCCCCTCGGCGCTTGACCTTTGTGTTGTATCCTGACCGCCGCCGGTGCCGCTTTGTCCTGACGGCATCGCCGAGCTCTAGGTTTGATCGGTTTTCTGCGCGCTTTGCCAAGTAGGGCCTCGGTAGCCTCGCAAACTCGCAAGACCACCGAAATACCTGCCATCCTTTCTTTGTTTTCTCGTGTTTTCTTCGTGTTTGGGTCACGGTAGCTTTTGCCGCCCCGCAAGGCCGCCGGATTATCGGTAATCATATTCCTGCCACGGTTGATCCCCTGGAACTGTGCTCAGGTTCCCGTGAACTTCCCAATCACGGCGGTAATTATGTTCTCCCTTTCTTATGTCTTTTCGTTTTTGTTTTTTTTTTGTGTACACTTTGCGTTGCCATTCTGCACTATATGACGCGTCAGTCGGCCCCCTGTAGGCATTGTTTCGGCTAACCCCGTCGCTCAGCGCTGCTGACATTTTTTCTTGTTTTGGACGAATTAGGTCGATCCACTCGCGTACCTCTTTGGCTACCCTGACTTTCTGTTCGTGTTGGTTGAGTTACCTTGCTACGTTTGCCGGTTTTGTTCCCAGCGCAAACAGGCCTCCCAAGGCGCCACGTTGTTTGCTCGACCAAGTGGTCCTAGCAGCCTCTTATTTTTAGCCAGCCTTACGACAACTTAGCCTCGTTCTTTTTGCCTACGTGCTATTTTCCATTTTCTTCGGGCCTTGGCCACGCGGCTACGCGTAATGCCTCCCGGAGGTATATACTTTCCAATTTGGGTGATGTTGAGCTTTCGAGTAACCGACCCTGTACGGCGAACGACTCCCCGTTCGCTCCTCCCTGGGTCCCACATAGATCGCTCCGGTAATATGTTTCTGTTTTTCCCTTTTTCTTCGCCTCGATTTCTGTCTTTCTTAGCTACCTTCGCTTAGTCTTCAGGTTTCCTTTTTCGTTTCCAGCTTTGATTGCTTTACTTAGGTTGCCCAATTCTGGGTTTCTGTCTTCCTCTATCTTCCTATGGTCTTTCTTTCAGCGATCTGCTTTATTATTGAATGGCCCTATCCTTGGCGTTTTGGCCTCATTACGAGATGGAAGGCAATCTATAGCCTCATGCCTTTGTTTCGGAAATAGCCGCATCTTCGACCCCCTTTTCCGGTCTTTCAGGATGAACTTTGTCGTCACCTTTTGACCGTCTTGAGGTCTGCATATATTGCTATTCAGGATGGGCTAATGTAATAGAGTGTCAGTATAGCTGGCAATAAATTCGGTAAGATAGCCCGCATAGTTATAGTCTATTGGCCACAAGAAGATTCTCTTGAACGGAATATTCTGAGTGAAGCGGACAACCCATAGAACCTAGCTAGCTTATACCACAAAAGCGTTCTTGGTAATGGAACGTTCCTCCTCTGGGCAGGATAGGTAGAAGTAAGCGCGTTAAGCGCTCATGAGAATATAGAACACCTAGGAAAACGTTCCTTGTACGTTCCATAGGTAAAGGTCCAGAAGAGAGCACAGCAGCAATGCTGGAGGGTGAAGCGAACTCTGTGAGCCTCAGCCCAGCCCCATGCTCTCACTCCTTCTCCTTTCCTGTCTCCTTGAGCTTCCCATAGCTCAACGCCAATAATGATAAGAAATCGACAAAGAAAAACCGGTGCTGTCTCCAAGCGAAGCTGATGTTAAAAATGTGGTGGTGCCTGACCAATGACGGTCCTCAGAGGCTAACACAGAGTCGTGGCGAGACGAGCTCGAGCCTGACTGATGATGGTTTGGACGATGGTGGATCACTTTAAATGGGCTCTCGGTGGGCCAACAAAAACTTATGTCACTATGAACTGTCCAAGTCCAGATGCAGATGTGAAGAGTGAACTCCATGTGCAAGTACTCGTGTCTATTCCTTTGTACTCTAACAAGTTATCTCGTATGGCGGTATCCACTACATACGACACCCAGGTCAATCTTACGCACGTGACGTAGTAAACACTTCGATCTTAGGCACGTGACCTAGTCAACGCTTTGATCTTACGCACGTGACCCGTCAACGCGTTATTACTTGGTGGAACGCAGTACCATATATGTGTCCTCTTCCATACCAAAGAAAGCAACTTCTATCACATTGTTCGACAGCTTACCCAGTACTCTGCATACACATATTTGACTATGTAATGAACATCTACCTATTATATACGATGGATTCCTTGTGAATCGTACTCTTTAACACCCTTCCTTAGATGAAATTGCTATACCAAGTATGACGGATTCTACGATAGCCCCCCCGTAAACCAGCAATTATCTTTAACGAACGTTTCATGGTCATGGTTCATGGCTGCTCGACACGAGGAAGAATGCTAAAAAACAACGTCTTCAAATATTTTCTTGTTCGCAAAGGACTATCGAACAATGACGTCGGGGTGGCAAGGGGCACCGTATTTCAGGGGATACGGCCGGGGGCTGGTTTCAAAACCGGCGTTTTCGTTAGTCTGGGGGGGCTACCGTAGAACGGCTTATATGTTAAGCCATAATCACCCTTGTAGCAGACTGGTTTAAACCGTAGTTTGGCAAAAATACCGTGTCAGAGTGTATTATCGTATTACCTTTCTCTGCTCGGCTTCATTCTACTTTCTTTGTCGAAGGCGTTATTTGCAAAAACAAGATCGTGTTAGAGTGTGCTCCTATTCCTGCTCAGCCTGCGTATGCTATGTTTTAGATCTTCCGAAGATCATTTCACCGTCCCCGGTAGGTTCTCTCTAGCGATATGGTGTATCTCAGCTCTCACATTCTCAAATAAACTCGAGCTAGCTGTACTCCGTACGCTGCACGACGAGCCACACGGAGCGGCTGGACCTTTTGCTCTACTCAAAAACTCAATTTCGTATAACCAAATGGCTCTCCGAAAAAACTGACGATTAAAATCCGTACCCTGAAATCAATATATAACTATCCTCAATCTGAAAAAAGAAAACGCATAAAATATTCATCAGAAATCCCGGTGATAGCAAAAAACCGTGTAGTCAAGCATCTTTGTCATGACGTCTGCATGCTGATCATCCGACTCGACATGAGTAATAACAAACTCCCCCTCAAAAATAAGCTCCCGCAAAACGTGGTGTCGTACATCAATGTGCTTCGAGTTTGACGTGCACACTGGGTTTTGCGCCAGGTTCTTCGCCCCCTCGTTATCCTCGAAAACCGCAATGTACGACGTACCAAACCCCGGAAAAAATAAATTCCATACATACCGCTCCAAGTGACTTGTCGGAGTAGTCTTCGACGCCTTACTTGACGGTCCAGTTGGCGATCTCCGCCCCTGCCTCTTCTCTGTAGTTTTCTTCAAAGAAAAGAAACCTGTCGTACAAGCGTGTTCGCCGCTCTTGTCCCGTAGCTATACTGTCGTCGGAAATATCCCCGGTGTGAACCTCCTCGCGTTCCTGGTTGTCGGACATGGTGTAGATGTTGATATAGTACTGTGTGATGATGACGTGTGGCTTCGTCCAAATGGCTCCTCCTGATCTCGATCCATCTCGCTGTCGAATTCCTGTATTTGTAAAAAATAGGCACGTTGTCGTCACAACTTGGTATCCGTTCAGGTCGATCTTGGATTATTTTCTTTTTTTGTCGTTTCTTGACGTGTACTCATTGTCGTCTTCATTGTACAATTTCTTCCTTTGGGTCAATCTTGAGTTGCTCGTTTCCTCCTTAGATCTCATTTCTTGTGGTGTATGCCTCGATAAGGTTCAGAAGTGTGCTGATGCGTTTTCTTTGTGAGGAACTTAGTCCCTACGTCTGCCAGTTGTTTCTGTGTTGCCACGTGGTGGATGGTGATTTTACCGTCCTTGTTTAGCTCCTTCAAGTAAAAGAAGCGCAGAGCGATGTGTTTCGTGCGAGAGCTGTAGGTACTGATTCCTGCTATGTGTAGGGCTCCGGTGTTGTCGCCAAAGAGCGGTACACTTTCAAACAGCTTTCCAAATGCCAGCTCGGCCATCATATTGGATAGGTACACCGCCTCCTTTCTTGCGTGTGCCATTGAGATGAGTTCCGCCTCAAGAATCGACTGCGCCGTCACGTTCTGCAGCGCAGTCTTGAAGCTCAGTGGTCCTTCAGCCAGCATGAACAAGTAGCCGGAGGTTGACTTGCCGTTGTCAGGGTTGTTTCCCCAGCTCGCATCGCAATACCTCGTCATTTACGAAACACCCTGTCTTGACTTGTACGTGATTGCCAGGCCCATATCTCCCTTTAGGTAGCGCAGAAGATGCTTTGCTGCTGTCATGTGTAGTTGGATGGTTTGCTCATGGCTCGGGCCAGTTGGTTCCAGCTCGCATCACAATACCCCGTCATTTACGAAACACCCTGTCTTGACTTGTACGTGATTGCCAGGCCCATATCTCCCTTTAGGTAGCGAAGAAGATGCTTTGCTGCTGTCATGTGTAGTTTGGATGGTTTGCTCATGGCTCGGGCCAGTTGGTTGACGGCGTAGGTGATACTTTAGAGCGTGCATTGGCTCAGGTATATCAGAGACCCCGTGATGGCCTGGTAAAGTTGGATGCCCGTAGAGTCGTAGAGTCTAGCAGCATCGTGTCCAGTTGCTTGAGGGATAACTCCGGTCCTGCTCCCGTCGTGTGCACTGGGTTGCATTCTGCCATGCCAAATCGCGCCAGGACTGACTTGGCGTAATGCTCTTGGCTACTGGTCCGAGTCTTAGCCTCCCTGTCTCTGGTGATTTGTATGCCTAGCACCATCGAGACGTCCCCCATGTCGGTCATGGTGAATCGGTCCATCAGCTGGATTGTAAGGCCCTTCAGTAGCGGCGTGTTTCCTCCAAGAAGAAGGAGGTCGTCTACGTACATGGTCAGAACACTGAGGTTGTCGTTTGAGCCGAAGATGTAGACACATGGATCAGACGCAGTCGCTGTGAACCTGATATCCCTCAGTGAATCGTCGATGGTGTTGAACCAGTTGCGAGGGCTTTGACGAAGTCGGTACAGGCTCTTCTTGAGTTTCATCACGTTGGGACGTCTAGTTGTAGCTTCAAGCGATTCGTAGCCTGGAGGAGTCTTCACATACACCTCCTTCTGTACTTCGGCGTTTAGAAACGCCGTCTGTACATCAAGCTGGAATACTTTCCAGTCCTCGCTCGCAGCTATGGCAAGTGCCATGCGAATGCTCTGGACACGGCATACTGGTGCATATGTGCAGCCACAGTCGATTCCCGGTACTTGTCCCCAGCCCTGAACCACAACTCTACCTTTCAGCGTGTGATCGGCTTTGACCTTGAAGACCCATTTGGTCCCGACCACCTATTGCTCCGGTGGTACTGAGTCTGGAGATACCAGGTCGAAGACTGCGTGTTTCTGGAGGCTGCCCATCTCCTTGTTTGTGGCTTCTTTCCACTTGGTCGGCTGTGGCGATTCCATCGCCTCCTTGAACGTGTTCGGGATCGTAATGACTTCCCCATCCGAACTGTGCTCATTGACGGGGTTTCCAGTATCTAGGGCGTAGTCAAGGTATACTTCCATCCTGTGCTCTTGTGCCCCATCTGACCTGTGTTATGTCTCACCTACCAGCGCGTATTCCATCGTGCTTTCTTTCTCGTGCGCTACCTCTGCGTTACTTACCATTGGGCTAGTGAGAAATCCCAGGTTACGCAGTTCTCGCTGCTGGTGAAGGTATAGTCCTTTGCGTGAGACCGGAGTTACGGCACAACTTGCGCGTGTGCCCAACCATGTTGCGCCTCCGAGTTTGTGGTCTGTCGGCCATGCTCCTGTCCGGATCGTTTCGAGCGTTTCGTCACTGCCGGCGCCTTCGGCGACCGGCGCCTCCTCGCCAGCTGATGTTGAGTGGTTCAAATTTCCACTCGTGAGCCTCGACACTTTCTTTAGGAGGCTGTCTATCTCTTCGCTGTACGTGGTCCAGATGTCTTAGGTGTTTTATCCCAGCGAGCTGTCTTCGTGAGTACTGACGGCGTCGCCAGTGGTGCTGCCCCCTGTGGAATCAGCCAGTGTCGATGCTGGGGTCTCGATGAAGGCGACGTTGCGGCTCTCTGTCACTCGCGCCGTCTTGTTTCTATATATATCTGGTATGCTGTGCTGTTCAAGCTGTACCCACAGAGTACCCCTTCTCAGGTCTTGTCCTCGAGTTTGGGCAGCAGCAGCAGCAACAGCAGCAGCAGCAGCAGTGCTAAGAAACGATTATGTCTCCCAGGTGCGACCAAGCCTGCATGTTCTACCGGATGCTTGTTGCCGTCCGTGTCGATGATTTTTCCCGAAATCGTACCGGTCGCTGTTCCCGGTAGAACGTGTCGTCCTGCGGTAAGTATCTTGTGGGGTTTCTCGAGTGGCTTGTAGTTTAGCAGCTTGTCCTTCAGACCCGGGTGAAGTTCATCATCAAAGTAGTGCCCGGATGTTCCACTATCCATCACCATGGTCAAGGTTTTCGGAGCAAGTCTGGGTGTGTCAGCACTAGTCTCCCTTTTCTCGGTTGGTTGCGCAGTTTCCTGAAACTCTGCTGATGAGGTCCACCCAGCCGTCACGAAGGCATACCCAAAGTCGTCTTCTACTTCCGTCGCCGTCGACTCAGTCGCTGTGTGAGCACTTTGTACTTCTCCCTGTGGTTGGTTCTCCGTACTGTGCTTCTCTTTCTGAGCGTTGCACTCGGCATTGCTGTGTGTCGTAGAGTTGTGTAGCGAGCACCATTTTTGTGTATCAGATCGCTTCTTCTTGCTGTTTGTGCAGTCTCGCTGCATGTGTCCGAATTCTTGGCAGTTGTAGCATCGTACCTTCCGTGATCCTTTGGTGGTTTTCATTGCCGCTCCTCTGCCGGCTAGCTTGTTTACATGTCCTGATCTCGAGAGTCGGTCGATGTACAAGTTTCTCATCATTGATTGAATCTCGTAAATGCCAAAGTTTGGGCTGTGAAAGCTCGTCATCTTTACGAACTCGTAGTCGTCGGTCAGGCCTTGCAATAAAATGTCTTCAAACCTCTCGTCCGAGATGTTTTGTCCCATTTCATGCAGCCGCCCTCGAATCTCCAATAGCTTGATGGTATAGTCATCAGGATCTTGCCCTTCCTCCATCCGGAAGCTCACAAGCTTCTCGTAGCAGGCTCGACGTGCATCCTTGCTGTTGCTGTTGTACTTGGTATGCAAAGCGTTCCACGCCTTCTGTCCGTGTCCCAGACCCCCCGCCGAAGTCCTGTCTTCATATTGTCGAACTAGTGTAGCTGCAGGGTCACTAGTGACAAGGTAAAGTACGGAGAAGAGGGTCTCGCACGCTCGCTTCCAGGGTTGAATTTCAACCAGATTCGTCTGAGTGACCGGGGTGTCACTGTCTGTGACTGCTGGTAACGGTTCAATCGATCCGTTTACAACATCAAACACGTCTTTGTTTGACGTAGACAAGACTACGCGGGTCTTTGAGCTCCATTCGTGATAGTTCTGTACGGTTCTGTACGGTTTGGTCCCATCAAATCTGGGAATATTTCTTATGGTCGATGTCACGACGTTACCGGGCTCCTCAATGACTGCTCTAAGTGAGTTGCTTGTGCTGGCTCTGTACTGTCGTGTTTATTCTCGCGCTTGTAGCTCGATCCTGTCCGTGGGATGCCTGAGACATGCCGACCCGCTCGCCGGGCTTTCCTCTTCCCCTTTTTTTTTCAGCTCGATCTTGTCCGCAGATCGCCTGAAGCGTGCCGGTATGTCCACCGGGCTTCCTTTTTTCCTTCGGCTCGTTCTTGTACGCAGATCGCTTGAAGCGTGCCGGTCTGTCCACCGGGCTTCCTTTTCTCGTTCAGCTCGATCTTGTACGCAGATCGCCTGAAGCGTGCCGGTCCGTCCGCCGGGCTTCCTATTCTCGTTCAGCTGGATCCTGTACGCAGATCGCCTGAAGCTTGCCGGTCTGTCCGCCGGGCTCCCTTTTTCTTCGTGCACGTTGTTCCAGTGCCGTTCGACTCGACTCACGTTTGGTTCCAAGTTTCTTGCGTAGTGTTCCAGCAAAAACTCTAGTCTTGTGCTCCACCGCAGGGTATGTTGATGCGCTGTGTGTTACACGCTAACGAGGCTCATATTCTGTTAGACCTGTTAGAAATGTGGTGGTGCCTGACCGATGACGGTCCTCAGAGGCTAACACAGAGTCGTGGCGAGACGAGCTCGAGCCTGACTGATGATGGTTTGGACGATGGTGGATCACTTTAAATGGGCTCTCGGTGGGCCAACAAAAACTTATGTCACTATGAACTGTCCAAGTCCAGATGCAGATGTGAAGAGTGAACTCCATGTGCAAGTACTCGTGTCTATTCCTTTGTACTCTAACAAGTTATCTCGTATGGCGGTATCCACTACATACGACACCCAGGTCAATCTTACGCACGTGACGTAGTAAACACTTCGATCTTAGGCACGTGACCTAGTCAACGCTTTGATCTTACGCACGTGACCCGTCAACGCGTTATTACTTGGTGGAACGCAGTACCATATATGTGTCCTCTTCCATACCAAAGAAAGCAACTTCTATCACATGGTTCGACAGCTTACCCAGTACTCTGCATACACATATTTGACTATGTAATGAACATCTCTACCTATATACGATGGATTCCTTGTGAATCGTACTCTTTAGCAGCTGATACCCCTGCGTCCCTTCCCTCTCACCTTCCGGCACCACGACTCTTCTACACCACCCCGTGCGGTGATGCGGACGCCAATGCCTTCAAGAAGAGCGATCTGTTCCGGCATAGATGCGTGCCACGTCGGGGGCAAGGCAAATGTTCTGCTCGGGATGATTGCAATGCCGATGCTATACATACTACTGTAGTAGACGAGTATACCTGAGGTAGTCTATACTAGTAATTGCTGGTAATGAGGCTATGCGGCCTCAATACCTGCAGTAGTCATACCTGCGATGCATCATATATAAGGAGTTCTTAGTAATGTATTGTAATGTATATAGTCTATATTGGCATTGAGCGCGTCCCAGAACCAACTGCTCCTGCGGTAGATTGGCTCCGGATTCGTTCTGCTGAAGCTGCTCTCGTAAACATTTACGCGGCGTGGCCACCCATCTGGATTGGACAGGTCGACGAGGGCGTTGCACCTCGATTCGAATTGAAGGTGTACCCGTAGGCTCGACATCATCGCTGCTTCTGGTACTCCGAACGAAACGGGTATTATGATGGCGGAGAGAAAATGTTGTTGTTCTCGACGCGCTTGTAGGCTTGTGACTATTGTGGGCTTATTATCGGCGAGCTTGTGGGCTTGTGGGTATTGTGGGGTTATTCTCGACGAGCTTATGGGATTGTCGGTATATCGTGCGGCGGTTACTGTAGAAGCCCAGTTTTGTTGGCAGTGAAAACACACGTTGCCTCACCTGCCTCGACGAACTCTCAAGGACTTACAGCGAAACCAGTTCGATAAGAAGAGTTGTCTGTTTTTTGCGCGTGAACGGCACCTCTCGAGACTGGCCTTGGTGCCGTGTACGTTGAGTGCGGTGGACAAACGTGGTAAAAAAAAATGTTGACTTACACACAACCACCACAAACAGATAAATTCGTTCAAGGCACCCTACCCTCGTATGCGATCCGATATGAAGAGGCCTTTTTTCATTGGAAAACCAAGAAAAAAAGGCTCAGCGCTGCGCGCTTCGCCCCCCTTTGTAGTACTGGATAAGCATCTGTTCACGGTGTGGGCTAACGTTATAGAGTGTCATACTTGTACGGTTATCGACTCATACGGTATACCAGGTACGCAGCTATACAGCAAATCTACTGCCGGTACCCGGTGTTACTCTGTGAAAGAACTACGGTACCACTACTACTGATTGATTCCACGATAGCACCCCTCAAAACCAGCGATTTTATTTATCGAACGTTTCGTGGCTGCTCGAAACGAGGAAGGATGCTACGAAAAATACACAATTCACAACTATGGTCTTGTTCGCGAAGGACTATCGACCGATGACGTCGGGGTGGCGAAGGGCACTGTATTTCAGGAGACACGGCCGTGGGTTGGTTTCAAAACCGGCAATTTCATTCAAGAAAAGTTGGGGGGGGCTACCGTAGAATGAGTCTACTGTAAGTCGTGCTCACGGTCCACGAGTGCGATTCGCACCTAACGTGAAGCCTCTCACAGGCCGGCTCGAGCACCCCCCACAATGAGCTTACTGCCATTACAGTCTACTGTTCATGTCTTGTGTTTTGACCCTGAGCTATGCGTGGAGATGAATGGGGTACTGCACCACGAACATCCTTGTAAGGAGTAGAGCGAGTAGAGGGACGTACTCCGACTGGAGCGCTCCTCCACGGAAGGAGTAAATATGGGGGTCTTTGTGCATTCACATGGATGGGATACTCAAGATTGGGCACGGTTCCGCCGTCCCCTTTTTGTCACGATTCTTCAATGGCATGCGTGTGCGCTGGTGCAACTTCTGTGGAAGTGTGGATATAATATAGAATGTGGGGTATATGCGTAGTACGCTGAAGACAAAAGGTCTTGTCCGGATTTGATATGAGATTTTATATAAATTGAAAACGTCAGATGTGAGTACAACCGATTGAATGCTTAAGCTGCGTGGCGCATCTATGTTTCACTAATACAGTATACAGTACGTGGTTGCACAAAAATTACGGAAGGTCGTTCGCGCGTGTTGTATGTTCGATCCACATGAAAGATATAGGCCGGTGACTCCCCTGGATATTGTCAGGGTCAAGAGGACGATTTTCCACAGTACTCATTCTATGCACTGATACTATAAGATGTGAGCGGCATCACATGTGACGGTTCGGGTTCATCCGCGCATCCAGTCGAGCGAATCGTCCAAACGTAATTCTACACTCTACACGTTCCACGTTATATTCCCTCCCTGCTCCCAGCGCACGCCTACGCACACCAAATCTAGGGAGGAGGAGCGACTACGAATTTCCAAGTCTGCAGTATGTAGCTGAAGCACTGAGGCAGGCGCACTACAGCAGCAATGGTACGCCGTTCCTGTCAGACCCACCGTTGTTTAGGGGAGTTTTAAACCCCCTCATCATGAAAGCCTTCATATCTTGTGGAGCGTTCGAGCGTCTCACACCTCGTCTATGATCTCACTACCCACACCTCACGCAGCTTTAGCCTGAAAGGAGTGGGCGTTTACCTACACCATGACACTGCCAAGGGCGGCGTACAATGTGATCATTGGCGGAATCTTGCTACATCTCTCGCTGGGAACTCTGTACACCTGGGGCTGCATTCAGCCGTACGTCACCTCGTACATAAGGTCAGACGGTCAGACCAACACCCTGCGCAAATTAACTTACATTAAGTATCGACGACCATTCGATCAGTCGAGCTCACTGACGTATTTGAAATACAGCAACAGCAGTGTCAACGGTGTGATGCAGGCAGTAGTAGGTCCCCCAGTCATAAGGCAGGGGTAGGTGTGCCAGAGTATTATGACCGCATTATTGAGGGAAAACCTCCTTGTTCATTCCGGCTTGTGAGTGCGACTCCTCTGTCGCGCCAAGCGATGTTCACCGCCTTATATCGGGATACCGCCCTACTCAGACCGCCGTATTGGGGGACGACCGCTTGTACTGCTGCTGTAATTTGATATGCTTGCACTCCCTGTGCCAGCTAAGTAATAAATCCGGAGCAAAGAACGTCGCCATCAACATGGGGTATCGTGTTCTGCACGAGGGCTGTTATTTATACTAGGCTTGCATACGAACACATGAAGAATAAAGAACGCTGTCAGCTGCTGGTGTGTGTGCACAAGGGCTCCGCTCCGCGGGCGGCTGACGCCTCCCGCTACGCTCGCGCAAGGAATGCAACTAGACCATGTAAAGGGGGCAGAAAGAAGAGGCCCATGATTTGGTGCGAACAGCAAATTGATAATGCCCAGAGCTGCTTGTGCAGAGCAAATTGCCCAGTGCTGTTCTGTGTGCTTGTTGGCGGTGTCACGTTCTGATCGGCATTACGGGTGATGTAATTTGCGTGGGGGGGTGGAACATGGGGACCGAGAGAGATCAAATGAAGAAAAAGCAAAAAGAAGAGCACACAACAACACGTATACAACCTGTTACTGCTTTATGTTTATTATCGAAAGAAAGTACAGCGCAGAACGACACAGCACCGCAGCGCGGGGCAAGGCACGGCACCGCACGGCGCTGCGCTGCGCTGCTGGGCTATACATAGCTGGGCTGATCTGGGCTGGTCGTGCGTTGTGATTCAACACCGTGGTACCTGGTATGTACAAACGTGGTGTAGTAGTACCGGTACGTGGTATTGAACTTTGACAAAAAGAAAAAACGAGAAGCGCTGAGAAGCGCTGTTTCGGGCATCCGAGCCTCCCGCCCAGCCGTCCGGAGAGGAGAATATCTTGAAGTTATTAATAGTTTGAAAAGCAAAAAATAATGGAGGCCGCTCAGGAAATCGATATTATTTGTAAGTAGGTCTACAGGAATATCCGCTAGGCCACAGTCACTGTAACTTTGCGGTCTAGTGGATAGACTGTCCGCTTCTGAGCCTGATGCGTGTGGGTTCGAATCCCGGTGTCATCGAAAAAAAAACATGATACTCATAAAAACAGCATTAATAGTACACTCATAAGAAAAGGAGAGGGTGAGAAGCGCTGAGAAGAGCACCACAGAGTCACTGTGACTTTGTGGTCTAGTAGATAGACTGTCCGCTGTCCACTCATGAGGCTGATATTCGTTGGTTCGAATCCGGGTTTCATCGGGAAAAAAAAAAATGATCCTCATACAAGAGCATTGATTCAGCCGTCCGAAGAGGAGGATATCTTGAATTCCGTATAGAAAATGGAGGCCTCATAAAAAAAAACATTGATACTCGTAGTCATAAAAAAAGGAGACTGTGAGAAGCGCTGAGAAGAACACCACAGTCACTGTGACTTTGTGGCCTGTAGATAGACTGTCCGCTTATAAGCCTGATATTCGTTGGTTCGAATCCGAGTGTCATCGAAAAAAAAGAAAAGTGATCGTCATGAAAAAACTTTGATTCATTTGACCGTCCGGAGAGGAGAATGTCTTAAAGTTAGTGTGGGAAATGGAAGCCTCTCAGGGCCTCTCAGGAAATCGGTATTTGTAAGCAGTTGTATATAAAATGACGTTATGGGTTGTTGTCGTGGTTGTCTTCGTCGCCGCCTGTCTGTTTTGTCGGAGGTAGGCTCGCGAATCTTTCGCCCCGGGGCGTTTCGGCCCCAGATTCGACAAGCAGAGGTTTATCTGCGGCAAAAGTCTGGTGGACAAGGCGCTTCTCTCCGCCGGCGGCATTCGCCGCCCGCTGCTCTCGCTTAGAAAGGAAAGATACAACAAATTATGTGAAGCGGACAGAGGTCCACACGATTGATTGTAGGTGCAAACTAGCGGCTTTGATAATGCCAAGAGTCCTGCCGCCGTGCTCCAGGAAAACAGCCCCGACGCCACATGCATGAGCATACCGTATGCGCCTGGCATCTTGCTTGAAGTACTCGCGATGTATACATCTGCCTCGAAGTTTGTTACTGCCACAGAGCTTTAGCCTCTCTAGGGCGACTTATCGGCACTGACACTGGGTTTGCTGGATGTAGGTCGGTGGAAAAAGCAGTTTTTTTTATAAAACACACAAATACACAGCAGCGTGGAGCATGTTTTTGAAGTGACAGCAAAGAGACGGCTGTTTTAGGTGACGTTGGTCACACTGTATGTTCCATACTAAAACAATGTATATTGCGTCTAGACGTCGGCCCGTCACAGGGTCGAGTCTCAGCGGTAAAAAATCCAAAATTGTTGTTGTTGGCCTTATTTCTACGCAATTTAGTCGTAGAGCAACTATAAAGAAGGGAAAAGAGCACACACTCGTATGCGCATGTACATGGTGGTTCTCGGCTAAACACTTGTTCTTGTCTACTGGCTTTCGTTGTCGCACGCTGCTGTCCGGTCAACACGAACGTACTGCTGTACCTGGTATGAACTTTGCTGCTCTGTGTAGGGCCGGTCGTATGCATGTACATGGTGGTTCTCGGCGAAACACTTGTTATTGTCTACTGGCTTTCGTTGTCGCACGCTGCTGTCCGGTCGACACGAACGTACTGCTGTACCTGGTATGAGCTTTGCTGCTCTGTGTAGGGCCGATTGCTGGCTGTTCTGCTGTACTTGCGGCACTGTGGTTATCGGGGCCTGTGCGCCCCCTTCGCGGTAAGCGCCGAAGAAGCAAGGTTTAAAACTAAAAAGGAAAAAGAGGGAAAACGAAGGATCGGCCCGGAAAAAATATTTTCCCGTCGGCAATTAAGAACTGAGAGTAGGCTGAGAGGCCAGCTAATTGCCGAGGGCTGCCGCCGAAGGGACCAGAGTTATAATAAGTATTTACTATGCAGCAGCATACTTGTCTACAGCGCCAATGAACGGCATTGGCCTACTTTTCCCAAGGTGTTACTGGACTGCTGCACCGTAGTTGGTCCCCTCATGTACAAAGACAAGGGGCCGTCGTGGCCACAGCATGAAAGGCACCGCCTATGGTCGTCAGGGGGCATCCTGGTTCCATCCCCGGATTTCATAGGTGCATGGACATGATTTTTTTTCTGGAGATGACATACGATACTGCTGTACGATGCCCACTAATCTGGAAGCAAGGGTTCGAACGTATCACACCAATCTCATACCACACCCAGCACAGAAAAGACGCTCCATACCAGGCACACAGACCTGCAGACCAGGGACGAAGAATGAGCCCTCCATGTCAATATTCAGTGCGACTAGAATCCCGGTGTGTCCCCTCGTTTTGACCGGTGGACTAAGATTCGGAATCGAGAGGGAGAGGGGATCTCCCCGGTGACTACGTTGCCCTGGCGACTATACAAGTCGATTTGGCGGAAGAAAACGTAGAAGTGGGAAGCCGTCACAAAAAAATCAAGCGAAATAAATCCGTAAAAAGACGCTGGGCACGCTAAACGTGCTGGAAGCACGAAACTTGCTTATATGGGTGTCGACCGTTCAACCGCTCGAACTCACAGCTGATGCATTTTAAATGTTTTCGGTGTAATGTTTTACGTGAAGCAGTGCTGGCTTGGGTTGAGTTTTCGTCGTAACACGGATAGTGCCAGGATACTCTGCAGCGGCCATCGCCCATCGCGCATCCTGCCTAACCTCGACGTGTCTCACCCTGGTATCGGTAACCCCCTTGGGACTTACGGGTACAACCACCCAAAACTCGACACGTGGTGGCTTGTCAATCGCCCAGGAAGAGCGTGAAGCGGCGCAGGTATCTCATCGTGCTGTGCTGTTGCATGCCGTTGATTATCTTCCGTTGCAGTTCGGACACGTTCACTAGCCCAGCAGCAAGGGCTGCTTCGTGTGGCCAATACCGTATCAAGTTATGTCGTCCTTTACTCTCGACCATTTTCCTCTGTGAAATCACGAAGGGATAAACTCAAAACCCCGCCCCATATGTTCAATCGACGTTCCGCAGGTTGTACGACGCCTCGGTGACAACGCAGGACACGACAATAATCTACGCCTGTGGTTGCCTGGGGCATGCGCTCGCCGCTCCGCTTGTCGGCCTGCTCCAATTCCGCGTGGGGTTTCGCGGGGCCGCTATGGTCGGAGTGGCCTTGGTGTCCCTATCCATGCTGGCCTGTTCTCGAGCCAAGACGGTGGCCGAGCTGGCGGTGCTGTACTCGATGTTTGGCGTCGGCATTGCAATTGCGTGAGTAAAACAGTAATGATGGGCATGATAAAATGATTTGTGACCGGCGCGAGGAAACAATGTGGGATTGGCGTGAGTAAAACCATCGTGGTTGGCCACCAATTGCAGCTGAGAGTGGAATGCCTGCGCGAATGTGCAAATTTCGGTTTTTGGTCGGGAGTGCCGTCGGTAGCATGGCTGTCAAGGGGGAACGTGGTGATTCACAACACAGGCCTCACTACTCCGGCACACTTTTGAAAGGCGAAACTTTCAGGACACCTCTGAACGAACGTATCGGCACGCCTCTTGCTTCTCGAACTCCCACCTGCCGAAACGCCTTTTGCCCCTCGAAACTATATCTTCCCACACGCTTTATGCTACTTGAAACCCCTTTTACCGACACGCCTCTGGCTTCTCGAATCCCCAGGTACACGTGCCCGCTGGTATGCGGATACGCGTGGATGCCGGATCGCAAGGGCATGGTGTCGGGCTTGATCGTGGCGGGGTTCGGCGCCGGCGCGGCCGTGTTTGACGCAGTGGTGACTGCAGCTGTAAACCCAGGCGACGCAAGCCCCGACCCCACGACAGGGTACTACGGGAAGGTAAAGAAGCAGGATGGCGTTCGATTGTCGTACCGCATTCCGCCTTTTCTGGGCAACGTGCTCACGACCCGCTTTGCTCCGGCGGCGAGAAGGTTTCTATTTTAGTGAGCGGCGTTTTGTACCCCCCCCCCCCCCACACATTTCACGGATGGAGCTGCACCTCTTATCGATTTTGTTTTTCGACCTTGCAAGGTCGCTGCTTTTGGACACCGAGTTGGGCTAACTTTACGGTCTTCTCGTACTATTCTGTCTCGCAGGAGGTTGCGGGACGGGTGCCGCTGATGTTTATCATCCTAGGGACGTGCTACTTGTTTCTGGGCATGGTTGGGTCTTCGATGATATCGCAACCCCCGCTGGAGAGTCTTGCCCGAGGTTAGTGAGCTAGGCTAACGAGCTTCTGGCTATCTCGCGCCGGTTTTCGAGGCTAAAGTTGCTCACCCCGCACGAATACGAATAGGTTGGACATGCAAGGTTCCCACTCAGGATGTGACGGTGTCGCAAGTTGAAAAGGCGGCACCAACTAGAGGAGACACAGGTGTGCTCCTCTCTGCCGCGCAAGAACGAAGGATTTACGTGTAAAGCTGCTGTTGAGAGCTGAAGATAAAGTAATTCGCCCCCGGGCAAGTAACCGGGCAACTGACACCGACCAGCACACGCGAGTTTGTAGTTAGTTACATGCTCACGTAATCAATTCGTCGAATACAGACGATTCGTCCACGGAAGATTGCTTGCCCTACGTCCCTCGCAGGGTGTTCGCCCATAGTACGTGCAAAATTGTCACGGCTTGCGTGGCGTGTTGAAATCGCCATCGCGTGTTTTGTTGCCATGAGCATGGTGTACGCGGGGTTTTTGTCCTCGCGACAGAGCCACATTAGGTTGAAATGCACGAGGGAGGAGGATTGTCGCATTGAATCGCGTGGGAGGGTGGGAGGAATCGTAAATCAACTGGTCAACGCCTTTGGCGTGGTCCAATCGCGGACTACGGAGGCCAAGATTTTGTCCGTGTTGTTTTCGCCGAACCTCCGCGCACGATCTCTGGTTCCCCGACACACGCATCGGCTGTCCGATTGTTCGGGTGGCGGAAATAAACAAGATTCGTTTTGAACCCTACTACCACTGCAAATGCTATCTTACACTAATTCCAAGTAGTTTGTCCCCAATAACGCACGGTTCAGTTCCAAAAGGGTTAGAGTCGAGCCTTCACCTTTGCCCGCACCATTTTCTGTCTCCGCTTTTTTTCCGAATAGGCGCTGTCGGCGTGTACTCAAAATTAGAATCCGGTGGCGGCACCGACAGCGGCTTAGGCGTGGACGCCGCCGGGGGCTCCGCCTCTGTTTTCTTCGAGAAAGGCGTTCACACGGACGTCACAGAAGACAGGACCGAACCACAAGAGCAGCGAAGCACACCCCGAAGACATGTCCTAGGCGCGGACCACGCGGAGTCGGTAAAGGTTGGAGCGGTGGAAGAGGAGGAGCATGTTGGCCACAACGATCTCGACGCACGAACGGCCGCGAGTCTTCTTCCTCCCCCTCCTCCTGCTCCTCAGATGCAGGGGTCTGGGCGGCGTCAGGAGCACGCTGATGCAGACATGGGAAGCCCCCACAAGAGCGCGATTGAGCTTGGCAAAGGTGGTATCGCCAGCTCGAAGGGTGGCGTGCGTGTGAAGGGGGGCGGAGGCGGGGAGGCGAACCATCAGCGACAGTTTAAAGTTTTGGATCTGCTGCGAGAGCGGAATTATTACCACCTTGCTCTGAGCATGATGTTGACCAGCGTGTCGGGGCTGTACATTGCAGGTGAAGCGCCCTTGTGGTTACACTTTAGGTTGCCGCTTTTTTTGTGATTGAGCTCGTGTGACGTGGTGAGTTCTGTGACGGCGAATGTTTTTCATTGCCGTGGCGAAAACGGGACCTTTGAACTTTTGGGCGCTCTATGAGATAGTTTGTTTTTCTTCATGCAGTTGAGGGACCATGGGAAATGTATTGCGACAGTACCTGCCGCACGCGTACTGTTTTTCCGGCCCCTCCCTTGCCTTTGCCTACCCTTCTCCGGTCATGTCATATTTTATCCTTGTTTTTCTATCCGTTCTGTTCATTTTCCTTGTGTCCCCGTTCCTTCTCTCTCCTCCTCGCCGTCCCCATCTGCGCCGCAGCGACAGCTATCGTCGACTAGCGGCCGCTTGGCGCTTTTACACATCTTCCTCCTGCACAAGTTGTATACCAGTACCAGTATGAAATACAGACACCGCAGCTGTGAGATCGGGAATTTGGTCGAAAGCAGCCATCTCTGCAAGCTGCGTGTGGCAGCTCGATCGCTCGTGCTACTACAGGGTGTGTATGTCCTCATCAAGGCTTCTGTTGTTCCCAGGGCTTTTCACGGGTCGGATCACTTCTCGGTATACCAGTCGGATCAGGTCAGGGTGATCCGGCCCGACCCGTAATTATGAAAACCTCCTGACCCGACCTGACCCGACTCGACCCGACCCGACCCGGCCCGACCCGACCCGACCCGACCCGACCCGTGATATTTTCGAACCCATCCTAACATGAACTGACGCGACCCGACCCGGGGGCCGGGTCATGACCCGTGAAAAGCCCTGGTTGCTTCCTTATCAACGTCGCCACTCTTCCCCAATTTTGTATTTGATCCGCTGTGCAGGCGGCTACAAGCGCATCGCACAGCAGATCTTCACCGACGCGGATCGGTTTCTTAGCATCTTGGGCAGCGTCGCGTCTCTTTGTAACGCTTCCGGCCGCATTCTCGGCGGCCTGTCGGTAGACAGGTAAGGGGGGGTGTTCAAGGTGGGTGGGGGGAGTGGGGCGTTTGTAGTGTTCGGAACGATGTTCGGGCAGGAGAGGGGGTGGGGGTAATTTGAAGATTTGGGTAAGGGTGGGGAGGTTCCCACATGAGCACTGAGTGACTGACTTGTGGTTTGGCTTGTTGCTTTCTCGGTGGCCTGTGGGTCGACAGGTGACGAGGTCGGTCGGGGGGGGCGTCGTGCATCTCCAGCATGTGTTTTCTCTTTTTTCGAGCTGGTTGATCCAGTTTGATGGAGTTCCAACCCTTTGACGCGTGCTAGGGTTGGGCTAACCCATTAATCCTGAATGGCGATCCTTTTGTTTTTGTCGAGACGGGTTATCCCTATAGAGTTGCATCCACGTTTCAGGGCCAAACTACTAGGAGTTAGCGCCCGTTTTTATTGCGGTGGGGTAAGACTTAACTAAGCTGGCGGGGTAGGCTCTAGAATGTTCGTGCTCCGTGGTAGAACGAACGTGGCCTGCAGAAATGTCTCAACGCAACCCCGTGGCCTCATATTGGATAAGAAGACGGAACGTAGTATGTCCTCTGTGACATCGTCCCTTTCTGCTTTCGCTTTCCGCTTTCCGCTATCCGCTTTCCATTGTTCGTTTTCCGTTTTCCTATTTTCAGCTTTCGTTTATCGGGTTTCACTTCTCCGCAATCCGTTTTATTCGTGCCGTTTCTATTAGTTTTCCGTTTTCTTTGTTAGTTCTCGGTTTTCAGTTTGCCGTTTTTTCATGCAACACCAAAACGACCGACCACCGCTTGCCGCCCCTGCTAATCCCGAACTGCTTTTGTTTCGCCACTGCCCACCCACCAGGTTCGGGTGCTTCCCCACCCTGGTGATCATGTCCTCGTCTATGACCTGCGCACTGCTTAGTCTGGGCCTTGTAAAGGCAGGCAGACCCTTTTTCTTCGTCACCGTTTGCCTCGTACACATACTGTGAGTACCGCCTCTTCCTTTAACAATTCGTAGTAGCAGTAGCAGTGGCAGTAGCAGTAGCAGTAGCAGTAGTAGCTGATGCGTGTTGTCTTCCTTCCCGCTGGTATCTCTGCTGTTGATTCTACCACTCGTGCTGCTGCTGTATGACACGTCAGCCCCATGGTCCAAACGAATCCCACAGGTACGGCAGCAACTTCGCCATCTACCCCACCTTGACCGCTGAGTTTTTCGGCGTGACCTCCGCTGGACCCAATTTTGGGCTGGTCTTCATGGCTTTCGGGGTAGGCGCGTTCGCGAGCATGCTTTTCCTGACCAAAATCAACCACAGCAGCGAGGTTTTCCTAGCATGCGCAGGCGTTTCGTTCACGGGGACCTCAAGCGTGGCGCTTCTATGGAGCCGCCAGATTCGCCGAGGGCTGATTCATCATCACCGATAGTGTTTTGAGCGCTAATTTGGTGTGCTAATTTTTGTGGTTTGTGTTGCCGTTGCTTGCGACATGTTTTTGTGATGTTTTGTGATGTTTTGTGTTTTTGTTGTGGATGAGTTTTTTAAATGTGTTAACCCAACAGATAATGCATTTATAGGTACAGAATAAGAAAAGTGCGTCGGTCGCTCCCGAAATATCAGCCATATTTTTATCCAAGGTCCTGTCTCGTACCCGGTAGTGCCTACATGGTGGCCTTTACGAAGCTTTGGCCGTTTATAGACTTTTCGTTCTGGAACCGTTGACCCGGGTTTGTGGCTCATTTCCTGCTTTAGCGCGGTCGGGCAAGAAAATCCGCCACCAACTTCATGAAGGGTTAAGACTAGGGTTAGGGTTAGGGTTAGGCTAACCCCAAGGAAGCCCGCGTTACTGGTGGGATTTGGGTGGTGCGATCCGCTCCTCTCTAGCGATGCGGCTATGACGGGTCTCCCGCCAGGCTTGGACACGGCGCAGCCGGTGGGGTATGTTGGCGCGAGGCGCCGTGGTAATTCCCTTCGTCTTGTGCTTCGCTGCTGCTGCTGCTATCGCTGGCACCAGTATTGCTCATTTTTGTAGTACTACCTTCCCTGGGTATTGCTGTAGTGCTTTGTGGTGGCCTCTAGTTTGGGCGATTTGCCATTTGGGAATAGGTGAGCCGAGGTTAAGGCTTACTTCTTGCTTGAGCGCCGTCGTGAAGGCATGCGGCCACCACACTCGTTGGACGGCGGCGCGGGCTCTGTGACCGGTGGTTTTTAGGAGTGGTGGGCGAGATGGCCCGATTGACCTTTCATGCACGCCCTGGTTGGGGATCACCGCGCGTAGGTTGTTTTTCTTTGTTACTTCCCTGCCGGGATATGTTCCGTGCTGAAGAAGGGAAAGCGTTGAATTGTCGGCGTCGCCAATAATATGGAAGCCTCTGCCCGTTCGTGACGTACGGGGCTATAGGTCTCAAATGTAGCAGAGCTCTTTACCTGACGAAACCCGTGAGTTGAAACATGATTCTTAACCATATAGGCGAGGAGGTTTGCGGTAGAAGTTTTTCCCACAGAAGTTCTTCCAACGCAGGGAAGTGTGTGCCGGCGGCTCATTGGGCTAGGGTTAGGGTTGGACTCTACTGCTACGTACGTAGGCGGAACTGATGTTTCTCGGATCTCTCGAGTGGAAATCCAATCAGAGTGTCTACGTGACGGGTCACAAAGTTTAGAACGGACAAATCCCTCCACTGATGCCAAATCGCGATGCCTGACGCTGCGGCTCTTCGTGGTTAGCATGGGCGTGTCGTGTTCTAAGAGTGTACCCGCTAAGAACTGCATCCTTTTGCCTTGGAGGGAGTCTGTTGAATTTGAGTAGGATCGTTGCTGCAGCGGTAAAAAGGGTTACAACGACGGGGAGCACAAGTATGATACCATACCCGCGTTGATTTTGTTTTCGGCTTTGAAAATTGCCGATGTGTATGTAACGTGCTCGCGCACCCTTTTATTTGCATTGGTTTTTGTTTTAATGGTTTTGGTAACCCCGCCGGTAATCTGGGAGTGATTTTATTGCGGTCGATCGGTGGCACAGTCCTCAGTTGGTTGACTAGACGTCGTGTAATTTTATTTTACAACAAGTGTCTGTACTGAATTACTTTACTGACCTGGTCCTCCTTATCTCCGGTAGAACCGAACTCACATTTCATTTAGGAGGCCCACTGCTTTCGGGAGTAGCTTGGGATGTTTTTTGCAGATATGAAAAAAGGGGGGCTTAGTTGCCCCTTTAGAACTGCAACCACGTTTTGGGGGGGGGATGACTTGGAATTAGTGTAGGATAGTTTTTGCGGCAGAAAAAGGGTTGTGACGTCAACCTGCTTCGTTCGACCATTTTTTTCTCGCAATTTTCCGGAGGTTTTCACATGTCGGGTCGGGTCAGGGTGATCCGACCCGTTCCGACTCGTGATTTTCGAACTACTGTACCTCCTGCCCCGGCCCGACTCCGGGTCCGGTCATGGCCCGTGAAAGCCCTGGAGTTTTTGTGCGGAGTGAGCGGTTGGGCAACTGATGATCACGACTACGTAGGCGAGATTAAATCACAACTTCGGGACACTTAAGAGGCATCCCCGGGTTTGCGGAGTTAATGTCGTGGGTGCTTTTGTATGTCGGCGGCTGGAGGCGTTTCCATTGAAAGGGGGGGGCGTTGGCCTCCCGCCCCAGTCGACGCCGCTGTATCCGTTGCAGTAGATCAAAGCGCTGCAGCAATCGGATTGTACTAAAGTTTGGTCCTTTTGTGCGTTTTTTGTGCGTCGCAGGCTAGAGAGAACAAACTATACTGCAGCGCCAAAAATGTTGGCATGATTTTCCCTAGGTGTCCTATTGTAGGCTAGGGAGGACAAATTGTGTTCTCGTGGTGTTGTATTTACGATGGTGCTTTTATTATGTAAAACACTTGTGATGCAGCCCCAACGATGTGCGTTGCAGTGCTGTTCCCCAGTGCAATGTTTCATTACTTAGTTGTGCCCGGCGGCCATACGAGGAGGGCTACCAACTTCTGCAACAATTCACATGAAGGATGTTTGTCGATGGTGCTAACGGCATGCGTAATCCAGTTGTAGGGATTAGTCTGCGGTGTATGAAACGTCGCGCTTTTGCTGTTGAAGCTTGACTTGCCGGCTTTCCTCTCGTGACTTCTGAGTGTGAAGCGGTTTGTCTTGGCGCTACATTCTAGGCCAAAAAGCATGATGGTGTCGCAAATTTGCTTGTACACAATGTGTGCGGCGATTCCTATCCCGTTAGAGCTAGACGACCGCGGCGGGACGGCCGCTTTGCTTTTCAATGGCTATCTGATCGCCACGTATAATCTTACCGCAGCACATGCTTTCGTATGTATGAAAAACGAAGTAGAGTTGGTTCCGGCGGGTTGTAGACACGCCTAGGCTAGGCAGGGTCTATTGACCAAAGGTTGTCCCCCTTTGGCCACAGGGGGACTGGTCAGCACCATTTAGGTGCTAGAAAGAGCGAGAGATAAGTTGTTGTATTAGCTCCAGAACACAATATAACAAGCGATCTTAACTTCATCCCCGAATCCCCGTACCAGAATCCAGAAGAGGATGAATAGAAACCCCTGCTGTCGTCAGATCTAAATAACGCTCACACCTCACATCAGATCCTCAGCAGTCAATCACCACCAAGAAGACCAGCTGCCGTATCTTACCACCAACACTACACTCACTGGTGCTCCACTGCCCACAGGGTGTACGATGCCCTTATATCCGTTTGTTGAAGCTGGAAATTGCTGTATTTGACAACATGATGCGTATCGAGGCTCTGACTGTGATAAGAGCTGCAGAGGTGGCACCGAAGCGTTTGTGAAGGCCACGTGTGATGGAGAAGAAAATATATATGGCAGTTTGGAAAGTGGCGCTTATGTGGCCCAAAGATGAAAACCAAGGACGTAGGAACTAGGTGAAGAGATTAGGAAAAGTCAGAAGTGATATGTTCTCACATTAACTCGCATAATCAAGCCCGTGGTCACAGGACAGGCTCCAGTCACTTTGCAGAGTCCATATTTTAATACGCCCCTTGATGATAAGCCAGTAGCTAGACGAACTTGACACTCTCATAATAATAAGCACAAATGGTACGCCATATTCGGACCTGAACAGCGACAATATGGATTTAACCATGTGTGTTAGTTATTTTTTTGTGTCAAGCCTCTAGCTACTGACTTATCATCAAGAGGGCGTATTATAATCTGCAGTCCATTAGTGTCTAGTTGAAAAATTATTCCAAGCACTACCTGGTATTTAAAGCCCTTTGCTGTAAAATATGTTAGTATTATTAGTTTTTCGTTTTTAGGCTGTACATGGGTGGGCAGTCAGCTGCTCCTTGTAGAACATGTGCTGACCACCCCTAATCTCTTCCCAGCGCTGGGGGATACCCAGTGTTGCTGAGATGAGATGAAGCGTTGATTGCGGGGTATGCACAATCTGAGTCGTTGGTACCAAATGGTATGTCGTTTTTAACTTGGCGTGTCTGCTTTGTGGGGGAAAACCGCAATGCGCATGATGGTACGTGCCCCACCAGGCAATGTATTTCTGAAACGACAGCAAGGTTCGGCATCCAAGTCCCACGCACACTAAACACACTCAGGCTCCAGTTCTCACAGAGAACCCCCCACGTTTCAGAATATAGTAAATCCTTAATTTCAGTGCGGCGGAGGGTCGGCTTGCGACCTCTGAGCAACACAGTACCACAATCGTCGAAATGTCACTATGCCGCTAAATAGTCGCCATTACGCCTCCAAACAGACCACCATTATGTCTTCATGTAATGCAGCGTCAGCGATACGCGTTGGCATGCTGTTTCCCAGTGTAATGGGAATATAAGCGGGCACTTTTCGAAACGCTCCTTCGAATGCACAGTTAGTTGTAGTACCAACCATTGCGCCCATTATTTTCCCGACTCCCCGCATGACGGACGAAACTAGTGGTTCGAACTTTCAGAGACTTCGCCCGCGCCAATCGCCACGTGTATCTCATGAAAGCGACGGCGCCTGGCGTCGCTACCTCCCGGTGAGAATGTGTATATAGAGCAAGTACCAGTCTGGGTTCAAACAGAAAACCCTGTGATCAATAACAAGCTACCGTAAACGCGGATTATGTATGGGCCCAGATTGTTACTATATGTTTGTCGTACTCGTACGATCAGCTTTTTTGCGACTCATGCTTGCGAATCGCACCGCCCCTCCTGCAACCGTTTTCCCACTGCTAAAAAAGCACCAACTCTAAATCCAGGTAAGTTTCTGCCCGAAACGCGGATGCAGTTTTCTACAGGTTACTCCGTTTTTGCAACTCCCACAAGAGTATCCCACCGTATTTTGAAGTCTTTTGTCCCCAAAAAACGTGCAAGCAGTTATAAAGGGGGTACGAGCGCCCTGGCAAAATGTGGATTATGATCCGAATGTGCCCACTACTTCGTGTAATTATATTCGTTAAACCATGCTGTACTAAGTTCGAGAAACCCATGCTTCCATCCAACCTTAAACGATATAAATACCTAGGGAAATGTAAACCAACTCCATCCATTGGCTCTGCATTACAGTGCCGATATCAATGAAGGGTAGCGGAGAATACAGGGCGCGTGCACTGTGTCGCCAATACGTATAAGCTACCCGAGTACCTTGAATCCGATACCACGTAGCATGTTTTGGCACTGAGGCGTGGCAACATACAGATGACACACACGCACATACTGCGAGAATCCGCCCTATGCATCAAGGAACATAACAGTGAACGTCCGGTGCGCTGCATGGACTGTTCCTCGGTTCGTTTAGCTAGTTGATCTGGGCACGGTATTGACTCCCTCCGTGATCCCACGGGGACCTAAGATATTCTAAAAAAATACTTTTGGAGTACATCCTCCTATATACCGTTGTTCATACAGCGTGGTGCGATAATGTAATCCGATTTTTACAACGCGAACGCTTGACGTGTGAAATAAATCCACAACACGTCCCCGCGCACGTAACCGCCTCCGTCTTCTGTCTACGCTCGGCGCCATTCGTTAGCGCCCCCCCCATATCAGTACGGCACATGGACTACGTTTACGCCGCTCTCATGTGCGCTCAATCGTCCTTTCGACCCTGGCAGCATCCAGATGTGTCACAGACCTAGATCGTTAACTGGGAATGCATGTAGCAAAAAAAAAAAACGCCGCGACCGACGTATCACGTAGCTTGCAAAGCTGAGTATCGACCACTCAATCGGTCAAACTCACAGCTGACGTATCTCACATACTTGAAAAATATATGTTCGGCAGATTACTTCGCTTACACCACTCTCATGTACGTTCAATTCAATCGGTCGGGGATGGCGGCGGAGTAGTGCCTGTCGACGAACTCCTTCATGGTGTGGAATGACCACTGCCCATTGCCTTGGCCCCTCAAGACGTGCGTGTGATACCTGCGGGCCGTTGAGGAAAAGCAGACGATAGGGAAACGGAGCGGATTCAGCAAAAAGGACGGAGCAAGCGCGTGGTGGGGAAGGTGTATTTGCTGTTCTATCGTACGGGCACGGTAATTGCACACGTTCAATATCACGTTTACTTCTTCGCGTCATCATACTTGAAAAAAACAAATACAAGCGCGGAGTTAGTGAGTGCCGAAAGCGAGGGATATACATATATTCGAGGTATGTACGACAACGGTGCAAAACAAAGAAGAGGTTCGCGATTGCTTGCGGTAGGAAAAGAAAGGAACGCACCCATCACCACCGTCCCCATTCTCAACCCGTAGTCTCAAACTGGGGGGTAAAAGCTGCAGTGTCGGCACAAGTGTCACCTGCTTCGAGTGGCTTTCAAAATTACGTACCTGGTAGTCGTTACCAGGTACGCTAGTCATACTACGTGGATGCGGCGTAACACCTCACCACGCGGTAAGAGAAAAAAACGGGCGAACGATAATATATCATAAGGCCTAGCTAGCTCTGCCGGCAGTGATTCTAAAGTCGCCCACGCCGTGTCCAAACACAACAAAAAAACGCCAAACTGGACAAAACACCAGCAGCAAACCCTGTACTACTAAAGATACAGAAGCAACAGTGCAGACGTTTAGAGAGGCGAACTATGAACAACATTCAATCGCAACGGTTGGTTGACGTCGTTGGTGGTCAAGCTATTGAGTAGACCGACGGCAGCGGTTCGATATCGTCTGAGCCCAAATACTATCGGCAGTCATTAGCTGTCGGCGATGCATGCTATGACGGTGGTGGATCTACTTCTGGGGGGGTCACTCGAGGAGCTAGACACCTGCCCCAGCACCAGATTTTTGATGAAACGTGGAAGAGAAACCCGATGCACAACTCCACGGCCCGATATATACATATATATATATATCACGAGGACGGGTTCTACGATAAAGGTAGCGTTTTTCTGGGGGGGGGGGGGGGGGAGCGGTACTCGGTTTGTGTATGACCGTAGTGGTATGTGTTATGACCCTCGCATCCCTACTATGCCGGGACGGAGCACGTAGGGCTTTCATCGACCAGGCAGACATTGCTTGCACCAAGCGCGAAGCGCCGTGAGATGTCCGGCGAGTCGCATGAAGGGTGAACTGCATCCGTCCAAGCACCGCTCGTAAGACGGACTTCGGCACTTCGTGCCTACTTTCTTGCTTATGGATGACAGCGCCAATGAGTTACTTTGTTTCTGGTGTGGCCACTCCAGCGACAGCAATCATTATGATGGGTATTACTATGTAACTGCGTCGTGGGTGCCTTACCATATTCACAGTACGTGATGCGATCGACCATTCCCCTTGTGCGTAGTTAGGGTTTTCCACCCCGCACAATATCATCTAACTCGATAACCATCATGGTGACCGCCAAAAAAAAAAAAAAAACACGGTACCCTGGCTGTCTAGCTAACGCAGTGATTGGCATGTTTTACAGCGTCGTTGCCAACCAACGCCAACCCCAATATACATATAATATTTTACGGGGTCGGTGCCAACCGAGGCCAACTATTATATGTATACTTTAACGTGGTTACGACAGACGGGGCGGCTACTCAAATTAAAAACTCAAGTTAACAACCGCTAAAACAGCGTTGGAATTTTTACCGTTTTTTTTTATGTTTCCCCTAGTTCATCGGGTTATTCTAATATTATTTTAATATTCAAAAAAAAAAGGCGCGACCGGAATATCACGTGGCTTGAAAATATGAATATTGACCCTCAAATGTATCGAACTCACAGCTGGCGTATATAAAATAGGCTCACATAACAGATTTTACATTCAGTGCTTAGGTTAGGGGTCTCATAAAACGTTTAGGCGCACCCGTCCGAATGACACAGTAAAACAAAACTAATGCTCGGGAACGGTAGGGGTCTGGATCCCGTTAAGGCGGTGGTGTGCTACAGAGAGCAATCTGACCGTCTTATAGAGGGAAGCCGCCTTATTCACTCCAGGTTATGAGTGCAATTCCCCAGTCGAGACAAAGCGATTTCGGTCGCCTTATATCGGGATACCGCCTTATATGGGGATACCGCACTATTGGGGACTCCTACTAAAAATCCTAAACAAAGCAGCCCCGTCAGTTCGATCCATGCGGGCAAAAAATGCACGTGTCCACGGTATCGATACAAATATATATATATCACACTCGCCTGAACAGTGAAGCGCGGTGACCGACGCTGACGAATGCATCGACTGCCGACGCATTGAGCCAGGCGTACAGCTTGGATTCGTTCGCCTCGTCCAATGCGCTCGTCGCTTCATCCAGGAACACCGTCGAAGGCGTGTTCGTAAGCAGCCGGGAAAACGCGAGACGCTACGTATAGGAGGCGTTCGTACAAGCGAGGGGGCGGACGGGGGGGGGGGGGGACTCAGTTTGTGCATGGCCGTTACGTAGTCGTATGACCATAGATCCTCGCATCCCTACTATGCCGGGACAGAGCACGTCGGGTTTTCACCAACCAGGCAGACATTGCTTGCACCAGGCGCGAAGCACCGAGAGGTGTTCGGAGAGTCGCATGAAGGGTGAACTGCATCCTTTCAAGAACCGCTCGTAAGACGGACTTCTGCACCTTGTACCTATTTTCTTGCTTTTGGATTACAGCGCCAATGAGTTACTTTGTTTTATGGTGTGGCTACTCCAGAGACAGCACTGGGAATCACTATGTAACTGTCTTGTGGGTGCCTTACCATATTCACACTACGTAATGGGGGGGGCGGGGGGGGGGGGTGTACTCAATTTGTGCATGGCCGTAGTCGTATGACCATAGAGCCTCGCATCCCTACTATGCCGGGACGGAGCACGTCGGGATTTCACCAACCAGGCAGACATTGCTTGCACCAAGCGCGAAGCGCCGTGAGATGTTCGTCGAGTCGCATGAAGGGTGAACTGCATTCTTCCAAGAACCGCTCGTAAGACGGACTTCGGCACCTTGTGCCTATTTTCTTGCTATGGATGACAGCGGCAACGAGTTATTTGTTTTCTAGTGTGGCCACTCCAGATAGCAATGGGTATTACTATGCAACTGCCTCGTGGGTGCCTTACCATATTCATATTACGTGATACGATCATTCCCCTCGTGCGGAGTTAGGGTTTTCCACCCCGGACAATATGATCTAACTCGATAACCATCATGGTGACCGCCAAAAAAAAAAAAAAAAAAAGCGGTACCCTGGTTGTGTAGCTCACGCAGTGACTGGCATGTTTTACAGCGTCGTTGCCAACCAACGCCAACCCCAATATACATAAAGTGCTTTTGATATTGCTTTGCTGTTCTGACTGCTAATAGTATTGTTGTGTTTGTTATCTACATTCTTGACTGCTAATGCTATAGATATTGCTACCACTACCGAGATTTCCATTGCCATTCTTGTCCCTATTCCAGTACACGCCATTCTCGCACAGCTATCGCTGCTGTTATCGCCAACGCAGTGTTTTCATATTTGTACTGCTAAAGCTACTGCCAAGGACTTTTCTACCCCTATTCCAGCCCATGCCCCCGACACCACCCTCGCACAGCAACCCCAACCGATGCCTTTCCCACCTGCTGCTCCCCCAAGCTTAGTTCGTCCTGCCAGTCCCTCGTCGTGTCCAACCCCCCTGTACGAGCGGAGACATAACCCAGCTGAACCTGTTCAAGGACGGCTTCCAGAATTTCCGAGCTCTGGCAAGACACGTCGGTGCTCGGGTACAACATCTGGGCTCTCAGCGATCCCAGCGGGAGGTACGGTTTCTGCGAAATGGTAAAACCAAGGAGGCGTTCGGAGCAAATGCGGCATATGTCAAGCAAAGGAGAACATACGCGACAAGGTTGTAAAGCTGCGTATTCCACACTAAAATTTAGTTAGTTTTGCTTAGTATTGTTGCACGTAAGTTTCATGTCAGCCAAGGCACACTAGGGCAATTTTGCCGTCAAATTAAGGGGAAAGGTGCTGCCAGTCTAGGGGTGAAAACGCTTGTCTCCTGGCACCTTGGGCTCGGAGGGGGCAGGGGATAACTTTTCATTTCCATTTTCAACCGGTAACGTGCACGCGTGATGGCATGAAACGATCCAGTCCAAGAAACGTTCGGGCAGACGCGGCATCGGGTCGTACTCTCAGGCTCACGCCTTGGTCGCTCGGTGCTCTAGATATTTTACTTAAAATCTGGCTTCGAGAAACTGAAAGTTCACCCCGATGAGCAACGGCGAGGTACACAACAACAAAAATGTTGTGAAACACAAAGGGTGTTCCAACTAGTTACCGTTTGAACATTCTACCCCCATCGAAGAACGCCTTTGTAAAGCAGTCCAACAACGTTGCCACAGAATATAGTCGGGAGCGACTTATTGTCACGGGAAAGCTGCAAAAGGCATACGTCGTACCAGGGTTGCGATTCAACCGCGACGCTAAACCTTCCCCAACCAAATTACCACTCCAACTATTATCCTATCATGATTCCGACCAGTGTATTCATAATACGCGGGTGCAGTCCCACGAAGGTTCTCAACAACACCAAGAGGAAATGAGCCTAACCTGGGGTATGAACATTGTTTCGTCATCTGATTGTCGCCGCACGCAACCTTTCCCTGTCGTCCACAGCCCAGATATCGCCCTGTGCGTGCGGGCGGTATGATAGAGGCGGCTTTGTTAGCCACAAAGGAGGCCCATGACAAAAGCTCTATCATGTAAAAGATGGAATATATGGCATACAACATATAGAACAAAAAGGTATATACTGGTATGGAATATCCCTAGTTTTGCCATGGGTGGTAGGCGGAATAGACGGAATAGGTGGCAGAGATGGAAAGCATGTCGTCCTGTTCGTACGGGCGGCATGATAAGAAGCAGCAGCGTGAGCCAAACAAGCGGCGGAGGTGCGATACTCGGTCCAAGGAGACCCACGATACGAGCGCTACCCTGAAATGACGGATATGATTCACAGAGGAGTAGGTGGCATAGATGATAGATGGAATAGACGGAATATATATTATAAAAATTAAAATACACTCCAGCTGTGAGATCGAATATTTTGTCGAAACTCATCTTTGCAAGCTGTGTGTGATACTCCGATCATATATATATATAATACATGGCATAGACGGCATGGAGGGAACAGTCAATGGCCGGTAAAGGCAGAAACAAACGCAGCCTCGAGTAAGCAACGCTTCGATCTTCTGAATACGTTTTACCTTTACCAGATGCGCTGGTTTAAGTTATACCGATCAACGCTAGGGCATGGAAACAAAGCACTCCAGTCCACGCCGTTGCACATTTTTGGCACTCCCATCCTACCAGGCGTGTTCGCAACAATCAGGGTCTCCAATGCCTTGTTTTGAAGCAACAGCGCACGTGTCACCTGAGCAGTGACGATTTCCCGCAGCCAGAAGGGCCAAAGATAAGGACGGACTGCCTCCTTGAAACTTGGAAGGAGAGCCCGCGGCAAATGGTCTCCTTGCGATCTGGGGTGAACAATGTCATGCCCTCGCTATTAAGAACGAATAAGGCGGCATTCAAGCAACCATCGTCCGACAAAAAGAACGTCAGGACAGGATAGGACAGGACAGGATAGAACAGGACAGCGATACATCAAGCCAAGAGTTCTACCAGGGTTGCCGCCCACGCACACTTGTGTAAGACCAAGGGGGTGGGTGGTCACATGATCCAGCTATCTCGACTACAACGCCAACACCTACAGATCACATGAGAGAGTCTGAGCACATTATCTGGCATCTGTTGGCAATCCATAAAATACGCATCGCTGCACCCACAAGCTTGCACTCTTGATTCTTACAGCGGCGCCAAACAAGCCTTCGACTATGAACAGCTAACCCAACGCTCCATACAAGAGCCTCATTTTGAATGCCGCCCCCGTCTCGAAATAAAAACAAAACACCGAAATGAAACAAACTCTCACATTTCCATCAAAACCTTGGTCTGCGCGGGATAGCCCACAATCACCGCGGTCGAAATACGGCCGCTGTCACCACCTCCACTCGCTCCTACCCCCGCGCCCTCCCCCCCCCCCCTCAGCAGGCTCTCGTCGCAACCATCCCCTATATTGTCTCCGCCGGATGCCTCGTTGTCGCCACTTCCATTTCCTTCGCTGGGGGCTACCGCGACGTAGCCGTCATCTCCGTCAAGAGTTGAGAGGGGTACTGGCGGTGGTGGTGTCACGTCAGGGATGTTTGTGCCGCCCGCAGGCCCCGCCTTGTCGAGGGTGGATTTCTGCCTCAGTGGTTTTTGCCGTGAGAGAGGAGGCAACGGTAACGAGGAAGGTGGGAGTTTCTCGTCAACCTCGTCATATATATATATCGATGTCTGTGATACCTGGGTGGGCGTTGCCCATGGTTCGCCCGCCAAAGTCGTGGGATACATATGCTAATGTCGGTGATACCTCTTATCAGATACCGGTGCAAACTATTTAGTGGAGTGGTATACGACTTGCAGGTTGAACAAAAAAGACAGTGGGGATTTTTGGCTCCTGTACCTTGAAGTGTCGTGCGTGATGGGGAGTGAGGGAGCCATGACTAGTGTGCCTCGCGTTGCTGAGAGCTGCTGCCGATTCGCGAAGAACACTCCAACAATAACAAAGAGCATGGAGATGCCGGTACTTCCCTACGGCATGGCTGCTCAAGCACGCCAGACCATTCCGCCACCTCCGTCAAGAAGGTATGAACTCTCGACAAATACGCCGGTATTCGTACGTACAAATAACAACTTTTCTGCCGACGGCGCACACGGTGTAACCTGGCCATGCTCCCAACACCGCGGCGACTCACCTCAGGCACCATGCTCTCCACGCAGATAAGCAGGAAATGCAGCCGGTCTACCTCCGAGGCAAGGCTGGCCAGGGTGCGGATCTGTGTCACGATCACGCTTAGCGCCCCCTGGATGACTCGAAACGCCATCGCCGTCTATTCAGAACCATATCGCCAAGGAAAAGGGGGTAGGCAGCGGGTGCGGCGGACAATTTACGTCGGCGGCGGATGTTAACCCATTTAGAGCTGCATTCCCGTTTGGGAAACAAACTACTTGGAAGTAGAGTTACAATTGCGTTTCCGTACAGTGCAGTACCACAAAGAGCTAAGCTCCTTTAAAAAACATTTCCTAGCACGTCGGAGGTTGCGGTCAACAGTGAAAAGAGGCTTTCGTCAAGGTCAGGGAGTCGAGGTGGCGATGCCATCGACTGGCGCTTGGGGGGGCTCTTGTTCTCCAAAAAACACAATTCGACAACGTATTGAGGGCACGGGGTGGCGGCTGCGGCGCTGGTTCCCACAAGTTAACGTCGTGTACGGTAGCAAATGTTTTTTTTTAACGACTCGTATCGACAAACCTCGAACGTTTAACACGCTCGGCAGGGAAACCTGCCTCATCCGCAGGGTCCGTGTGGTCTTCATTCCGGCTGCTCACATCGTTACAGGAGTCATCACTTAGCACACGCATTTCCAGTGCCGTTGTAACGCTCTAAACGAAGAGCAACGCGGGGGGGGAACCAAAATCGCCGGCTATAGCGTACGTACTCGCATGACGCAAAGGAGCTGACCTGCGAGATGACCCCAAACTCTATCTCCCCCGCGAAGTATCGCTCGGCGACGACGAGGTAAGGCAGGACCGCGGTAAGCCACATGAAGCTGTTCGAAAACACGGCCAGCTGAGCATCGCACCACAGCCTAAGATGGATGTTGCTCACCACCTGAGCCGTGCACGAAACGCGACGCCGTAAAAACAAATCCTCAAAAAAATCGCGACAACATGTGTTGTTTTCGTGGAAGGGCTTGGTAGATGGGCGCGGCAAAGGGAGCTTGAAGAGGGGCATATCGCAAGTGGACAATTCCAACCATTTACTGCTGTTATGCAGCCGTTTCAGTAGTAGAATGTATTAATACTAATACCATACTAATACCGTGCTACTACCATACTACTACCATACTAGTACCATACTAATACCGTACTAATACCATACTAATACCGTACTAATACCGTACCAATACCATACTAATACCATACTATTAATAGTACCATCATACCAAACTAAAGCCGTACTAATACCGTACTAATATAATACCGTACTAATACCGTACTAATACCATACTAACACCATACTAATACCATACTAATACCATACTAATACCGTACTAATACCATACTAATACCGTACTAATACCATACTATTACGGGGGACCATAGTAAATAGGACCTACGGTACAGACAAAAACTAATATATTTCCCTATTTTGACAAACAATATTTGGTCCTATTTACTATGGTCCCCCGTAAATACCGTACTAATACCATACTAATACCGTACTAAAACCATACTAATACCGTACTAATACCATAATAATACCATACTAATACCATACTAATACCGTACTAATACCATACTAATACCGTACTATTATAATACCATACTAATACCGTACAACTAACCAACAATGACGGCTTTCTCCTTCCAACCATATAGCGTTGTCGTCGCTCATAATACCGTACCACTAGGCCACAGCAGCACCCTGCCCGAGAAAAACGCAACACTACATAACCGTCGACGAAGGAAATCAACCCAAAGACGAAAAAAATGAACGTATACAAAAATATCGAAAATCCTTACAGCTGCTGGCATTGGCTAATCCATACCTTTCATTTAAGCTACCAATTCACAAAAAATGCCTGATTCATGACCGAGTATTACAACTGTAACACCCGCCCTCCACCGTGTAACAAATTGCGGTTAATAAATCATGAAGTAAAAAGGTACTTCGAAGTATTATATTGTGTACAAATGACGATGCTAGAATCGCGTATACCGCCACAAAGAACATCAAACAGCGCCGCAAAGAGCGTCCAAGAGCAGGGGTGGCGTACGAAAAACGCCTTACCTTCTCTAGCAAACCCTTGACGCCCTCACTCTCCCCCTTCTCCCCGCGGTAGAACGCGATTTCCTCCGCGTGCTCGCGGACGCGCACCAAGCCAAACCTGCACAACCAACACACCCCGATAACATTACACACCATATAATAGCGGCACCATATCAAGCGATGTCAAGAAACGGCAGAACAGGCGTATGGCGGACGGCGGTCTAGACCTAATATACTAGGTTTAGTGTGCGTCTAGACTTTATTCACCAGTTTTGGTGTTGGTCTAGACATATCGACATGGTAGTTTGTAGTTTTAGTGTGTCTACTTAAAGAATGGGTCTCGACATTAATACAGCATTCGAATGTTAGCGGGGGGGGTCTACAGAGCGGCATTATTCAGCGTTCCCACGCGGGTAGTACTGTCCTGGCGGTCTGAGCAAACCGCGTCACAATGGATAACGCCGGTAAAATGATACTGATACAAAACCACCGTCCACCCTTCCCAAAAAATTGATGATCAGCGGGAACATTTAACCCTCTGGGCGATAAAAACGAGGCATTTACCGGGGGCGGGGAGCGGGACGACACCTGTGACCACGGCTTATCGAGAAGATCGCTCAGAGGGCAACACCTCCTACAGGTTGAGCAGGAAAGTAAAAGTGACAGTGCAAAAAAAAATCCCCACAGCCACAGAGTGCACTCAGACCTACTATTATGGAAAATTTTGAGCGATTATTTCTGGCGATTATTTTTGTAGTTTTGAGGCTCCAGAAATAACTGCATCAGAAATAAGGGGCGTCCATTATGGCTTTTGATTTTTGGAAAGAGGTTTTATTTTGAATTGGTAGGTCTTGTTTTGCTGTTTGCCTTTATTTTTGAAATCTGGCACGTACACTGTCGCCGGCGACGTGACGTCACCACCGCCTCTGCTGCTGTCTCTTCTGCTGCACTGCTGCTGTGGTGCTGGTGTGGTGTGCCTGTGGTGGTTTCGATGGTGGTGGTGCTGCTGCTGTCGCGTTTGTGTGAGGATGAAGCTCTGTCTCGCACACAGCAAGCGCAGTATGCTGCCATCGGTGTGTTTGTGATTCTTTGTTGTGGGTGATGCGTGACGTGTACAGCAGGCAAGTATCATACCAGGTACAGTATAAGCAGTGGTGACATGTGATACTTGGTACGAGGTAGTATCCTCAGCTCCAGAGTGACTGGAGCCTGTCCTGTGACCACGGACTTGATTATGCGAGTTAATGTGAGAACAACAAGTATCCAAAAGTCAAATAATCCCAGTTCTGAGAGGTTGGAAGAGCTGTTATTTCTGGGCTCAGAAATCACTAGATCCTCTGATTTCTGGCCTCCATTATTTCTGAACCCAGAAGTAACGATGATTTCTGGTCCCATAGTGGATGGTGTTTATTTTTGGCGTCGGAGATCCGGGTTAAAGAGAGAAATAATCGATGAAAATATTCGCCATAATAGTAGGTCTCATGCACAACGTATATACCTGACGCTGGCCTCTCCCTTGGCCCCTTCGAAGATGAGATGCTTCAGTCGACTCCAACCAAGCCGGTGGTGCTGACAGTGCCCACAATCGAGTAACCAGCACATACATCGTCACCGTCTAGACATACGTTCTCTATCCCCTATAACACATAAGCCTCCGCGTAAACGTGTGGGAAGCCCTACGTCGTATAATATGTGACCCGTGATACGTAGTAAGCGGCGCTCAATTTTGCCGCATTCAGGCTGCGCCAGAACTGCGTGTTGCGTTGTACCAGGTAGGGCAACAACAACGCATCTACCAATACCACCTCTATAGTGCTGTTGTGCAGCCATTCCAGCAGTCGCAAATTGTAATGATGTGCTACACATGAAACATACCTGAAGTTGGCCTCTCTCTTAGCGCCTTCAAAGATGAGATGCTTCAGGCGAGCTCCAAACAAAAAGGTGGTGCTGAGAGTGCCCATGATCGAGTAGACCAGCACGAACACGGTTAGGCGCGGGGATATGGACAGAAGGACCCCGACAAACGATCCCACCTTGAGCACGGCTCCAACGAAAACCACGAGAACGGCGATGCAGTTCGTCGTGAACGTGGAGATGTCTTCTCCAATGCGCTGGTCAGGGTTGTCCACCTAATAAAAAAGGCAGGAAACGGTTGCAGAAAAGTGGTGCAGCAAACAAAAGACGGTGACAGACAGTAAAGAAAAAACGGTTACAGAGCATATGGTGTGGCAACAAACAGTTACAAAAGCACGCCTCTAATGAAAACCGCAAGCACAGCGATGCAGTTTGTAGTGAAGAAGGAGGCGTCTTCTCCGATGCGCTGGGTCGGGGTTGCCCACCTATCGGAATGCAAAAAAACGGTTACATACTCTGATAGCGCAACAAAAATAAACGGTTACAAAGAGGGTTAGGGTTAGGGCTACAGATTACACACGTTGCAGCAAAAAACGATTGCAAAAACACGAGTCCACCGAAACCCGCGAGCACGGCGATGCAGCGTCGTCAAGGTGGATATCTTCTCCGATCCGCTGGGCGGAATTATCTACCGATCAAAAACCAACCAACGGCTACATACTGATGGTGCGGCAAAATACGGGTACAGATTGATGATGGAGCAAAAAAAGGTTACAAATTACAGATGGTGCAACAAGAAACAATTAAAGAAGCACGGCTCCAGCGAACACTACGAGCACGGCGATGCAGTTTGTCGTGAAGGTGGAGATGTCTTCTGCGATGCGCTGGTCAGGGTTGTCCACCTATCAATATAAGGGCAAATTACTGGTCACAGATTACAGATTGTGCACAAGTAGCAAAAGTTGGCTAAAGACGGCATATTTTTTCATTGGCCGGTCACACTATCAAGCACCATACGACAACTGTGGTCAACTTATGTGCGTTCGTGGTCGGCCGTCGTAACAGCCATCTCGATTTATTGGCGCGAAAACAATAGCATATCGCAATCGCTCGAAATAGAAAGAATACTCACGGCGCTGACAGGGTTGTCAATCCCACCACGCTGCTCCTCCCCCTTGCAGCTCCTACCGCCGCTCGCACTGCCCTCATCCTCTCCCTCATCCGACGACAAATCCCCAATCTTGAGGGAATAAAACGCGCGGTTGCTGAAGTACAGGCCGCACAGGTGCTCGGTGAGCCAGCGCCGCCAGTCTAGGCCGAGCTTTCCCTGTACGAACTTGGAAAGCGCGAACAGGGGCGCGGCGGCGAGCAGGATGGACACGTAGCGCCGGGTGCCGCGGTAGAACCCCTCCTGATCTTTGTCGCTCATTGCCGTAGAGAAATCTCGCTAGGAATGGGTTGGAAGGGTGACGGTGGGGGGAGTGGGGTGGAGGGGGGCAGCGGACGGTGGAGATAGGCCGGCGGACATGTTTTTCATTGGCTTGTTAGATACCACGCGCGATGGTTTTAGAGATGGCAACCGTAAGGTTAGCCGCCGACGTAAAGTCAGCGAACGGAGGGCTTTAAGCAGCGACCGCCAGAACGGTACCAGGCAGCAGCTGACGCGCATCGATTAATAACAGTTAGCGACCCCATCGAGGCTAAACTACTGTGTCCTTCACATTGAACTGACTTTTCAACCCAGCTACATCCAGCACAACGAGTGTCCGTGCCTACGTGCTACTATAATACTACTGCTGTGGGTATTTACTACAGTAACACCGTGCACACGTACCCTACCAGGTACTATTTGTAGACCACATGCACGACATACAGCATCCGCCAACGCAGTAGCGCAACGCCGACAGGAGCTTGACCACTGCCGTCGATTTGTAACGCTTCTCATTCCTAATCTTTGACCAGGTGTAGTCAGCCCCCTAGGGGTTTCATGCACAAAAGTCGACCACAAAAAACTGCCGATGACATCGGCCACATGAAGCGATCCGAGCTGCTGGTGTAGGAGATGGGTTTGGACTGCAACGCAGGAGGCTGTTAGGCAAGAAGCGCGAGGCATGGTGATACTGGGATTGCCTCAAGCTTTTCCCAAACGCGCTTAGATTAGATCGAGCTACTATTAGTAATAGTGGCTTTTTTGCCTGCATCAATGGGCCCCGAGAGATGCCAGTAATGTTAAATGTTGACGAAGTTAAAAAAAATATCATATCATAAAATAGAATTACTGACACCTTTGTGCTGAAAGCGCTCGGTTGGTGCATCCCTGGCATCTCCGAGGTCGTACGGTCCAGCTTACTTGCGGAACGGTCCAGATTTTCTTTGATTTCTTGCTCCACCTTATCTATTTTTGTTGCGAATGTATATCGATTTTTTATGGGGACCACTTTTTTTCCCCGATGACACCCAGATTCGAACCACCGAAGACCAGGCTTATATAAGCGAACAGTCTATCTACTTGACCACAAAGTCACGTTGCTATCTTTTTTTCTTGACAAAAATATCGATTTTTCATGATCATTTATTTTTTCGATGACACCCGAATTCGAACCAGCGAAGACCACCAGGATTATAAGCGGACAGTCCATGAACGACCACAATATGTCACAACAGCAGTGGTGTATCTTCCAGTACCATTTTTCTACAAATACAGTATACAGTATATCAATTTTTTATGAGATCATTTCATTTTCATACGATCCCTGGATTCAACCAACGAAAACCAGGCTTATAAGCGGACAGTCTATCTACTTGAAAACCACAAAGTCACATTGATATCTACTCCGTATTATTTTTTTCATGAGGATCATTTTTTCCCCCGATCACACCGGGGTTCGAACCAACGAGAAGATCTTGAGGCTTTTAGTACATACCGGTACTACTACACCAGGTTTGTACATACCATCAGGTACTACGCTGTTGGATCACAATGCACGCCCAGCTCAATCCGGCTATACATAGCCCAGCAGCGTAGCGTAGCGCCGTGCGGAGCCGTGCGGAGCCGTGCGTTGCGGTGTCGTGCTCTTCGCTGCGGTGCTGTGTCGTGCTGCGCCGTGTGCTTTCCAACATAGTCTAGAGCAGTACCAGGTACCGGGTATAATACGTGTTGTGTACTACTTTTCTTCTTTTTTCTTGTTCTACATGTGTTTGATCTTTCACGGCCCCCTGTTTTTTCCCCCACGTAAATCACCCCCGTACTGCCGATCAGAACGTAACACCGGTAACAGGTCACAAAAGCACACAGCACAGCTGTGCACAACAGGGCAATTTGCTCTGCACAAGCACCTCTTGGCATTATCAAATTGCTGTTCGCACCAAATCATGGGCCTCTACTTTCTGCCCCCTTTAAATGTTTTTAGTTGCATTCTTCCTTGCCTTGCGCGAAGCGTAGCGGGCGGCGTCAGCCCTTGCACATAATACAGATAAGTTGGAGTACTTGTATGATATGATATCTTGACGTTGGTCTTGACGGCACCAACAGCAACAAGACACATGAGAAGATATACCGTGCGCGCCAACATGCAGATGCGGCACTCGTACCATCATACTGCTGCTGTAGGCAAATGAAGCGCACCACAGCAGCAGCAGCAGCAGCAGCACCTGATATGTGGTACGCTTGCCTTTTAACTTTTAACATACAAATATGGTACCAGGTATCGTCCAAGGTACCACACAGCAATACATCGGCGCAGGAAAGACAGAGACAAAGAGAGAGGAGCCCGCGGCAGGGATTTTCATCTTTTTTGTCTGACTCTCATCGCTTTGTATGGTATACGAGAGGGGAAGTAAGTGGATGAGTCACTCCACCGGGTCGCCGAGATGTGACTGGCATCGTCGTATCACATCGCATCTAGTACGTGTGTACGTAAGCTGAACAAAAGCAAACTCTAGCAATCTCGATGCCAATTCCAAAGATACACCCCGATTACACCTCGTCACCACCAAGCACAACCGCACACACAACAGATAAACCACCATCCCTACGGTTGCCCACCTGGGTATAGCTGAAAGCAACCAGCACACCGCTCTCCAGCACAAGCAGGGCTAGCATCAGCACGAGCCATCCCCAAGCGTTCTTTCGGTCCTTATTCACAGAGGTGAAGAACGGCCTCAGCACAGCTAAAAACTTGAAGCGAATCGGAGTGCCACCATTCTTCTTGGTGGCATTGGCGTAGAGCCCACCCATCAAGGAGATCCTTCGCGTCCAATTCCCTGGTGTTGCCGTAGTGCGCAACTCGCGTGCGTCCTCGTCGTGAGCTCTGGTTTTGAAAATGAAATGAAGCAGCTCGTACACGTGTTGTACGAAAAACAGTGATTTTATTTGCTATAGATATCCTAGGCGTTTTCATGTTGACCGTTTCGCATTGCCAGCCCCTGCCTTCGACGTTGGGAGCCCCCAGAAGCGACGGGAAAGAGATAGGGAGAACGAGGACGACTGGCAGCAGGCATATCGCTGCAATCAATCTAATCCACCAGGAGTGAGTGAGTGAGCTTCGTGCAGTCGATTCGAGGATGGGCGAGGAAAAGGGGGTTCCACCGGGATGTCGTCCGATATGGATCCAGATGAAGAATTACGATTTGTACCGGCTGAGGGAGGATGGGGCGGAGCCCGGCAGCATGACAGCCCTCAAGCCGTATGTTCTGCTGGACAGGGCGCATCTGCTCGAGGAGGTCGGCAAGTTCGGCTTCATGTGCGACTGGAACGACTTTAAGGTAAGGCTAAGCCCGGGTGAAGATTCCTGACGAGCGGCGAGCGGCCTGCTGCCTATCGCAAGCTTGCTAGACAGCAGTGGCAGAACACAAAAAAATCTGCAAAAAAAATCCAAACGGATCCAGAATCCAGAGGTATCTATATGGACGGCTTGGCTGGCTTGGCCTCTGTTTAGGATTTTTCGTCTACCCTCTGGTACAGCAGTATTCGACGCGAGTCGACAAGGGAAGAAAATGCTGAAGTCTGCTCACGATTTAAACGAAGGCGCGTACCGCAGTGGGGAAGGAGGAGAGGGTCAGCTGTGTGACCCCAGATCTGAGTTACTACTGGGAGGGAGCGCGAGAGTAGTGCCAGGATAATAAATGAGACGGAAGAAAAAAAAAAAAAGTATGATAGTATGCATACCTGGTACAAGGTTCCCCTCCGGGAAGTGCCTAAGGGAGTGGCGCAAGAACGAAACCCAAACATCCAACATCTGACTGTCTGTGGGCAAATGAGATGTACCTGGTGGTAGTGAAAACTATGTTCTTGTCCGCAGCTCGAGAAGCGGAGTGTGGGGAGGCGCCCTCCCGGGTACGGTTCGCTCTCTCGCTGTCGTGGTGGAGAACCGTAAATAAGTGGCAATGCCATCAGTACGTACGTGTCCAGCGCCAGTACTCGTACGATGGGGACTTTTTATACGGGCGACTCTTATGCAGTAAAGTTTGCGTGGTGAAAAATAAAAGAGCGAATAGGTGAATTTTCAACCGGCAAAAAAACAAATCAGCAGGTGTTCCGTGCGCCGTCTTTCTATCGTGGTTTTGATGGTTTTTCTTTGTTTCCTGTTGTTTCGTATGGAAATCAGCAATTTCAGAATAGGTACTCTTCGTGTCTTGTTGAGCCAGATATTGAACTTAATGACGAGTGATACACGCCAGGATGGGCAATCATCTCCATTCATCGCCAGTTCGTCGCAGAGAGTGCGCGGAATGAAGAACTGTAGGGCTTCTATTGTCGCTGAGACAGAGAAGCCCTTTCTCATGGAGCATCAGCGCTTATACCCACTGCTGTTTGCTTCTTAAATTCAAGAAAAAATACGCTGGATTGTTTAGATCGTCGTCCGATTCAAAATCGTCCCCTCGTGGGGACGAAAGCAACTCGCCTCAGCATAGCGAGGACTCGCCACGCGCACATACATGATGTATCCTACTACTGCTGCTGTGCGGCAAGGTTGTACACGTAGCGTTGTGCTATCCTCATGTTGTCTGGTCCCTGTCATCTGTGGTGTGAGCAAAAGCTCCGACTCATAACATTAACCCACTGTTACGTACATAAAAACACTCTGTCTACTTGGACGTAAATGTAAGGATGGGTTGGTATATAAATTACCATCATAAAGTTTCCTATATTACCGCCAGAATTGGCGCGATCTATGGACATGCAATGGAGATGCGCACGAAGTGGCAGCACAGCGGAAATATGGGGTATGGTGGGGTGACAAATGGCACGCTCCGATCAAAGAATCAGCTTCTACAACAGCAGCCACACGCGCATAGAGTTGCACGCTTTTGATGCTTGGGGGCTGGACCGCTGCTGGGCGGCAGGATCGTAGCGTGGTGCCATCGGCGCCTATATCCACTGCTGTTTGCTTTTTATAGTCAAGCAAAATTACGCTGGATTGTTTTGATCGTCGTCCGATTCAAAGTCGTCCCCTCGTGGAGACGACAGCAACTCGCCTCAGCATAGCGAGGACTGGCCATGCGCATGCACATGGTGTATCCCACTACTGCTGCTGTGCGGTAGGGTTGTACACGTAGCGTTGTGCCGTCCTCATGTTTAGTACCTGTCATCTGTGGCGTGAGCAAAATCTCCGACACAAAACAATACCCCTTTGGTACGTAGTACGGAAAAATACTGTCTCTTTGGACGTAAATGTAAGGATAGGTTTGAATATCAACTACTATTCAAAGGTTCCTATATTACGGACCAAATTGGCGCAATCTATGGACATGCAATTGAGATGCATCCGAAGCGGCAGCACAGGGGTATGGTGGGGTGACAAATGCCACGCTCCGATCAAACAATCAGCTACTACAACAGCAGCCACACGCGCATACAGTGGCAGGCTGCTGCTGCTAAGGGGTTGGACTGCTGCTGGGCGGCAGGATCGTAGCGTGGTGCTCCGTGCAAAAAAAGGGAAATAAACGTGTACCCTCTACGAGCAGAAAAGCCCGGTTTGCACCAAAATTTTACGTACAAACGCGAGGATAGGGGATGCAGAAACCCAATGCCCGGGGATGTTTCGGAAACCCGGGGATTTGCCTTAAGTGTGCCCAAGGCCAAAAAAGTTCAAAAGGCTTGCCATGCGCGACACACAGCACGGATCGCGCCCAAACCTCCAGCAACGTGAGCCCGACGGTCGAATCGTGCCCACCCCACCTGACGTTTGGGACAAAGGTGCGAGCACGAAGAGATATGCCCGAAGGAAAAAAAAAATCACAATTATACAGATACATATGAGATAGGATAAAAATAAAGTATGGAAATTGGGAGAAAATTGAAATTTGGTACCAATACTCGTACAGCCTACTCTGTCGTTTTGTCTCTACAACTGGCCAAGGCAGTGACACCACCTTTTAAAGCCGGGTACTAGAAGGTACTGCACGATACCAAAGGTATTGCACCAGATGCCTGCAAAACCTCGCACAAAGTACCGGTATCTGGTATGCTTTAGGAGAAGAGAACAAACTTTACAGTAGTATTGCTTGATGGGCATATCGTTGTCGTTGTTGTTGTTCTCACATTAACTCGCATAATCAAGTCCGTGGTCACAAGACAGGCTCCAGTCACTCTGGAGCTGAGGAATACCGTAGAGAAAACACAAAAAGCCCAAAGGTGGTACACGCATATGTCACAGCTGGCGCAATTCATGCCTCCACCAGAAACATATAACAGTGAAATCGAGAGTCAGCCTACGATGCGCCAGGTCCGTACTGGTGCATACGCCTCACTACTCCCGACTAAAAAACCGACTATATCGCTTGCCACCCAAGAAAGACTACCACGTATATATTACACGTAGTATCTATCACTACGCATACGCACGACAGACGCAAGTCGATTGGAAAAAGAAACAAAGAACAAAAAAGAAGAGAAAGGAAAGGAAAGAAAAGAGAAGAAAGTGAAAAAAGAAAGAAGGAAAGGAAAGAAAAGACAAGAACAGCAAGAAAAGGCAAGACAAGAAGAGGAAGCAAGGAAAGGAAAAGAGAAAAAAAATGTCATACTAGCAGACCCTGGGAACTGACTAAAGACGGCATTGAGCTCATAGAGGGTATCAAGTGCATCATCAATGGCACTGGGGAGAGAACGCAACATGGCGAAGAAGTTAGGGCAGTCTTACGCTATCTTGTGACGGCCATTGGTAGGCCCACAACTTTCAAGACAATAATGGCCAAACCCAGACTTCAGTCTCTTGGGCATGACGTCCCCCCTCCTCCCCCTTCCACCCTTCCCCCCTTGCCCCCTTCCCCCTTTCCCCCCTCCCCCCCCCCCCCCCTCCCCCCCCCTTCCCCCTCCCCCCGGCCGCTTATAGATCCTCGAGCCTGGTATAGGTCAGTTTTGTGAGTTCGAGCCCCGCCGAGTGCATACTCGTATAAATTCGTTGAGAATTTTTCTTGTGCACAAATTGTCTTGCGGAAAGCCCGAGAGCGTGAGTAAGCAACACTCGATGAAAAATCGACGAGCAGTGGGATAGCTGAACCCTATGCGCGATAAAAATTGAAGGCAAGAACCGGGGGGGAGAAGGGACGACACCTGCAACCACGGCTTGTCCAGAAGCTTGAAAGTAGAAGTGTGAGAAAAAGAAAAAGAAATAGATGCCGACGGTGGATGGCGCTGCCGCAGCCTTTGCGCGTCGCTCTGCAGCTTTGCGTCTCTCCGTTTCTTGCCAATTCCGCATGAACAACTCGGCTCCCTTCTCTGCTCGTCGAAACCATCTGCCAGCCTTCTGAGCAGCCTTTCGCCACCCTTCGAATTTCATTCCGAAGACCGACATATCCTCCTTCAGATGAGCCATCCAGTCTTTCTCTTGCCCCCCTGAGTAGCCCTTACCCCCAACAAGCTCCCCAAACATTACCCTCTGTGGAAGACGCTCCTCCTCCCCCATGCGTGCTACGAATCTCGCAAACAATATTCTCCGTTTGCGCACTATCGCCTCTACTATACTCTCGGAAGCTGTCTTGGCAAGCGCGTCAGCGTACGATAGGGTGTGGTCGTCGCGCTTCTGTTTCCGCCATCCAAGGCATCGGAGGAGCATGGAGTGGTGAACCTGTCGTAGCCTGTCATAGTCAGGCTTCCTCGAGCTCCACGTCATGCAACCGTAAAGAAGTGTCTCGACCACCTCAGCTGTCAGCAACCGCACATTCAACCGTAAGCGCACACCCGGGCGATCATAGATTTCCATCTTGTACCGCTGGAAGCACGCCCAGGCCCTCTGAAGACGCCGTGTTATTTCAATGCTAAGGTCTCTGTCTGCGGGGATAGCCCCGCCCAAGTACACAAATTCGATTGTTTGATTGTATAACTGGCCGGCTGCATTGATTGTGAAGGACACCTTCCCCCCACCTTTGGTTTCCAGGCACATTATCTCTGTTTTTGCCTCGGATACTGTAGGCCCGAACGACGAGCACGTAGTCACGATCACCGTCATCATCCTCTCGAGCCCTTCTGATGATCGCGATCCGATGTCCGCGTCGTCCGCGTACAGCATACCCCACAATCTCTGCACCTCATCCCCCTCCTTCCCCCTCCACCCGTAGACTTTGCCTGTGCGTGAAGTGCCCTTCTTCTCACCTTCCTCCTTTCGCTGGAGCTGCACCATGTTGTCCGTGATAGCTGCATCAGCGAGGAAGCGTTTCTCGGCCACTACCGCCGTGAAAAACATGGTGAACAGCAGTGGCGCGAGCACGCATCCGCCTGAGACCTTGTCCCACGTCGAACTTATCCGAGCACTCTCCATCATCCAGCCGCACGCATGCTTGCATGCCGTCGTGGAATTGGCGGATGACGGCGAGCATTCTCGGTGGCACGCCCAAACGAGCAAGGACATCCCACAGAAGGGTTCGGTCGACGGAGTCGTATGCTTTGGTGAGGTCGATAAAGCACATGCACAAGGGGATGTCCTTCTTCCGCGCCAGTTCCTGCAGTCGTCGTACTACGAACATCATGTCAACCGTCGAGCGTTGGGGTCTGAACCCACACTGTTCCTCCGGCAGAATGTTCTCGCGTTCGCAATAGTCACTCAGGCGACCCGCGATGACTTTGAAGAGTAATTTGCCGGCGTGAGCCACGAGGGAGATGCCACGATAATGGCCACACTCAGTCCGATATTTCTTCTTGTGAAGCGCCTTAATCGTTGCATCTTTCCATTGTTGCGGTACGCCACCTCCCCTCCACACAGCGATATCGTGGAACTTTCCGAGGGTGTTTTCGCCTTCGTCGGCCAAGGCCTTCAAAAGCTCGGCCGGGAGACTATCGGGCCCTACCGCCTTTTGGTTCGCCAACGCACGGATCGCCTCCTCTACTTCGTACCTAGACGGGACATCGTTCAGTGGTCTGCACGGGGGCCACTGCTTAAGCTCGTCCACAATGCTGGGATCAAGGGTCGGCGACTTGGTGTTAAGCAGTTTGTGAAACCACCTCACCCACCGCTCGCGGATGAGGGCATTATCCCGCAGCAATCGACCTTCCTCGTCTTTGATGCACTGCGAGTTAAACGTTCTTTTCCTTTCCACATCCATCCCTTTGAAGTGTTTGTAAAAGCCAAATTGGTCACCTTCTCGGATACGCCCTTCGAGTTTGCTAACGTAATTTTCGAAGAACCTCTGAACAGCTTCCGCCCGCGTACGTTTTAGCTGTTTGGTGGTCGCCTTCAAGGCTTGCCGTATACCACGATCGATGTTGACAGATACCAGGTACTCAGTAGAAGAGGTATGACACGGCTGTGCCCATGGCGCTAGATCTGCGTTGCCCGTAGTGGTAGGGTAGTAGTACTCACTGTGTGGGCTGTGATGTCGCACTCGGTGTACGGAAAAGCATGGAGCATTGGGGTATAAACGTGAGTTTCAAAGCGCCCTTACACCTCCTTCCGTCGTCACTAAGTGGCAGTCTTTACATGGTATGAAATGCACAGCAACAGTAGCAAACGTAGAACTTCACCACATTACATGACTCCCTACAAATTTACTACCGTTAATGCTGCAAGCATTACAGCAGTGGCAACTACAAGTTAATGCTACAGAAATAATCACAGGATTCAACAATATCGGCGGTACGGTCACGGCTCCGCCCGTGGCGCTAGATCTGCGTTCCCCATAGATGTAAGCAGCACAAGGACTCCGCTCCGCGGGCGGCTGACGCCACACGCTACGCTCGCACAAGGAAGAAAACAACTGAATGTGGAAGGGGCAGGAAGAAGACCCATGCTTTGGTGCGACTAACGATTCGACAATGCCAAGAGCTACCTGTGCAGAGCTGATTGCCCTCTGCTGTGCTCTGTGTCATGGCGTGTTGGCGATGTCACATTCTGATCGGCAGTACGTGTGTAATTCGCGAAAAAAACAACATCAAAAGGACCGACAGGGCGGACACGCCAATGAAAAAGCGAAAAAACGAGTACACACGTAGATACCGGTACCTGGTACCTGGTACTTCACGGCACCGCACGGCGCTGCCCTGCGCGCTGCTGACCTATAATAGCTGAGCTGAGCTGAGAGCTGGGTTTTTTGTCGTTCAACAATGTAGAAGCACAAACTTGGTGTGGTGTACCTCGGTACACTGCTGTATGGTACTGCGTCGAACGAGACCTGGAAAAGAAGAACATCTCAAGGTCAGTGTGTGAAACGAAAAAAATGGAAGCCGCTCAGGAAATCGATACAGAAGGATTCTTGCCTGGAACGCGGAAGAAACATGTCTAAAACAAAGCAGGAAGACGTGCTAATAAAAACAAAAAAAAAGTAGAAAAAAACATGTAAAGTGTTTGAAAAACAAAAATAACAACTGAAGTCTGCGGGGCTCGAACTCGCGTCTTCAGACCTCAAAACCTGTCGCCTTGACATTTTGACAAACATGACAAAGATCTATACACGGACCGATCCGGAAAAAAAAAATTTCCCATCGGCAGTTAAGCGCCGAGGATGGCTGAGAGGTGGGAAAATTTGCCGAGCGAAGAGGCCCCACGGGGGGGGGGCATTTGTAAGCAGTTCCATATGGCGAGGGAGAGGCTCCGGGGGGGGGGGCATACCTGTAAGTAGTTCTGTACAGGTGAGACAGAGAGTCTATCCAACACATACACTACACGAAACACTGATTAGTTCAATGGTTGCGCTTCGAAAAAAAAGGAGGGCTGGTGCGAGGGGAAGCACGACCAAAATCGGCTGGCAGAGCTTCGTCCGTGTCGCTATGTAGATCTGCGTCGCCCACAGCAGTGGTAAGCTCTCGGGCGGAACAGAGGATCACTCCGAAACCCGATATTGGCTACTCAACCCCTAAAGGTCCCCCGATTGTTATACCCCCACACCCGAAAATGGCCGGGCCATTCATTACCCCCGGTCATTTTTGGGTAGGGCGGTATAAGGATCGGGTACCTTTTGGGGGGTTAGGTAGCCCAAATCGGGTGTGCCTGGCGGAAGTGTGGCCAGCGTCGGGTGGTGGCCGGCGTTGACCTGACCAATGAGATGGCATCCTGGGGTCATTGCGGTCACTGAAAGAGAAAAGTACCCGACTTCGGCCACCACGGCACCGGGTATACCTGGTTTTGGTCACTTGTCTCTGTTACATTGTATGGGCCTCGGTAATATGACATCACGATGCTTCCAAACACAGCGTTAGCGCAACACAAGAATATTTGAAGAATCCCAATAAGAGTTGTTACCGCATGTACGTCCATCTGAAGCACTGCGGTACAGGACACCTAGTAAGGAACAGAAAATTTGACCTAGACTGGGTTTCTTATTTGGGAGAGGGTGAGTTCTACTCTAATTTCAGTATTCCGACTCCCCAATTTCATAGTGTTCTCTAAATCTGGCCGTAAATCTCAGCTTGCGTTTCTTATGTCCCTGTCTCGTATTAGGTGTCGTTTGCTGTGCCCCACCTGCAATGCTTCAAAACACACCTTTGGCGCAACAGCAGTTGAAGAACCTCATTACAAGTACTACCGCGTGTACGTCCATCTCAAGCACTTCCGTGCTTTATACCATGATACGTCCGTCTGAAGCACCACGTAATCTTGCCCCAGCGCTGCCCGCGGATCAACAACCAGGTTGGTCCATAATCTTGTCGAGGGGGGGAGGCAAAGGGCTGCAATCGCATTTATGCGGTGCACCTCACCTTTGATACCGGGCTGCTTCAAAACACAACCATGTTAGCGCAGCAGAAAGCAGTAGTTCCAGACCCCTAAATGAAATTGTCGCCGTCCCATTCGAAGCACCACTGTTGATCTAAATCTTGCCTTTCTGCTGCTTGTGGATAAAAACAGGCTGGTACAGAACGTTTTCTGACGGAAGCAATGCAATGAATCGTGCTCATGCGCTGCCCGCGGATCAGCAACCAGGCTGATCTAGAGTCGTGTCCATCGGCAGAAGTATTGCCGATTGTACTGAATCTCGCCCTTGCGCTGCCCGTGTATCCGCAACCAGGCTGATCTAGAATCGTGTCCAACGGAAGAAGTACTGCTGATCGCAGACCCGGACAAGGTGTACGGAGAGCAGTGGTACTTCACCTTCACAGCGGAAGCTTTCGAATCCCAGCTGGTCATTCAACAAGCAGGGGAGGTGGAGGAGAAGGCGCGGTTAGAAGCCGAAGCAGAGGTGAAAAAGCCTTGCTCTCGATATCATACATCAAACTGTTACAAATAATTGTGAGTTTGCTGCCTCCGTACTAACCGACTAATAAATAGTTGGTTGTTGGTTAGGTACAATTTGCGAAGTGCAGTTGACTTGCGTCGCCACCAAACTCACAGGCCTACAACCTGCACATGTGTTCAGGCGGGGTATGAAACAAAGCTAGGGTCTGACTTATCGCGGTGAACTCGAAAGTCTAAGCTACCGATAGACCCTCTGGTGCCTCAAGGGCAACTAACTGTTGTATTCTGGTACGAAATCAATACATTTCCGCTTTACACAGTGATCACGAATGAGAAATCGATTTAAATAGAACTGATTCGGATGTGCCTTCAAGGGGATCCGACTGTGGCAACTCCATCGGTTTCGTACCGTCTGCGTTTTTGCATTTGATAGCTTTATAACGCATGGATCGGCGTTATCCGCTGTGCTTGATTGTCGCCTATCGCTAGCTTTCAGATTGGGATTTGGGATCTTATTTTGGACTGTAGTGCAGCGCCAGTGAACGGCATCTGCCTGATTTCCCTATATGGTAATATTTAAGGTGGGATGGGGGCATGGGTTGTTCGGACTTAAAGGCGGATTTTGGACGTTGGATACTGTGTTTCAACGCAATCGCCACGACACCCTTCGTTTATTCCATGTATGCGTGTCACGCGCTCCTGCAAACATGGGTTTTTGTTCTTCGAATGGCCGAATAAAGTAGGCGGCACGGCTGGCGGAAGAAGAAGCAAATCGCAAACCCGTGTACGAGGACAAGCCGATCATTGCCCGAGGCTGGGCATCAGAAACCGCATCAGAAACGGCGAGGGAGGTATGTGACACCGTCATTACTGTTTTTAACACAATGTGCGACCCAGAGCCATTGTTGCGATCGTTCGGAAGACCTCCTCTCCTCCCTGGCCATCACCCCGGTTCCTTCCTTATCACGCTCTACCGCTCCGTTTGTTCGGCGCTCCAAACAGTTTTTGAATCACGTCGAATAGTGCTTCCCACGCGTTGATGTTTTCTCGCGGTTGTGTGTGGTCCTTGCCCCAGTCTTGCAAGTCACGCGCGAGCCTTCCGGACAAGTACAACGATAGCGGAATCGAAACCTAGGGCCAACGGTCACGCAGTCTCGCGTTTTAGGTTTACACTCGCCAAGCAACGCGGTCGGCTACGTTGCATTTCGTGATTGGCGTGCGAGGTCGGTCAGATTGTCGACGTTTCCCCTCTCTGTGCATCTCGTGGTTAATAGATGCACATGTTCATGTTGCAACGCATGGTGGGTTCGACTTTGAGGAGATCAACAACAGGCGTTTTGCTTGTAATAGGGTGCCTCGAGGTGGAGGTCATGGCCTGCATTCACCTCCGCCCGCGGCGAGATGGTGCCGACCTATAGCACCTATGACCTGCAAGGCACATTGTCAACGCCGTCAACACCGTATGCATGTTGTACGCCAGGTAGAAGGGTTGACGATCAAGCCAGAGCGGCCGCTTGTGGTCATGTCCATGACGCGCCCAAGGCGCAGCTTCGGCTGCCCGGCCAAGCTAGTGGATAGAGATGCGAGCGAGTGGCTAACGGATGACTACATGGCCAAGGTAACGAAGAGCAGCATACATACACGACACGCGTGTTACGATGGGGATAGCACGCATTGACCAAAACGAGCGAGTACGAACGTTCCAAGGGTTTCCAAACACAACGCAAGCGACCCCGAAAACATTCTCAACTGCGCGAGGGACTAAAACGCTCATCAGATACATTATTTAGTACAAGGCTTTTCACGGGTCAGATCCCTTCTCGCGGGTCGGACCGGGTCAGAGTGACCCGGCCCGACCCTTGATATTTTGAACGCCTCAAGACCCGACTAGAGTCGGGTTCGTGAAGTTTCTAACACCTCCTGACGCGATCCGACTCGACCCGCGGGTTTTTGACATATCTCTTCACCCGACCCGCGGGCCGGTTCATGACCCGTGAAATGCCCTAAAAGTATAATACATATGAAAATATAATTTTCTGTTTTGCAGTATAAATATATATATATATATATTTACACCATCAGTAATGGATGATGGGTTCGTTGATCGGGTTGAAGTTTTCAGGTATAGACCCCCTCTGGCGAGAAGTCCCAGAAAAAAAGAACGGTGATGCGCACATCTACCGCCGTACCGGATGTTACGACAGGGAAGAAAAGGGGGCTGAAATCATGGCGTGGGGCGCATCAGATTCTAACAAGTCCCTGAGGTCCTCACAAGAGGAGCTCAATATCTCACCCGATACTATGTGACTTCGAAGGCATTCGTTCGCACAACCCTACCAAGCTTCTATGCCCTAGTCCTAAAACATACGTACTTGTGAAATTACTTCATTAAGCGACAGTTCATCACATGAGGAGCTCAATCGCCCAGGGACGTTTGGCTCGAAACCTGCAGCCTTTACCACCGTGGGATGAATCTATGTTCGGTATGTTCGGCAGCGCTTGTTCGTGATCGCACTGGTATCGTCTACTAATAGCGCTTCTCACGCGTGGGGGGGGGGTGGGGGGGGCGTACTCATTTGTTGCTTGCCTTAGTCATTTGAACGTTGACCACGCATCCCTTTCGACACGGAGCACCGCTCATTCCTACCCCTGATAGAGACACCTCCAACGTTTGGGCGCTCATTACGCGTTTTCCTTACATTACATAGGAACTGTTTGTTTATCCTATCCCCTCACGCATGCCAGGGGTGAAAGGGTTGTTACATTTTGACCAGGGTGTTGTTGTCACTCCGGAACAGAAGAAGTGCGGCGAGACAATGGTCTCGCGTATTCGACGTGGGCGAACGGAGCCGTGGAAAGTACGTACCATCTCTTTTAGTTTCGAATAGATGCGGAACAAGCACTCACGCCCATTCCGTGCATCCGCCCTCTGTTTTTGCTGGGCATCCGAAAGTACCTGGTGACTGGCTTTACCGCCTAAGATCCCGGAAATCCCGACCGGACGTTGATGGACTCGCCTTGTCAATACTAACATCTTTAGCGTTGCATAACTAAGATTCTGAGCTCGTCCCTACTTTGTCATTACGGTCACGCTACGCCAGTCATCCAGTCTTGTCTAGTTTCGAGGTGAGCATCCGAAAGTATCTGGCGACTGACTTTACCGCCTGCGGCCTTGGAAACCCCGATCGGAAGTTGTTGGGCTCGCCTTGCCAATACTAACATTTCTAAAGGGGGTCATTGCTAGCATCCTGCGCCTGTCACAGCTAACATTACTCGCTTGTCATTACTATCATTCTGCGCCTGTCGTCCGGTATCTTGTTTTTTTTCAAGGTGGGGATCCGAAAGTATCTGGCGACCGGTTTTACCGCCTACGATCCAGGAAACCCCGATCGGAAGTTGATGGACTCGCCTTGCCAGGCCGCTGCCGAGAGCTGCTCTGCCTCGTCTCAAACTACGTGGTACCGCAGCGTGAATGCTTCCGTGCAATACTCCACCATGCATCTCGAGCCGAAGGAGGTGCGCTTGCAGTGGAATGTTGGTGACCTTACTTCTTTCTCACAAAGACGTGTCTTGCGCGCTTTCGCCTAGAGTACGTTGGATAATTTGTGGCACTGTGTGTTGGCGCCAATATAAGCGGCGACATCCAGAAGACGTAATTGGAGGAATAATTCTTTGGCCCCGATAAATCGTCTCTGCCGAAGGGCGAAGCAAAATTAAGTTCTTGACTTACTGTGGATTCTACTTTCCGGGAATGTGATGGATGTTGAACCTCGTGCCGCACATTGTCGGGTGTTACAGGAAAAAAAAATAGTACCCCAGGTACTAATTAACGCTGTCCACCCCCCACACTCCGATGTACCTACGCGATAGAGACTGTATCGTCTCCCTCGGACTGGGAAATGCAAGCAAAATGGCTATTCCATTCCCCCCCCCCCGGCAATAATGCGCATACGTGTAAAAACTCCTTCAAAAAGGTGGAAACTGAGTAATGCCTGGCATTCCCTTTTCCTTTTTCCGTCCGCCGCCCAACTGAAACACCCCCAGGCGGCCAAGATCATGTCGAGCGAAGCCATGGTGTCCTTTCTACGCAAGACGGCGCCGGGGGTGGAGCAGTCCCTTCAGCAGAACGAAACAGTCGACATTTTCCAGGCGAGAGATTACAGCTGAGGTACAACGAGGCGATGGTGGGGGTGTTGATACCCCTTTTGCACTACTGGGATTTGAGCTATCATACTATCACATCATACTATCATATGATACATACTAGGTTACATACTAGGTTACATACTTTCATACATACTTTCATACATACTTTCATACATACTTTCATATGTACCTCGCCCACAAAAACTTTAGGTGATTTCGTTTGGTGCTGCGTGTAGCTAACCATTCCTTTGCGTAGTTTTTTTTTTTTTTTTTTTTTTTTTTCATTCTCCGGCGGATGGGGAAAAATAAAGCTTTAGCTCACCACACTTCCACGTATTTTCATACGCGTCGTGTGTCGATTTAACTCAGTTGCTTTCGCAGCCCAACGCTAGCTGGCGCACCCTTCGGGTCCCATTGTAGGTATATCGAAAAATGGGGATTGCGTGAGAGCGTGTGTGTGTTTTTAACACTAAATCGCTTTTACGCTCCTCCTAGCTCAACGCGTAGACTATCGTAACAGCCTTTTACCCCCAGCGACTTTCTGGACAAAGCCGTGGTCAAACGTGCCTTCTCGCTTCTCCCGCCCGGGTACGAGTGGTTGTAGAATTCGGTGTACTGTTTAAGCCTTTACCATGCGTTTGTCGCACCGCCGAAAAGAGACATGAACGTTCGTTCTGCAGCGGATACTCTGACTTGAGAGCACCCTATGACAAGCCCGAACAGGCGGTGTTAACTGCACTCTCATTCTCTTATCCGTCGTGAGCAATCAATGCATGGTTATTTTGAAAGGATGGCGGGAGACGCCGATTTTGACCGGGTCTTAAGTCCCGAATGCTCTTATCTCGGGTGCTCTTAAGTCGGGGTACCCACGGTATACCGGCATTAGAATGGATCATGCACTGCGCAAAAGTCGAAACACGCCGTAAACAGCTTGTTGCTTTTTAAACGTTGCGTGTCATGCGTGGGAAACTCGATGGGTTTTTTTTAGAGGCTTTGGCGAAAACCGAAGCATACCGTGCGTGGGAAATTCGATCGTTAGTTTTTTAGACATTGTTCTCGTTTTTCTTTCCAATCGCGCCCTCTCCAGGACGCGTTTCATGGAGTCGGCGATGACGACTCTCTTTTGATTAAGGCCAACGAGAACGAGAACGAGCTAAAGGAGTTGCGCACGTTTACAGACCTCGTGCATTCCAAAAACAAGGTCATGGCAGCGATCGACTGGCTCCCCAGGCGTAATGGCTGCGTGGCTGTGTCAGCAGTGAAAAACGTCAACTTCGACGAAAGGGTGCAGCTCTCCGGTCAGGTAGGACAACCACAGAAGGCCTGTGACGCGTGCTACTACCACGAAAGGCGTATCCGTTTTTTGGCCGGAACAAATCTGATTGAAGGGGATCTCCCCCAAAGGAACTGCCCAATATCATAGAAACCCCCGTTTTCGCTTCACAGTAGTCTTCGACACATGCTACGGTAAAGCTGCACCTATTTTTTTGTTTTCCGAGGGCTCTCCTTCCGCGCTTGCGAGGAATTATACTATCAACATCAATATATCTCACCCCCAAAAAATGACGTGTCAATGGAGTAAAGTGAAAAATGTGTTATAAGGGCCTTATAACACTCTCCCCCCCTGTTATTTCCTAAATTCTAAGTGTGCATCCCGTGGCCTCGGTATATAAAAAAAAAGAATGGCACACATTCCGACGAATACGGGTTAAGGAGTCCAATTCACTCAGGAAAAAAAAAAGCCTAATTAAGGTGCTAAACGCAGAAAAGCGTCCTTCGTTACTACCTACGCACTGTAGTAGGCCATGGGCTTCTTCGTTGGGCTTAACTTTCATTATTATTTTTTTTCTTAAAAATCAGCTCTTGTCGGCAGGGGTGAAACATTTTTTTTTGGCCGGCACTATCGGTTAGTATGGTCATTTTACGATTAGATTTTGTTTTAGGACTGTTAATACTATTAATACTACATATTAATAGTACTACAGCGCTTACGCCGTTTCTTACGCAGTCGGATTCCGCCAAAGTCGAAAACGGCCGTTCTTTTTTTCGACTGGACTTTTTTTTGACTGGATTCTTCTCGTCCTTTTTCTTATCGTCAGTCGAGTCGATTTTATAGTTTTTGTGCTCTTCCTGGAGGCGGTTGGTGTGAGGGAGTACTGCTGTATGGCGGTCGAAAATCGGTTGGCAGCTCTGTGCTTCGCGTGTTCTTCGCGAGCAACGCGTGCTTCACGCGCGACGAACCTTCGTCCAAGCGGGTTGGTGGCATTGGGATCAGCCGAAAGGCGCCAAAGCTACGTTCGTGGCGTTGCACTCAGCCAAGAGCCGCCAAAGCTACAGCAGGCGTAGTTGTTGGCAAAATGGCATCGATAACGCGCGCTACTGCTGTGGTACACGCTGCTGGCGAGCGGAGCTAGGAGTGCGCCACGCTGACTTGCGGCGAGAAATGACAGCATTGATAGCCAAGCAGCGTCGGCGCTGTTGTATGATACTGCTGTGGTGTACCTGGTATGGGTGTGTGGGCGCGTGGGTGTGTGTTTTGTGGTAGAATAAGCGATGCGATGGGTCCAAAAAACAAGTGTAAAACTTTTCGACTGAGTTTTTGGACTGACAGATCCAGTCGAAAAAGTCAAGTCTTTCAACTGGATCCCCCAGTCGGAAAACTCAGTCGAAAAAAGTTGAGTCGAAAAAGCCCTTTTTCGACTGTGCAAGAAATCCCGATTTGGGCTTCAGTCGAAAAGGGCCGTTTTCGACTGACAAATCCGACTGTGTAAGAAATGGCCTTAGAACTGTTGGTCGGGTTGCGCGAATGAATATCTTTGAGGTCATGTTTCCGGTGGTGTTGATGTTGGTGTTGATGTTGATGTTGATGTTGATGTTGATGTTGATGTTGATGTTGTTATTCAGCTGCTCCTCACGTTAGGAGGTCAGGAAATTCTCAGAAACTTCCGCCGCACCCCTAGCATTGGATGGCTCGCGTCCTGTAACGTTCCTGTTACCAAGTAGACACCAACACGTGCCTAGCCTAGAGAAGCGCCCACGAGAAGGCGGTGGACGCAGTGTGTAAACAACCACTGCTTTCACGTGTTGATTTCGCCGCTTGTGGGTCGCATGCACGCCTCGTCGTCCTCGATTTCCCTCCCTGGCTCTTCACATTCTGATCGCACCTTGTGGGACGTATCCATGTCTCGTCGTGCAAGAGAGATACCTCTTTGATCGATGCACCGCAAAAGAACAAGACAACTCACCTCTCCCGAAACGACGTCAACGTCGCGTTTATCTACACCTCACATGAACGTTCTTGGAATCTCAGGTGGACAACTCGTACGTGCTTCTGTGGGACTTCGCGGACCTTATCCACCCGATGCTCAAGCTCGAAACCCCTCACGAGATCTTCTGCTTCAGATTTAACCCGTCCATGCCCGGGGTGAGTTTCTCCCGCATACTTGAAATCATCGGTTCGGCGGAGTCGAATGACTGGTAAGGCGGGTTCGAATCACTAGTAAGGCGGAGTCGAGTGCGCCAGCGGGTTGAGCAGGGAAACGCTATCATGCCCCGCCAACTGATTGCGATGCTAAACAGTTTCGCCTCTTGTTGACACGGCCCTTGCTTTTGGGCAATAACGGTATTGTCCCCGCGTGATTTCTCCATAAGTGTTTTGAAAATACCCGATCATCATCCATCAGCCATCGATCGGTGGTCCCTCTAACCTTTTTGTACGATTAACCGTCCAACAGAACGCTACACGGGGTTTTGTATTTGGGCAACATCAGTGCTGTCTCTGTGATTCGTCATAACATGATACAAGCGTTTTGCTTGTGTTGATCATCTATGGGAAGTCACCATTCCCCGGACAAACGGCCGTACAACGCATGTTCGGTCCTCATAGACCAATCCATCTCTCTCGTTAACGCATTCGTAGCCCGGGCACAGCGACCAAAGCTGTCATATGAAAAGTAAGTGCGATGTTACCCGCCGTCTCCGTCCGTGCGCAGCAGCACGAACGGGATCATGCGGTGCATCTTGCCTGTATTGTTTCACTTCGGACACGAACTGTATCACCATATTCCGAGCAGCCCGCTTTGCTTCAAATGCCCGGTGACGTCCGTAAACGTCACTATTGTTGGTCGTTTTTTCCCTATACTATAATCAATATATATAATCAAGTCCCAAAGGGGTTAACGACGTTGCAGTTGCATTAGCTGTCACCCAGTTCACGGCGCTGCAGCACCGCCACCCGCCACCCTGCCCCCCATTCTTCTTCCCGCCGCGAACACAATGTTACAACTACATTCCACCAGCTGAACCATGACCCTCGCGCACTCGCCCCTACCTCTCCGAACCTGGGTACGAAAACAGATTGTAGTCGGCGGCGCCATCAACGGGCAGGTTATAATCTGGGACATAGCAAAATCCTTGACAGCGATAGACCAGAAAAAACGAAAGCAGAGCGTACGGCACATCGGTAAACCCGGGTTAGGGGTGGGTGGGGACGACGACGAGCCTGTGGCGGCGCTTCCTCCCGTGCAGCCACTGGCGGTGAGCCATATCGACATGAGTCACCGAAGGCTCGTGGCGGATTTGGCCTGGTTGCCTACGTCGACCCAGGTGAGGAGAGAGAATATACACAATAATCGTATCCTTTAAAAAAATGTTTTCCATTGTTATTACGATTGTTTTTATTTTTTGGTTCTGCAATGCCACAGCATATAACACGAGCTTCCACATCGATAACTCATGACACATTCTCCACGAAGTAGAACAAGTCTAAAATGGAAACTTAACAAAAAAAGGTTTATAATTCTGTTTTCCAACCGAAAAATGTGCAATCATAATGAGATTCATTTGTCGGTCACCCATAAAAACAATCCCAGAAAGAAGAATCAAACGAACGGAAAACCTACCAAAACATGGAAACCTTCAAAATATAAAACCTGCCTTTATTGTGGAACTTGTCTGATCTCAAAACGCCCATACTTGACTTTTTGACACCTCAAGGTCAATTCAAAGGGTCAGCTCCTGGGGGACGAGCACATCACCGACCAGACCCACCAGTTTATCACCATCGCCAGCGACGGGCAGTGCCTCATCTGGGACACTCGATATCAGGTACGAACAAGGCGTTGGTTGAATGAATAGAGTTTTCAGCCCAAGAACAAGTGATCATCCTGGGGTTCGATACCCTATGCACGTACATCAGCAGCTCAGAAAATCGGACGACCTACCGACCAAGCTGCAATAGGTCACGTGGCTTTGAAAGTCCCAAAGTAACCTACCCTAGCCTTGTTCCATTTTTTTTCTGAGGTTCCACGTTTGAGGGGGTCTATACGTGTCTTAATCCAAGACTGACGTTTTTGACAAAAATGAAAAGTGATACTTGACGGGGGGGGGGGGGGGGGGGGGGGGACATGGACTAGGCATACAAAAAAAAGTCATATCTGCAAACGAGCACGAATTCGGTAAGCGATTTTGGGGGGGTTAACGAGCACCGCCATTATCTCGAAAACGCCTTTCAGACAGCCAAAAACCAAAAATCGCGCGAGGAGCTCTTTGCCTCACCCAAAAAAACGTTTTTTTTCTTGAAGATGAAGGTGAAAACCTAAAGAACACAAAAAAAACATGGCCTCCATATACAAAAGAATAATATTCGCAAAACAAGTATGAAATTCCGCCGGCGATTTATGGTTAAGGAGCACCGTGATTTTCTCAGATAATATGTTAGCCAAGAAACGGTATACCCCTCTTGCAGCATGCGTCCCGACTTTGCTACTACTGCTGCTGCTACTACTACTACCGCTACTACTGCTACTGCTACTACTGCTACCACTACTACTACTACTACTACTACTACTACTACTACTACTGCTACTACTACTACTACTACTATTGCTACTGCTACTACTACTATTGCTACTGCTACTACTGCTACTACTACTGCTGTACCTGTTTACTTCGTTTTCCGAACCGGACAGAAAACAAGCGAAGGCCTGCTCCCGAAATATGTTTCAAGATAATACTCCGTATTTGAGCCCAAAAATAGTATGTCCCTCTCGCGGCATGCGTCCCGATCTTGCTACTGCTACTGCTACTGCTACTGCTACTGCTACTGCTACTGCTACTGCTACTGCTACTGCTACTGCTACCGCTACTGCTACTACTTCTACTGCTACTGCTACTACTGCTACTGCTACTACTACTACTGAACCTGTTTACTTCGTTTTCCGCACCGGGCAGAAAATAAGCGAAGGCCTGCTCCCGCACATCGCGAAACCGCGACAAACCCACGACAAGAAAAGAGAGGAACACGGACGTCCTCCGCCGGTGCCGTGGACGCCGCTGTTCCGACTGCAGCTCAACCGGTTAGAGGTGAGCTACAATGGGACTCGAAGGGTGCGCCAGCTAGCGTTGGGCTGCGAAAGCAACTGAGTTAAATCGACACACGACGCGTATGAAAATACGCGGAAGTGTGGTGAGCTAAAGCTTTATTTTTCTCCATCCGCCGGAGGATAAAAAAAAAAAAAAAAAAAAAAAGGTGAGCGGTACAAGAAGAGTGTTCTTCCCTTCAACTTCTTCTGAGTACCTGCTTTCTCGCATGCGATAATAATTCGGATCGATCGATGAAGCCTCCTGCCTCGAGTTTTACTTGTCTGCATCTCTCATCCAATACGTAGGTAGCTCGGGCGATATTGTGGCCGCACAGGCTAGCACTGCGCCTCAGAATGATTTCAGGTCTGTTGTTTGCTTTTCCGTTGTCTTTGGCGTGTTTGGTGTCGCCACCTTGGTAACAGGGATGTGAGAGACCCTGTTAGAGAGCTTGGTCGAGAATAGTTATCCCAGATTTTTTTTCATTACATAAACACCCCCCATAATACATATATCGCCCCCTTGTGTATGATATCTACGTCATTGCGTGTGCCATTTTTTGCACGATCCCCGGCTAAAAGGACGTGGGGGAGCTAGGCCTCTGCCGGATCGTGCTGGATTTAGGAGTCGCGGGCGACGGCGTGACATGCGACCGACCCAGCGATGGTGCCGAGGCGATCGACATGCGCTCACAGGTCAGACGGGAAAAAGAAAGAGTGCACTGCTGCAAATGCGGTAAATTGTTACAAAGCTTCGTTCGGGTGGGCAATTGGTTAAAACCACAACTGTGCACCGACGTAATGCTATAAATTGTTGCAAAGCTTTGTTTTGGGTAGGCAATTGGTCAGGCTCTTTTTTTAACAGTGACCGAACGGGACTATTAAGCATACCCTCTGGCACCCTCTAACAAGTGGCGTCGTCGGCAGGACCATGATGTTTTCGGGGTCGTGGATCCTTACCAAAATCCCTTCCACGTTAGAGGTAGCCCGTCAATTTCTCGGGGTTCCTCGCTCAAGGAGCAAAAAAAAATAGTGGCATCCCCTATTCCCCGTAGCGGCGTTATGATTTTATTATAGCCAGTGTCCCCTCATTTCGAAGATATCCCACGCTATTATTAACAATGGGAGTGGCAGAAGAGTTTTCTGAGCTCGTGACGTGAGAAGCTCAATCTATCACCCGACACATGATGACTTCGAACACATTCGCTCGCGCAACCCGGCCAGCATTTCTGTGCGCTACAGTACCCCCCCCCCCCTCCTCCCTCCCCCCTCCCCCCCCCCCCACCTCCCCCCCCCCCCCTCCCCCCCCACCCCCCCCCCCCCTTTCGTACAACGCACTCGTAAGATTATCATACTAACCGACAGTTTGGCCGTCAAGGGGAGAGCTCAACCGGTCAGAAGGTCAGAAAAATATTTTTGGCCCAAAAACGTGCAACCCATGTACCTCCACCGCAGCATGTGTCGGAACCCCCTTGACGCGTGTACGGTGCGAAAACGATCAAGATTGTGCCCTCCCCTCTCTTAGGCTATTTGTATGCGGCATTCCTAAATGGGATACTCCTTTTCAAAACTCCTGAAGGGTTCCCAGTCTAATTCCAAGTGTCCTGTGTTGTAAGGAGGGCGAGACACACTTCATTTTTGGCGTTGTTCCTATTCTAATTCCAAGTGTTCCGGGCTGTAGCGGGGGGGGGGAGGGCACCTTGACATTTGGCGTTGACGGCAGGGTTGACTCCCCATGACGCGAGTGCGGTGTGCTGAATGGTTGGTATTGTTGTGCTCTCCCTTCTCCAAGATCGTTTGTATGCGGCAAACGCGTGACGAAGACATTTTTTTTTTCAATTCCAAGTGTTCTGTGCTGTACGAATGGGGGAACTCTTTAATATGAGGGAACTCTTTAATATGAAGCCCCATTGCCGTCGCTGCCACGGGCGTTTTGTTCCATGTGCGACGTGGGAGAACGACAGAGCCTTCTTTCGGTTTGTCAGCGAACGACGTCAGGGTGCCAACATCTGTCCTCCACCCAAAAAAAATGAGATTTGGCGTGGACGGCAGGGTGGAGTCCCCATGGCGCGAGCGTGGTGTGCTAAAATGACTGGTATTGCTGTGCCCTCCCATCTCCAAAATCAGTTGTGTACAGCAAACAATGCAACGAACAGAAAGAAAACTTATCTGCAACATAGGCGAGGGGGAAAAATACGTGTTTCTCGTGGATTGGCGCGCAAGGGTGAGGATAGGATACTGCTCAACATTTTCTTTTCATCGAATGTTACCAAACAAGTAAACAATTAATATTCTGTCACTTATATTTGTTTCGTGTTTCGTTTGTGTGTTGTCTGCCCCGAACCCAAGAAAAACAATCGACCAATTAATCAAACTACTGCTTATACTGCTCTCCCCGCACTCCTTTCCACCACATGATTCGTCCGTGGGAAAGAACAAGAGCAACAAGGAACGCGACCAACAAAAAAGCGAATTTGTGCGACGGAAGAGGGATAAATACTACTCGCGGATTTAGCGCGCGAGGGCAGGAACTTCCACCAACAGAGAGGAAGAAAAAAACTATGAGCAAATTGTTAACGAATACCCTGGTAACTCTTTCGTCAATTGATTATCATGCATGTCTCGGTTCCCACTTTTTTTGGTCCTCTCCGAAATTGCTGCTAATTCCTGCCCTTTTTGCCCGCGACCACATCCTTCGCATTTCGCAACCAACAAAAAAAAGCTTATCTGCACGACGGAAGAGGGAGAGATACTACTCGCTGACTGGCGCGCGAGGGTAGGCACTTCCACCAACAGGGAAGAGGAAGTGGCGGGGGGTGGAGCGGGAGGGAACGACGATGGGGGGGATGTGGCACCGGAGTTTGTCAAGTGGGTGTCGAGCGACCACACTAGGCCGTGCGTGGCGCTGGACAAGTCGCCGTTCTTTCCTGGAGTGCTGCTCAGCGTGGGTGACTGGAGCTTCCAGATATGGAAGGTACAAAAAATTATCTGGGGGGGAGGTGACATTAATCAATTCATACCATTACACTGGGCCATAGTAAAGTAAACCCGCGACATACACAAAAATCAATATATTTCCATGTTTTTACTTACCACATTTGGTTCCGGTTATTGTGTCATAACTATGCTCCCCGTAATGGCAGACGAGACAACGACTGCACAGCCACACCCGATCGCGTGTTTACCACGCCCCGCCCCGTCGACGATCGATCGGCTGGTCTTGCGACGCGTCTTGACATGGGAATATAGTCAATCGTCAATAGACACGAGAGCGCTGAAAGCATGCGTACGAGAGCACTCGGGTCACCCCACGCTAAGGGTGCAGAAGATTCCAAGAAAATTTTGCGCTCCCAACATAAGGATTTCAATCAAAATCAACATCAACATCACCCGAAACACGTCTTCGAAGACAATCGTTCTCGCAATCCGACTCGAAACGCTTCTACGAGCGCTAGCCCTAAAAATAATGATATCGCAATATTATCGTACTAACCGATAGTTCCGCACTCGAGGAGTTCAACCAATCAGAACGTCAGAAAAAAAACTTTCGTCCAAAAGGCGCAAATCCCACCGCACTATAGAGGGATGACTCGCAGCACGCGTCGTCATGGCAATAAGAGGTGGTTTCTATGCATGACTGCGCGCGCCTGACGGCGTTTCGTTTTCGACGACGTGCGTTCTCTCCGGCGGGGCTTTACAAAACAATTTTCCCGTCCCCCATGCATGTCAACCGTTTACCTCAGCACACGCCAATACATGTGGAAAAAAACAAAATAAAACAGGGAACAGAGCTTTCTTTCATAGCGGCAAGGTGACTGCCAGCACGCTTATGAGTACCTGACAAGAGTCATCACCCCTCAGCACCACACCACACCGACAACACAACACAACACACCACACCGACAACACAACACAACACACCACACCACACCACACCACACCACACCACACCACACCACACCACACCACACCACACCACACCACACCACACCACACCACATCACACCACACCACACCACACCACACCACACCACACCACACCACATCACATCACACCACACCACGCCACGCCACACCACACCACACCACACCACACCACACCACACCACTCCCACACGACACCACGCCACACCACACCACACCACACCACACAACACCATACCATACCATACCAAACCACACCACACCGACAACACAACACAACACACCACACCACACCACACCACACCACACCACGACACACCACGCCACACCACACCACACCACACCACGCCACACCACACCACACCACACCACACCACACCACACCACACCACACCACACCACACCACACCACACCACACCACACCACACCACACCACACCACACCACACCACACCACACCACACCACACCACACCACACCACACCACACCACACCACACCACACCACACCACACCACACCACACCACACCACACCACACCACACCACACCACACCACACCACACCACACCACACCACACCACACCACACCACACCACACCACACCACACCACACCACACCACACCATATCACACTTCTGCTTGAAACAACGTGCGTCCTCGTTCAGGTGGGACTTCGAAAGCCCGTGTTCTCGTCGCCCATGGCAACGAATTACCTTACGACAGGCCGGTGGTCCCCCAGCCGACCGGGAATGGTCTTCCTCGGCAAGGTGGACGGCTCCATGGATGTCTGGGACTTTACCGACAGCAGTTACACGCCCTCCGTGACGCTCATGAGCAGTCCTTCGAGAATCACGAGGTGGGCTTCGGGGTGGGGTAATACCACAGTCTCCAGGGTCACGCTTGATGTAAACAATGGGGCTGAAGTTTGTCTGGCAATGAGCCGCCGACTATATATCGTCTGCTTGGACGGCGGAAAATAGCGAATGCCTTGGATTAGTGTAAATTAGTTTAACTTGGAGCGTTTTATCGTCGCCCTGTTCCGTCAGAAAATATTGTTGTCTTGAAATTGGTACCAGGTATGAGTTATTTACATTTCAACCCCCCTCCCCCCCCGTATATCGCCTGCCTTCAACATTAAAAACATAAACTACTAGTGTCTTCAAACAGCTTGCACCTATTCCCGCCGTGCCGCAGAGAGCCTGTTAAGCCTCAGGGACCAAGTAACACAAACATTTCAGCCATACTTGGCATGAATAGGGTACCTAAGACGGCGCTGAATTTGCTTTTTGCGCGTTTCCCCCTCAGGCTCATACTTTCAGCGTGGACTTCCAAGCGTTTTACCTCCCCCTGCTCATGTATTCTTTCAGTATGGAGTTCTTGAATCCCAGCGGGTTGCGGGGGGTGCATATGTTTTTCGCGCGTTTTCCCCCATTGCTCATGCCATGCACGTTTTGAAGCCCAAAGAGAGGGGCATCATAAGGCTCAGGTTGGTTAGGTGTGGGATAACCTACTACATTGTAGTACATCAGAGTCATCCCACGGTCGCGGCTGCATGTTTGGGGCCGACCGTTTCTGACCTTGTTACCGCTTCTTACCTCTTGTTACCGCTCGAGCTTCTCAAGAGTGGAGTGTAATAAGGACTAGCGCCTAGGAATGCTGGTCGGGTTGCGCGAACGAGTGTCTTTGAAGTCATGTTTCTGGTTATGTTGATGTTGATGATGATGTTGATGTTGATGTTGATGTTGATGTTGATGTGTACCTCCTTCCTCATGATAGAAGCTCAGAAAAATCTTAGAATCTGCTGCATCCGTACCGTGGGATAACTCATCAACAGGTGAGGGCTAAATCTGTTTTCGCATGTTTCTCCCCCTGCTCATATTCACTTCTAGTATGGAGTTTTTGAAGCCCAAACTGGCGCCGGGGGCGGCCAAGCCGAAGCAGCAGCTTCTCACCGTTGGAGACGCGGCCGGCAACCTCCATGTCTATGATGTGCCTCAGAACCTGTGGCGACCGCTAACCAACGAGCGGGCGCTCATGTCTAACTTCCTCGAGAGAGAAACAAAGGTGATGGCGTGAAGCGTGGCGCGGGTAGGTGGAATCCCTCCCCCCCCGCCGCCTGGTTGGTGAGAACCCGACGTGCTCCGTCCCGGCATAGTAGGGATGCGAGGGTCTATGGTCATACGACTACGGCCATGCACAAACTGAGTACACCCCCCCTCCCTTGGTTCTTAGTAGCATTCACCTCAGAGCCATCCCTCTATAGTGCGGTAGGGTTTGCACTTTGTGGGCCAAACGTTTCTTTCTGACCTTGTATAGTGCGGTTGCGCTCCACAAATGTGGAACTAATTGGTTAGATTGATCATTTGACGAGCATAGTTGTTTCAGGACTAGCGCATTGAAGTATTGCTCGGGTTGCGCGAACGATTGTCTTCGGAGTCGTGCTGTTTCGGGTGATGTTGATATTGAGATCCTCCTGTTAGGAGCTCAGAAAATTCTGCTGCACATCTTGCGTTGGATAACTCCTCACTCTTCATGCGACCCGGTGAACACCTTACGGCGGCCCGTGCTTGGTGCAAGCAATATGTTCCTGGTCGGTGAAAAGCCGACGTACTCCATCCCGACATTGTAGAGGTGCGAGGGACTATGGTCGTAAGACGATGTCCACTTGCATAGCAATGAGTACCCCCCCCTCCACCCCCCCCCCGCCCTGGCTATGTTTTCGAGAACCATGCCGACAAGTACGACACGATGCCGAGTTGAAAACGATCCCACATCAGCTCAACCTTTGAGTTTGCAAGCGTTAAGGACTCGTCGAGACGATTTTAAGACTGACAATTGTCCTTAGCCGTATACTATGGTCGTCGATGTTGTGGCTTCAGTTGGGGGAGGTCCGTCTACGTGGGAGCGGGAGTACGGTCTCACTCTCGTCCACGAAACATATGATGCCATGCACTCGTGGGCGCCACGCACGAGAACGCGCTTGGCTATACAGCACTACAGGATATTTTAGAGCACCTGGTACATGCTTGCCCAAACGTTGTTCAGGGATGATTGAAAAATGAGAGCTCTTGTCAGCTGGTAACATCGAGAACGCCCTCTCAAGTGGCCAACCCTTCTACCAAAGCATCCCTAACCACTCCGTAGCACCGCATGCCCCCATCCCATTCCAACCCGCAGCTGTGGGAGTTCGAATGCCCTATCTGTTCGTGGGCTTAATCAGTCGCGTGGCTCAAGCAGTCCAACAACGGTTGAGTCTTCCCTCTATAGTGCGGTAGGGGTTGCAGTTATTTTGCCAAAAGTTTTTTTCTGACATTCTGATTGGTTGAGCTCCTCAAGAGTATGATAATTTTACGAGTATAGTTGTTTTAGGACTGTTAATAGCGTGCATAGAAATACTGGTCAGATTGCGCGAGTGAATGTCTTCGAAGTCATGGTTCGGGTGAGATATCGAGCTCCTCGGGTTAAGAGCTTAGGAATTTCTGCTGTACCCCTAGCGTGAGATTACTCTACTGGTAACTCGTTGCACAAACGAACAAAACGTATAGTTTGGAGCTAGAAACAACCCATTTCGTCAGTCAGCGTTGATCTCCGCGGCCCGACAGGTAGATACTTCAACCTAGCAAACGGCGCGCACGCCCCCATCCCGTACCACAACGCCCGGCAAGAACGGCGGTTGAAAGAGCGAGCGAGGAACGTTCCACGGAACGATTGCAGCCGAGGCCACGCGAAAAGGAGACCTCTTATTTGCTGTACAACATTGAGAAAGTCCCCACTGACTAGCCATTGCTTCCACTGCAGTATCCGCTCTAGTATTTAACTTCGACGCATGCTGCGACAGAGATATATACCTCTTTTGGACTATTTTTGTTTCTGAATGACGGGGCTCCTTAACCCAAAATCGTTGGAACTTTTCATTTTACTCTTCCAGAAAAACATACTTCACTGTATACCTATGTTAGTATGTCATGGGATTATTCATCGGGTGGCACTTTTTTTTTTCCCTACAAGATAAAATCAGGTTTTCGGGCGGTTTTGGTTTGGAACTCCCCAAGCGGTTAGGAGCCTCAGAAACAGCAATGGTTGGTGAACCTCTTCCGTAGCTTGCCTCCATCCACACACCCCCCCACCCGGTGCCACAATACCGGACAGATACCACCACAATACCACCCATTCCTATCTTCAACTCCGCACGCCCCCACCCTGTGGGGTGCCCTACACTATTGTGCATTGTGTGTGTTTTCAACCATGCCCAACCAAACCTAACTCTAACCCTAACCCATACTGTACACCGGTCGAAGTGTCCCTTAATGACATCACTGAGGTAAAATGGTTAGAAGTGTCAAATGATGTGTATCACTGACCCTGTGCCACGATGCCCGATAGCGCCACAAATCCTCGACAACAAGTACACCACAGCATTCATTAACCAATCTGATAACTCCACGTGCCCCCGTCCCATTCTAATCCGTAATAATTGCGTATGCCCCCCAAACCCGTGCCACAATACTCGATACATGGAAATGTGGATTGAAGCGCGTGCAACATTCTACGGAACGGTTTGAGTTTCGCACGGCCGAGGCGGAGGCGATGGAAGCGGAGGAGCTCCAGAACGCGCTGAATCAGCCTCCAGAAGGGGCTTCGAGTGGGGGGCTGAGCGGAGGAGGGGGAGAGCCTGCGGCTGGAGGGGGAGGGGGGGGCGGGACGGAGACAGCAGCGGCGGCAGCGGAAGGTGCTGCCGTAGCCCCTGCCAAAGGTAAGAGGGGGGCGAGAGATGCGGGGGCGTTTTGCCGACAATGCACATTTGGCGCGGCTTTCATGGGCGTCCCATGGAAGCCCCATGGGAGATCCAAAGGGATACCCACAAAGCAGATCCATGAGAAACCCACGGGAGACTTACGGGCGAACCATCGCAGACCTATGCAATACTCATGGGGGATCTATGGACAAATGCTAGAAACCTATGTGCGACCCATGCGTTCGCAATTAAACTATCAACCCATGGGACGCACATGGGTGCCCGATGGGAGACCCACAGGAGACCCATGGGAGATCTATGGGCGACCCATGGGCGACCCATGGACGATCCATGGGTGACCCATGGGCAATCCATGGGCTAAGATTCATGGAAAAGCACTCTAAATCCATGGGCTGTCCATTATCAACCCATGAGCCAGTACGATAAACTCATGGGTGACCCATGGGTCAGCACTAAACACCCATGTCAGACCCATGATCGATCCGTGGGTCTTACCGTAAACCCATGGGCAACCGTTGAGCCAGCACTGTATACCAACTGAAGTAACCATGGGCGACCCATGGGCTTTGCACTACAAACTCATGGGCGACCCGTGATCGACCCATGAGCTAGTACTAAAGCCCACGGGTGCACCATGGGCCACCACTCCGAACACATGGGAAACACATGCGAGACGCATGGACGACCCGTGGGCCAGCACAGTGAGCCCATGGGCAATCCATGAGCCAATACTATGAATCCGTTGGTGCCCCATGGGCTACCACTATGAACCCATGGGTGATTCGTGAGTCAGCACTATAACCCATCGGCGACTCACGATCGACTCTTGAGCCAGTACCAAAACCGCCATGCCGTAGGAGACCTGTGATGTTGCTGTGGTTGATTCATGGGGAGACCAGCACTGCACATGGGAAACGCATGGGAGACCCATGGTCCAGGACCCTAAAGCCATGGGAGATCCATTGCTGACCCAGGGAGTCTCTTGGACGACCCATGGAAAACCCATAGACAACCCATGAATGGCCTACAATATACCCATGGGTGTAGCACTATGTACCAACGGGAGTATCCATGGGTGACCCGTGGGTAGTATTGTAAACCTATGGGCGAGACATGGGTGACCCACGCCCCTGGTTCTAAGTGGAAACCCATGGGCAACCCATGGTCGATCCACTGACCAGCATCAAACCCCATGGGCGTCCCATGGGCCAATATCCATAAACCCATGGGAGGCTCATGGGCGACAAATGCTACGGTACCATAAGGGTCATGTCACGTTTGGGGGCTCGCTTGGAAGTGGCACGGGTTCACTCGCGCGAGTGACCCCCCTGTTCCTTTGCGGTTTTGATGTTGTCTTCGTGTTGTTTAATGTATGTATGCGATATGAATCCGCTGATGTTAAGCTACGCTTCGCAAAAAAAACTCACCCGAAGAATTTTAGTCCGTGTGGTACAGAGTCACTCGTGCGAGTGGCTCAAAACCCAGTAGTGGCGATGGGGGTATATCGTAACATCTCCCCTACCATAGACGTGGGCAGTGCTGCTGTACACCCCATGGGCCACTCATTCGCGACATGGGCGACCCATCAGAAGCCCATGGCTCCCATGGAAGACCCATGGGAGGCGCATCGCAGACGCATGGACACCTATGGGACACACATGGGACACCCATGGGCGATCTATGAGCTGTCACAGCGCTTCGAATCCATGGGCGACCCATGGTCGATCCATCAGTCAGCAGTAAAAATCCATGGGTGATCCATGGACCAGTTCTATAAACCCATGGAAGCGTCAAGGCCGAAGCATTGGCGACCTATGGGCCAGCATCATACACCTACGGGAGTAACAACGGGCGACCCATGAGAGACCCACGGGCAGGGGGCAGTACAAAAAAAAACATGAATGACCCATGGGCTAGCACTGTATACCCATGGCAGATTCATGGACGGCTCATAAGAATCCATAGGCCAGCATGATGTTGCCAACGGAAGTACCATCGGGCGACCCATGGGTGACCCACGGGCAGTACTGTAAGTCCATGGGCGACCCGTGGCCAGAGCTATGAACTCATAGGTGACCCATGGTCCAGCACTACGGGAATAATTTTATGCGAAACCAATGGGAGACCCATTATCGACCCATCAGCGGCCCACGGGCCATTCTGAAAACCCATGGGCGATCCCAGGACCAATATTCCAAATCCATCGGAAACCCATGAAAGGCCCGTGGGCGACCCATGGGCGATCCATGCGCCGTACCGCAACCCCGTGGTCGACCCATAGACCAGCACTCAGAACCCATGGGCGACTCACGACCCATCCATGGGTAAGTATAAAAACACATGAGTGACCCGTGGGGCTCTTGTAAATTGTTTTATTTTCTGGTGGAAGTTCATGGAAGCTTCCATGGAAGCTTCCATGGGAGTGATGGAAGCTTCCACGAAAGTGGTGAAAGCTTCCACGAAAGTAATGGAACACGAAAGTAATGGAAGCTTCCATGGAAGTGGTGGAAGCTTCCATTACTTTCGTGGAAGCTTCCATGGAAGTAGTGGAAGCTTTCAGCGTGGAACCTTCCGTGAAAGTGTCCATGGACGTTTCCATGGAATCGGAAGCTTCCAAGGCAGATAACACGGAAGCTTCCATAGACTCTTCCATGGAAGTGGTTGAAGCTTAGACGGAAGCTGCTTCCATGGAGGTGTAAAAAGCTGTGAAGGCCTCCACGGTAGTGCTGGAAGTTTTCACCGGAGCGTGGATGGAAATTTCTGTGGAACATTCAACGGAAGCTTACGCGGAAGTCAGGTAAGCTTCTACGGAAGTCAGGTAAGCTTTCACGCAGAGAAGGTGCGCGTCCACGGGAATCGGGGAAGCTTTCACGCAAGCTTCCATTCATGTACTCCAATGAACGTAAGGAAAGCTTTCACGGCAGTAAGGAAAACTCTCACGGAAGCAACTTCTCCAGTTTGAGGGCACTTCCATGTAGGCTTATATGAAAGCTTGAATCGCTTCCATCTACGTCTGTGGAAAGTTGACTTAAATCCGCAGAAGCTTCCATCAAAGAGGTCAAAGCTTCCACGAGAGTGCTGACAGCTTCCATGGGAAAACTGACAGCTTCCACGGAAGTACTGGAAGCTTCCATGGAAGTACTGGGTTTTTCATGGAAGGAAGCAGCGGAGGCTTCCGTGGAAGTACTGATAGTACTGTAAACTTCCATGGAAATGGTGGAAACTTCTATGGAATGGTGTAAGCTTCCATAGAAGTGATGTAAGCTTCCATGGAAGCTTCCATGGAAGTGTCAATGGAAGTTTTCATGGACGCAATCGAAGTTTCCATGGAAGCGCTGGATTTTTTTATGGAAGCGGTGGAAGCTTTGGAAACGTTCACGAAAGCGTATAAATGCTGGATGTGTTCACGGAAGTACTGGAAGATTCCATGGAAGTACTTGTACTACTGAAAATTTCCATGGAAGTGGTGGAAACGTTTATGGAATCAGTGGAAACTTTCACTACTTCCATGAAAGGTTCTATGGAAATTTCAGTTCCCTCATGGAGGATTTGTTCTATGAGTCATTTCGTTACGCCTGCGGAAGCTTGGAGGGAAATACATGGAAGCATCACACTTCCACGGGAGTAGTGGAAGTTTCCATTGAAGCAGCTGGCATGGAAGCAGCTATGGAAGATTCCATGGAAACTTCCGTGGAGGCTTCTAAGGGCGCTTCCACAAAATCACCTTCCGCGGAAGACGATGGTAGCTCTGATGGAAGCTGCTTATGTGAAAGTAATAAAAAATTCTATGGAAATAATGGGCGCTTCCAGCGAAATCTTCCACGGTAATTTTCGTGGAAGCTTCCACTACTTGCAGCGAAACTTCCACTGCTTCCATGGAAGCACAATGGAAGTATTGGAGGCTTTCGTTGAAGTAGTGAAAGCCTGATGGAATCTTCCATGGTAGTGTGGAAACTACCATGGAAATTCAAATTCCACGCGAAAAGAACATAACGCACATGGCCGCCCGTTGGCCAGCTCTATACCCATGGATGACATATGACCAGATTTATTGATCCATGGTGACCCGTGGATCGGCGTTATAAACCCGTGTGAAACCCATGCAGTATCCATGGGAAACCCATGGGCGACCCATGAGCCAGCACTGTAAATGCACGGGGGGCGCATAAGCGGCTTGTGTGTTGAGTATGCCCGGAGTAAGAATGTGAGGTGTCGCACAGTCTTGTGCGGTGGAGTACATATAGTAGATGGAAGGCATGTGTTCACGGGGGGGTTATATATTTCCGTAACTGCCGTTACGAGCCGACGTCTCGATGACCGAGGTGAACGTCTCCGCTCTGCTCTCTCTCTGATGATAATACAACAAGAGTTAATTCAACCATGATCATGAGTGCTGTTTACCTCGCCTAACTGCCGAAAACCTGACAAGTCTCAGACTCTCGATCACGCTACTTTGAAATATGTCCAGACGCCATCGGCTAATGGCAGCAGTTAGAGCGATCCCCATCTCGAAACGATGAAGGGACCGATGGAAGAGAGATTTAGTTATGCAAGTTTAGTCGGACGAGCGATACCGCTCTCGACGAAGGTGCTGGAAGAAAAGCGAGCTTCTCGGGTAGGCGACTGTGCGAAGGTGGGTTGTGAGACGGGGCGGAACATGGAGGGAAATGAACATCAAGCGGCTGGACGGTATGGAAGAAGAGGATGGGGGAACGGAGGATCTAGTCAGCAGCAGTGGTCGCATCAGTACTCGCTTCAGCAGCAGCAGCAACAGCTGGGAGTATCGATCACGCTAGCGTGATCGAGAATCTGAGGCTTGTCAGGTCTTCCAAAGCTAGGCGAGGTAAACAGCACTCATGATCATGGTTGAAAGAACTCTTGTTATGTTATCATCAACGAGAGAGGAGAGTATGGTAGAGTATCCACAGCAGTACTCGCAGCAGCAGCAGTAGCATGGAGGAGCTTGGAGTTGTGATGGCCAACAGGCGGTGGCGGCGGTGACGGCGACGGTCCAATAGGCGGTGTCAGAGGCGCTGCGGCAGGTGGCGTTGCGATATACAGCAGCACGACAGACGCCGACATGTACCACATATCCGGCATTTCTGGTGGCTTCGGCTTGGCAGCGGACGAAGTAGCCCGCCTCCCAGATGTGACGTGGGCAGTATCCACGTCACATCTGGGAGGGAGGCTGCTTCGTCCGCTGCTAAGCCGACGCCACCAGAAATACCAGATATGTGGTACGTGCCGGCGCCTGTGATGCCGCCGTGTACCGCAACGCCACCTGCCGCACCGCCTCTGGCGCCCCCTATTGGACCGCCGCCGTCACCGCCGCCACCGCCTTTTGGGCCGCCGGCGTCATCGCCGCCACCGCCTTTTGGGCCGCCGGCGTCACCGCCGCCACCACCTGCTGGGTCTCCAGCGTCACCGTCGCCGCCTGCCGAACCTTCGCCGGCCCCATCGCCGCCTGGAGCATCGCCGATACCACCCCATGTTGTCCGATAACTTGACATTTTCGGGGAGGTACTGATGCCGGGCCACACGAGAGGTCAGAGCAAGGCCATGTGCGGCGAAAAGGGTCTGCGGCCTGGTGAAGAGAAGCAGGCTCTCAGCCTCCACCTTGGGAGTCTCTCGATGATAGGTCGCACTGCCTTCGTGTCAATGATGGCAGAGCAAGAGGACATCGAGGTCGCTCTCCGCAACGATCGGCCGCCTCGCGACCCCCTAACGTAAATTATTAGAAGCGAGTAAGCTTAAAACGCCCTCGAGTTATGCCGGGGCTATGGCCTCGCAGCAAGCCCCGACCTGGCGTATTTCGATGTCGCGTAAGATCCTTGGCCACCTGGATGCGAATAACTTCGCGGCAATGGAGGAATATCAATCATCCGTGGACAACGTCATCGATTCGATGTGGGTGTTTGACTTGAAGAAGGGCGAACTTGGACACATCGTCAAGTTTAAGGCAAGGCTTGTGGCGCGGGGATTTAAACGGCGGGAGGGGGTTGGTTTTGGCGAACCTTTTGCCTCAACGGTCTCTGGTACGTGTGTGTGTTTGTTGACTGCGATTGCATGTGTCTTGGATTTGGGTTTATGTCATTTCGATGTACAGCAGGCGTTCGTTCTGTCAAACTTAAAATATGATGCCTTCATGCGAATGCCGAAGGACTGTGGGAGTTTGTCTGGTAAAGTGGTTCGATTGAATGATATTCTGTATTGCTTGAAGCAGGCGTTAAGGTCATGGCACGCTCATCCGACAGCTTTTTTGAAGGAATCCGGTTTCCCGCAGTGCCTTGCGGGTGCATGTATTTTTCGTATGATAGAAGAAGGGCGCGTGGCTATTACTGCAGTAATTCACGTCGATGATATACTTGCTGCGGGGTGCAAGAGTAGGTGTGATCGTTTCTGCGAAGATTTGGGCCGGATGGTACCTGTGAAGAATCTTGGGGAGCTGAGTTCGTACGGGCGGTTGCCAATTTACAAGGGACCGGCCGAACGGTTTGTTGAACAGTTAGCAGAAGACTTTTGGCGATTCTTTAGTGAAAAAGTTTGGTGTCGTTATCGAAAGGAGTATTCCAATGCCTGTGGGATTAAATATGAAGGAGTCCGGCAAGGATGAGCCCGCTGGGACTGATGAGCCCGCTGGGACATGGCCTTTTCGTGAATTTATTGGTGGTCTAATGTGGCTGGCTACCCAGACACATCCGGGCATTGCGAATGCAATACGGGCGGTAGCGAGGTATTGCGCTGCACCCAGAGAGATGCACTGGAGGTCAGCACGAGGCATTCTAGCTTATATTATGGGCGCGAATGGTATGGCATTACTTGCGAGAGAGGTTTGATGACTGCGTTGTTTATGAGGGTGTTTGCGGATGCAGACTACGCGAGTAGAGCGACTCTGATATGAGATTGGTTTCAGGAGGGGTAATCATGTGTGAGGGTGCTTGTGTTTCCTGGTTTTCCAGAACCCAGAGGTACGTTACACAATCAACTACGGAACCAGATTGCAATGGCAGAGACGATCAAGGAAGTGCTCTTTCTGAAGCAGATAAGGTTTTCCACGAGGTTTTTCCTTTCTTTATACGTAAGGGGTTACACTATGCCGTACACCGAGCAGGGGTGGCAGTTGAGCATGCTTAGAATAAGGGTGTGAGGTGCCGCACAGTCTTGTGCGGTGGAGTACGTATAGTAGATGGAAGGCATGTTTTCACCGGGGATATATTTCCGTAGCTGCCGTGACGAACCGACGTCTCGACGAACGAGGTGAACGTCTCCACTCTGCTCTCTCGCTGATGATAATACAACAAGAATTACTTCTATCATGATCATGCTGAGTGCTGTTTACCTCGGCCAACTGCCGAAGACCTGACAAGCCTCAGACGCTCGATTATCATGAGAGGCGCGTGGACGACTTATGGACAAACCGTGGGCGACTATCCATGGGCCAGTAACATCAACCGACAAATGAGCCAACAGCGCAAACGCATGCGTGACCCATTGCGCAGCAACACAAACCCATGGGCGACTCATGGGAGACCTATGGACCAGCGCTGTTATCTCATGGGCGTCTAGTGCTGGCCAATGGATCGATTATGGGTCTTCCATAGTCTGAAGTGCAGGCCATTGGTCGTGACCATGGGTCACCAATGGATTCATATTTCTAGCCCATGGGCCTCCCATGGATAACCTGTGGTTTATTGTACTGGCCGATGAGTCCCCCGTGGGTCACCCATGGGTCGACCGTGGGTCGTCCATGATGGTCCACGGACCAATAGTGGGTTTGTAGTGCTGGCCCGTGGATCGTCGCCCATGGATCTTCGCCCGTGGATCGCGCATGGGTCCCCAGGCTTAAGGTGCTTGCCTGTGGGTCACCCACGTATTCATAACGATGGCCCGTGGGTACCCCACGGACCTTCCATGGATCTGACACGGGTCTTGCTTGGTTCTCCCTTGGCAGTGCATCTCATGGGACTCCCATAGGTCTTCAGAAAAAACGGTATGCCCATTTTCGCAACACTGATATTGATGGATGGCAGCCACAATACATTACCAATGTTCGACCCCGCGTGTGGAAGAAACTAGTTTTTTGTACCGTAAAAAAACGTACAAATGGCCACGTAATTACTGCTGTAGCTCAAGCTAACTGCACGATATTGAAGGGGTGGATTGGGTAGGTATGAATCGCTTGCTTCATCTTTTACTACTGTAGCGCTATATAACCAACACCAACACCAGCACCCTCTGGCACCTTAACAGCGATTAGCTCTGTGGTGAAGAGTTCCACTAGTAGTTTGGGTAGACTTTCACCATTAGTCAACACCCTTTGCCGATCCATGAGTTCACTTGCGTTGCCAACCCCGTCGCTAATCCCAATCCCTGGACTCGAACAGGAGGAAAGAGAAGGTCGACCGTCGACCCGGAATTGCAACAGATGACAGAGGCAGAAAAGGCGCAGCTTGCGGTAAGTACGTTGCCGTCGACGGGGCAGCACAGCTCACAAAGTGTAGCATAGGCGCAGCTTGGGTGAAAAACGTCTCCGCGCGCACAATTTCTGCTGTTGTCTGAGTGTTCACATTTCTCAATGTTTATACCTTGAAACAATCGCCTCGCGCAATTTCATACTGCATGTTGGCAGGCTCGCAGCCAAGGGGGGTAGACTATGTGTACAGTACTTTTTCGATAAGTTTCCCATACGAATCCCGAGGGAGTCAAGGAACGGGTATTCGTCAGATCGCTGAAGGTACCATGAAGTAAATATGAAACCGGATGTCGGCTTGAGGGCGTTCCTTGTCAGAGAGGAACGAAAATCGTGGTGCAGCATGAATAAGCGAAAGCAAAACGCCGGTAAAGACCTAGTCCCGCACCCACAAAGCACAGGCAAAACCCTCGTTTTATGGAATCCCCCCTCCCCCGTTGCCGCATTACGATTTATAGCAAGTGTCCCCTTGTATTACCTTGCAGGGGTTGTTGCCCGCCTTGATGAAAATTGTCCTATATCTTCACACTTGGACCCCTCGCGTCCCCCAAAACCACGCCCGAATGATACTCGCGATTCTCAGGAAATGGAGGAAAAGTTCATCGAGGAGTTGGGCTTGACCGACGCCGACCTCCCCGAGCGCTTTTTGGCCTCCAAGAAATTAGCAGAAGGAGATGGACTGGCGCTCAAGGCATGACCGTGTACACACCCCACTATTTTCCGGGCACAAGTGTAGAGTAACAACGAGGGATTCCATTGGGTAGTACTGGCACACTCTACTGGAAAACGCGGCGAGAGATGGACTGGCACCCAAGGCATAAACGTGTATTCTCCACATTTTTTTCCCGGGGTAAAAGTGTTTGCTTGAGTAACGAGGGACTCTGCTGCGTAGTCATGCTGTAGTGGAATTCAGCGCCAACAATATGGGTCGCCGTGCTGTTCCCCAGTGAACTGCTGAATTGCCTACCTGGTACTGAATAACAAAGCAGTTAGGTTGGACAGTTGTACGAGGAAAGTGTTGCGGAATTCAACAACTAGATAAGTAAGGATGATTATGTTATGTTGGGCAAATGAGAGCGAAAAACTAGCGAGGGATTGTATTGTGCAGTATGCTGGACTTCAGGAGCACGACGCCGCATGACCCTAAACCAGAGATTGAAAATTGGCGGCAGATTCGTAGGTCATCGGTAGTGCAAATCATCAGTCATTGAGCACACAGAGATGTTTGGATGTCACCCGCTTATGCTCAGCCTATCTTTAGCATCGGGCAAATGATACTCGGCATTTTGAGGCCATCCGCGTGCGCATGGTTCCGGTTTAACACCTCGGACACAGCATCTTAACGGTAGTAGCGAGACGATATGGTTCCCGAAGCATCTCGGGGAACGTGGCAGTCGTGAAACATCCCGTTAAACAGTTTAAAAAAAACACATTTTGCCTTTGTCGTCAGCCACCATTCCCCCCTGCCTTTGGTGGGAACCCGCCATCATTGGCGTCGACTGCGAAATTCCCCAGATTGGCCACGACCAAACCCACGCAACACGGTCACCACCCAACGGCTCCGCTCAAGATCTTCCCGCATTGTTCCTGCGCGAACATCTCCCTCAAGCGGACAAGCCGCTCCTGAAGAGCAACGCCGCAAAAATCTTCATTCCGACGAAAACTCCTCCCAGTTGCCGCCGCCGCTGCCTGTGCTGCTGCTGCTGCCGCCGCCGAGGCGGCCGCCCCAGCATCAACAACGTGTTGCGGCAACTGATGTGGTGGTGGTTGTTGCAGCTGTGCGGCAGGGTCCTGGATACTGTTATCCCCAAACGCAGCATTCATCACCGCATCCGCCGTTCCTCCGTCCACCCCGCCACCAACACCGTCATCAATCCTAACATCTTCGGCGCCCCCCGCGACAGAACCGCCTGCACCGCCATCGACAACCCCCGGCCCCCCGATAGCACCGCCTGCGCCACCATCGACAACGCCCGTCCCCGCTATAGTACCGCCTGCAGTACCATCGACAACCCCCTCCCCCCGTCTTTCTTCGATGCTACCAAAAATAGCTTGGTAGAAATCCGGCATTTTGGCGGCCCCGCCCGCCGCTTCCCACTGGGTGGTAACGACGTGCGCGGTGAGGGGGTCGAGGCCTGTCACGAGTCGCGCCCAGTCTGGCGGTCGCTCCATTGCTATTCTCGGCAGTTCCTGTGGAGCGCCGGCGTTACAAGCGAGGATACGCGTGAGTATATGCATTGTGGACAGTGGAGCACCAGAGAGTGTGTAGTGTTGTTGGTAAGACACGACAGTTGACCTTCTTGTTGGTGATTGACTGTTGAGGATCTGATCTGGTGTGTGGACGTTATCTAGATCTGAAGACAATTACTGTAGTAGGGGTTTCTACTTATCCTCTTCTAGATTCTGATATAGGGATTTGGGGATGAAGTTAAGATCGCTTGTTTTCTTGTGTTCGGAGCTAATAATACAACAACTTATCTCTCCTTTCCTAGCACCTGAATGGTGCTGACCAGCCCCCCTCAGGCCAAGGGGGGACACTTTCTGGTCAGTAGACCTTGCCTAGCTTAGGCGTGTCTACAATTATCTTAAACGACATGTATGTTTTCTCTGATGTTTTTGTGTAGCTGGTGCTCACTTCTGATCAAAGCTTGTTCATGAACTACTTTGAGTAGGAACGCGCTTTTGGGGGCATTGTGGACAGTGGATGTTTTCTCTGATGTTTTTGTGTAGCTGGTGCTCACTTTTGATCAAAGCTTGTTCATGAACTACTTTGAGTAGGAACGCGCTTTTGGGGGCATTGTGGACAGTGGAGCACCAGAGAGTCTGTAGTGTCGTTGGTAAGACACGACAGTTGACCTTCTTGTTGGTGATTGACTGTTGAGGATCTGATCTGGTGTGTGGACGTTATCTAGATCTGAAGACAATTACTGTAGTAGGGGTTTCTACTTATCCTCTTCTAGATTCTGATATAGGGATTTGGGGATGAAGTTAAGATCGCTTGTTTTCTTGTGTTCGGAGCTAATAATACAACAACTTATCTCTCCTTTCCTAGCACCTGAATGGTGCTGACCAGCCCCCCTCAGGCCAAGGGGGGACACTTTCTGGTCAGTAGACCTTGCCTAGCTTAGGCGTGTCTACAGCATACTGTAGGTTTTCCCTTCGTGGGCGCGTGGATGGCGCTGGAACCCAACAACCGACGGTCGTGCATGGCAGCTGCCAACTTGCCTCAACCCCTTTGGCACTACCATGGATAGCGACTAAACAAATAACGAGTGCAACCTTAATTATGTAAAGCTGCTCTCCCCCACGAATGCCGCTCGCAATATCTAGTCAAATAGTGAATATTTGGTATCATACTGGCCCCCATGGCCAATGGAAGAGGGTGACATGGCCAGTTTTTTTTTTTACGACTTCGGGTCGTCTCTAGGAGCGAAACTCGTATCGACCAATGACAGGCCTTCATTTTTTTCAGTAATATTCAGGCTTTTTGCAAGCGGAGGCGATAAAAAAAAAATGCGCCGCATTTTGCGCGAACCGGTTGGAGGTATGTCTGTAGATTTTTCGCGCAAAAAATCGAAGATCTAACCTGACTGTGTTCAACATGAACCAGAATCTAGCGAAAAAGCTGGATCCAACACTAAAACCAAGTCACTTGAAGGAAATAACGTATTTTACTCATTTTTACGCAGAAAAGTCCAAATGTCCACGCCATTTTTAGTAAGAAGTAGACCCTGAATTTTTGCACGCGTGTTCTACGAGTCCATCCCGAGGTCTGACCTCCGGTTTTCTTTTTTCTTTTTTCGTTTTTTCGCAAAAAACGTTTGGGCTAAGGTGGTCCACATTTTCCGAAAGATCTTAACTGACGAAAATCCAGGCGAAAAAAAAAACAAAAACAAAAAACGGGTGAGGGTCTTTGCAAGGGCAAATAGAAGACGTGCAAAAATTCACGGTCTGAATCGTAAAAACGGCGTGGACATTCGCCGGGTAATAAAATTGTGTTTTTTTACGTGAATCAGCCTGTAGGAGCGTGAGGCAGTACGAGTATTGCCGTGTTGCGTCCCGTGTCCCACAGCTCCATACATTGGAGTTCGGACACACCTACCCCTGAAGCGCGGGCGTCTTCGTGTTGTTGATGCTGTAATCGTCCTTCGTATTTTTGAGGGGTCTTCCCCGGGATAAATCCCGCTGTTCGTAGAACCGCAGTGAATCAAACATAACAGGGTTACGAATGAGAAATGAACAATGGCAAAAGCACCACAAGAAAGACAAAACCACGGCGAATCGAATGGCGGTGTTTCTTTTTGTTTTACCAAGTAGGAACCGCGGTATGACCACGGCAGTTTAACCGCGGGCTTTGGATGGTTGATTCACCGCGATTCTACGAACAGCGGGATTAATCCCGGGGAAGGCCCTGTATTTTTGTCACTGAAAGCCCCAAAGGGATTTTTAAGTAGTCCCCTTCTACCTCCTCCTCTGGCCTTTCGTTTTTGGCTGGGAGGCGGGCGGTCAGCAGCTCAACGCGAAAATAACGCCAACCGCACGGACTCCGTATCAATAGTGACCTCACCCATTCCATGAATGGTAAAACCGCGACTCGACTCACTTCTTTCATGCGTTCGGTCCCGATGGTCCTGAGATACGCATTCCGTTCTTCAGCCGTAGACGTTGGAGCGGTCAGGGGTGACGTCTCGACCGACGCGGGAGGGGGTCTTGATCTTTTGTTTCCGGCCACCCTTCCACCCGCGTCGAAGCCTTCGTTATGCAGCGGAGACGAGGGGCAGTTAGGGTAGGGTGTGGGGCCAACGTTTGAGGTCAGAACACGGGCAGCGCCTCGCGCGCAAAAGTTGAGTAAAAGGAAGACAGCAGAGGAGAAAAGGGCCTTGGTCTGTGGTTTCCGGCCACCCTTCCATCGGTGTCGAACCCTTTGCTGTGTGGCGGAGACAGGGGGAAGATTTCACCGAAGAATGCGCGGCGGTTAGGGTGTCATAGGGTGTGGAGCCTATCTTTGAGGTCAGGACACGGGTAGATATTGTTCGTTAGAAGGAACTACTTGTCGAGCTATTTCAGTCACGTGGCTCGAGTAGCAGTCCGTGGCGAGGTGTTCGTCCTGAGTAATGCTGACGAAATTGAGTGGTTTGAGCCCAATAAGTAAATAATTATTCTTTTTAGTGAGTTTACTGTAGCTCAACTGGCAGATCCTTCTTACAAACAACCATTTCGTACGTGCTTCGCACACAAAAGATAAGCATTGGGAAGACAGCAGGAGGAGGACAAAAGGGTCGATAGACCAGCTGTCTGCGACATATCATGGCGTCCCTAGATTATGACGTCTCGCCCTGAGGTGCATTTTTTTTTTTTTTTTTTATCCTCCGGCGGATGGGGAAAAATAAAGCTTTAGCTCACCACACTTCCACGTATTTTCATACGCGTCGTGTGTCGATTTAACTCAGCTGCTTTCGCAGCCCAACGCTAGCTGGCGCCCTGAGGTGCAATTACCAACAATCAATCAACCCCCCCGTGCAGCATGCTTGCGCGGTACCAGGGCTGAGAACGGAGGGCCGACAGTAGCACCGACGACATCGAAACGAAGCCGCTTATTTTATACTTCGAAGTAAAAAATATTTCAAGGACGTCAGCCGTGAATTCGACGAATTTCAGATCAATACTCTTCGTACATTGCAGCTACGACTTGAATACCCGCAAGCGCGCGGAAACCAACATGACCTCGACGTATTTCGTGCTTGCTCGGTACCAGGCCTGAGCAAGTAGGGTTGAACGGCAGCAGCACCGGCGACACCCAAACGAAAACGCTTATTTTTGCATTGAAGCCACGACTGTAGCCGCAAGCGCACGAACACGAACATCGCATAACACTGCAGCCACGTCTTGAGCATAGCCGCAAGCACACGAAAGCCTCCATCGCGGGGTCGTGTTAAGCGCCGCGACTGTATATCAAGTCTGCTGCGGGGAAAAAAAGTGTTCACCTCTCCCTTCGTCCGCAACAGCCTCGCGCAGTCGGTCAGCAAGCAGCGACCCCACGAGACATCTCAAGTAATATTCCCGCATGTGCCTGGAGGGGCCCTCGCACAGCGCCGGTCGAACTCCCTTGCAGAAGAGGGGACGTGGGGCCGGATTGGGGGGGACGGGGGGTGGGTGGGGTGAGGCGGGTGTGTGGAGATTACAGCCTAGAAGTGGGTCCGTTTTGGGCTCCGCATAGCTCTAAGATAGTTGTAGGTAGGAACTCGCGCAGCAGGATACTTGTAATAGGTATAGCTGTCAATATGTGTGCTTTGGTCGATGGTGATAAGTCGCCGCGGTGGTCCTGGTTTCAATAGTTTCGGTCTATTCCTCGTCGGCAGCGGATATGCAACCAAAGGCTTCAGCAATCTTAAACAGCGTCGCTTTTTATATTCGTCGCATTCGCTCGTACGAAACAACTGCAAGACCGCGTGCTGTGCTACTGCTTGCACATTTGTAAAACACTGCTGCACCTGATATCATATGCTGCATCGTATGTTGCTATGCTGCAACGTATGTTGCAGTAGCGTCACTGCGGTTGTGATAGCATACCGAGGTCAATGGAACTCGGTATCCTGGTATATGGCGGGTTGATTCCGGGCCAGCGGAACGCCAAGAACCGAGCACTGTCAGCAACCAATATCGACATCATTGCGGTCTACTTGGCCGGATAGGCGGCCAAATACGCACATTCTCCCGTTGGGGACTGGAGCAGGAAAAACGTATACCAAAAGAAACGTCAAACACAGCATTGACCGCAGGAAGAATCGCGGGCAGCTGGGGTAGGGCATGCTGATTTGAATGTCCAGACTACAACACAAGCATCCCATGCGCACAATAGTCGTATTGCTGCACACCCTCACAAATAACCCCTTGGGGGCTTCAGAGGGACAAGGTGTCGAAACCCAACGACTACAACAGACCAAGTAACCCGGGCTGCTGGGGTAGCGGGATGTGTCCGGACAGTAACCCAAGGAGTTGTGCGACACGCGGGGCTGCTGGCGTGGCGGGATGTATCCGGACAGTAACGCAAGGAGCTGTGCGACACGCGGGCAGCACGGCGGTACTCATATTGCTGCACGCTCTTCCCAGGCGCTTGATGATAGCGCACTTTTTGCCACCTTTTCATGGGGAATACATGGGTCCCCTACACGTGCTACGGTAGAGGTATGCCTTTTTCTGGTTCCTTTTGAGGGCGATGACTTGAGAAGCTCTATACCCCACCCACAGAACTGATTTTTGATAAAAATGGAAGTGCAAAACTCGATGGAAAAAACTCACGGCCTAGTTGTCCAAAAAGAATGAAAAACATATGAAAAAACATACCTATTGCTGAAATTCGGACAATCTTATTGATAGGTTAACGAGCCTCTTACTCAGAAATTATTTTTGCCAAGAAGTGCTAGCCGTATCGAAGCAGTTCGTCCCCGAAAGCCCAAACGGTTAACTGACGCAAGTTGATCGCTGCACCTGTGTCCTAAATTTTTAGATCCACACACGTTTAATCGCAAACATAAACACCAATTATCCTCCCTAGTTTACGCTCGTTCGGCTCGTTTTGGCCGCGTCAGGCGTCGACTCCCTTCACATTGCTCAGCCGTGTGGATCCGGGACCAACTGCGCATGAGTGGATCGAAAAAGCACGGTTTCCGACTCACGGTACAGGACGGAAGCTTGCACACTTGCACAGCCCCATCGATCCGATAACAGGTCAAGAATTTGCTCTACTAGTCAAGAGCGAAGCTGATATCAAATGCCACCTGACAACAAAACAAATACCGGCCTGCGGGATCCAGTTCCCGGATATTGGCTATATGGCACCACCCACTACACCACAAAGTCGTGTGACTAGCATCTAGGAACACACTATTAGCACTACCCACCAGACCACAGTCACGTGACTAGACTGGCGGGTAGTGCAATACGATAGAATCAATGAAAACGTCTCCTCACGGAGTTTTGTATACAGGAAACATCCAACGCCACAATCTCGGGAAACTAGTTAGGCATGCCAAAAAAATGCGAAAATGGTCAACCCGTAGAATGTAGTATCTGTCGACGGCGCTGCTTCATGTTGTATTTAAGCTCTTGCCGTGTCGAAGTCACCACACTCTGCTATGAACCCATGGTATGCGTGTATGTGGACTGTGCAGCTGGCGGAGTTCTACTACTGTTCGAGGGGGACGTTACAACACATCTGGCCCAATAGTGGTGTTAGGCAAAGCAAGAGAAAAATCGTCACTAACTCCTGGCAAACTAGTCGCCTGTGTACGCTGCGGTGCTAATTCCTTAGGACAACGCCGAAAGCTGGCGCAGAGTCGAATAAAAAACGCGTGAGGACAAGCCGGGAATGGGGAACTCACCTATCCGCGCAGTAGTTCACGGCTTCACCTCCATTGGATTTATGGGGGGAAAACCATCTCGGTAAACCACTCAACACACGCATCTGCAAGACTATAGGCAGGATTGGGGTAAGGGACGCGAAAATAATACCAAGGGATGCTTTCATTTCCTATTCGAGGCCACCTCTAGCCCAGACACTGACAACTCGTCTGGGCTGGAGCTGGTATCGATAAAAGAGTAAAAACATGCCTTGACATTTTCTCGCGTCGCCCACCTCAAATCATGCCTCTAACCTTACAGACTTTTGTGCCAAACGGATTTAAAGGGGCTGTTTATTCCCCACAAATCTCCAGTTAGCGAAAACGTGGGCTGCGTTAACGTATGCTTCCACCTGGTGCGCACGTGCCTTTCATTGGAGGTGGCATCTGCCTCCAGTTTTGATCTCGCGGACTAGCACCTAGAACTGAATTTCGCGGATATTCAAGCCTACAGAGACGAAAAAATAGCGAGGAGGTAGCGAACGCTTCAGCTTTTGCTTTGCCTAACACCACTATTGGGCCCAGCGTATCGTAAAACCTCCTTAACCCCGTATAAATCTGCTGGCTGTATATCCCAAACAAACGCAGACGACACCACTTCGACACGAAAACGGCTTGACAGCAACAACATGAAGTAGCGCGCTAACCGACACATATTGTACAGGGATCGTCATACCGTTCTTTTTTGGCATACCCAAAAATGTTTCTGAGATGGTGGCGTGGGGATAATGTTCTACAAACCGGACTCGATCCCCGCAGGACACAAGATTACCGCTGTTGTCAGAAAAAAAAACACTGTCGGTGTCGCACCCGATCACCAGAGCAATCTCTCCACCTGTTATCGGACCAGTAGGGTTCGGCAAGCTGTTAATCTGCATCTCAAGTCGGAAGCCATGCTCTTTAAGCTCTTTCATGCATACTTCGTCCCCATTTCACATAGTTGGGCAGCATGAAGGGGGTTGTCAGCGACGCCTATTTATGGCCAAAACGGGCCAGCCGAGCGCAAAACTAAAGGGATAATTAGGATGTTTGCGAAAAAAAGTCCCATTCTTGTGCGAATTGTACGACGGTGTTTGATCTCTCGCAATCCATTGACCCAGAATCCCAACCTGGCGCTACCATAAAGGTGTCCATTTTCTCGCAATCCAATTGACCAAGAAGCCCAACATCTCCATACCATGAAAGTGTTGATTTCCTCGCAATGCATCGACCCAGAATCTCAAATCTGTCATACCACGGAAGCGAGTACAATCAGCACGCCACAATGTCACGACACGATACCGTTAGGCCTGGGAATGGAATTTTTTGGACGTAAAAATTGGAAAAAAAATGTCCCATGGTCGTTCTCTACGACAAAAAAAACTTTAGGAATCAACCAATCAGCGATGGGGAAAACAAAACCACGTCACGGCAAAAAGCTGTTCGGCGCGTAGCATTCACAAAAAAGCACTGCCGCCACAGGCCGCCATCACCCTTTTGCTAAAAAGAAGTCAGCGCACTGGGGTGCCTTTGTTTCTCGTACGAAGCGTACTGCTGTACAGCCCCAGGACCAGAGCGCAGAGCAGCAGCGTACACATGGACGCACGAGCGTGAGCAGCCCCTCGGGCGTGGCGGCCGGCAGCACGACGGTTCTGCCCCAAATGTGATGCGAAGGGATCAAGCAGTAGGGCTAATCTCTTGTTTGCTTGGCTGCTGCTGCTGTTGTGCAAGCCCCTGGGCCGTGCTGCACCGCGCATGGTATACGGCGCCGCCCGTATACCTCCGTGGCGGCGCGCCCCACCTCTAGCCCGCGTGTACGTTGTTGCTGTACGTGCCGCTGGGCTTGAGTCTTGGCCAAGGCTTCTCAGCACGCGCCTGGGGTCAGTTGTATTGTATTAAAAAAAAATCAGGGACGTCAGCCGTGAGTTCGACGAATTTATATTCATCTTTGCAAGCTGCGTCGTGGTACTTGTGATAAACTACGATATATGGGTGAGTTTTTATTAGGAGGGGTCCTATTTCTTGTTCACTATAATGGTAAGTGTTGGTATTTTTACTTTAGGTGGGGAATTTTGAGCTAGATCTAACATCACATGTATTTTATAAATTTATTACTGTAGTTTCCACTATACTTCTCTATCATGTGTATGGTAGGCGGTTTATTTTGTTTTTTCTCCCCCCCAGCTTAAATATCGGGAGGAGTACGAATACAGAATATTATTAGTTATCTCATATGTTACTCTTAATACAGCATTCGAGAATAAAAGTCGGCTACACCATCCAAGAAAAAGATATATACTTCGGTATATAATAATAATAATAATAATAATAATAATAATAATAATAATAATAATAATAATAATAATAATAATAATAATAATAATAATAATAATAATAATAATAATAATAATAATAATAATAATAATAATAATAATAATAATAATAATAATAATAATAATAATAATAATAATAATAATAATAATAATAATAATAATAATAATAATATAATAATAATAATAATAATAATAATAATAATAATAATAATAATAATAATAATAACTCTATGGGACACGAACCCACGGTTCCAAGTTGATACGCTGTCATCTTGACGTTTTATAGTATAATATATATATTTTCAGGACGTCGTCAGGTGTGAGTTCGACGGATTTCGGGTCAGTACTAATATTTTGAAGCTGCTTGCTGGTACTTGTACTATACTATGTGGGTAAAATTTTTTATGGGAGGGGTCCTATTCTTTTATAAACAAATGTTTCTCTCCACTACAATGATTTGTTTTTTGTTTTCGTTTTTTTTATATCCTCCGGCGGATGGGGAAAAATATAGCTTTCGTAGCTCACCACACTTCCACGTATTTTCATACGCGTCGTACCATGATTGGTGTTAGTATTTTCACGTTAGGTGGGGAATTTTGAAGTAATCTAACATCATACGTATATCTATTTTATAAATTTATTTCTGTAGTTTCCACTATATTGCTCTACCATATGTACGGTGGATGGTTTGCGGATGGATGGGTTGGTCAGGGTTGTTGGTACTTGTGGTTAAGTGCATAGGTAAGTTTTCATCACCTGGGGATGGTTTATATTATTATTATTTTGTTTTATTTTTCACCATAGTGGCGGGTTTTGGTATATATCGGAGAGTATGAAGACAGTAGTAGTGGTCTTATGATATTATGTTAAAGTTCCACCTTCAAAATATAAAAATAAATAAAAAAGAATAAAATAAAATTAATTAATGTAAATAAAAAAATAAAATAATAGATACTGTCACCATAACATTTTACATGTAAAAGTCCCACCCTACAAAGAAAACAAACAACAACAACAACGGGAGTCGGTGAGCCTCGCACCCACGGTTCTAAATTAAAACGCTGTCACCCTGACATAAACAGTCCCACCCCTAAAAAAATAAATAAAACGGGAGTCGGTGAGCCTCGAACCCATGATTCTATATTAATACGCTGTCACCCGAAAAAAACATAAAAAAATCCCATCCGGGAGTCGGTGAGCCTTCCGTGCTGTCATTATTTCGGTTTAATACAGATTTTTGTTTACAACAGTAGCTGATCGCAATAAATATGAATCTTCATATGATACCATTTATTACTGAGTCAAGTCATCATGCAAGAGTTGCGAAGTTGTTTTCTCGCATGGGAATAAATTTTAACACCTGTTAATGACACTGGCTACGTCTTGGTACTAGGTTACTGAGTCAAGTCATATATTGAAGAATCGATGAATTGGAAGTACACCTCATACTCATCATGGTAAATCAACGCGTTGTGAGCATTGTGAGCTGACGAGTTGTGAGCATGACTACAGTGAGCATCATCGGCAAGTTGTGGTATACTCATGGTACTTCCCTTATATAGGCAGTGCACAGCAGCCGTGTATATCCATTCCGCCCCATCCTTCCTGACTTGGTATGGTCGCTCCAATATAAATGCTTGTATCCCGTCCATGACATGTCACTCTCGTTTTTCTTGGACCGCACTTCTATTCATTTCTATTCACTCGTATATTAATCTCCTTCATCACCAAATGTCCACCTGTATGTTTGCCGCAGATGAAGGAAGTCTTTCAGTTTTTCAGCACGTGAACAGCTTAGCAATGCACTTGAACATGTCCCTAAGGTTCCCTGGTTCCTCTCATTCACTACCGGACGGTACTGTAGCACAAAAGACTGAGCTCAAAGCCTTGACTCCGCACACAACGAAGGTTGAAGCAAGGAACCAATACCGACTGAATGTACAAGTGCATTGCTTATTTTTTGTGTAGCTGTTTTTCCATGATCTTGATTGAAATACCTGTGTGCGAAACGGAAATTCAAAAAGATTAGTTGATCCGTTTCACGGCTATTTTTCTTGGGTACGTACTACCGGTAGACAATAAGAGGCAAAATATCTGGGACACCAGTCATAATGTTGTTACTTGTTATAATATTTTTTAAGTGTGAGGTTGGCTGTGTTGATAAGCACATACATTCAACATTCTTGAGGTTGGTTCTGTTGAGAAACAAATAAGTTAGAGTTATATCTTAGATAATGGGAATGCATCATTTTGTATCTCCTAACCAAATGTTGAGGGATATTTGGGTTTTCAATGTTCCCACTCACAATCAATCCAGGTAAAATGCACCAATATCCTCCGGAATATTGGTGTATAATACCTTCCTTGATTGTACTATGTTATGATTTATTTTTTGTAACTTGTGCGCTACAAATAGGAAGTAGTTTTTAGGAGTTCGATCTATGATATATTCCATCAGTGGATACGACAAATGTTTTAATTATGAGTAAATTCTAACCAAATTTGAACAATATCACAATCCTGGATCAATTCCAATACTGGTAGGCCTCTGCAACTTCAGAAATTCCGTAGGGTGTTGATAAGAAATACCCAAATGGATCGATACTCATCAGAGTCGAATAGCGGCAACGGAATGCACTTACGTGACCATTGCTCTCCATTGAAATTTCTGGGTCACTTGGGCTACCTCGTGGGGCTGACTCCAAGGGCTTGGATATTTTATACTCGCGCACTCTTACTCGTATGATACGAGTCATTGTCAACCGTACCAGGTATCCATTTCTCCGGAAATGCAAGAACCGTGCTATATTCTTATAATTATATAAACGTTCCTTACATTTGGACCCAATAGGTATTTGTTTTGCTCGAAGATTTCGTGTTTACGATAAGAGATGCATCCGCATCCGGAAGGTTGGGGCAGGTCGTTTCCCGCTGCATCAAGGCCCAGTCACAGATTCCCTCCCTCCTCTCTCGATGGCTCCTGCTGTGATGGCAGTCGCTCGGCGTGCGGATACGCCCGCCCGTGTCTGGCGTCGTTTGCCCTACACGAACGGAGATTGGTGTTTGCCTCGACTTTTTTCGTTTTTCCCCGGGTTTCTTTCTTTTTTTCTGTATACCTGGCATGTTTTTCAAATAATTGTTTTGGAACTTTTGCTCAGGATGCAGCAAAAGGGCCACGTTTGATCAACAATTTCTCGTCGGCTATTTGCTGGATTCGAGTGCGGATTGCTTTGCTGTCTCCGCCAAGTCCCAGCAAAGGGGAAGGCGCGCATTTCTTCCATATTCAATTCAAGTACTTCTCCCCTATTGAGCAAAAGACGAATATAAGCACCAAACAATAGTTTCCCCGCACATTCCCACCCGAGTAGACTTGAAAACATAACGGAAAATTATAAATAGGGTGTTTGCATAGATCAAATTATGGTTTGGTCTTGCGAACCAGGCTTTTCACCATGTTCATAACCGAATCCGATATGAAAACGTTGCGAAGACCCACAACACGATTTTCGTTTTGTATGAAGACAACAATTTCTACGAATTTTCCCCCAAAACTTTTAGCCAATGAAAACATAGCATGCGTCCAACAACATCAGACCCACCAGCACCCTGCACAGCGAAACGCATCTGCCAACACCCCGTTCTAAGAAGCACCGCAAACATGGCGGAGAACTTGCCTCGCCCAGGAGAAACGCAATCAGACATCAACAACGCGACTCCTAGTCTCTCCAGCGAGCGCCTCCCTACGACAGCCGCGGCAGAACGCCCGAGTGGAGATGCTCTGTCTTGCACACCAGCCTTCCCTGGGCTCCCAGGCATATCTGGCAACTCGCCTGAAACCTTGGCGGCGCCAAGGCAACCTGCGCCCGTCCTTCGCGACGTACCCCCGAACTCAGTCGGGCGCGCCGACGCAGCCCTTCAAATAGAACGGGGGCCTGTATTCCAGCGGGAGCTCGTACCCTCTGTGCGGGCTGGTGCTGCTGTGCCTCCGATTTTTCAGGGCGCAGCTGTACCCGGAGTGCAAGGCATGGGTATGCTGCTGTCTAGGCAGTTGAACAGCGCAGCGTACGCAGCGATCGCAGGTGGGATGCAATAGCATCAACAGCAGCAGGAGCAGCTCCAGCAGCAGCTTCACCAGCAGCACCAACAGGAACAGCAGCAGCAGCATCAGCAGCAACAGCAGCAACCACGGCAGACAACAACGCACCAACCCCTTCCGCCCCCCATCCAAAACTCTACGAGCGCTCTCCCATCTGGTACGCCCCAACTGGTCCTTCGCGCCACCGTCACAACTTCCTCGGCGCCGCCGGGTCAGCAAGCCTCGGGCAGTGATGCGCAGGCAAGGGGCAGCAGCAACACCACCCGCTCGGGTAGGGGTCGTCAATTGAAGTGGATCATCGCCCAGCAGGTCGCGGTGATGAAACAGGTGTGTACTGAACGAAGTCAAAGTAGCAGCCGTTATCTGTTGCCGATTTGGAATTTGAATTTCCTCACGGATATGGTTCAAACGTGTCTAGTCTCTGTTCAAACCATGGCCTGCGGCGCATTGGGAGAAAGATCTACAGCAGTACCAGGTACGAGTACTGTTGTACCAGGTATAGTCTACCAATATCACAACCTACGGTGGGCCGTAACACACCCGTATTCCCCCCTCCCTTTGCCATAACACCCTCGTGTAAGACTAAGCTCCCCATGCCCCAAAGCACTCGTTTTAGCACTGCGCAGGCTGATTTGCCTTTTGTACTCATACGATACGTACGAGATTGTTCGAAAAAACTGACAGGTCATCGATTCCCACTGCTGTATGATCTATACTCGTAGTCTTTACATCTTTCGAAGCAGATCTATTTCCAAAGCTCTGGCATGACCCACCTCATGCTGACGTGTCGGGGCCGTATGATTTGCATGGGCATGGGCATAGCCCATGCGTCCTGGGTTGAACCTGTGCGGTACAGATCCTGCACAGCATCTCAGAACTGCATGTCTACAAGGTCATGATCGGACGGAGGTAGAAAAGTAGACGCATGATACAGAATTACAGGTAACGGCTACCTGGTACATGATACCCTGTGCGAGTACTATTAATAGTATACCTGGTAAGAACATTATATTCTCGTGCGGGCAACTCGAACATTAGACTTATACCAGTAGATATGATGTGATACGTATGTCATACGAGTACCTGGTATATACGTACTACCATTATATTACTGTTGAAGCATTCCATGTATTCGTGCTGGTACGACGTATTTTGTACGCTACTTCAGAGATAAAATAGACTTTATAAGAGCCAATCAAACATACATACGTATGCAATACAAGGTCATAACCTGCTTTGCCTTCTTTTTTTGTCCCTGTTTATGTCACCCTTCCCCTGGAAGGCAAACGCTTCGAGTGATGACAGGAAGAAAGAGCGGAAGAAATTGGTGTGGAAGAGAGACGCCTAAAGCCTCAGACAGCACGAGGCTTTCACCGAGTTCGTGGAGAAAGGAGGTGACTTGAGCTGCACGAAGATCAAAGACAAGTATAAGTTGTTGGTGAATATGGCGAGGGACAAGGAGCGTAGGGCCCAATGGGAGAGCGGCGTCTGGGAGGATCCTTGGGGGGTTGACCTGGTCAACGAGGTCGACGCGGCATTGGCGACGGAGGAGGACATCAGGGAAGAACGCGAGACGGCCACGGAAGGGAGGCAGTTGCTTGTTCAACGCCAAGAGAGGCAAGGGCAGGAGGTGAGAACACACAAGCCTAACAAGTGGTAGGTATAGGTTTTGTGGGCACAGAATAAACTGCTGCCTCTCTAGGATGAAGAACCGGCACGGACACTGGGTGTGCTGGATGCCGACGGACAGAAAGGAAGGTTTTAATGTGAAGAACACACACTCACATAGGATAGTCTGCGGGCGCGTTGTGTCATGAAATATTGAAGTATACATGAGACTGAACGTGCGTGACATGCATTATCTGAGAAACTCTGTCGCGTAGTTTATAACATGACTGATTTCTCTCCAGGTATTTCTTTACTTGTACATTATAGTAGTACTGCTGCATTGAGTACCTGGCATGATTTATGAGCACGTATGTACTGAAATCGGATACGTGTAGCATGATGTCTGTCGACGAGTTTAAGTACGGTTCGTGTTACACACGTGCCCACCAAAGCTGGCATTTTCTTCATGTGGTTTCCTCTATTCGTTTGACACCGTACGGGATTAATTACTTCATGTCGGTCGCCCCGGTGGCGTATGAGGTTATTACTTTATGCCGGCTGCCCCGGTGGCGCAGCTTTCAGTTTTGTGTTATGGCACACGAAACGTTCAAATACTATACGCCCCGATTGGAGTGTGTACTTCGTCATGATGTAGCGCGTCGGTGACTGAAGGGAGGCATACCTCCTTCGCCCCAGTAGAGCCACCTAAACCTGTTGGTACTGCGATGCGCGCAGTCTCGCGAAACAAGTGCCTCAACACACTCCCTCCCTCGTTGTCTACGCGCGTCCACGACTTGTTTCGCCCTATGAAACACACCAACAGGACGAGATCTTGGCCGGACCCACAGTGACATCTGTGCGTTCATCGACGGAACCCTCCGTCGCATGCGCAGGCCGGATGGTCACGACGACATCCAAAGGGACGAGTACGACGGACACCACCGAGACCATGGGCTCTCGTATCAAGCCGTGCGAGCGCCGGATGGGATGGTTATCGATGTCCACGGCCCTGAGTCCGGCCGGAGGCACGATGTTCACCTGTTGCGCAAAAGCAACCACAACGCCAGGCTCGCGGCTGTGCAGAACCCCGAGGACGAGGTGCAGCACAAGGTCTACGGCGATGCGGCATACCCCGTGCTTAGCCACGTAAGGCGTGGTTTCCGCGGCGCGAACCTCAGTAGTAAGGAGGAAGCCTTCAACCAGGCTAACTCAGCTATGCGCATTTCTATAGAGTGGGCATTCGGCAAAGTGGTGAACATGTACCCCTTCTGCGACTTCCGCAAGAACCAGAAGCTGTTCTTGCAGCCGTTGGCCAAGTACCACATCAACGCGTGTATCCTAACGAATGCCCACACATGCCTGCGCGGGTCTCAGACAGGCACGTACTTCGACTTGCACGCTCCGACCCTCGAGGAATAGTTTGCGTAGTCTTTTCCGTGCGCTTGGACCGTGTAGTTCAAGATCAAGGACCAGCTTCTAGAATTGATTGACGCTTGCCCAAGGGACAGAAGAATGTGTCTGGTGTCCCATGCTGCATGTGTTTGTAGAGGAGGATAGTGATCATACTTGTAGTTTTGTATCCGTTTTTTTTTCCGGCAAATACGTCGCGTAGTTAGCATGACCGGTGGTGCGCCTTTTTTGTTTAGGTCAGTTCCCTTTTTGTATATATGTTTCACCCTCATGGTTACGAGACACTCCGTACTTCTGACGGCGGTGCCTACTGTAAAGTCTTCACGCACCTGTCAGAAACTGTAATGGGCGTGCCGCACTTGATGTGACCGGTAGAGCGGTGACAAGTCATGTTACTTGCATCCGTCGTTTGTTTTTGGTTTTCGTACGTCATCTTTGCCAGTTCCTTCGCTTCGCTGCTACGGTTCTTCTCGCACTCTTCCCTGAGCACTAACTCCCTCTGACGAAGTGCTAACTCGTCCTTTCGCACTTCCCTCTCATGCTCTAGCCGCTGGCCCTCCAACTCGAACCGTTTCTCGTCGCGTTGGAGTTCAGCTTGCGCGCGTTTCTCTACCCCTGCGTCGGCTTTGCGTTGAAGTGCCAACTCGTCCTTTCGCACGTCTATTTCATGCTCTAGCCGCTGACCCTCCAACTTGAACCTTTTCTCGTCGCGTTCGAGTTCGGCTTGCGCGCGTTTCTCTACCTCTGTGTCGGTTTTGTGTTGCCGTTCCATCTCGTGCTGAAATCTGGACTGCTCTAGTTCGTGACGTTTTTCGTTTATGTCGGCATCGATTTCCGATTCTGTGATTTTGTGCTGCACCCAACAAGACATCGTCTTGCTCAGGTCCATGGGCGTGTCGACCGGGTGAACAGACCTCTTGCGAGCGTTCGTCGGTTTGGTTGGTGAAGGACGCAAAACCATGGTCGTACAGTCCCTTTCACCCATGGCCGCTTGGTGCATCCATGAATAGGGGCAGTAGGTCAAAAGAAACAAACGCATACGTGGCGTAGGGTCAAGTGTCAGAAATGTCAGGTACGAAACAGTACGGTATCGGTTTACTACAAAGCCAGAAGATAATTTTCAATCCTTAACGAACTAGTTATAGTTTTTCCAGGGTGTGTTACTTTCGACATAAGACTCTCACCGACAAGCCCGTGGTATATGAACCCTATTGCCACCCAACAGTCCAAGACACAACCAGGTAGAACAGGTGCGATGTCAGGAAGAGATGGGTATCGTACAGGTTGGGCGTTCGACTCAGTTTCAATTTAAGGCCGTACCTGTACATGGCTTTTGCGATGTTTTTTATCCCATTTATTGAGCACAAATTTGAGGAAAAGAAATGGGATAAAAAACATCGCAAAAGTCATGTACAGGTACGGCCTTAAATTGAAACTGAGTCGAACGCCCAACCTGTACGATACCCCTCTCTCCCTGACATCGCACCTGTCCTACCTGGTTGTGTCTTGGACTGTTGGGTGGCAATAGGGTTCATATACCACGGGCTTGTCGGTAAGAGTCTTAGGTCGAAAGTAACACACACCCTTGAAAAACTATAACTAGTTCGTTAAGGATTGAAAATTATCTTCTGGCTTTGTAGTAAACCGATACCGTATTGTTTCGTACCTGACATTTCTGACACTTGACCCTACGCCACGTATGCGTTTGTTTCTTTTGACCTACTGCCCCTATTCATGGATGCACCAAGCGGCCATGGGTGGAAGGGACTGTACGACCATGGTTTTGCGTCCTTCACCAACCAAACCGACGAACGCTCGCAAGAGGTCTGTTCACCCGGTCGACACGCCCATGGACCTGAGTACGACGATGTCTTGTTGGATGAAGCACAAAATCACAGAATCGGAAATCGATGCCGACATGAACGAAAAACGTCACGAACTAGAGCAGTCCAGATTTCAGCACGAGATAGAACGGCAACACAAAACCGACGCAGAGGTAGAGAAACGCGCGCAAGCCGAACTCGAACGCGACGAGAAAAGGTTCAAGTTGGAGGGTCAGCGGCTAGAGCATGAAATAGACGTGCGAAAGGACGAGTTGGCACTTCAACGCAAAGCCGACGCAGGGGTAGAGAAACGCGCGCAAGCCGAACTCCAACGCGACGAGAAACGGTTCGAGTTGGAGGGCCAGCGGCTAGAGCATGAGAGGGAAGTGCGAAAGGACGAGTTAGCACTTCGTCAGAGGGAGTTAGTGCTCAGGGAAGAGTGCGAGAAGAATCGTAGCAGCGAAGCGAAGGAACTGGCAAAGATGACGTACGAAAACCAAAAACAAACGACGGATGCAAATAACATGACTTGTCACCGCTCTACCGGTCACATCAAGTGCGGCACGCCCATTACAGTTTCTGACAGGTGCGTGAAGACTTTACAGTAGGCACCGCCGTCAGAAGTACGGAGTGTCTCGTAACCATGAGGGTGAAACATATATACAAAAAGGGAACTGAACTAAACAAAAAAGGCGCACCACCGGTCATGCTAACTACGCGACGTATTTGCCGGAAAAAAAAACGGATACAAAACTACAAGTATGATCACTATCCTCCTCTACAAATACATACATGCAGCATGGGACACCAGACACATTTTTCTGTCCCTTGGGCAAGCGTCAATCAATTCTAGAAGCTGGTCCTTGATCTTGAACTACACGGTCCAAGCGCACGGAAAAGACTACGCAAACTATTCCTCGAGGGTCGGAGCGTGCAAGTCGAAGTACGTGCCTGTCTGAGACCCGCGCAGGCATGTGTGGGCATTCGTTAGGATACACGCGTTGATGTGGTACTTGGCCAACGGCTGCAAGAACAGCTTCTGGTTCTTGCGGAAGTCGCAGAAGGGGTACATGTTCACCACTTTGCCGAATGCCCACTCTATAGAAATGCGCATAGCTGAGTTAGCCTGGTTGAAGGCTTCCTCCTTACTACTGAGGTTCGCGCCGCGGAAACCACGCCTTACGTGGCTAAGCACGGGGTATGCCGCATCGCCGTAGACCTTGTACTGCACCTCGTCCTCGGGGTTCTGCACAGCCGCGAGCCTGGCGTTGAGGTTGCTTTTGCGCAACAGGTGAACATCGTGCCTCCGGCCGGACTCAAGTCCGTGGGCATCGATAACCATCCCATCCGGCGCTCGCACGGCTTGATACGAAAGCCCATGGTCTCGGTGGTGTCCGTCGTACACGTCCCTTTGGATGTCGCCGTGACCATCCGGCCTGCGCATGCGACGGAGGGTTCCGTCGATGAACGCACAGATGTCACTGTGGGTCCGGTCAAGATCTCGTCCTGTTGGTGTGTTTCATAGGGCGGAACATGTCGTGGACGCGCGTAGACAACGAGGGAGGGAGTGTGTTGAGGCACTTGTTTCGCGAGACTGCGCGCATCGCAAGTACCAAAAGGTTTAGGTGGCTCTACTGGGGCGAAGGAGGTATGCCTCCCTTCAGTCACCGACGCGCTACATCATGACGAAGTACACACTCCAATCGGGGCGTATAGTATTTGAACGTTTCGTGTGCCATAACACAAAACCGAAAGCTGCGCTGTTGTATTAAATCGTATCAAAACAAAAAATAATTGTATCTTGAGTTAAGTGAAATCCAAAAACTTCTCTGGGTGACTGCCCACTCTCAAAACAACCGCGGCTTTGAGTATGTCGCGCTTGGTTGGGCGTAATTCTGTTTGTTGGATTCGAACCTCCTATCGAAGTCCCCTATTCGCACCCGTTCAGCTGTGGGTCGCCGTAAGTGGCTGACGAACTGAATGCATTCTGCAAGCACTCGTATATACTGCGAAACACGTGATATATAAAACAAATACGAACCCAAGTCACATTTCTACGGGTGTGCCTTCACCTTTCTTGTAGATGGCTGCTGCGAAGCGCCGGAGGTGAGGAGCCCAGTACTCGAGGTTGTCCTCTACCCTGAAGCGGTGGAGGTCGAACACGTGCCCCGTTGCCCACCTGAACAGCCTAGAGAGCTGGCTGTACTCCCTCCCAAAGCATCGCTCCAAGTCGTTGTAGCGGCAAGGGTACCTGGAACAGGGGGACAAAAAAAACACACGAGGAAAAGCAAGGCCAGACGAAAGCACGGGCAGGATATACAGGCAACTGGTTTAATATATAGAACGTATGCATACGCATAAATACGTCATCCTAAGGTATAGCAAGTTCTAGGCCATAATTGGCGAGAAATATATTCGTGCCGGCCTCAGCATCGGATTCTCGACACTCGATTATGTCGAGAGTTATTAATTTCTTTGAGCGCTCTCTTCGAGGAGCAGCTTCGACGCGCCTCGCCCTTTTTTTCAAATGCTTACCTTGCCGCGAACGCGTTCGGGGGCTGAGAGAGGAAAGGGAGAAGTAGGCACGAACCTTGGATTTTTGTTGGCATGCTTGAGCATTTATTTGAACTTCGAAGGGGGGGTGGTGGTGCGCAATACAAAAGGGGTAACGTCTTTAGTGTAGTTTTATGGTGCCGTTTTCACTGCAGCTTCGTACAGCAGTATGACCATTTCTGGACAAACGACGACGTACAGCAGGGAGGGAGGCATCCCGACAGAGTTTCGCATATATTAATAATAATAATAATAATAGCTGCAAGAAAGTGAAAGTCTCCCGAGCTGCTGCATCAACGACGAAGTAGCTACCTGATATGTATCTATGTTTTTAATGTAGACGTGGTACGTCTATATAAACTGTAAATACTTGGCGGTCGTACCAAAGAACGACGAATGCGCTGACAGTTAGTTGTACAGGAGAGGGAGAAATAAGCAACATATACATACCTGGCACAAGAACGAGTATGGTATAATAAATAATAGTCACCGCCAGGGTTTGTACTCACTGTGTTTTCGGACACCCGGCACATGGTACATGCCTTGTTCGTACAACATGTGGCAGCTCTTATCATTTTGCACTTCCATAAAAAAACACCGTCGTACGATATACGAGCCGCGTTGCGTACTGGGAAAACTATTACCTCGTCATATCGGTACATCAAAATTGGAGTTATCAAAGTGCGACTGCTGTGATCCCGGCAGCGACCAGCGACAAAGGGAGAGACACATGTATACGTGACGCATCCCTGTCACCCTAGACATGTGCAACCCTTCAACATACCGGCACGTATGATACGTGCATTACTCCTGCTGCTACATATATACAGCTGTTCTTGTTTGATTTCTACAGGAACCGTTGTGTGACCAGCACAATACACACCTGACACCTGTCAACGTTTCGAACCTGAAGCACGGGGGTTCTGCCGTCCCCAGTGGACAACAAAACGACGACGATACGGCAGCGGTCAAGAATGTACATGTAATACCAGGTATCATCCTACGGCCAACGACAGCTCGTACGTACTCGTATTATACGGACGAAGAGATGATCCACGATTTAAACGTCGACCACAACTGGTACACATACGTACATACATTCCTGGTTGCTGTTGTTGTTGTTCTCACATTAACTCGCGTAATCAAGTTCGTGGTCACAGGACAGGCTCCAGTCACTCTGGAGCTGAGGAATACCCTAGGGAAAAACTCAAACAACCCAAGGTGGTACACGCATATGTCACAGCTGACGCAATTCATGCCTCCACGAGAAACATATAAAAGTGAAATCGGGAGTCAGTCTACGATGTGCCAGGTCTATACCTGGCGCACAAGTCATACTCGCGCCTGGAAAAAACGACTATACCGCTTGCCGCCCAAGAAAGACTACCACGAATATATTACACGTACTATATATCACTACGCATACGCACGACAGACGCAAGTCAATTGGAAAAAAGAAACAAAGAACAAATACGAAGAGAAAGGAAAGGAAAGAAAAGAGAAGAAAGCGAAAAAAAAAACGAAAAAGGAAAAAGAAAGAAAAGAAAAGACAAGAAAAGCAAGAAAAGGCAACTGGTATATACATACGAGTACGAGTGTATAGACTACGTATGTACGAACTTTGTACTCGTAGTGGTACAAAAGTATACAAAAATTGAAAAAGTACGTTGAACATTTCACATGTTCTGCTGTAGCATATACTCGGTTCATTGCTGTTTTGCTGCTGTAGCAACATTCGTATTGCGCAACCTACATGTACATGGTACATTGTAACTCAGTGAAAGTCTGCCATTTTCAAACCGAACAACCGCAGAAAGGAACGTGAAACGAAGGGTTGCTCTAGTTCTCGTTAGGATGCTACACGAGAACAAACCTGGATGCACGAAGAGATCGACGCACTCACCGCATCCGGTATAGCAAAAGCAGGAAGGCTTCCTCTCCGTCGAAGGTCGACCCATTGTCGAGCTTCAGGTCGGGTGGAAATCGCAAAGCGTCCTTCAGTCGAGGCAAGTCCTTCTTGAGACACCTCAGGTTGTGATGAGCATCACAGTCATCCACAGACGCGATCGTCCTTCTCAGGCGAACTACCGGGTTTCGGTGCACCGTGCGCTCGCGGAGGAGTTCTTTGCGCTGGCAAGCGGTGAAGACTCCAAAGCACTCCATAACCTCGGCATCCTTCTTACCCTTCTTCGAGGCAGCGAGTGGGCTTGCAATCGCTCATAAGCATGAAGGAGACGAGGCAACGCTCAAGGTGGCGCAGCTCAACGATGCTCTTTGCGTGCAGAGCCCCGGGTCTCTTGTGCAGAGAGGTTTGGCGTGTGGGCTTCCTTCTCCCATGCGGCATGCTCTCGTTGGCGGTTGAGGCACGCAAGCCCTAGCACCACGTGTTCCGGGGACCTCGAGCTCGCGTCTCGGGCCGGTGCGTTGCTCAGCGTCGGCGCTGCTACGCAACAACACACGAGGCAAATCGTGATGCGATGGCGATTTCTTGCCAATTTCACGACGCATATGCAGTGATTTGATTCGCCCGGGGTAACCCGGGTGCTCTTGGCCAAAGATATTTTCTTCTTTTCGAAACCCAAAAGACCTAAACCCAATCCGAAAAAAGCCCGGTCTTCAGGGCGTTTTCGGACGATTTTAGGGCGTTTGGGAACTTTCTTTTGGGAAGTTGATTATTTTTGGGACCGGGAGAATAGAAAATGACCAAACCAAACCATAATCTGATCCTCGCATACACCACATTCTAATGATGTGCCTTGCCCTCTGTCGACACTGATTACAGGTGTCTGTGGAATCTCAGGGTCCAACTCGTCGCCTGCGTCGAGCATTCTTTGATCTTCTATCAACCGTTCATGCATACTAAATCCAAGTAATAAGACTATGGCACATATTTCTTTCTTTGGACATTTTTTTGGATTTTTTTGCGGTTTTCATCGAATAGATCTGCCATTTTTTGGGGACATTTCTGGGTTAATTCCCAGGCCTAACCGTAGTGACCCCTCTATAGTGCCGATATGTGCACTATAGAGGGAAATACCGGCACTATAGCAGCAATAGGCACAATTCCGCATACTGCCGCTGTTCGTTGTTCCCATCTGTGCGAAGCGATTTCACAGGCACTACATCAGGCAAGCGGCACTACTCAGCCGGCACTATAAAGGGACCTCTACTGCATGCTGCTTCTTACAGCCAGCCGTTCGAGCAGCCTCAACTGATCGATCGGTCGAGATTATTAAGTGTGATTTCTCGATGTCACGGCAAAAGCGCTTTATATTATTTATAAATACCGCCCGAATCAGCCCGCTACGAGTTCGTACGGCACGTCTCATCGGACCTCTGCAGCCATGAACGAACATCACCTTGAACCACACGTTGGCTGCTACGGTCCCACGGGAGGACGTTATCTGGTGCCACCACCCCTCCGGGATAAAAAGTGCCTCTGCCAGAGTGTGGTGCAACGACAACGGCGGCGGTGTTCGGGGCAGTACGAAGCAAGCGACAGACAGTAAGTTGCTCGCCAGACACTCTTATCGGACGCAGCAGACGGGCGTCCACAGTGAAAAACTCATTCACTCCAGAACAAACATACTAATGATAGGAGACCGCGGTTTGACCCCATGATTGATAGGCCGGTCATTTAGGGCGTGATGAGACCCCTTTCGGCCTTAATGCACTTAGTTTCACGTAGGGTCAACCTGCTGATTGGCCATGAATACGGCCAAGCACGACAAACTATACAATACCACCGAGACGCGCTCATCACACCACACCGGACCCGCGAATAAATCACATCCGACCCTTGAATCACGCCTTCTCATACCCGAAACGCCCCAGCGATGGGTTCGGGGTCTATGGTCATACCACTACGGGCATGCACAAGCTGCGCCCCCCCTCCCTCCCCCCCCCAGCAATGGGTTCGGGCGGGGGGAGGGGGGGGGGGGGTATTAATTTTCAAATTTTCTCACCACCCTCGGCAACGTCCGCGTATACGGCACCCTTTCGCATGCCTTCGGCGCTGCCTGCCACCCCTGCGGCATCTTCATGCCTCAGGCCGCAGTGGTTGGCCGATTCGGAGAAAACCTGGGGACAGAGGAGTTTGGTGTTAGCTCTGCAGGAAGAGAAATGTGTGCCCTGGAACGGAGGAGCTTGTTGTTTGTTCTCGTGTGCTGTTACGCAGCTCTTTAATAAGAGAAACCAGCTCCCCGAGAGCGGAAAGGATTTTCCATTAGCTCACGTATGTTACTACGTCTGCCAAAAAATGTGTGCAATAACGGAGGAGTTTGTTGTATCAACTCTGCCAAGAAATCAGTGCCACAACGAGATCTAAACGCCCGCGAATGAAAAAAAGAAAGGTTCAAGACGACGCTGTGCCACTCCCATGGTATATTCCTGCACCAGGCCACAATGGTTGGCGGACTCCGAGAATACCTAGGAACGGAAGGAGTTTTTGTTAGCTCTATCCCAAGAGAGTTTTGCGCGATAGTGGAGAATTTTGCTGTAACCGCGTATCTCTGTCAAGACAAGTCTGTGCGATAGCGAGACCAAAACATCTGCGAATGAAAGCACTCTGTCAACACGAAGCTGTGCGAGGACGCCCTAGTCAGCAACTGCGTTCCCATCGACTTAAACCAGCCAATCAACTCGAGCCGATCAAGCAGACCAATCACAGGAGAAGTCACCAAATAAGATATTGGACCCAAATATAGAACGACCGTTGCTAATGGCAAGGCGATGCTGAAGAACGAGGAATTTCTCAACTTATTTTTTCATCATTTTGCTGAAGAGATTTTCGTACCGACGCTGCGGGGAAAAAACGATCCAAAAAAAAATCGTTCTTGTTTCGTCAAGCTGCTCAATTCGCCAGTTTTCATCAAGCTTCCGTCGAGGTTGTCCAACTACCACGAGACCTTCGATTTCGAGATAGAGACAACCCGCGACCATCCCTCTCCGTTCCGGACAACGCCACATGGATGTAGGTGACAGCGCCGAAGAGTTCATGTTGATCCATATTCTAGGGCGCGAGACGTTGCCCGCGTTGTCCTGTGATCTTCGGGCAAATCCGCTAAAAATTGTAGTTTTTGCCCGTCGGGAGAGAATCGAGATTTTTTGTCTTTGTTCTCTAAACACCAGCCACCAAATGTGTTTTTAACAGAAGCCTGGGCGTCCCTCGCCACACATCACCGGCATTAGTGTGAGAACTGTACGCCAAGGGGGGGTCGGAGCCCCTAACGAGCACATCACGTTAAGATTTCACGGCGCTGTGGTTGATTTTGTCGAGCGCAGTGTGTGGAGCACACTAGATCTCGCTGCTTCAAATCCAAGCTCTGCTCGACATTTTTTCAAGCACATGCTGCCCAAGATCGCCGCCAGGAATCCATTTTTTTCTGAAAAACTGGAAATTGCCAACAACAGAAAATATAACATCTTGGGCGTACAGGAATAATTTCGCTGATATCTTTCAAATTGAAACTTTTTTGGTGCAACATCGCCGTGCCATTAGCAACGGTCTAATGCACTTAATGTTTCTCGTCTCAGGCGTATCATTTGATTCAGTTACGCATAAGTACCGTTATTATTTGGTGTTACGTTAGCCTGAGAGGTACCAGGTATCATTTGGCTCCAGAGGCATTGGGGCCATTCCTTCCACCACGGGTTGGATTGTGGCGATGATGAGTTAATACGAGACCAAAAACGCACCGCCGGCACTCACCGGCATGGCATGAACCCCGCCGATCATGTCGGGCGGGAGGAGAGCCACCCTCTTGCTCCCCTTTAGCACGAACAGAAGGTTGTGGTTGGCGTCGTAGTGCATATTGGTTGTCGTCTCCATCGCTCCCAGCCAAAGGTTGATCTGGAGCAGATCTTCTTCTAAAACGCACGAAGGCCTGGCCAGGGCATAACACAAGTCTTACATTACGTATGATATGTCTGCGGTACAACTTACAATAACAAGAACTTACACCAAGTATGCTAGAACAAGAACAAGAACAACACCGCTCTTAAATGGTGGTTATAAGAACTCATTTATTACAATACTTCGAACCATGACAATAACAAAAAAAACGCCGCTCTCACGTGCGGAACTCCCCCGCGATGGCGCTCAAAACCTCCGGCTTTCCCACCTCTCTCGAAACCACGGGGCACTGGCACAAGAAATAGTCGAGTCCGACTTCCTGCGCGAGGCCGACATTACAAAAATACACACCGCAAGGCACAGCAGGAAACAACCCGCACGCGGCTTAATCTCCATGCGTTACGGTCGCACAACCCTGGGCGAGATGTCGCACAAAGTTCGATGGTGTTTACCGCTCAGCGTGGCGCATGATCATATAGCGTCAGGACCAACCAATACTTTAGAACAACCGGGAGGGGAGACGGGAAGACACCTGTGACCACGGCTTGTCCAGAAGAAGATCGCCGAGGAAAAAACTCTTACTACACGATACTAGTTGAGCTGGAAAGTAATAAGTGATGATGAAAAATAATAGTACAATCGTACTGTTGCAGGCGGCTTGCTCGTCCTAGATTTCCACCTTCTGCGTTGTCATTGTCAAGACCCCACTCCCGATAAGATCATCGCCGCTACTTGCCCAAGTTCATTCCGAGGTTGGCTTTTCGCGTGCAGGCGCTGAACGCTCGAGGATGAACACCGATGCGAGGGCATCGAAATCGAGGGGACGGCTAACCGCGCATGGCGCGGTAGCGGGTGTACTTACCTTTGTCGATACTCCTCCCTTACGGAGCTCCATACACCACCCAAAAAAACACTCTGAGAACAAAAAATAGCTTCATCCGAGGACCAACGCCCGAATGGGTAGGGTGGACCGTAACTGGACCAAATCCGGCGGAAGGCTTTTTCATCATGGCCGGGGGGTTTGTTAGTGGATGAGCTTGCGCAAGTCCCACTCTACCCGGAATGATGCCGTTCCGGGTGGCTATCTCCACCGCACCTGACCCCAAGGGGTAAAATCGGGTCGAGATACTCACGCATACATATACAACGGCAGCTCGCGCTGCCGAAGTAGTAGTAACGGGGACCACCGTTAGGGGCAGCTTGCGCTGTCGCTATCACGGGAACTGAAGGATACGCCAGAAAACCAGCTGGTTTGCGAATGCGATTGACTTAAATCGACAAAAGAGGTGTATGACAATACGTGGAAGTGTGGTGAGCTTGAGCTTTTCTTTTCCCCATCCTCCGGAGGACAGAAAAAATAAAATTATTATCCAATGAACCAATTCCATGGCCTATTGACATCTCAATCCCGACAAGAGCACCTCGCCACCACCTTTTCTGAGACTACTTATTCACTTTCAACAGCGCTATATACCCCACCCACATTTACTTCCCAAGAAAAAAACATCGCTTACAATACGAGTAAAAATTCCATAACCTAGGTATTTTAACAAAACCTAATGTAAAGCCCAAATCTAGTTCTTCAGGGTGAGTCTAGTTCTTCAGCGTAGGTCGGGTTTTTTCTGGTGGACAATTGATAGCCCTATCGTAGAACGCGCCCCCTTACCTCCGCCGCTGCCCAGTGCGGTTGCCCCGTTTCATTCGCCTCCGCCAGCTCCACCATATCCATCAACCTTAAGCTGACGTGCTGCCGATTGGCCTGATCTCCACGAAAAGAGTGCCCTTTCTTCGTGCAGGAGACGTCCACCCCTGTGGCGAGGGGAGGAGACGGGGGGGGTCGATATCATGCCAGGCGTTCTTACGAGGGCGTGGGGGGGGGTCGATAGCATGTCAGGCATTCTTACGAGGGGGAGGGATTTGCACAACACGTCAGGCATGCATACGACGGGAGAGGGTGTACTCAGTTTGTGCATGACCGTGGTCGTATGACCATAGACCCTCCCATCTCTACTATGCCAGGACGGAGCACGCCGGGGTTTCACCAATTAGGCAAACATTTGCTTGCACCAAGCGCGAATCGCTGTGAGGTGTTCGGCGAGTCCATGAAGGGTGAACTGCATCCTTCCAAGAACCGCTCGTAAGACGGACTTTGGCACCTTGTGCCTACTTTCTTGCTTATGGATGACAGCGACCAATGAGGTACTTTGTTTTCTGGTGTGGCTACTCCAGAGAGCAATGGGGACTACTATGCAACTGCCTCGTGGGTGCCTTACCATATTCATATTACGTGATACGATCATTCCCCTTGTGCGGAGTTAGGGTTCTCCACCCCGCACAATATGATCTAACTCGACAACCATCATGCTGACCGCCAACACAAAAACAAAAAACGGTACGCTGGTTGTCTAGCTCACGCAGTGATTGGCATGTTTTACAGGGCCGTTGCCAACCAACGCCAACCCCAATATACATATAATCTTTTACAGCGTCCGTGCGAGGGAAGGTCGAAAACATGTCAGGCATTCTTACGAGGGGGTGGGGGTTCAACAACACGTCAGGCATAATACGAGGGGGTAAGGGTTCAACAAAATGTCAGGCATTCTTACGTATGTTTTCTAGGCCGGAGTGTGCACCAAATTGAAGCAGGGAGGCCGCGAACACGAGCTGCGGTTCACTCACCAGCAATGTGGTCTAACTGCGATGTCAACGTGTTGCTCAGAGTGCTTGCTTGGCACAAAACGTAACCCAAAACCATGGTTGAAAGAATATCCCCATCGCGCTCGCACTACGAATAACGACAACATCAACAGCACTATCAGATTTTTTTTTTTCTGGCGTGTTTTTAACCCCAATCCTCGCACATCAGTGTGCATTTCTGGCGCGCTACGCATTTCTACTGCAAGTTAAGGCGCCCTCTCTCGAGCCACGGCGCAACGCGCTTCTGACCCCAAAAAAGCCACCAGTGTTGTAAGAAGCGATCGACCCAAAATAAACAAACATCTTTGCAACTCCACCCTTCGTTACGAAAGCATACAACCACCGCCTCCAAAAGTCCTACTATACATCCATATTCTATGCACCCGAGAATCACCAAGAAAAACGCCTCCTCCCGTACGCAATCAGCGTGCAAGGAACCTTCACTTGTCACTTCCCTTTTTTTCCCCACGAACCATGCAACCCTTCTCCAGCTCCAAAATAGTATACTACTGTACTTTAATTCCAAGTGTTTTGCCCCCATATCGGGAGTGCAGCACTAAAAGCGTTAAAGTTGCAGCATAACTCACTGTGACCACATTAGGGGTCCAAACTACTTGGAAATAGAATAGGGAAAATTTCGGAACAAAAATTAGGTTCAAGTTACCGTCATCTCCAAGTCGTGACTCACTCAGCTCATTCAAGCCATGGCCAGCCAAGACCGACTTAATCCCCGCAAAGGTCCTCCACCGCTGCGCTGCGTCCTTGCACAAAACCTGGTGAGTCCAATACCCGGACATCAAAAAGGGACGGTTCTCCGCCAGCAGCGGCGCCATGAAAGCCATTACGCCCTCCTGGCCCACGTCGCGCCAGCGCACGACGGGGCATTTACCCCTGCCGCTTCCTGGCTCGTTCGGAATCGTGCTAGCCCTTCGCACCGGTTCAGCCGCCGCCATTTCCTAAGGTTGTCTCGGGTCTTCAGAAGCGTCTGGAAATTAAAAGCGGCTGGGGTCTAAAAAGCGGACTCCCTGCTTGGACCCTCGAAGATTGGAGCTTGGCCTGAGGAGGCATCGCACATGGGGGATAGCGGCTGTTATTTTAAGGCATGTGGTGACAGTGACGGAAAGAGAATTTCAACATGAGCAGCATAACGTAGCAAACAGTAAGAGAAGGACCGGGCACAGCCACCACACGATAATTCACCCACCGACCAGCCGAAGGTACTTTAGCTGCACGAGTATTCCGTCTACTAATACAGATGATTGCAAACAAACAAAATTCAACACCTGGCACGCGTACCTGGTAATACATACACCTGGAAAATACCAGGCATGAAAAACCATTAAACGCTGAAACTTGTCGTGAATGGCAACAAGCAGCAACCGGAAGGAAGTGACTACGTCAGACCCACCGGACAGGCGGGGCATGCGTCGGACGCCACCCCATCACTCGGGGTGATAACCACCACTACTGCATGGACTCAGACATAACTTCAGCGGGCAGCCGCGTAAGCTGGGAGACACTGGAAGGGGCAGAGGCTAGTCCGGAATATAATACTCCCGACGGATTACAGCGCCCCGGGGCGTTTACAATGGGGTCGTTTATCATACGAGCAGTATTCCAGTAACTCGCAATGGTTGCCAAGGTGTCAACCGTAGACATGTTCCGCGTTTAGCTCTGTGAACTCTCGCCGGTGGTGAGGTTCCGGAGTTCGTTCAGCGTCCATATAGTTGTCACGTGGAGCGGAGTGGATGAGACGGCGACAGCAACGCCGAGGCTAAAGCAGTGCCTTCCCTCGCGAGGGTTCGGAGCGGTACAGTCTAGACATCTTCTCGACAAGCTCCGCACGGCACTCCTGCTCAGGGACGCCGCCCTTGGATTCTTCGGTCATTAATTCCTCTTTCCAACGGGGATGCTCGTCCCTAAGGCGGACAGCTTTTTCCTCTGTCCAAGCCCGGCGCTATTTCCAAAGGGGAAACGCTCGGAACGGACACAGTCTATTGTCAAATCGAGGTCGACGCCAATGAAGAGAGTGCATGCCGAGGCGTCGGACGGTGCCATACGGGTCCACGACCCCCTGCGTCGGGAGTTGTTCTCTGCGAGCTGCGACGACCCTGGGTAGTGATGCTGAGTTAGTGCTCGAGACAGAAAAAAAGGAGGGCACCAGCCCGAATGAGCGCTATGGCTAGGACAGAAAAATCGGAGAGTCCAGCATGAGACGGGGGGGGCTGAGACAGACACGCCAGAGGGGGCGGGTATCCGCGCACTCATGGCAACGGGAAAGCTTGAGAGAAGACTCCCGAGAACAAGATGGGCCGGAGTTTGGGAGTCGTCGATACACAACCCATGCCAGGGCCATCAAGGGTTAGTCAAACCCCTGGCATTTTTCTCAGGACCAACATCCTCAAGATCGGCGCAGAGTCCAGAGTCCAGACAGGTCCAAACGTGAGGAACTTGAAGACAAAACACACACACATAAGGGGTGTGGACAGACAGACAGACAGACAGACAGATCACATATCTGCCCTTGACCGAAAGGAGACTCAGTTTTACAACCTGAGAATGGCTTTGCAGGCTGCGTTTCCGTTGTCACAGCTGGAGCTCTCGTTTGCCGTTTGGGAACCAGCAGTATGCTACGCAGCAGAGCTCCCGCTGATTGTTGCAATCCGATCTCTTCGTCCGTTGATCAACACACTGAAACTGGTCGGGCATGCAGGGAAAGAAGGCTATTACTATTAATAGAATTCCGCACAAGCAGCAGCACTGCCGACGTGTAACCAACCTTGTGGCCTTGTGGGGGTTTCAACTATTTCGTCAACAAGGAGGCTACCGGTTCCTGTCCCACAGGGGTCAGGCGGTGCCATGCATATTGCCTGCTGTGTGCTGTCTGCTGTGTGCCCAATGGCGGTAAATTTAGTAACTCGTTCTGAGACCACTTCGTGCTCGTGCGCGTGCATTGCTATTGTTTAGCAAACGAAGGAACAAGAATGTTTGAAGGTTGCTGCGTCGTAGAGATCACACGTAGATTGAAGAGAACATCAACTTAAAACTTTAGATAGCTTGCGCCTTCTTCTATGGCGAGGCGGACGCAAAAGCGACTCACATTAGATGGGATCAACAAGGTGTAGATCTATACCGCTCTTTGTTGTGCTCGAGCTTCACACGGTTTGCGCACCGGTGCCCGCACCTGGGCCGGCACACAGATCCTCAGTCCTCAGATCGGATGTAGGATTCCCCGCTTCCCCCACAAACAAGCCGCAAATGAAACGATAAACTCCCAATTTCCGAGATCCAGCATTGTGGGAAGTGGGAATAATAACTACATTGGATTTGATTTCCCGTTCAGTCGATCGCAAGCTGCACCCTGCCTATCGTCGCTACTGCAGTAGTGCAGCACGGAAAGCAGCGATGGCTCCAATTCATCGGTATGCAGCTGTGTACGTGCTTATCTCCATATGCAGTGAAGTATCGAGCTTTGTAGCCCCCTCAACTGCCGTCCACTGCGGGAGAGCTGTGACTCCTCTCGATCATTCGTTTCCACAAAGTCAACATCACTCTCCCTCTTCGGGCGGTGCGTGGCCCACCAAACGGTGAGCCCGCTGTACAGGCAATGGAAAGAGAGCCTATGTATGGGCCATTTACGATGCATGCCCTTGGCTTCTTGTCTCGCACGTGCTACCCTTAAATCGAGATATACGACAGGAGAGAAGATGGTGTTGCGTTTTGCATGCAAATCATGTTTTACTGCTGTGGCCGGTTCTTACATACCAATATGTCCGACATTTTAAGGATATACTTATTATTATTAATAATATAAAAAAGGTCCTTAAATTTCGGTCCAGAGTGGTGTATGACGGTCGCCCCGGGTGGTGTATCAGGTTATCCTTGAGCCTGGTATAGATCAGTTTCGCGAGTTCGAATCCCCCCGAGTGCATACTCGTATAAATTCGTGGTACTTTTTCTTGTGCGCAGATTGGCTTGCGGAAAGCGCGAGAGCATGAGTTAGCAACACCCGATGAAAATCGACGAGCACTGGGATTGCTGAACCCTATATATGCGCGATAAAAATTGAAGGCAAGAACCGGGGGGAAGAAGGGACGACACCTGTGACCACGGCTTGCCCAGAAGCTTGAAAGTAATAAGTGTGAGAAAAAAAAAAAAAATGACTCGTGACAGTCCCGTGCATGATTTACACGTGGTGTGACTCACTCAGCACTCAGTTGCAACTTGTGCAAATGGCAACTAGGACGCTACGAGTCCTCAACAAGCGTGTCCACGTGCTGCGTGCGCATCCAACAGATAGCCGTCACTGCTTCGACGTGTTGAATCAGAGCCGGACGTAACAAACAATTGCAGCTGTCTCTAAAGCATGAGAAACTCGAGGAGATGGTGGACGCTTGTAGGTGCAGTCACCGTTTTATTTTCCTCACACTTCTACTTTGCAACGTCTGGACAAGCCATGGTCACAGGTGTCGTCCCTTCTTCCCCCCGGTTCTTGCCTTCAATTTTTATCGCGCATAGGGTTCAGCAATCCTAGTGCTCGTCGATTTTTCATCGAGTGATGCTAACACCACGCTCTCGCGCTTTCCGCAAGTCAATTTGTGCACAAGCAAAAGTCCCTCCGAATGTATCGTACGAGTATGCACTCGGGGGGACTCGAACTCACGAAACTGACCGATACCAGGCTCGAGGACAACCTAATACGGCGGCGGGGCGACCGGGTTAATGGCTCCTGTTGGTGCTAATCAGAGCATCGTGCTGCCGTTTAGGTCAACAGCAGGGGGTTGTAGGCCGACTACCTCTATAACATGAATATCTATAACTACAGGACGATCATGACCTTGGCTAAGCGTGGCTGTGAGCTGGCGCTGGTAAGCATGGCCTTCTGTGGCAACCGCTGCGCTTTTGCGACCTGCCTGAACTACTGCGAACGTTGAGGTCTACCTGGTGCAGCTCGTTGTCCTACAGTGAAGACTCTAGCGTGTTTCGTCTCTTACCTGCCGCAACTTTCAACCAATTTCCAACTCCGAAAATTGTCCTATTATAATCCCAAGCGTTCGGTCCCCATATCGAGAGTGCGGCGCTAAAAGGGTCAAGGTGAAACGCAGTAGATGGCGTGAAAAATCAGCTACACGCAACATTTACTACCCTTCGTCACATCGCTCGAGCCCATCTGACGACATTTTTCAAGTCAACATGCCTTAAGAACCTGGATAATTTGGTAGACCAGACGTCAAGGTTATCAATTGCACTATATGTGTATCATAACCGCTGCAGATCTACGCGCATGCTAGCCCAAGGATTTGGGAGCAAACCGGCCAAGGCGAAGAAGATCAAGTCAAGGATACCCAAGGCTTCTCAACCGTGCCCATGCTTTTCCGGAAAGCCGTACGGGGAGTGTTGCAAACCTTTCCATGACGGCGAGAAAAACCCGCAGCCGGTGGAGGTCATGAGGGCGCGGTATGCGGCTTTTGCATGGTGCGTTTCGAGGGCCATCGCCGCAGGGTTACACGATACACACTCACTCTCCTGTGTTGGTGGAAGTTTTGGAAGGGTTTTCAATAATCAGAGGGAGGTGTTAATACGAGTTTGGAGGGGTTTTCGCTTCGTGTATAGGCGTGCATTTTGCAGTCTGTCAGCCTCCAGCGTCTGGCTGGGGATATCTCCACCAGAGTGCCGGCCGTACACACATGAGCGAAACGAAACAAACGAGTTGATTCCTACTTTTCCTTTTCTTGATAAAGCGGCAGGAGGCGGATCGCCCAATGATGTAACGCACAAAGCTCTGATGCGCTACACGGGTTTCATGCTTTATTTTTCTTAATTTTTCTTTGTTTACTGTTCATATTCTACTTTATGGTAGTTTTGTAGCGGGCAGATACGTGGCGCACATAGTTTGCTGGTGGGCGTGGTTTTTGAATGCCAACTTAAGCGGTACCCTCTAGCAATATTTGGCTTTCCAGGTCGGCCTTTGCTTGAGTTGACTTTTTGCGTGTCCCTTATTGGTATCAGCTACATCGTCAAAAAGTCAGCCGCCCGTGATGCTAGGCTACTTGCACGATGATACCGGGTTATTCAGCGAGCGATAGCCTTCTGTTTCTGCAGCGATAACGATGACTGAGCTTAACCCTTTGAAATACCGGGGTAAATGAAGGAAAAACAGAAAAAAAAAGTGCGATTATGCTAATCGTCTGGAGTAGTCTCAGTATGAGCGCGTAGCTGTACGAGTAGTGTCATACAATACCTTGCACCGTGCCTCGGACACTTTAACCTTCCGTCGCCGCATCCAGAAGCCCGCGTCGCTAGCTACTACATGTGATAGTTAGCAGTTATGTACGTATTTGCCGATGCAGTAGTCGTGTTTTCCCTTTGAATTCCCACAAGGGTTAACGGTGCTGTCCATTCTTTGTGCTTAATGCGTTCGACATGCATGTCCTAATCCCATTACTGTATTTACATACTCACATATACATGTTTCGTATTAATAGTGTGTGACCACAGAGCTTCCCTCTCTCTAGGATTGGACATCGGCACGGACACTGGGTGTGCTGGAATTCGATGGGTGGAAATAACGGTTTAATGTAATAAGAGACACACACACCTCGCTTCTGCTCCCCTCGTGTTTCTTCGGTTTTCTCAGCGCCATGCCGCAGTTCATCATGAGCTCGACACATCCCGAACACGAGGACTACGCGAAGCCGAACTGGCGAGAAGAAATCCTCGTGTTTTGCAACAACTACAGGTATATACGATCCCTGCTGTTTTTTTTTGTCGCGGTACGACCTAGAATATTTTCCAGTTGTATTTTTGAGCTGAAGAAGAGGCTACTGTTCTGTTTCGGACCGTAGCTGCCAACCTTTACCTCAAGAGCGATACTATGGGTATGGCATTGGTTTACGAAAAATTGATATAACCGGACCGTACTCCCAACCAGGTCAGAACTAAAAACAAACCCTTGGGTGGAATTTATGTACCAATATAATGGCAACATGACTGGTATATTGACTTATTGATTTTCAGTTGGTTTTAGTGTAACCCCCATGCCCAGGTCATGGAATTGTCGCGGGGGGGCGTTTTTTTTGTTTCGGGTACTCTTGGTGCGGTACGAAGAACTCCGCGGCCAGAGCGCTGGAGCCGCGTTTCGCGTGGCGTCAAGATCCTGGTGGCATGTGAGCAAGAGCCGAATCGATTCCCTTACGAGTACCACCCGAACAATCGGCACAGCTGCACTTCTTGCTTCCTCGCGTGCTTACATTCCGTGGTATCCCCTGCGATACCGTTGACGGCGTTTCCCGTTTCCCGCATTGACCGAAGCCTCGCGGGGACTCTTAGTCCGTTTTCCACTGTAAATGTTGTTCCACACAAATTCCTTGTAGTTTGTCTCTAAACACGTGGGTGCGTTGCTAAAGAGGTCAACCCTGCCACTACAGCAATTTCTCTCCACTAGCTCATAGCACTGCCCCCCCAAAAACGCGAGTGCGGAGGGCTAAGGCGTCGTCCGTTGCACGTTACGTGAGCGCTGTGCCGTCGCTGTTCGCGCCCATCATCTCTCCCTCATTGCGAACGCTCCGGGTTTGCCTGTCGTTGGCTCGCTCAAGGTTCACCGGTTTGGACGTGGGGACGCTGGAGGAAGACCCCGATAACAAAGAAAAGGCGTTCGTGTACTTTACGGCCATGGTGAGACGCTCCTCTACCTCTTTGGAACTGCATCAACGTGTCGGGTAAATTTTAACGTGGTGTCGGTAAGTTTTCCGGGATGTGCGCCGTTTCAATTCCGTGTGTTTGATTTGCTCGACCCCATGTCCCGGTTGATGCGCGAATTCAGATGGCGGGCGCGGACTGCGGGGGGGCGGTTTCGTTCGACGAAAGGAGTATTTTCCTACTTAAAGACGGGCAATGGCTTTACAGGGCGCCGGACAAGGACTACGAGTCGTCTGTCAATGTCGTTAGCAAGAGAAAGTACAAACGAGTCGAAAGGGTGGACAAGCCAAAGGGAGGCGACGCGCGATGACGAGAGGGGAGACGTCTACCTGGTAGCACCCAAGCCACACATCGGAAGATCAGATTTCCTATTCGTGATTTGTGTCTTTTTGGGCGGACAGATCCTTGATCTGGAACATGTGATCAATCTGCATGACCTAGATCGCGGTGCCGGGTGGGGCCGGAAACATCTGCATGACATAACGGCTGTTTCCTGGGTTAGATCTGTACTGCACAGATCCCTGACAACATATCATGACGACCTATATAGCATGTAGATGATCTAGATCAAGATCTGTCCGATGTGCGCACGCATTGGTCGCAAAGGTCATGGAACGCGGTCTGTAGCTACGTTCGTCCGTAATTTCGATTCGGCGGCACTTGGGCGGTACTGGTAGCAGTTTGTAGCTATGTTTTCTAAGGGTGTGGCGTCAGTTTTTTGTGACAAGGAGGGTTAGCTCACAAACTACTCCACTAAACTGCGTGACAGGATTGAGAGGGTACGTCCCCGACAGGACGTTTCGCGTGCGACCTTTGGCGGAAATCGATTAGCACGACGGATGCTGAGACTATAACCCTACGCGCGATAAAACCAAAACATGCACGTTCGCCTGCGAAAGATAAGTCGCTTTTTTTATCGTGGGCTTTTCTATCGTGGATGTTGTCAAGTCATACGGGCACATCGCCTCTTTCCGCATGCCAGCACCGACACATCGCTCGCACGTTTTGCGAACACTGCTGTTGTTAAGACGTATCTGTACCCGGTACCATTCAATTGTTTCGGCGTCGGCAACTTCCTTCGCGGGGCGGACGCGCATAAGTGTGTTTTCGTCCAATTTAATACGAAGCAGTCACATCGATGGAGCTGTCTCAGCAGCAAGACGAGGAGTAGCAGTACAAGCACAAGCATATAGCCCCCCGTTTATCCCGTAAATCGACAACTGCAACGACCACTACTACTGCTGTAGAGCATGCGCCTGTGCTTGCTGAGACACAAAACTACGACATCCAGTGTGTCTTGGACTCTCGATTCATTCCTGGGAGAGATCGTGGACGCAGTATCACGTCAGTACATTGTGTGTGTTTGCCTTCTTCGCGGGCACGCGCAAACGAGTAACCCAATGATCTTCGAAACGGGGAGTCACTCGATGATCGCCGTAACGGGGTCACCCTGATCTTCGCAATGGAAGTCACCCAGTCATCTTCGCATCGAGTTTCAAAAAAGCAGCAGGCGCGTTTTTATCGACCTGGCGCTACTTGAAACGAAAGCACGCAACGGATCGTACCGGTTGGAGGTGATACGATGTAGGTGTTTATAAAAAATACGACTAGACTCACTAAATACGATATAACGATATACCGGTAGGCTTCACCAAAGAAGACGATGTAGACTTTTACCTAATACGATGAAGAAGCATTACCCAAAAAATAAATACAAGCTTGTCTACGTTATCGGAGAGGATGGGCGGCGAGAGCAAGACTCCCACGGACATCCACGGCTAACTCCCCACGCTCTTCTCCAGACATCAAACGATGCACAATGCATTCGTCCCGCGTCTATATGGGCTCTAGCGTTAAAAAAAGCATGTCCCTTTTTTTACCGCCATTGCCCATAGGTCCGCGCCAATCTACAAACAAGACTGGCTAATGCGGAAAGAGGAGGGGTCAATGCCTGTCCGTGAAATCTACCAACAACCAAGTACCGGTACACGAAACAAACAGCTAGCTCATGCGGAAAGAGGAGGGGTCGATGTCTTCGAGCCGGAATCGCCGCGCGACTGCCTGCAGCGTTCGCTTTTTCTTCGCGCTGGCGACAGCGTCAAAGGACAAGTCGTACAGCGTGCAAAGATTGAAAACTACGACATCTAGCATGTACAGGCGGGGGTCCTTCCTTATCAGCCCCTCCAACGTCTGCACTCCACGCATCACGTCGCACGAGTAGACCATCGCCAGACTGAGGTTGTTCAGGGCGGAGTCGAGGAGTCCGGCGCCCTCGTCCAGAGCCGCCCAGAGCCACTTGTCTGCCGCCAACGGACACAAAGCAAAGGGTTAACTCCCATTATTAGGGCTGGGAGCTGACGGAACTTCGCGGGTGGCCATATGTTGCGTTGCCACATAACACACGGTGCCGAGTACAGCACTTTACAGTGCCGAATGCAGAACGCTACAGTTCCGAGTACAGTACACGATATTACCGAGTGCAGCACACATTACCAGTACAGAACATTACTTACAGTATCGAGTACATAATTTTACAGTACCGTATGATGGAACCTTCAAAATTGGCAACTGAAGCGCGCTGGGATCGTTGTTTCACTTTACACCCTCTTGGGGCTAAATCTAAAGCAACCAAAATACGGTGATGATGACTTTTTTTTCTTTTCTTTTTCATCCTCCGGCGGATGGGGCAAAATAAAGCTCAAGCTCACCACACTTCCACGTATTTTCATACACGACATGTGTCGATTTAACTCAATTGCATTCGCAATCCAGCGCTAGCTGGCGTGTCCTTCGGTTTCCGCAATAGCGATAGCGCGATCGGTCCCTACATTTTCAAGCGTCTATGAGTAGCGTTAGCGAGCAGTAGAAGTAGGATTATGCCGCACCCGTCCTGAACGACCCGTTGCATTGTTGTACTTCGGACACCAACTTTTGTCACCTCCCAATTAGCCGCGCCCGATATTGTTCGTCATCAATTTTATCGTCATGACTTCCCTCTGACCCCTCAAAGGGGGTACAACTCTGTTCAAACTCCAAAAAAAATCTTAGTCTGATTCCAAGGGTTTTATCCCCTCAATGGGAGCGCAGTGCTAAAAGGTTAAGGGTCGTTCCTGACGAACGTAAAAACTCATGAATCCTAACAAAATGTCACACGATTCCTGACATTTTGAAATTATGAAACGTCGCATTTTTTTTTCTTTAAAACATCTATTTTCTTTTCGGAATCCGGACACCAATTTTTACGGGAAATGTCAAAACGATTCACAACCGATTATTAACAAATAATCACGAATCGCGAAAAGGTCAAGAATTTTTTTCCACGATTCCTGATTTTTTTTGTGCGCGATAGAAACGGTCCTAAGTCGCCAGTTGCCTGGCCATTGTTTCATTCATTCCAAAGCATATGTTTCGAAGTATATTGTAGTTCATACCCTGGTATTGCCTAAGCACGCTCTTATCTATTCCAAAGTACTGTACATCTACAGTAGTTCATGGAGCCAATATTAAATATTTGATCGTGGTCACGCCTGGCAGGTACAGTGATGATCAGACGGACGGACAGACACAAAGACCGGTTTGCTGCTAGAGGTCCCAGTGATACCCACTGAAGAGCAGGCCTGCAGTAGTGCATGGAGCTATTAAAGATTTGATCATAGTCATGCCTGGCAGGTACTACTGTGATCAGACAGACGGACAGACACGAAAACCGGTTTGCTGCTAGAGATCCCAGTGGTACCCACTAGAGAGCAGGCTTGCAGTAGTACATGGAGCTACTAATGAACATTTGATAATGGTCATGCCTGCCAGGTACGATGGTGACGGACAGACACGAAACCTGGTTTGCTGCTAGACATCCCAGCGGTACCCACTGGAGGCAATGAATGGACAAGGCGCTGCTAAGGGCCTCACCGTCCGTGTGGTCTGGCGGCTCGCCCTCAGCTACCACCGCATCGGCCGCTTTCCGGAAGCTCTCTTGGGCCCCGACGAAATCGTTCATAGAGAACAGGTGCAGCCCGCGATCAATCAGTATCTGCAAAGACAAAGAAGAGGCAAGCCGCAGTTCAACGAAACGCTCTTAGAGAACAGACGCAGTCCACCATCAATCAGTATCTGCAAAGACGCAAGGCGCACACATCGACAATTCTTGTTGCTAACCTCCCCGGCCGACCGGTCGACCTAACTCAGTAACTCATCATTACACTGGGGAACAACATGGGAACGCGTATCGTTGGCGCTGCATTACAGCTAGTACCCGCAAAGGGGCAAGCCGCAGCAATGCAACGGAGGCGAAAAGCGTGGCACGCCGTGCGCAAAGGTCAGGTAGCAGCAAAACATTCACTGGCCAGGCGTGTGCCACACTCTACAGCAGTACAAAAAGTCCCCCAGTAGGGCGGTGGTGTGCCGCCATCTGCAGCATGACCGCCTTATAGAGGGAAGTCGCCTTATTTGACTATCATTCCAGGTTATGAGTGCACTTCCCCAGTCGCGCCAAGCAGTTTTGACCGCCTTATATCGGGATCCCGCCTTTGTCAGCCAGCCTTATTGGGGGACTCTACCACTGTATTCGCACTTGCAATCGAACGGCGCAGTTCCCGACGTCGTAACCCTTTTAATACTGCACTGCACGGAAACATATATCTCACACTATTTCCAAGTGATGTATCCCCGATACGGGAGTGCATGCCTAACAGGGATAAACGTAAGATAAAAAATATCGAGGATTGTAGACCACAAGTAGCTCCGCCGGGGAAACTGGTGGAGTTTCATATTCGTTGGATCCCTCCCCTCGAGCATACAATGCGCGCCTCCTTACATTCGAACGCACTCAAGTGGGGTTGGCCAATACGAATACACCCAGCACTGCTCTCGTCCCGCGTCTGACTTAGGCCTATACTTCGCATCCATTGTGCCAGCATTTCAATTGGCAACAATGGGTGTTTTGAAGAACACAAAGGCAGCACCATTATGTTGTTATTCCAGCATAAGGAACACCACTGGCGGGGGGCATGGCAATACAGCACGTATGTTAATGCTCCATGTCGAGTAAAAACAAACAGGGAAAACATAGCAGAAACGATGAAAGCCTAGTCTGACCATGACTCACTCGGGGACTGTTATCCGGGGAAAGCGACGCCTCCTCGGCACGATGGAAATACACCTCCGCATCCTTCAGCGCACCGAGTTGCAGAAACACCCTCCCGATGCGGGAAAGCACCTCCACTCGAAAAGTGCTCACCGCCCTCGACTCCCCCACAAACCCTTCCCCTTCCACCGCTCCGCCTTCCACGGCTGGTACCCCCCCTTCTGTCTGGGCCGTCTCACTATCATTGCCACCCGTGGTACGTGGAGCGGATGGGCACTGCTCCTCTCCGATTGCTTCCAGCAGCCCTAAAGCTTGGCGCCAGTTCCCTCGCCGCACGAAAGCGTTCGCGAGGCTAGAGGTTACTCGACGTCTCCAAATAGTCGCTTCTTCTGCCGCCAAGGGCACAGCGCCGCCGTCCTCGGTGGAGGAGGCGGAAGTAACAGCAGCAGTGATACCCTCTAGTTCAGACTTGTGCATCAGTGGATAGGTGTAACAAACGCGATGAGAAAAGGGGGGCAGCAGAAGAGAGTCTGTGAGCACGAGCACATTAACACAAACTTCGCGTGTTGGGGCTCTTGAGGAAACGTATTTGGTGGATGGTGCTCGACACGTAAATCACAATCATATCCGAGGTCGTGGTCTTGACAGCACCACACTTTCGTCGCACAATACCCAGCAGCAAAAAACTGGGGTTCCCTTGATCGGTGTGCCCGCATTGCACCACAAACGACAGTTGGTGCTACTTTTTGTCCTCTTACAGCAGTCATAAGGTGGCTGTCCTTCTGAAAGGACAGTGTATTCCGAAAATTAGACGAAGAACGCCATCTAGGCAACTCTATCCAATCGACAAATTAAAACCACGGAAGGACGGAGAAGCAGGAGAAACGAAGACAGAAACACAGAACCACATATGGCCAGGCAAAAACAATCGTATTCGGGCAAGTAGCGGTAGCCAGCAGCACAGGCTTCTGGCTCTCTGCCACGTAGTCTTACCGGGAACCTTGCCACAAGGTCTGTTATCTCCTTCCTATTCGTGGATATAAAGGTTTCACGCTCGACTAACCTTAAGCGCGGCGAGCTCCTCCAGACCTTCATCTTCAATCTCCCCTTCACAATACGTCTTAGCTCCGGCTGCCGCGAGACGAGCGGCGACGCTACTAGCGGCTAACGGCGGCTGTCCCGCTTCCTGTCCCGCCTCTGCGGCCACCTCCGCCGCTTCCGTCGCCTTTCCGAGCCTCAGCATCCCTAGCGCACGGCGGAGACGCAAGTCCATCGCCTGCAAAACAGGCAACGCACGGGCCGTTCGAGGCCGTTCGGGGCAACAAAATAAGGCAGTCAGGCCAAAAAGCCACCGCTTTCGGGTCGGACCAGGTCCAATCAGAAGCCTACGCCCTAACGTAGCCCCAAAATATAAGGGAGTGGGGTTGTGTGGGGTGGGCTTTGGGTTGACAAATGAAAGGAAGGTGTGGTCTATTGGGGTTGGTCCAACAACGCCTTCCATCCTTTAAACACGAACACCCTGATCATAGCGTGTGGCTTGTAATTTATTGCTTCTGTTCTAGGATTGCAAGGAAGTCTCGTCCTCAGCAAGCGGGTGTCCGTATAACACGCAACAAAACACACACCCCGGAACGAGTTTCAGCACCGATTTCTTCTAATTTGAGGTGGGGGGGGGAGTGGGGGGCATTGATTGCTTGCCTTAGTCATTTGACTATTGACTACGCACCCTCCCTTTTGAGACGGAGCGCCCTTCATACTCCTAGTAGACACCTCCAAACAATTGGGCGCTCATTACGTTTCTTGCATATATTACATTCGATTTTTTGTATTGCTTCATCTTACCTCCTACACAAAACGAAGCTAGTGGCCTTAGGGATGATCTCGTCGGGATCTTTCCGCGGAAGCGCGTCGCTGCTCGGCGTTTGCGCTCTCTCCCCGTCGCCGAGAAAGTCGTCCTCAAAAGTCTCTCGAGGGGAGATGTTATCTTGCGTGTTATGCGCTACAACGGTCTGCGGCAAGGCACGACCTACGGTAGAGGCACCCAAAGTTGTCTCTGAAGCTAATGTAGTGACTTGAGGAACTGTATGCCTCACCCAAAAAGTGATTAATTAATAGTGTAGGGAAAATCAAAAGATTTCCCCTATGAACAACCCCACGGCCTAGTGTATTAAAAAAAAAACATACCTGGTACAATGCAAAACAAGAACGGCATTTCGACGATTTGGGGTTAACGCCTTCACGACTGGAAACCCGTTTTTGGGGACAAATTGCTTGGAATTAGTATAGCGAGGGGTTTCGGGGTTTTATAGGGGCTAAGAAGCCCCGTCATTAAGAAACCGTTTCAGCCGAAAAGTGCAACACCTTTCCTATCAATAGGGCTCAGTCGTCGCAAAGAAGCGATTCCGTACACCTCCGCACCTATCCCCCCTGAAGTTAGCTGGAGCTCGGGACCAGCATCGCTTTACGCCCGGTTGGATAGATAGATGCACCCAGATCAAAGTGAAAAGACAGAGAGATACAGAGCTACAGGGGGATACTACGTGTGTGGACGTCGCAAAAAGTGTCTATGTCGGCTGCGTGTTACACTTTTTAGTGAGAGCATGCACGCCTTGCAGGTCTTGTGTGCATCCATTTTAGTGCAGCAGTATCACAGGGCGTGTGGATAGGATCGGTCAGGGTTATAATGTACCTGGTACCAGGTGGTATGTGTGAGAGGTGGGGGGTAATAATTTCACTATCAATGTCTAATTGATTATACACTGTTCACGATTGGGTGGCAGCACTGCGCTAGGGGGCTGGGGGACACTGCTGCAAACTGCGTGTAAAAAATACGTTGGGTGGTGGAGAGGAGAGGAGATGTTCAGGTATATATTAAGGTTTTCAGTTTTTCTTGGGACTCGGAGAGACGATAGGAGGCAATAATCAAGTAATTACTTACGAGATGCTGTAGCTGCTGTCGCTATTGACAGGAACTTGGCCTCCGGTGAATGTTCGTCGTTGTCAAGCCAAACCCAATCCAATCATGCCCAACCCCAACCCAACCCTGTTGGTAACATACTGCTGTGCTGATGCACTGGTGCTGCTGTCGCCGTTGTTACAAACATTCAATTGTTAACAATTCTTCTTTATGGGAGATCCACAAGGGCATCGGGCGCGACATGGAGGTTCGGGATTGCCAGGGCGGAAATGAGCCCCTACTTTTTGATGGCGCCATTCGTAAATTAGAAATTCGATATATACCTGGTATATATACCCTGGTATATTTTGTAAACATATTTTTTTCCTTACCTGCTCCGCTGTGAGACCCGGCGCCCCTCCTCCTCTATGCGCCACTAACATCGACGCCGATATCTCGACGAGCCGTTTCCATGCTCTCCGTCGAGCAAGCTCCCCCAGCATCTCCACCCACCCGTCAGGGCTCCCCAAGCTCAGGGCTTCATCTCCCCCTTCCGGCGGCGGCGGCGCGTCCGAGGAGAGAAATTCCGCGACAAGCTCGTCGAGGCCTTTCTCTTGGGGGGGGGGGGGCTGCGCGTGAATTGCGTGAGGAGCTGGTGTATGCGGCGGCGGTCGTGGCGGTTGAATGAACAGGTTTTAGTTGATGGAATGGGCAGATTTAAGTTGACGGAATGGACAGGTTTTAGTTGATGGAATAGACAGGTTTAAGTTGATGGGATGGGCAGGTTGTGGTTTTGATGGAATGGACATGTCATGCTTCAGATCACGGTTGCGCTTGACCCCGTTGGGGTGTAAGAGCAAACACATCATGTCCAAATTGAACGACGAAAACAGCAGACTACATTATTGGCTACATGAAGCAGTCCGGACTTCTGGCGTAGTTGGCGGCGCCGCCAGGAAACAACCAACCATTAATTAACCCGATCGATAACTAGTTGTTGACTTAAGTCGTGCCGACTTCACAACAAGAACGAACCAACCATTCATATCAAACCTGCTGCGTAGTTTCCCGGAGGAGGTGGCAGCGCAGGCATCGCCCGAGATGAAGACACTACCGGCGCCTGAGAAGCGAGGAGTGCGAGAAAAAAAGAGGGTTAGTGCATGCTAATACTACTGCTGTAATTGTTTAGTCGGACAAATATGACGCCGCAAGAACAATTGTATAAAATAGCTAGTCGTTTCCCGGAGGTGCCGACTATCCGACTATTTGGGCGCCTGGCATAAGGCGGCAAGTGAAAGCTAAAATACGAATGACATCTGTACCGAAACTGCATGTGCTGCCCCAACAAAAGATAAAGGAAGACTACATTACGAAGACAGAGCACGCGTAGAACATGGTAGGTCGAAGCAGCGTTCGACAGGGCATCTCGACAGAAGCAAGTGGGGCTGCGCACTACCAGGTACGCAATCAACATACCAAACAACTCGCGGGCCGCCGGCTGGGAACCATCGGTGTACGAGTACCACAAACGCAGCTATATCGCTGAGTGCTCTGCTGTCGTAGTCCTGAGACTGCAACTCGTGTAGCAGCGCCTCCTTCCCCCCGTGAATGACAGGGCAAGGTCTCGGTATAAACATAATGCAGACCTTGGGCCAACTACGTGCGATATCGGTTACGTGACTTGAAGGACCATGAACCCGGAATCAGAAACCCTCTCGGTTGAAAAACGAGCGGAATACCGGGTACTACAGCTGGTGTAGCCCGCTTCGTTCACGTTCAATTTCCCGTTAAACGAGCGTTACGTACGAGCTCTCGTATGGACATAATGAGAGCAGAGTCCAAAATCGATCCGACCTCTGGAAAGTCGGGCTGACTTTCCATGCTGCTTGTCACTGCTCACGGACCTTCTCAACTACCACCTGGGGTGTAATAACCAGCAGCGCAAGTAGACGATACGGATACCACAACGGCAGCCACTTACTCTTTCTCGAAACCCGTCCTGCTGTCCGACAACCGCCCCCGACCCCGTCGCTGCTATCGCCGCCGCCGGAGAACTCCACCTCACTGGTTCTGCCGCCAGGGGTGGCGCCTGCGTCTGCACTTGCGGGACGTTCCCATAGTCGAATCTTGTCGATGCTGCGGAGGACGTGCGTCCCTCTCGGTTCTCCGCCGGCACGGGACGTCCATCATTCGTCGTTGGCAAACCGCCTTGCAGCAAGTGCGACAAGGGGTCGGCGGAAGCAGATTCATCGAACTGCGGGTGTCGCGCGAAATGACCGGCATTTTGCCCAGCGTTATCGGCGAATGCATTCGTTTGCCCGCCGGGAGGAGTCTGCGACAACAGTAACTGCTGATGCTGATGCTGTTGCTGTGAGCCGTAATCCGCTGCGGTTTGCGCTCCTGCTGGCGATGTTCCTGGGCCTGGTGCGTTTGGGAATGAGGGCGCTAGGGAGGCGGTAAGAGTAGGAGTGTTGCCAGCGCTGGTGTTGCTTGGGGGAGATGTCGACGTCGGCGCCGCTGCGTGGGTGTGCGCCAAAGGGCCAGAGTTCACGAACGCCACAGGCCTGAATACAGGGGACAAGGGGTCACGGCATGGGCGTTAGAGGTGTCGCTTGTGTTGGCATTCTGCATCGGCGTTCACGGAGTCAGGACAACAACACAGCAGCGTGGATGCTTCTCTTTCTTCTCTGTGCCTTCTTTATCATTGTTGTATTAAACTGTTATTGCCACCCATCGACTTCCAGCACACACAAGACAGCAGCAGTGTCCATGCCGATTCAACATCTTAGAGAGATGGAAGCTAATTGTAGTTACAAACTACGAGACAGAGATATACGTCGCAGATGCAGTGGCAAGGGGATTCTGCCGTGGAATGCCCAACGTACCTAAGCAGAGCGGAAAACATACTAGACACACGCCAGCAAAGAGGACAAGTAGAAGGCAAGTCTGCCTGTGCCCGTACAAAAACACACTCAAAAAGCAGTCGTACGAAACGGGGATCGAGTTTTCTAATCGACTTTGGAACGGCGACAAGGCAATGCACACGTCTCACCCGGTGAAATGCGGAGCAGTTATACTTCGCAAAGGTCCTTCTCGGCTGATGCCTTGCCTCCCCGTGCCATCACTCATCCTGCGATCAAAGTGGTCTGGATGGGTCCGCTTGGCCGCTTGGCCCCCTTGCGTTTCTCTGCAAGAGAATCCGCCCCAGATGCAAAACGCCTGAAAATCCACTATGAACTACTTTCGTGATTATCTATCGATGTTCGATTTTCTTCGCTCCGGTCGCGCTTGGCTCTCCGCACTCGTCGTACACACACCGAAACATCGTGCAGGAAGGAACGCTTCTTCATTTTCACTGGTAGAAGAGATATGGAGAACCCGATTGCCTCGAACACCGTCGCTGCAGAGGACCCTAAGGTAAGAGGGCCGGGGTTTTCTACATGCGATCCTTGGTTTTGAGGAATTGCTCAACGCGATTCGCGGATGGATGCCACACGACTTGAAACCAGAGCTTGGGATACTTATTTTTGTACGGTTGTGGTCCCGCATTAATGCGGTTTCCGGTTGTGTGGGATCCCATTATAATGCGGTGAAAAACCCTTCGCTCCAGGTGGTTGTAAAATGCTGGTACTGTCGCGGTATCTTGTGATAGTGCGGGGTACCAATTTAGTGCGTGTTTTGTAATCTGCAAGACACCGCACTAATGAGAGACCACGACTCCCGTACCTTGCATTTCAGCGAGGTTTCTCCCCCTGTTTTCGGGCACCCCACCACGCCGCTTGCTGGCATTGCTGCCCCCATCAAATCCAACGCCACATACCATTCCGCACCCTGAGGTTGCACGCACTCCTTACTGCGCCAAGATAACACACAGGCTGCAGAGTAGAGGGTGATGGAGAAGGTCCTCAGTTTCAAGCTACTTGCAGACTTTTTTCAATATTTTGGCGTGAAGATAAAGTCTGTGCGAGAGAGTGCACATCTCGATAATGTATTTTTATTGACCGCATGCGTGTCACTAGATAGTTCTTTCACCGAATGCGCCTGCGCATGGGAACCCTGACACCCAACCATGCCTCAGCGGTACAAGAAAAGTCGGGTGTGGTCCGCCGCTTCACGGCCAGGAGGCGACGATTTTCTTTGCTTCATCCTCACCAACGATCTATTTATGTTTCTGTACGCCCTCGCTTCTCCCTTGGGATCTTACTGTGAATGTGCCCAGATCTCATCGTGTCTCGGCCATCAATTATTCAAACTTTCCGACGGCGCCGGAAAAAAAAACGCCGCGCCTTTGGGTCCGCTCATGCGTATCATACCGCTCCGCAACACGCCCCCTCAATATTGAAGCACAAAAACCGCTATTACGGTGTTTGCGAAGACCCAATGATTGTTGCGTTTGGCTTATATTCCCCCGATCCAAAAAAATACCTGGCAATCAACTTCCATGATACAGGAGCCAAAATTGAACGAAAGTGCCCAGTGTTTTTTTTTTTTTATTGGGTTTGTATTTTGGGTTTCGAGCCGAACAGTAACCTTGTTACCTGAGGGCAACCCGAAATTGCCCCGGGCGAATGAAAATATCGCGTGACCATGAAACTGTGGCGAGAAAGAATCGACCACTACGTCACGTGCGTTCTCACAGCGTACAGCCGCGCAGCAACGCACAGAAACGCATCCATGCGACACTCGAGGCACGAGGCATCGCGAAGCGCCACGAGCACTCCTTAGCGTGCCGGTACCACCAAACAACGATGACGGGGCGAGGGAAGAGTAAGCCAACACGGCAAACATCCCTGCACAAAAGATTCGGAGCTCTGCACACGAAGGATATCGTTGAGCTTTACCGTCTGGAGCGTTCTCTCGTCCTACCATGTTCACCGATTGCGAATCGGGGCAACCTCCGATAAGACAAAGCAGGATGCCGATGATATGGAAAGTCTATATAGGAGTGTTCACAGCTTGCCAGCGCGTACTCGGAGGGACGTGAGGAATCGCCGAAATCCTGATGGCGCAGAGCGTCTGTAGCAGGACGGTACCCTTTCGAGATAGAAGGGATTGTGTCGTTGACGTCAGCCTAGGCTGTTATTGCTGGCTGCTTGTCGTTCTCAGACGTACTAACTGTTGCTGTTGTGATGTGCCATGTGATGGTAGCAAACCGCTGCTGTGTTTTCATTGGTTAGATGCAACTTCGGTAAATTCCCTGAAACTTATTTCCATTCCAATTCCAACAAATTACTACCAGATATTTGGGTTCCCGCAAGCAGCTTGAAATCCAATTATGTTGTGAAACACTGAATACCCTGTGAAAGCAAACCCAATAATATTTGGCTTTTCCGCAGACACCCCATAATGTTATTCGATTTATCTGTCCGCCTTTGGCCTTTTGGCCTTGACAGACTTTCACAATTCACCTGCTGTTTGGCCGTTCGTTCTGGTTGGGCCAGGAGTATAGGCTGCAAATGTTTAAGCAGCTGCCCTTCGTTTTTTTCCAGCTAGTGCTCATCAAAACGTCAGCGGGTTGGAATATAGTTTTCCAGCTACTATCGACGAGGCAAAATAAGTCCTGAGTTATTCTCGCGATAAGAACGAAGGCGCGCACCGTAGTGGCGAGGAGGTGCTTACTGACGCCGGTTCTGAGTTACTTCTAGGGAGGGAGAAGAAGAAAGAACAAGTGCAAAGATAATAGGCGGGATGAGCAGGGGAAAGCAAGTGCTGCTGCTTTGTATTCATTCGGTGCTGACTTTTGCACAACCACTACCGCTACATTACAACACTGCCGTCGCCGAAGCTTCCAACACCACCGCCAACCCCGCCACGCCATCCCCGCCGCCGCTGCTGCTCCTGCTCTGCTGCTGCTGCTGCTGGCTTTCCTGCGTGTGTTTATAAAAAAAACAATTGGCCGTCTGTTGTGTTGGTGACCGTACATCTCGCCGAGCCAATGTATGCTCCTGCCAGATGGCTGCTGACAGCAACACTGCTGCTGTGCCGCACTGCCTTGCTGGGCCATCGCCGCCTCTGCCCCCGCTGCTGGTGCTGCTGCTGCGTGCTACTGATGCTCTCACCCTCTCCTGCGCGTTGTTATAAAAGTATGCTGCTGCGTTCCTTGTTGTGCTCAGCGATGCCGCGCGTTGTTTCTTACGCAATTTTTCCTGTTTCTTATATTGTGTCCTACCTGGTATATGTTTATTTGCATGGCCTGCATAGACAATCGGCTCCCACTGGAATTTGTACAGGGTGGTATTTGTCGGCTATTTATCTATTTTTGGTGCTTCTTTTGTGGTACATATCTCACAAACACTGCCAAATGGATGCCGAAATGAATCTATTAATAGTACTTTTAAGTCCGATGGAAGAACTCATTGACATGTTTTATCGCAAACACTCAAGTGCTCTTGCTAAACAGTTAACGTTTGTTTGTTTTTGTCACACATATACATACCAGGTACACAATAGACACCACACACTGCGGCTGCCTTCAAAGTTGCGCCACCGCCGCCGTCACCGCCGCTGCTCCTGCACTGCTGCTGTGCTGCTGCTGCTGTTGTTGTGTTGTCCTGGAATTGCTAAATACAAGCACTGCTGGCCTTGCGCTCAGCAATCTTGCTTCGTGACGTCGATCGAGCATTTGTCATTACTTTCCCCGTGATGTTTCTTTTGTGACTTTTGTGTTTTCGCTTTTGACTGTGTTTTCGCACGCACACGCGATGCTGCTGCCCCCATCGTCTATACCGCCAATACCGATAAACCCAAACTAGGTTGCAAGCCCAACACTCCATGCATTAATTGTTATACGCTCCTTCCACTAAATCATACATGAAAATCATCAGCCTTCCGTCATCCCGCCTCCCAAGGGGAACCTTAAATACATTACGAATGCCGGACTGCTAACCATGCTCTCTGCTGATACCGTATGAGAAAATTAATAGACACACAAACGTCCACCCCGAGAGATGCTAACTTTTCGTGCACGTGTTCTACATGACCATCCCGAGGACTGACCTCTGTTTTTCTTTCTATTTATTTATTTTTCGCCGAAAATGTTTGGCCCAAGGTGGTCCAAATTTTCCAGGGCTTTTCACGGGTCGGGTCGGGTCGGTCAGCTGACCCGACCCGACCCGTGAGAATTTCGAGACGTCTTGAGCCGACCCGACCCGACCCGACCCGACCCGACCCGACCCGACACAATCCGGGTGACCCGACTCAATCCGGGTGAGATGCGGATTTCATGCGGGTCAGGTTTACTTGACCCGTGACATTTCTCACGGGTCAATGTCGAAACGTCACTGATCAAAGCATGTATGTATACCTCGGTCGGTTGGTTGGTCCTTGGTCCCTCGTACTTTTCCCAGGATGTCGTGTTCTCTGGTTCTTTCTACCTGTTTTTGCAGCAGCATTTTGTGGTGTGCGCGCGAAAAATGAGAAAAAAACCGCAACCCACACGCATGGGCAATTAGCCACGCCCGTTGCGCTAGATCACCAAGTCAACCCGACGAGCGACCCGACGAGCGAACTAGTTATATGTGCAGTCTCCGGCCCCGGCAAGCAGCCTAGCTGAACCGCTTCCGGCAGCAAGCCCACAACTGGGGCGGTGGACCTGTCAGCAGGGGCTGCGATCCGTGAGGATGCGTTGTCTGCTGCTGGTGCTTGCTGCCAGAGCGCTGCTGCTGCTGCTTCGACGACGACTGCTCTTGCTTTTTTACGTTTGGTCATATGTCGTACTTATGTGATAATTCTCAAGCTAGCTACTTAACTACTGCTTATCTATCTTCTAGCTATGCAGTCTCTGGCCCCGGCAAACAGCCTAGCTTAGGTGCCTCCGGCAGCAAGCCCACAACTGGGGCGGTGGATCTGTCAGCAGGGGCTGCGATCCGCGAGAATCCGGGGTTTGCCTCTGGTGCTTGCTGCTGACAGTGCTGCTGCTGCTTCGACGACGACTGCCCTTGCATTTTTACGTGTGGTCACATTTCGTACTGGTATGACCGTTTTACTACTACTGGTGTTGTTACGGCTTCAGCCGGCACGGGATTCGCGTCACACTGTATGCCTTGGTACGAGTAGCGAGGGGCACTGCCTGGTGATTGTTCTGCACGCGGTGATGACATGATCGGAGCATCGGCATGAGAGAGGTAGGAAGCGGTAAGTTTTCTATTGTTTACGGATCCGCGGGTCGGACCCGCGGGGCGCTTGCACGACAATATGGCCCTCAGCTGTATAAGTTGTAAAAAGGCGGATCCGCGGGCCAGATCCGCGGGTTTGACCTGCTGGTCAGCCGAGAACAACTCGCGGGTCATGATGACTTCACCCGCGAGTGACCTCTATCTCGCGGGTCATGACCCGACCCGAGCCGCGAGATTCTGAAAACCTCTTGACCCGACCCGACCCAACCCGCGGGATTTTGAAACCTCTTGACCCGACCCGACCCGACCCGACCCGACCCGCGGGATTTTGAAACCTCTTGACCCGACCCGACCCGACCCGACCCGACCCGACCCGACCCGCGAGATTTGAAGCCTATCGACCCGACCCGACCCGCAAGATTTTGAAACCACGGGTCGGGCCATGACCCGTGAAAAACCGAAAACAACTCGCGGGTCATGATGACTTCACCCGCGAGTGACCTGTATCTCGCGGGTCATGACCCGACCCCACCCGCGAGATTCTGAAAACCTCTTGACCCGACCCGACCCGACCCGACCCGACCCGACCCGACCCGACCCGACCCGACCCGACCCGACCCGCGAAATTTTGAAGCCTGTCGACCCGACCCGACCCGACCCGCGAGATTTTGAAGCTTTTGACCCGACCCGACCCGCGAGATTTTAAAGCCTTTGGACCCGACCCGACCCGCGAGATTGTGAATCCTGTCGACCCGACCCGACCCAAGATATTTTGAAGCCTATTGACCCGGCTCGACCCGCGAGATTGTGAAACCACGGGTCGGGTCATGACCCGTGAAAAGCTCTGAAATTTTCCAAAAAAGCTTGACTGACGAAAATCAGAACAAAAGAAAAAGAAAACCCCCCGACAGGTGATGCCTTCGCGACGGCACATAAAATACTACTGTGAAGACTCGCACAAAAGTTCACCGTCTGAATCGAAAAAACGGCATGGAGAGTCGCCAGGGAATAAATTTCCATCGTTTAACTTGAATCAGCCTGTACTTATACCCGCGGGCAAGTTTTTGAGGTCGTACCTAACGTACCTAAAAGTTAGGTAAGGTATAGGCTGCTGTACTTAACGTACCTAACGCTTGGGTAAGATGTCGGGATTCGTACCTAAACTTAACCCCTTTACAACTGGAAACCCGTTTTTGGGGACAAAATTACTTGGGTTTAGTATAGGGAGGGGTTTGGGGGCTCTAAAGGGGTTAAGTAAGGTATTGAGGTCGTCCCCAGGCTCGTACCTAAACCGTGGTAGTACGTCGACGGGTATACCTATACCCGGGTAAGCATTTGAGCGGCGTACCTATCGTACCTAAAACTTAGGTAAGGTATCATGGTCCGTACCTAACGTACCTAACACTTCGTTATGGTATCGAGGCTCGTATCTATCGTACCGAAGTGTCGGGTACGGGTATATACCCGGATACCCGGGTATATACCTGAGTACGTACCTTACCTAACATTCCCTTGCACGATCTTAGTCTGGAATTTCCCTTTCATTTACCTTGAATTACGCCAACGTACTAGGTTTAGTGTGGACCACTGGGTCCTACGCCCTTTACCGGACGCATTTTCAATTCACGGACGTATCTCCTGACGTATTTGCATATTATGGCCGTCATACTGTCATCGCATAGCATATTAATACGATAAATGTCTTGTTTTCTCTTCCTTAACAATTAAAACGCGTGACGCGTGTTCGTGCGCTGGCTTCAACATGCCAACACCATCAGGAGGAGACTCCAAAGGTTGCTGCTGCTGAAGCCGGCACGCCGAACGGTGCTGCTGTGCAGTCCGAGGTAGCTGCCGCAGCCCCTGCTCTGCCGGCCATGTCGACATCGCCTCCGTCGGGGAAAAGTTCGGCAGAGGCGGTTGAGGTCCCGAGTGGCGACGATGATCCGGAGGACGATGACGACGACGAGGTAAGCGTGACCCCTCTCCAGATTGTTTCGTACACACGCGATAGTTGCTTGGCCCAAAAAACGCGGGTGCTCTTCCGAACGGGTTTGCCTTCCCCCTTCAGAGCCTTGGCGACCGCCGGTGGTCTCTTTCGCATGCTTAACCTTTGGAGGGGAGAGGTTGGAATCGTTGCGGATAGAAGCTACTGTAGTGTCCTTGGTGTGGCAAACTTGCGTGTACGTAGTACTCGGGGGGGGGGGGGGGTTGTGACATTGCTCTAGATATCGTTCGCTCCACTTCCGCAGGGTTAGGGTTTAATACTTACTTCAAGTCAAGTGTGTGTTTCAACCGTTTTGTTGGAGGTGGGACAATGTCTGTGCCAATGGCCTCCTGGCTTTGAGTCACGTTCTAGATCGATTGTTTCAAAGAGAACCGCAGCGACCTTACTCGCTCCATCGCCTCATTGACCCTGGCTTACGAGGCGGAGACGAACAAGAAAACACGATCACTGCTTCTGCTGCTGCTGCTGTGCGGAATCGATACCGCTGCCTACACCGCAGCTTTCGCCGCAAGAGACAGTGCATGGTGCAGGCCAACGACGACACCAGGCGTGTACTGCTGCCGTCTCGGCTGGCTACGAGAATCACATTTGTGTTTGTTTTTTTGTGCGTATTTCATCCTCAAAAGTCTTTAGGTGCTGTCGCATACTGCACCGACTGCTGTGTTCATTTATATTCGCACAGCAGACACCGGCTGCCTAATCGTTAACCCTGACCTCAGCACCATCCAGGGGGGTCGTTGACCTATACCAGGTATATATATATAGATATCTCTCTCTTCAAAGGGTCATAGATGTGTAGAAAACACGGGACCAATACCACGCAGGTTGCAAACATGAGTATCGACCATTAAATCGATCGAAGTCACGGCTGACGTATTTTGAAATATTTTATTAAAACATGAGGTCGATCAATCGACTGGTTCCGGGCGTCATCTGTCCTAATCCGTTTCTTGTAAGAATGCTGGACCATAGATGATTTTCTCGTAAAAAACGGGCAACCAACACGACGAAAATGGCGGCTCTGGGACGATGATCTCGTCGAGAGATGTCTCGACAGGCGCGTCGCCGAATGTTTTGCACTCTCCTTTTACAAAAAAAGAAAACGGCGTTGAACTTGGTGTGAAGGGAGGGTGTTGTCTTGCATGTTATGCACGGTGTCGTAATGAAAGCTGGCCATTTTTTACGGTCGGTTTTGCAGGATGATCATCATGACGGATCGGCGTTTAGCACTCTAGTAAGTAATACCTGTTGTCGAGATAAATTATGAGCTTTTTGTGGTGTCTAGCGTGTTATTTTGGAAATAAAAATACGCTCCAGCTGGTGAGATCGAAGATTTTGTGGAAACTCATCTTTGTACCGGTGTTGTGTTCATGCAAGCCCACCCGTGTTTTGGCGATTGCAGGACGATGACGTTGACGAAGATGACAGCGACCCAGACGATTACGACGAGGACGAAGACTCGCCAGAGGAAGAACCTGAACTGCTTGACGAGGAAAAGACGCCGGTACGCCTCCTTGCACCTGCATGCGGGAGATAGACGCACGCGCCTCGCTCCGCCGCTGTCGTTGCCCGTTGCTGTTGACGCGTGCTAGCCGTTGATGCCCAAGAGGAAAGCTGTCGTTTTGAGGGACTGGTGGTGGCGTGCAATGGAATCGTCCCGGTGGGGTTGACGTGAATTGGTGCAAAAGCAAGTTGGGTGCGAGAACCCTACCCTATTCGTTCAGGCAGAGCTACAATACACAAGTGTGTCTTGGTGCGTGGAAGGTGCCATTCGCTGAAGTTGCGCGAGCACTGCCCTGACCGCCCTCCGCAGTGGGCAAGACCAAACCCCCACCGGCTGGCAGTCCGTGCGTGGCACAGCTTGAAATGCTGCCTGCGTTCCTGTTGTGCAGCAACAACGCTAGCATGAAGAATGAGTGAACTACCGTAGGAAGCCATCGATGCGTGGAATGTATGACGCACTGAAGTTATCTGAGCATCCACAGCGATAAGTACTGCGTGCAACTCTTGTTGTGCAGCGATGCCATACAAGACGAAAACTCGTTCAAGTTTTCGTTGTTTCCGGCTGTTTTCGGCGCGTCTCTGCTCCTCGCCTCTCTGCCCACAGGTGACCGTGGTGACGGGATTCCTTGGTGCCGGGAAAACGACGCTTGTGAACTACATTCTCAAGGAACAGGTGAACCACGCCACGCCTCATTGGAGAGTACGAGGGTACTAGCGATTTCCAAGCTGTTGGATTGGAAAGAAGGCGGAAATAGCGTTGAACCCGACGAGTGGCGTAACCCAAGGCCAACCAACCCACAAAAGCATGTTTCAAACAAAATGGTGGGGAACCAGATTTATAACGTAATTTTTAGCTATCTTGTCGAGGGGTTGGGTTGGGTTGGCCTTCGATCGATGTGATATCCGACGGTTTCAATAGTAATAATAGTATGTTATGATTTCCTACCCAACTCCTTCTCAACCAAAGCTGGTATATCGCAATCACCCTGTTAATTGCAGAGCTTTTTACCGGTCATGACCCGACCCGACCCGACCCGCGGATCATGCCGGGAGGTTATCTCGTTATCGCGGGTCGATGGGGGTTGGGTCAGGAGATGTTTGAAATATGACGGGACGGGTCGGGTCGTGTGGGTTCAGAAAATTTTCAAATCTCGCGGGTTGGGACGGTTTACCCAGACGAAACTTGAGCCGTGAAAAACCCTGGTTAATAGTGGCATCACAATCGTCCTAGTGCCTCGAGATGATGAGTCTTTAGCTGTTCGTGAAGCCGGACGTGTTGGGCGGCTGGCTTGATGGCAACCTACCAAACGCGTGACCGTGCTAACTACGGCTATGCTGTGCGAGCAATTAGTGCCGTGGTCTCTTCGTGAAGCCAATCGCGTTGGGCGGCTGGCTTGATGGCCACCTACCAAACGCGTGACCGTGCTAACTATAGTGTGCTGTTCTACGAGCGATTGTTGACGTGGTATCGATCTGTAACGCTGTGGTAATGATGTGTTTCTATCTGCATGGTACCTGTGTGTTGCAAAAATATTTGCGGTGCAACCTGGGCCAAATGCGGTGCAACTTGAGCCAAATTCGGTGCAACCTGGGCCAATGCGATGCAGCCTGAGCCAATGCGATGCAATTTGGGCCAACTGCGGTGCAACCTGAACCCAAGACGGTTCAACTTGAGTCTAATGCGGTGCAACCTGAGCTCAGTGCGGTGCAACCTGAGCCAAATGCGGTGCAATCTGAGCCAAATACGGTGCAACCTGAGTCAAATGCTGTGTCACCTGAGCCATTAAGGTTCAACATCTGTATCTGATATTTTTAGCGTAGCATCTAGCGTAGTATCTGACAACCCCCTTCCCGCCATTGTCGTCCTGCAGAGGGAAATGAAGATAGCTGTGATCGAGAACGAGTACGGGGCTGTGAGTATCGACACTGCTCTCGTCGAGGAGAACGTGCGAGAGGTAAGGGACGGGGGAAGGCATCGTAGTATTTGCTTCCATTATGCATACTATACTAGTTTTGTGTTATTCATCCTGAGCGATAGATGGTCTTCGACTGCAGAGTTCCGGGCGCCTGGCCTGTAAGCGCGGACTAGATTGTGGCGATGAACTATTACTAGTATGAGCGCAAGGAGTTGCCTGATCGAGCGATTTCTTACGTGTGGGCGTTGGGTTGCGATACCCTCGCTCAGAATACGGCGTGAGCTGGGCTCGGGGAGGATGGCGTCCGACAGAGTACGTTGTGCAAAATGTATGGTATGGCGTACTATCCTTACTATCCTACAGCGAGAGGTTGTTGACAATATTGGGTACCTCACGCTTTCAATGCTGTATTGGTCTGACGGCGTTTTTCGCCATGGCTCTGCTCGGCATCACCTCTACCCTTGTCATCCGTCGCTCGGGGGACAGGCGGAGGACATCGTCACCATGGACAACGGGTGCGTGTGCTGCACTGTCAGGGGTGACCTGGTCAAGGCCCTCGTCACGTTCCTCGACCGCCGTGACACTTTCGACTGCATCCTGCTCGAAACCACGGGCATCGCGGACCCTTCCCCGATTGTGGCTACCTTTAACCAGGTAGGTCTGTGTCTCGTCTCGCTTGCCCTGCCCCCTTCCCTTCGGTTAAATGGTTGCTGTGCTCGCACGAACGGGAGTGGCATGCATTTGTTGAGCCATCACGAGCATGGTTGGTGGAAATCATGCTATGGCTACATGTTATTGTTTCAAGGCTGGTCGCGGGTTATGACCCGGCCAGTGGTTCGGGCCAGAAAGTATTTATCAACCCTGCGGGTCGAGTTGGGTCCGGTCAGGAAGTGTTGGAAATATCACGGGTCGGATCTGGTCACCCTGACACGGTCCGACTGGTATACCATACCGAGAAGGGATCCGACCCGTGAAACAACCTTGGAAATTTGCCGCAAACGTATGGTGTGGTTATGTGCTTTGGGTTACAGCACGCGGCCACCCGAAACAGCCCGGACGGCTAGAGCTAGGAGACGTACCCGAAGTGTGATGTGTAAGAATTTGTACGACGCGCGCGCACCACGGTGATAGCCGTACTGCTTGCCTCACGCGCGCTATTCCTAGATGCTCGAGAGGACGGCACGGATCGTTTGCTTGGGTTGCGATACATGGGTCCCCCAAAAGGTTGAACCATCTGTTGGCGCTTCGCAGAGAAGACAAGGGATGTTGAGCTTAATGTGCCCGTTTCGCGTGTCAAGTTTGTACCTGGCATTGCTTGCACAGCAATAATGGCTTTTACGCCCCTTGCTGATGCAGCACTGCCTACGGCAAAGGTACACAATACATGTATAAATTTAAAAGAAACAAGGGTTCAAGTATTCATGGAGGCGTGTTATTCGTCACCCCTTACACGCGCTCGACCTGGCCGTTCCCGATTGTTCAATATATTGTAATGATGGAGGTTCCCACATTAGCGCATTCCTGAGATGCAGCCTATTGTCACCAAAAACGCTAAAACAAATCAATCGCCTTTGGTTGGAGGACGCGGACTTGCTCAGGAACTACAGCACCGACTCGGTCCTGTGCCTCGTGGACGCGAAAAACATTTGCCACAGCTGCGATAAACAACAAAAATAGGAAATAGGGATTACCAGTGTGTATGGAGGCGTGTTTTGCGTTTTCTATTGACACGCGCTCGCCCTGGCCGTTCCCGATCATTCAACGTCATACAATCGTGTTTGGTTGCAGGACGAGGACGTGCGCAGGAACTACCGTATCGACTCGGTTCTGTGCCTCGTGGACGCCAAGAACGTTCTGACTCAGCTGGAGAGGAAGTCGCAGCAGGCAGGTGCGGTAAACGAGGCTGTCCAGCAACTCGCCTTCGCCGACTCCGTGATCATCAACAAGACCGACCTGGTGGATGAGACCCAGCTGAAGGCGGTCAAGGGCAAGATTGCCAGCGTCAACCCCTTCGCCAAAGTCGTGCAGGCCGAAAAGGTATTAGCACCGTGCAATCCGAGAAAAAGTACTGAAGTCGTGCACGCCGAGAAGAGAAACGCACTATAACTCCGTGCAAGCCGAGAAAAGGACTAGAGTCGTGCATTCCTAGGAGGTGTAAAGGTCGTGCAGACCGAAAATGTATTGTGACGAACTCGACATGCTCATGAAGAGATGCTCGACACGCTCATGAAGAGATCGCCTCCACAGGGTACATGGGGTGGCGTACGTGGAACAAGGGCAGGATGACCACCGTCAACCCATCCCTTCGCCCAAGTCGCGCACGCGGATGAGGTACTAAAGTCGTGCAAGCCTACTGCTGTAGAAGGTGTTGAAAAGGCTACGACAGTAGTAACGTTTGCAGACCGACAATATATTTGGACGGGATGTTTCGACATCTGCCTGAATGGACCGCTTACGCACAGGGTAAAATGATATTTAATTTAATTATTCTAAGGACAGTGTCAGCTGTGAATTCGACGATTTTCGGTTCGATACTCATCTTTGCAAGCTGCGTTGTTGGTACTTGTTGTACGCCATCGTCGTGAAGAGCTCGCCTACGCAAAGTGAATAGGTTGGCATACAGTCGTACAGAAGTACAGTGGCAGTATGATAGTTGTATGTTACATCGTCGCCATGGTCGGGACCCCAGCAAGCCGGTGGCGTGCCGCCATCTGCGATACGACCGCCTTATAGAGGGAAGCGGCCTTATTTGTTCCAGGTTATGAGTGCATTCCCCGGTAGCGCCAAGCGATTTGGACCGCCTTGTATCGGGATACCGCCTTACTCAGACCGCCTTGTATCAGGGGACCCTTACTGTGTACATGAACACATTGGGGAAAAGGGTAATATCGTCAGAGTTAACGTCTTTACGACTGGAAACCCTTTTTTTTTCGACAAAATTACTTGAAGTTGTATAGAGAGGGGTTTCGGGGCTCTAAAGGGGTTGACGCAAAGTCGTGCAGGTATCCGTTGAGTTCCACACGCTCAAGAAGAGATCGCTTTCGTACGCGGGATGTTTGGGTTGGAGCACGGGCGGGCGTCTGCTGCGCTAGGGATTGGTATGAACGGCACTTTTTCGCCGCACTTTATCTGAGCTAATAGTAACAAACTAACCGAATACTGTTGAAACAACGTATACATCTGTTTTTACAGTGTGATTCGTCGTCCTCGTCGTCGTTGTTGTTGTTGTTGTTGTTGTCGTTGTTGTTGTTGTTGTTGTCGTTGTTGTTGTTGTCGTTGTTGTTGTTGTCGTTGTTGTTGTTGTTGTCGTTCTTACGTGAAGTCTTGCGAAAAAAATGGAGTCCGTGGTCACACAAAGGTGCTGGAGCCGTAGGAAGATGCGAAGAACCATCACGAAATAAAAAATTTGGCCAGGACACTCTTGCGCTTTCCCGGCTAAAACACACGGGACGCTATACCCAATTAATGAGGGTTTTCATCGGGTACGGTAGCGTTTTGTGTTGCATCAAGGCATAAAGCTTCAAAAGTGACCACCCCTCTGAAATTTTAGAGGCACCCGTATCGTAGCGTGCACCTACGTATGTACCTAAGTGTGTGCGATGGGGGGGGGGGGGGGGGGGGCACCCGCGCCGGCATTATGGTGTTTTCGACAGGCGAACGAACTAGTCCCGCCACCGCAACTGGAAAACCGCCGCGACATGCTCGCCTGATAACTCCTCCCTCCTATGTTCCTGCCTTGCCCTTTACCCTTGGTGTGGAAACCCCTTATGACTTACCTGGTCTAGTATGTGTTTAGCTTAACCCCTGTCCCCCCCCCGCCCCCCGCGTCGCTGTCCTACCTCGTAACACCGTCTTGGATGTAGTCACGTGTCCCGCTCAAGTCCGTACTTAACCTCCGCAGCTACAACCTCGAGCGCACCCTGGAGCTTCTTGATCAGGTGAACCTCGATGCTGCGGTGGCGACACCTTGTTGCCAATTTTATCAAAATGCGTGAGCTGTGAGTTCGACCAATGGGGTGGTCGATACCCCGCTTTGCAAGCTGAGTGACACGTCCACTGCACGTGTTGGGGAAGGAGAGACAGGTACAACTGGCCACGTTGTGGGGTTTGGACGGCGCTCTCGAGGCTTTTTTTTCATTCTTGGTATGGAGAGGAATACAGTATACGAAAACGTCGGCTCTGAGATTTTTTTTTTTCTTTTCCGTGTTTGCTCTCGTTTTTGAATCGACGCCTTTCGCGACCGCGTCGTTCAGATGTTGACAGCCCTTTTTCATTCGAAGCGGCAGCAAGCTCGCGTGGGTGTATAGGACTCATAACGTGACCTCTGAGGCAGAGTTTCGCGCGATGCCGAAATGGCCGGCTTAACTCGCTCGCCAGCGTGGGGGTATAGTCGGGCTTCGCCTCGCGATTTTTTTTTTTTGCCTTGTCCCTGGTCCTGGGTCGTAGTGCACTGTTAGGAGTATCAATGAAGGCTTTCACCGCCGCCACTACATGCTCATTTTTTTTTTGCCGCTGACGGCCGCAATGCCACAATGTACCCTCGTCGACGCCCTTGCCATGCATGACGTGTGTACAACACAACACTTGCTAATACCATCAAGTTCACGGCCGATTTCGCCCAAATCGACGGGGGCCGCATATCGTAGCGAAAATGGTGGCTTTCGGAACATATAGTCGAGATGTTTCTATAGACGGGTCGGGTTGGTCGGCGTTTTTACCTAAACCGGTTTGTCCAGGGAATTTGGTGTCGGAATTCGGCCGAGGCAGGGTGCTAAAATCTGCCACACCGTCGTAGACCAAAAATACACCCTTCAGTGTGGAACGAAGCACGAGAAGTCAACCCAAATTCAGCAAGGTTTCTCATGGATCATGTCCAGTCCGGTCAGGGGGTTCCCAAAATCGCGTGGGTCGAGTCGGATCGGGCCAGGAGGTTTTCAATTTTCACGGGTCGGTTAGGGTCACCATGACCCGACCCGTCTCACCCGCACCCGACCCGTCCCGCGAAAACCCCTAAAGATAATAAAGAGATAACACCGCGTTTGCCTGCCCAGCCCGACACCTGCCGGGGTCAGTTTTGTGTGTCGGCCCAACCGGACACCGACCTGAGTTCGTTTTTAGCGTTTTGGGTGTGTAGGGTAGGGTACCCGTTGGGCGAAAACGCCGCTGTGGGAATGTGCAGATTGTTGGTCTCGTGGCCTTGGCTTCTCCAACTTTTTTTTTCCAGTGTATTTCAGGCTGCGGGGCTTGAATGTAAAACGGGCAGTGTTTTGGTGTACGGCGTAAAAAATCAATGACATTTGTGAGTGGATGGCGGGTTGTCGCCTGTTTTTTGCGATCGTGTCTTTCGTTTCTCCCTGCGATGTACGAACGGTGGTGGTGATGATGATGATGATGATGATGATGATCTCCCATTGGGTCAATCCCCGGAAAAAATGCCCCGTGGTCGCATGAAAAGGCAACAGAACAACACATTTCCGATCGAAGCAAAAGCAGCACACAGGAGGTCGTGCAGTGGTGTGTTTTTACCCTGTTCCTTCGATGTTAACTTTCCCCGTTTTTTTTTTTTCATTTTTTTCCCGTGTACCGTGGAAATGGATCTGGCAGGAGGCGAAGGAGGAACAAGCCCGGCTGAAAAAAGAGGAGGAGGAAAAAAAGGCGAAGGCAGAGGCTGACAAGGCAGCCACCACCAACGGAGCCGAGAAGAAGGCCTGCGCCGACCCTTGCTGCTCGCACGACCACAAGCACGGTGACGAGGGCAACGGTCACAGCCACAAGCACGGTCATGAGGCGAATGGTCACGACCACAAGCACTCCTCTGAGGTGAGGCAAAACCTACGGTAGATGAATGTATATGCAACACAGAAAATTTGTGAGGGTGGAGTCATGCCACGATTGAGGTTGGAAGTTTTTGAACCAAAACAGTTCTGGCCGGTCGAGCTCAAGCGAGGAGCTTCCAGTTAGTGCAAAGATTTCACATTTCACGAGCATGATTTGTTTTGGGACTAGGGCATAGAAGCTTGGTGGGGGTTGCGCGAGCGAATGCCTTCGAAGTCATTTTTCGGGTGAAGCATCAAGCTCCTCATGTGTTGGGAGGAGCTCAGGAACTTTCTGCCGCAGCACTACCATTGCCGTGGGATGACTCGGTGACACATGGTGTTCTGAGGAGATGTAAGCTTTGATCCACACAGTACCTGGTACCTGGTAGTTTTTGTTGGTGCGGAAGAGAGTGCAAGTCCATGTGGCTTTTACCGTTACTAGGTGTCCCGGGTGTAACCAACAACGTTGCGACATAGCAATGTGGTGTGCCGACCATAGATGTCAGGAGACGGCACTTTGACCCCTTGACGGACCCGACGGCAATTTTCCAATTATTTACCCTGACTGACGCAATGGTTTTAGTGTGGAACGGTCGGTTTGACACCCTTGACAGACCGCTGGACGCTTTTCCTCGACTGACCATGTCCTGACATGTTCGATGCCGACCCTATTGGGTAGGTTCCTTCCTCGGTTGGGAAAACCTGGAATAGTTTGGCCTTGAAAGTGCCATTAACCCCTTTTCAACTGGAAACCCGTTTTGGGGGGCACCTTCACTTGAATTTTGTATAGGGAGGGGTTTGGGGGCTCTAAAGGGGTTTATACCTGTATCGTAGCACGAGACGTGAGTCCTGTTTTCCAGAGGTCTGCTTTCGTGCGCAACGCGAAGTCGTCCAGACATTTTCTCTTGTTAGTTTCTGCGTTTGAGGAAAAAGGTACAGTTTGTTTCTCGCTGCAACTTGTGTATGATTTTAAGTACATTACCCTTTTGTTGTCTTATTTTTGCGTTCTTTTTTTCCCCCCTCCGGCGCATGGATAACGATGTAAGGTGAGCTCGCCACAATTCCACGTGTTTTCGTTCGTGTGGTGTATCGCCTAAACTTCATTGCATCTCGCAACCCAAAGCTATTTGGCACGCCCTCCGGCTTCCGTGACAGTGGTTTTGTCGTCTTCAGGGTTGTGATGTGCTGCAGTGCAATTTGTGCCTCAAAGGTTAACCCACTCCATGCCCGCTGTGGGGGTTCGCCGTTCTCCCGGCAACAGTATCGAGGAGGAGGCACGGCGGTCTCTCGCGAAGGCGCGCATGCATGCATGCATGCATGCATGCGCAAACTTTTTTTTAAGCCTTTTAGTTAATCTTTTTTTTCGTTTTTGATGTACAGCAAAAGGAAAGTTTTTACGTTTTTTTTTTTTTTCGCCTCGAGTATTCATTCGTCCCATACCCACTCTTTTGTTTGTACAACTGTGTTGGAGAAGGATGCGCCAGTGACCACGGTCACAGCGAGAATCTCGAGCGACACGCATGCTCTTCTCCAGTTTTCTTTTTCTTTTTTGATGTACGGCGAATGTTTACGTCGATGTGTTTTCATCTCCTGCCTCGAAGATTAACCCGTCCCATTTCCCGATTTTTTTTTGTGGGGGTTTTCGGCGTTCTGTCGACAACAACAGGGTGGAGAAGGAGGCGCTCAACACGACGGTCACGGCGAGAAGCGCAAGCGAGACGGTGAAAAAGGAGATGGGGAGGCCCCCACCGCCGCGAAGAAGCCGAAGGAAACGGTTCGCGTGTCGGCGACAAGGCATGACTCCCAGGTACGTACCAGGAACAGGGCATTGGGTGTCTCCTTTCGTTGTGCCTGTCGCTCTCTCGCTCGAAGGGGCTATTTCAGCAATTGCATTTGACAAACCGGCCCGCCTGCCCGCCCGCTTGACCGTACTGCCCTTCTTCTCAAATTTTGTTTTTGCTCGCATGCGCCTTGTGTTTGCCATTGTTACGCGCATGCCTTCTTCGAATGCAACTCCACCGCCATGGTCATGCATCGTCTTTCTGATGGCGCTTTTTTTGGGGTTGGGGGTGGTTGCAGGTGGGATCTCTTGGACTGACCCTTCAGGGAAGCCTCGACGTGGACTTGTTCAACGCCTTCATGGGAAAGTTTCTCCAGGCGAACAGCGCCAACTTGTTCCGCTCCAAGGGAGTGCTGGCTTTTAAAAACCAGGAGCGGAAGTTTGTCTTTCAGGTATGATCACGCCAGCGCAAAATCGCCGTTGTCAAATTGTGTTGTTCGCCCAGGCAGCACCCAAGGGAATCCTTGACCTAGACTATATCCTTAACGAGGAATAAATGTTTGTCACCCACGCCCAAGGGAGTGCTGTCTTTCAAAAGCCAGGGCCGTCGTATTTCCGATAGCGCCGGCGCGAATGCTCTCCTAGAGAACATGCCGTACGCGAGTGTGTGTGTGGATGCATACCCCAAAGAGGGCAGCCGAAAAATACGAAAACATGAATCGCTTGAATCTCAGGTGAAGTAAAGCCAGTCCAGCACATTTATGCTGTAGACGTGCTGGGACTCTGCTGTGTAAGGGTATTTTAATTCAAAGCCCTCTTGAGAACAAGAACGACGCCAAGTGGTTCCGCTCCAAGGGAGTGCTGTCTGTCAAGAACCAGGACCGGAAGTTTACCTTTCTGGTACCCGACGCCCGATCGAACGCTCTCCGAACGAATACCCTCCGTGAGGGTGTGTACGCGAAAACGGGCATTCGAAACGTGATTGGACGGAACCTGTTTGGTCGGTTTGATCCGAAACGAGCCTTTAGGACCGGAGTCACGCTGAGCACGCACTCGACGCGGGGATGTTTTTGTCCCGCTGGGGGGGGGGATGTTTCGATGCAGGAGGCCTCGTCTATTCCGTTGCTTTAGTGAAGGTGCAGACAACACCACAGGTTTTGACGAGTATTTTTCCGCCCCGCCTTACAACGACATGCGTGGTTGTTGCCCGTTGAAACGGAAGGGGTGTTGGCGTTTTTTTTTACTATGCGCGCTTGCGCATCGTTTCGTCTGCGGCGGCAAACTTTGTTTTGCGGCGCCGGCTGGATAACGGCGTTTGAGGTGCGTCCTCATGGGCGTTTTGCCGCGTTGTTGTATGCTTGATACCCGTACAGTCGCCCAAGGCAATCTTTGATCTAGGTATCTGATTTTGTTATGGCAGAAGGCAAAGTGTTCGTATGTGATTGCCTCACCTTGCTTGCTCACGTCCTGCACGCGCACTCACGAGTTCGAGAAACATTGTTTTATGTCGACCTGTCGCTTTTTTTTTACGTTCTTTGTGTGTGTGTGTGTTTTTTTTTTCTTGTCTTGGGACACTTTTTTCGCGTACCTTTTAGTTTTTCTTGTCATTTGTTGCTTTGTTATGACGTTTGTACCCTCGTCTTTGACATGTTTACCTGTGTTTTTGAGAGTTTTACGTTTGATTATTTTTTGCATTTTCACCGTTTTTGTAAAAATAAAAAATGATTGTGCAGGGTGTCCACGAGCAAATCAACTGCGAGCCGAGCATCAACGAATGGGCGAAGGACGGAAGCGACCGCGAGAGCAAGATAGTGTTCATCGGTCTCGGACTGGACAAAGACGAGATCTCCGAGGGCATCAAAAACTGTCTCGTTCCAGTGTAACTGCATACCTAGCACGTGTGCTCGCTTGGCTTAAGATGCGGACTTCGGTCATTCCAGAGTACCTGCAGACCCGGCACGGTCACTCCGTAGGCTTAGGACGCGAACTGCGGTGCTAGACACCCCTTCGAAGAACGAAGTTGCGGCGCGGTCACTGCTTGGCTTGCGATGCGGATTTTGTTTTACTTGAGATGCGGATTTTTTTTTGCTTGAATTGCGACCGTAAGTACACAGCACGGACAGTCGCAAACACGCATGGTCACTCGCTTGGCCCGAGAGGCGGAGGTTGGCACCACCCACCACCCTTGCCTTCAGAGAACAAGCGCGTTTTCGCTTAAATGCGTCCCGGTGTCAACCTTGAGTACATGAGAATAATGTGGGCCACAGGAAGCAATGGGTAGTATGCGGTAATGGTGCGATACGTCAAAAAGTACGTGACGTTCAGGCCTACGGCGAGCGGTGGGTGGTGTGACGCAATAGTACGCCATATACCACGGCTCGGGTCGCAGATTGCGGCGAGGCGGACGGCCAAAAAACACAATGTGTGGGCTCGAAGGTATCGATTGCAGTAAAAAGAGATGAGGAGGTGATCGTGGTGAATGTCTGGACAAAGGCGAGAGAAACGGCGAGAGTCCCAACGGGTAGGATGCAAACGGATGGGAGGGTTTGTGCGGGCAGGCTTTTAGGGCAGGGAGACCCTTTGGCGCACGGCAGATGGTGTTGTGAATGTAATGCCGAAGAGTTGGCGGGGAATGCTCGTGGTTTGGAGACGGGCAGGCTTTGCTGTTGGAACGTCGTGTCCGTGTACATCAGTGTTTACTTTAGGGGTTTCAGTGGTATGATAAGTGTTGTATGGTAGGGAGGGGGTTAGTGGTATGATCAAGTATGATGCTTGCTTTCTTTTTCTTTTTTTTTACGTGCGGCGTGTGGTAAGGGAGATATACGGTACCAGGTAGTTGATATTTATGTAATGATATGCGTTGAGTAGAGTGTGTCTCTTTGCCTGGTTAGGTGGTCTTCCACGTGCATGTGGGAACGGCGTTTATTTGTTTTTCAGGTTGGACTAGGGTGGGAAAATATACGTCTATATACGTGGGCGAAGATGTGTGAGCGCCGGAACTGAAGCGAGCTCTCGAAGCTAGCGCGAAGCTGAAGAAGGAAAATTATCACGGAACGCTCTAAAAGGAAGAAAAGCTACTCGTATAGTAGCCGCCGGGCAAGGATGAAGAGGCAAAAAGAAAAAAAGTCTTGAAAACGAAACGTGAAAGAAAAAAAGCTCCTGAAAAGTACCAGGTAAACACTAATGAATAGCCACCGGGCAAGTAAACGGACAGGTAACGCGGGCTTGGGGTTAGCGACTCGTGCTACGATAGAAGTAGAACTTTCTGGCCAAAACGTGTTCAGAACGACGAGGCTCCTCAACGCCTTCACAACTGGAAACCCGTTTTTTTGGGACAAATTACCTGGAATTAGTATAGGGAGGGGCTGTGGGGGTCTAAAGGGGTTGCATAACCCCTTTTCCAACTCCTGAAATTTTCCTAGTCTAACACTAAGTGTTTTTTTTTCATGTCGGGAGTGCGGTGCTAAAAAGGGCCTTCACAACTGGAAACCCGTTTCGGGGGACAAATTACTTGGAACTAGTATAGGGAGGGGTTGTGGGGGTCTAGAGGGGTTATTTGTATAACCTCTTTTCCAACGCCTGAAATTTTCCTAGTGTAACCCCAAGTGTTCGTTCCCATGTCGGGAGTGCGGTGCTAAAAAGGGCCTTAACAGCTGGAAACCCGTTTTGGAGGACAAATTACTTGGAAATAGTATAGGGAGGGGCTGTGGGGGTCTATAGGGGTTGTATAACCCCTTTTCCAACTCCTGACATTTTCCTAGTCTAACACCAAGTGTTTTTTCCCCATGTCGGGAGCGCGGTGCTCAAAAGGTTGCTAAAAGGGTTAAATCTTCGGGACCGTCTTTCTCGTTTTCGCTATATGAAGTAGTTGTTTTGTTTGCCTGGGCCACGGGTTTTGTTAATTGGATTGCGCTTCTGGACCAGTTTGCTCAAAATCGTTTTTTTTTTCGGGGGGGGGCTGGATGGCTCTCGGGTGAGCAGCTCTCCATAAAATGAAATGGTGCACCTCTGTCGTGGCGTCTTTCCAACCCCAACGACTTTATGTGTAGTTCAATTGGATTTGGAGGCTGAAGATAAAGGGAGGTGATGACGCGGGCGAGCTGGTGCGTCCGCGTCACACGGTTAGGGTTTTTGGCAACGGGTTTTGGCACGGAACACATCTTCAGAACTGTATCAAGTCTGCCGGTTTGGACGTGCTGCGACAGGTTTGCGGTAAACTCTGTTTTTTTTTCTCGTGATTTAGTGCTGCTGTGCGCGATGATGTATGGCTGTAGTTCCGCCGTAACGGTGTGCCGTACGCCCTGTCGCTCGAGGCCGCTATGGCTGTTGCCGCTTCCAGAGCGTGCGCTCGAGCGGCGTGCGGAACGTACGGTAACCGCCGGACTACAAACGAGGCGTGAAACGCAGCAGCAGAAAGTGCGTACGAGTTTTGATTGGGTATGGCTCTTTTTTACTCTCCCGTACGTAGCAGCTTCCCCCGCCGCTCGGCCGACATTGTATGTATATGTGTACGTATGATGAGTGGTCTGCTTGGAGGTAATAGAAGAGTTCACGAACAGTATCGCCTCACATACGACAGGTGCACTTAATGGTTAAAATGTGGATGGGGGGCTCATCTTATCGTGCACGGTGTGAACCCTGAGCAAAGCTGTTCCCTAAAAAGCATGGTGAACGCTCATGTGACGCATGCTATGATACGATTAAAGAGATACTACAGAAGTAGCACCTTTCTCGCTAAGATATTTCCGGGGTGTTACCGGGCTCCTTAAATCAGGGGAGTGTGAATGACCATCAATTCTTGTTTTTCAAGCTGAACATTTTGTGTACCTCGAGGGGCCATGAATTTTTTTGGTCATCGGATTTTGTACTCGTATCAGGTTTTGGACGCGCGCGCTACGATAGAGGAACTAAACGGTATACCGTTTTTTGGCGTAAACGTTTTCTGAATGACGGGGCGCTCCTTAACCTGGGCAAAATCGTCGGGAATTTTTTTTGTTTTTTTTCGATCAAAAGGCTAAGTTAGGGGGTGAGTACCGCCAAATTTTCGCTACCCGGTCTGAGCCACCACTAACAGCACGAGTGACTCTGTAGCTCACTTGGCAAAGACAAGTTATGCGATTCGTTTTAGCACAGAGGGTGTAACTAACCATCCCATTGGGGTATTCACATACGAAAAAAATTATATCAGTTACGAAAGCCCATCTATGACCGCATGATGGAACAGGGGGGTCACTCGCGCGAGTGACCCCGAGCCAATGAAAAACGAAGGCCCTAAAAAAGGGGACACCCCCTATCGCAGCATTGATTGGTCTTTCGCGAAATGTTTCGTTGCATAGCTCCTTAACCCAAAATCGTCGAGAAATATTTCAAGTCAATTTTTCTTTTTTTCTTCGCGAAATTTTTCGTTGTATACCTATTAATAGGTATATAGAATAGGCGTATGGGACTGCTGCTGTTCATCGGAAACCCACCAGATTTATTTTTTTTCCCCAACAAAACATTTTTGGGGGAGGTACAGAGATCCTCCAGTGGTTGCATGATGAGCCTCAACACCGCTAGACCGTAGCATGCTACGATAGACGTGTGCACCACCGTTTCTTTTCTTCTGAGGTGTCGCTCTGCGGTAGTCCCCCCAACATTTCTTAGACGAAACCACCGGTTTTGAAACCAGCTCCCGGTCGTAACTCCTGAAATACGGAGACCCTTGCCTTCCCGACGGTCGTCGTCGACTTCGATAAGATAGCCCTTCCTTTGCAAACAAAAAAATATGTGTAATGTGAAGGTTACGCTTTCATATATACCATTCTTCCTCATGCGAAAAGTCCCTGAAACCTTCGTTGATGAAAATTGCTGGTTTGGGGGGGGGGCTATCGTAGAATCAGTCTGACGTTTCTCAATTTGGGAGCTTAAAGACATCTCCCAAAAGACTGATTCTACGGGGGAAAACAACACTGCTACATATGGTACCGGATGAAAAACCCCACGGCCTGGGTACACGGCGAGAATCATGAAAAACAAATGGCCTACACAGTACCTGGTATATATTTCCGACGATTTTGGGATAAGGAGCTCCCGTCATCCATAAACCATTTCCGGCAAAAAAGTGCTCTTCCTCTATCGTGGCACGCGTCTCGGCTCTCGGGGCTTCACTCGGGCGAGTGACGCGAGCGACCCCTTGTTCCTTTGCGGTCTCACGCTTTCGCGGTGAGTTAGCATTAAACTGTGTTTGCGATAAGAACCGGCAAGCAGTGGATTAGTAGTAGGCCAGGCTGCGCAAAACACTTCGCCTGGCGTGTTCTGTCCGCGTGAGGTGTATGTTGTAGCTCCACACACGTGGTTATGAGCCTCGGGGGAAAAAATGCAACGGTTGACACGTGCTACGATCGAGGTGCACCACTTTCTTTTTTGTGAGATTCCTCATTTCGGGAGCTTATATCTATATTCCAAAAAACTGTAATTTAGACGGAAAAATAAAAACTGCTCTTGTACCTCGGATGAAAAACTCCCATGGCCTAGGTAAACGACGAGAATCGTGTGCAAAAAAAAAAAGAGCTGTTTTCGACGATTTGGGGTCAAGAAACCCCGTGTCATCATCTCCAGAAATCATTTCAGACGATTAGTAAGTGCTGCCTCTACCGCAGCATTCATCTGGTGCTTCTCTACCGTAGCATGCATGTTTTGATCGAACAAAAATCGGGTGGGGGGCTTGGAGCTGGTCAAAAGTGAGAAGCTCTCCAAAAGGAAAATTGTGCTACAGTTACTGCTTCTTTATGGAAGGATATTCGATTTACGTCGGAACGGCGTCTACGCTACATTGTCGGAGGGGAAAAAATGGTACCTGGTAGTAATTAATAGATACACCATGACCGCTGAGATAGCTATGCAGTCAGCGCAGACTGCATAGCTCAGTGGCTACGGTTGTTATCTTTAAAAAAAGAGTCGTTCTACGGTAGCCCTCCCAATGAGAGCAAGCAATTCTCACCCCATACCACCGGGCGCGACACCGGGCTCTCGGGACTCAAGTCACAGGTACCAAGATGCTCGATGCGCAATAATAAGTACTTCCTTTCGGAGGGGGGGGGCAGGGGAGTCTATGCCTACGCGCAGTCAGCAGGGATACCACGCGACCATCGCAGGCGGTGGCAATCAGAGTGAGGCAATGCCTCCCCACCTTCGGCCATTAGGCGCAGCACCGACCTTCCGGCACTCCAAAGCGACGCCTCAAGACGCTCGTCTTACCGGCGGAAGCCTTGTCCGAATGGGACCCTTGCGGGGCCAAACAACTCCTGGCAGTCAGCAGGAGTATCGGACGACACTCGGCGGTGGCGGAGCTCATGGCGGAATAAGGTCTGGGTCTTCTCCCACGCTACCACCGGGCGCGACAGCGGGTTCCCGGGTCTCAAGAACACCCCCCCCCAACCCCCGCCGACAGAGAAACATGTGGGGGGCGACGTCAAGAAAGCATCGATCAGATTGAAGTTGACTCTGTTCAAGGGAGTACACCTCGAGAGGATAATCCGTCCCTTAGGGAGAGACGTAGGGCAGGGGCGGGAAGAGGTGACCGCCAACCCAACAGTGGTAACGCACCGGAAAGAGGTTCCGACGGGGCAACGCCCCGACTAGGATCGTCCACATCTCCGGGAACGGCCGCAGGTGAAGGGCGACGGGCCACGAACAGTACACCTGCGGAGGGCCTCATCTCCTCCAGGACGAGGGCGCGCACCCGTTTAGCTGCTACCATCAGCGCGCGATTATCGGACGGGGGAAAGGGGAGACAGCTTTTCACTGGGCTATTTTGCGGAGTGTCGCCTCACCGGCCAACGATGGCGCGGATGGAGTCGTCGACAACAAGGGCCACAAGAGAAGGCAGGAGGCGGCGAGGGATATGCAGCGTTTGCCATGGTCTGGTTGAGGAGACTAATGGCGAACAAGTGTCCTGCTCGTGCGACGTACACGGCCGTTGTGCTTTAGGCTTCTGCGAGGAGGCAACCCCTCGAGCTAGGACTTTCGGAGGGGTACACCTAGTCACTTGCCCGAACCCGGCTCTGCACGAGGAGCATCAAGAAATCGATAGAGTTCGATTTACACCCCCTCCTCCAACAGATTCGGGCTCTTGGCAGGTCTGTGAACACGACGGAAGGACACGAGATCAGAGCCAGGGTGACTGCTGCAGCTGAACAGAGCCTCCGGAGAAGAGCGCACATTACCCCGGAAATGGTGGGCTTATCGCGGAATCTCACAGAGCGAGATGAGAAGGACCACCACGGAGAATAGCGGGGCACGATCCCCCAGTAACAAGTGCGAGCGTCGTGTGGGATCTATGGCAGGCACTTGGAGGATGACCAGAGGTTCGCTTTTGGTGGCTGGCTCGTCCACAGGAGGTGTGCCGTAGAACGCGCAGCAGGAGCAGATCGCAGGGGGGACGACTAATATGGGGTAGCTATCCGAGACGGGACAGGAGTGTCGCGTCGGAGAACGTTCCGACTCACGGCAATAGTGCCCAGAATCCATATGAGATACGATCGCACTACCCCGGATGGCGCTCACCAACAACAACAGTTAGAGATATTTTGGCGATCACTGGCCTCGGGTGTAGAGGAGGCCGCGAGTCAGGGTGAAGGTGGTCAAGACGTTGAAAGGGGATTGTAGAAGTCAGAGGAATTTTGGTGCACGTACTGCGTTTGGCCTCTCGATAACTCTAATGGGGAGTCGGGGGGAGAAGACGCTCGAGTACCAGTTCCGTGCGCCCATGGAGTCTTTGTCCACACCCGCTGCATGCTGGACCGCGCGGAAAACCTCGCGAGAGGACATGCAGATCCTAGGACCTGCATCGCGTGTCGCTCGGCGTGGCCGGGAGGAAGCCGACCTCCCCACCCGGCGGAGCTGGCTAGAAGGATATCCATGGACGGACATGAGGGAAGGTGGAGGGCGGTGAGAGGTGCCCTGCAGTTCGCCACCCGCGTTCGGCGGCACATCTCCGGACTGGAGTCAGCCAGCTACATGACGACTGGCATTTACGGTACGTTTGAGCTCATGTTACATGCACACGGAAGGAGCTCAACCTCCTCGTTCTTGCTATGCTCCCTATTTTGCGATGCGCTGGACCTGCCTCAAGGGCCATGCCTCGATTTTCCCCGACCGAGGGAATGGAAAACGGCGGCAGGCCGATACGGTACGCTGTTCGCTGCGTGCGCCATTCAACCGCAGGATATCTTTCTCCGACTCCAAAATCAAAGAATCTACATCGCACCTCACGTCCAACAATATCTAGTAGGTCTCGACGCCGAATGCGAAGAGCGACTAACGAGGTGGACCTTCGGGGTCCGAAGCGCGTTGGAAGCGGGTGATGCGCTTCCTTCCTTCTCGACAGCGATGGCAGTGACACCGGAGAGAACCGACCGGACGCTGGAGAACAACCCTTTATACACGGAACCAACTGAACAAGGAGGCGCTGCTAGGAGTGCAGCAGAGAGGCGTCATGCTGCGGGAAGCAGGGGTGCATTTCGCTGCGCCTACTGCGGGCGGGCACTAGAGGAGCCTACCGGGGATTCGGCGGTGGACTCTTTATGGGCACTCATTCCGTGTCCCCACGGGGAGCAAGTACATGCCCGCTGCATGGTAGACCGTGCGGAACGCCTCGCGAGTGGACATGCAGACCCACAACCATGCGTTGCGTGTCGCTCGCGGAATGGCCGGCAAGAAATCGGCCTCTTCATCCAGCTGAGCTGGCTGAGGACCTTCCAAGGCCACGCCCGGGGGCAAGGTGGCCGGCAGTAGCGGGAGCCCTGCAGTTCGCCGAACTCTTGGAGGAGGACGGCTCCCGGTTGGACCCAGCTAGTTACGTCACGACTGGTTCCCACGATACTTTTGAGGGGATGGTGAGGACCCATGGGAGTAGCCCAACCTCCTCGTTCCTGTTGTGCTCCCTGTTCGGCGATGCTTTTGGCCTGCCCCAAGGCACCTACCTTGACTTTCCCCGACTGAGGGAATGGAGAGCGGCAGCCGGTCACTACCGTGAGATCTTCGCGGCGCACGGCATCCGCCCGCAGGATACTGTACTCCGACTCCCGAATCGAAGGATCTACAACCTACCTCATGTCCAAGAGTTCTTGGCGGGCCTCGACTCGACGTGGGAGGACCGTCTAACGAGGTGGACCCTCGGGGTCCGAAATGCGATAGAAGAGGGGGGGGCGCTTCCTCCGTTCCCGACGGCAGCGTGGACCGTCGGGTCCCAAAACGGGTTTGAGGCAGGGAAGGAGCTGCCTCCCTCCCCGACGGCAGCGGGGGTAACACCGTAGGGAACAAACCCGGCGCTGGAGAGTGACTCGTTAGCAGCGGGAGTAACACAGCAGGGAGGAGCAGCCCCGGCGTCTGAAGGTGACTCGAGGATAAGGGGGCAGGCGGAGCCAGGAGGCGCCGCTTATGTAGCCGTGGAGAACACCCTCATTGCCAAACAAGGGGATGTCACGGTGGCGGGACCCTTGCCCCCCCCTCTGAGTCAGCCCAGTGCCACCCCAGCGGCGGTGAGGGGCACGGCGGAAGGAACGGGCCCGGCACGGGAGAGCGACCGTTTAGCAGCGGGCGTGATACCACCGGAAGGTGCAACTCTATCAATAGCGTCAGAAGGTGACCCGGGGGGGAGGGAGCTGACGGAGCCAGGAGGTGCTGTAGCTGTTGCCACCGGAAACTCCCGAACTGCCAAAAACAGGGAAGCGACGGCGCCGGGACACTCGTGCGCGCCCCCAACACAGCCCAGCGTCACCCCAGCAACATCGAGAGCGACTGCGTCTATGTCCACTGGTGCAGTAGACGGTGGGAGAAGCACAAGAGGCAGACGAGGTCGACCGCGCGGATCCGGAAGAGGAACACGAGCGACGAGAACTGGGAGAGGAGCCACCACGAACCGGGGGCCGAATCCCTCGACATGGAAGCGGCGAGGTTCCCTCGGCTTCTGCCGAAGGAAGGGTTGGCCGTGGAGAGAGGGAAGGCGGGGACGGAGAGGGAGGAGGGTTAGCACCAGGGAGCGTAACGCAACTTCGCGCTTTCGTTGCAGACACCACAGCGGCACGAGCTGTGGGGGCTGTCGAGCAACGATTGCTCGGGGACACCGAGTGGTGGGGTTGTCCTGTGGACGTCAACATGCAATGCATGCGCGGTGCGTGGTGAATGCGGGCAGACGAAGCGGGGCGCAGGCGTCGCTTCTCTGCGGAGCAAGGGGATGCACAGTCCGCCATGGAAGACGGGAAGCAATAGAAGCGGCAGTTCAGGCCGACCTTGGACTACATGTGACGGCAGCGGGACTCGGGGGGAGACCTGACGATGGCGCCGGGATGGCCTCTGCCATCCCTGGGACCAAAACACATTGGGATTTGCAGGACCGCTCGATGATGTCCCCCTTGAGGACCTCCAACAACGCTTCATCACTGTTGTCAAAGTGCAGCCGAGGCTGGCTACTGCCCACGCCAAGCTTATCACCCATGTGCTTGGCCTCCTCAATCACGCCTTGGGAGGTCATCGCCAATCCACACAATCGGGGACGCCACAATCATTCCTGATGTCAATCAAGTTGTGGTACATCCTCCCAGCTGTACTGCACTCTCAGGATGGCCGAATGAAACAGCGTGAGAGGTTTGCGCCTGCCGAACGCGGTGACCTCACCCGCTTGCTCCCGTGGTTAATGGAGTATACCCGTCGAACATCGACTAGGCAAATCAGCCAAGCCCGCGAAGAGACGGACGCTGATATGTTTAAGAGGGCATCATCAGCATGCCGCCATCGAGGGGGGGTGACTGTGGCCGCACGCAGCCTCCTCGCGGAACCGCGCGCGCCGGGGAACGAGGAAACGTGGGAGCGCGTAAAAGCAAAGTTCCTGGAGGAGAACCAGGCACGCGTCTCCGAAGCTGCAGCGGCAGCCGTGGCAGCAAGTTCCTCCGACCAGGAGGAAGGGAGTGTTCCCAACTGGCGCCCGGAGGAAGAGTTCGACCCACAGGTGACTCTCGAGGTCATCAATTCTTGCAACGCCTTATCAGGCGCGGGAAGCGACGGTCTGCGCTTCTCGCACTTGCAGTTAGTAATCAGGACTGGTTTTGGGCGCGAAAAATTCGGAGCTAGCATTGAAGCCTTCTGGAGAAGAATTATCGATGATCCAAACACCTTCCCGCCTGAATTCTGGCAGCTCTTCTCGCAATCCAACCTCACTGACCTGGGTGAAACATGCCACCCCGTGTGCGTGGGGATGACGTGGAGGCGGCTTATTGCGGCCGGAACCATGCGGCAGTGGCGACCAAGGCTGGAGGAGGCCAACCGCGAAGCGAGATAGTTTGGAGTCGGAGTACGAGGGGGGGTGGAACAGGTAGCGCTACGCGCAAGAGTACATCACGAGGCAAAAAACTGGCTGATTCTCACCGATTGCTCCAACGCATTCAACACAGTGAAGCGGACTGCTATGCTAGCGGATGCAGCCACTTGCGTGCCGGCGCTTACACCGTTCGTGGCAAAATTTTACGGCGAGATGTCTGCGCCCGCGTTCTTTCCGATGGAATCGGGAGAAAGGCGGAAGGTCGACTGCTCCAGCGGGGTGCAACAAGGGAATGCCATCGGGCCGGCGTTTTTCTGCATGCCGCTCCTGCTGGTGCTGAAGCAGAAACGGGCGGAGTTCGAGCCAAGAGGTGTAGAGGCATTCGCCTACCTAGAAGATATTAACATCGAATGATGGAAATCACACCCGATACTGTGGAAGTGGTACCCTTTCTCCAGCGTGAGCTGTCCAACATCAGAATCGTGATCAACCCGAGCGAAACGGTTGCCCTGCCTCCAAAGGGGCACGTGCCTACGTCGGAACAAATCGCCCTTCTTGAAGGCATTGGCGTCAGCATCGCCAAACGTGTTGGGGTAAAGGTGGTGGGGGTGCCCATCGGCACAGATGAGTACGCGAGGGAAAGCGCAATGGAGATCGTCCAAAACGGAGGAGCGGAGCAACTCGCGCGGATGTTGTCTCTCATGCCGGACAAGTAATCATCCAACCTGATTGCCACCGGCTCTATAGTTCAACGGACCTCTTACCTTGAACGCGTGATGGACCCAGAACTATCGCTGGCTGCATGCAAAAAAGCAGATGGCAACGCCTTGTGGATGCTGGAGAAATTGCTCGATCTCCCGGGGGCATCAGAAGAATCGTCGTTCTTCGCGGACGGGTGCCCGATAAACATGTTGACCCTGCAACCCCATCAACAAGCGCAGGCGAGCCTGTCCACGGGGACCGGAGGGTTTGGGCTGTCGTCGGCTGAAGCCCGGGGGATGTCATCATCCGTTGGGAGCTTGCTGGTTTGTCCGGCGCAATAGGGAACAAAGTCCGGAGGGAGCTGCCCGATTCTGACCTCGTGCGGCGAACCTGGAACAGCGTCAGAGGCCTGCGCGATGTGCAGAGGAGGCCATGGCGAACATCGTGCTGGAAAACTGGCGGGACAGAGCCTTTAGAGCAGGAGAGCAAGGTGACTCAGGGCAACCCGTTGCAGACGTGTTGCCTGCACGCGACGCCGAAACTATCAGCTGCAGCAAAGCGCAGCATAGACTAGGTAAACTGGTAAACCGAGTACATTACGAGAGGTACGTCTCTTCGCTGGATCAGCTCTCCGAGACGAGGCCTCAGCGAGACACAAGCGAATATCAAGGCGAGAAGGAGACACGAGACTTGGCCAAGGCCCGGCAACGGAGTCAATCGAGATCAGGGGCTACCGCGTTCCTAATGGCGAGGCCTGTAGACTCAGCTAGAACCATCCCTGCATCAGAGTTCGTGACTGCGGGGAAGAGATTTCTGGGAATAGAGGAATTCCTGGCGGCGAGGTGCCCATGCTGCGGTGAAGCGGAGGTTAGTACGCGGTATGTACGACAGTGTCACCGATCGGGCGCGCAAGTGAACCAGCACCAACCCCTTGTGCACGCGCTCTCCCGCACCCTTAAGAGCATGTCCATCCGCCACCAGGTGAAAAGCCGAGCCCCGTTCCACGCAGACAGGGATTTGCGAATGTACATCGTGATTGAGGCTGGTGGACTACGAGATGCTACGGCATCGGAGTAACGCGACAAGTCAATACTCCTCGACGTCACGCATGCGGACCCATAAGCAGGGCTCCACATGCGGGCAGGAAGCGCGGATCGAAACGGATCAGCGGTTTCCACTTCCGAGGCGCGCAAGCGCAGACACTACGCTCGTCCGGGACAGGTGTCCTTCGACGAACGCAACTACAAACTCGCCACCCTCGAGGTGGAAAGCTTTGGGCGCCTCGGTAAAAAAGGCAGCGACCTGATAGAGCAGGTGACGGCCAGCATCGTTGGAGCGACGGACGCATCGTCCCTAGCGTGGAAAGGCATGTGCAATGAGCGACTATTCCAAATCATCTCTGTGACTAGTCAGGTCGCGATTTCGTGCAGAGTTCATCGATATTGGCTATCTCTGAGGGATCGTCAGGCCGCGAGGGGAAGGGAGGAAGAATCGGGAGGACTAAGCCACTGGCCTGGGGTGGCAATGTTGATGAGGATTAAGGTAGACTCTCAGCTAAAACACATATAGGGAAAGGAAATAGTAGATAAAAGGAGAAGGTGAGAGGAGAGGAAATGGGCAAATGGTTGGCGAAATATACCACTGCATTATGGTGAGATCGATCGTTCGACTTCATATTAGGTACTACTGCTGCTTCATGGAAGGATATGTGATTTACATCGGAACGGCATCTACGCTGTATTGTCGGAGGGCAAAAATACTACTACTATTAATACTAATAATATCATGATGATGTATGATAATGATGATAATGATGGTAGACCCCTCTACGCACTGACGAGTAATAATAATGGAATAGTTGCTGTGATTCGTCAGCGTTAATAGCAACATATTAAGTGCCCACATCTATGCGACAAAGGCTACGGGTTACGGTGTGTGGGGGGTGCCCACATGCTCACTACTGGGGTTGGGCCACTCGGAAGAGTAACTCCGTACTTTTCACGGACAAAAATACTTTACTCAAGGCGATTGTCTTGGCGCGGCGTAGTCTTGGGTAACCATTTTGTCTTACCATTAATTCCATTGCGGATTGATATCGCAAAGAAATTTAACGCCTTTAGAACTGGAAACCCTTTTGGGGGACAAAATTACTTGAAATTAGTATAGGCGGGGGGTTGGGGGCTCTAAAGGGGGTTAAAACAGTGTTCACGAAATCTAAGGACCGCAATGGAACAGGAGGGCTGCTCGCGCGAGTGAATCCGAGCCCCTCGAAGAAAAAGGAAAATCCAAAAATGACACCCCATCTATTACCGCAGCCGGCGAAACTCCTATTATCGGAGGGGATACTGGAAGTGTGGTGAGCTAAAGCTTTATTTTTCCCCATCCGCCGGAGGATAAAAAAAAAAAATACTTGTATAGGATACTTGCATAGGATAAGCAAACAGTTTCTATGTTTACACTATATGGGAAAGCTGTACCTGGTATAACGAGAGCGCCCAAATGTTGGAGGTGTCTCTATTAGGAGTAGGAACGGTGCTCCGTGTCGAAAAAGGGATGCGTGGTCGATGGTCAAATTGCTAAGGTGCAATAAATGAGTATATCCCCCCTTAACATACCCCCCCCATACCGTCGTAGCCTTGGCCAAGCAGTACTAAAACCTCATCAATAGTTTTTTATCTTGAGCGTTTCTTACCGCTTCACTATTTACCGGGGGCGAAGATCTGCCCCGCCTTCAACATGCTTTCGTTTCCAGACGGCACCACCACCACGCGGAGGTTTGTCTTCTTGTTCCTCTCGCTTGTCTTCGTGCGTGTCGAAAACGACATACGGGCAGTAGCCCTCAACCTCTGCTGGGGTGTCCGTTTTTTCCTTCCCCGTTCCTACCTTCGAGGCATCACGTTTATTGTTGGGCGGCATTTCTCCAGTGGGAACCACTGGGGGTCTCTATTATTTTTTTTGGTTCGGGAGTTAAGCTCTCGCCCGATCATCACTCAATCTGGGAAACCCTTTAGAACTTGTTGTTCCATCACCGCTCACGTTGAAACTCAATCTGGGAAACCCTTTCCGCTTGTTGTTCCATAACCTCTGACTTCGAAACTCACTCGCTGGAACTCTTTCCATTTGTCGTTCCATCACCGCTCACTTTGAAACTCACTCGCCGAAACTCTTTCTACTTGTAGTCCCATCATCCCTCACATTGAAACCACTTTCATTGCATTATTTTCCGTTTTGAATGTTACCCTCGTACAAGCAACTCGCGACCTTAAGGGGGTCCCATTCGGCTGTCAATCTCAAGCCCCATCCACCCATCCCAACGCGCTAGACATATCCCACTTGGTTGACACACCCTCAACGTCAGCACACACGGAGCCCCGCGTGCGGTGAGCCCTTCTTGTAGTGTGCAAGGGAACCCCCGTGTCTTACTCAGCAATGGCAAGTCTCAATCTGGCAGTAAGTCGTAGCAAGACCAAAACTGCCGCGCGCTATCTCTGCGCGTTCCTACACGCAACGCAGATATTTTGCATAAATTTCTTCTCAACACGTCGGCTGTGAGTTCGATAAACGATATTATTCTACTCAACCAACACATCCAAAGCACCACACGCAGAGCCCCCCCTCCCAGCTCTGCCCGCGTGGACTGAGCCCTGCCCGCGTGGACTGGGCCCTGCCCGCGTGGACTGAGCCCTGCCCGCGTGGACTGAGCCCTGCCCGCGTGGACAGAGCCCTTGTGAAGAACACAACGAAAATATTGCTCTCACCTCCACACCAACACCCCCTCAACTAAACACGAGCCCAGGGCCACATCACAGACACTAGGAAACCCGGGAGGATATCCCAGGGCGCCCCCCGACGCCCCACCCGTCTGTGGCGTACAGCACAGGACACAAAACAAGAAACAGGAAGCCTCGTTCAGGCTCAGACTGGGTTTCTTGACTTTTGGGAGAGGTTGCGTTCGACAGTACGTCCAGTAAAACGACTCCCAAATTTCTTGTTTTGCTGTCAATCTCAGCCTCGCTTTCTTGTTACCCTGTTTTCTCATGAGGTTTCCTGTGGCGTGCTCCGGCTTTCTTGCGCGCTGCTGCAGGACGCCGCTCTTCCTCTGTGCCACCCACGCTTTCGAGTATGCTCGGCACCGTCGTGCTTACCCGACCCCGAAAAAGCTTTCGGACAGCACCCATCATACATCATTTAATCCTATCCATCTCGACCCAATAATTTCCTCTTCCTATCCCATCCAAATCTGAAAAGTATTTCCTGATCTCATCCCATCCCATCCCATCCATTACCATATATCCCATCCCATCCCATCACCTCTGTCTACTGCCTTCTTTGTGTATAACGAAGAACGAGGAAGCCAAGCGATTTCGAACAACACCAAAAAGAACAAGACTCATGATGCATTTTAGTGCTCAGCCTATATTATTACTGCCTGCCATGGCATGGCACGCACGGGGGGGGAGGGGGCGGCCGCGTAAGCCAACCGCAAAAAAAAGGATTTTCAGTCAAATCCTCCCGTCAAAAACTAAAGTCGGCCAGAGACTTTCGCACTCCAGAGGAACTAAATTTTCAGAGGAAAATATTTTTTCCGACTCCATGGGCAACTCTTCTGTGCTCCCCAAACCGCAACAGAGAGCGGCACTCAGCACACTACGAATAGCCACGGGCGTTACGAACGAATGCGTTCCTTCTAACCCTTTTGCCCCTGCAAAAAAGATCGCACACTAATTCCATGCGATTTGTCCCCAAAAATACTCTGTAGTTTTGAACGGATTCAACCATCCTCCCAGTGGCCTCGAAAAAAACATTCAGACGCTTTTATTAGATACACTTCTGCGAGAACCCCCGCTCGCCCGCCCCCCTGCGGACAAAACGCAAAAAATCGGCCCGCCCGCGGAAAAACACCACAAACACCGGCATCTGGACGAGGGCGAAAAAGGAAAAACGCCTTCATTAGCTGAGCTCCCTGATTGGGGCCTCCTTCTGCCAGAGCGAATGCAGGAATTCGTGCAGCCCTTCGCTCACGGAGACCTTCGGGGTTCAGGAGGTAAATACAGGACATGGCACGGCACGGGACAGAAAAGGGTCGCCGAAATATCTTCTCGGGATACCAACATACATCCGGACACAGTCAGAGGTTTAACAAGAAAAAATGTTTTCTACATTAATCAATTAGGTACTATGATACGAATCGGTATGGAATATTTCATTCGAGGGTCTGATTAAGTAACAAATCATTGAATATTTTCCGTGTTTGTGTGTTTAGAGCTAATATATACCTGGTACCAGGTATGTTCGTATGTATGTGTGGACCGTTTCGTTGTACAAAGTTGCCGACTTTTCCCCTGCAACAGATATAACAACAACACTTATTTGCCGTGACGTTACCGGGTTTCCCTGACAAAAAATATTTTCAACACTGGCGACAAAAAAAATTGAACCCCCCTTGCAAGAAGAGATGGCACAATGAATGGATACCTCATACCGCAACCGCCACCAAACTCACGGCGGTGGAGTTACAGCTATGGCGTAAAAAGCCCCGCACGGTGGAACACCTTAAAACTGTCAATTTCCACAGGGAGAGATGCGAAAACTAGATCGGCAACCCCACCCGCGCACGGCAGTAGCAACACTCTACAGTAGCCACACACGGTTACGCTAACGCTGACGCACATGGCATACTTTTCGCGAGGCAGCCGTGAATCATGCGACGAAAAATGGAGCCGGCCGCGCCTACGAGATAAGACATTGACAAACCCGGGGGAATAACACGAACGAGCGGGTCTTGAAGCAACAGCAATCCGAAGCGAATCAAAATCCCACCACCAGCGATGTTTTCCAGGTGTCAGCAGTCACCGCGCGTACACTCAACCATTTACAAACTCTGCCGTGTAACCTAGGGAGACACGAACCGACGTTGCAGCACCACGCGCATTATTACGTGGCTCAACTCACACGCAGCCGCCTTTGCGAAGGCGCGAGGCATCCAAGGTTAGCGAAAACACTTGTATGATTTGTTTCTAAAGCTTTCGATTCTCGTAGAATATCGCAAAAGCAGCAGAAAGCACGCACCGAGCATCTTCGTGGCGCCAAGCCCGTCTTACCGCTGCCCAAGAAAAGAAACAAAGACAAATTTGCGAAAAACCTCGCAAAAAGCCGGCAAGAAAACCAGCACATTACCGAGATAGGCAACTATGATAACAAAAAAAAACACACACACACATCGTTGGTACCGACCGTTCGCAGAACATAAACATCGTTGCCTCACCTTGTACGGAGTAGGGTTTAACCTCTGCAGAGTGTCCGGGCGAATCTACCGGCAACACACAACAACGACGACAAGCAAGCAAAACGTTCAAGTCAAGCAGTCGCTAGTGGTGTTGCTTTATCACACGCTGTACCAGCGACGCGCAATGACCAAACAAGCAAAAAACGCCAAGCAGCCCCAAGAGTTTGCTTTACCACGCTCTGTGGGCGATCCACAAGCGACCAGCGAGCAACGGATCGAGCAATCGCAAGCGGCGTTGCTCTATTGATAACGCGTTCTACCGGCGAAGCACAACAGCGACAAACAGGCAAACCGTCAAAAAGCATCCGCGAGCGCTGCTGTTTTGCCACGCTCTACGTGCGATACACAGCAACGGCGGCAAAGTAAAACGTCAAAAGGCGGCCGCAAGCGGTGTTGCTTCACCAGGCTCTGCCGGGCGATGCGCAACGACGACAAAAAAGAACCAGAAGGTAAAAAAAAGCAGTTACCAGAGTCGTTGATTCACCACGTCTTACAGGCGATGCGCAACGACGACAAAAAAGAACCAGAAGGTAAAAAAAAGCAGTTACCAGAGTCGTTGATTCACCACGTCTTACAGGCGATGCGCAACGACGACAAAAAAGAACCAGAAGGTAAAAAAAAGCAGTTACCAGAGTCGTTGATTCACCACGTCTTACAGGCGATGCGCAACAGCGACAAAAAAGAACCAGAAGGTCAAAAAAAGCAGTTACCAGAGTCGTTGATTCACCACGTCTTACAGGCGATGCGCAACAGCGACAAAAAAGAACCAGAAGGTGAAAAAAAGCAGTTACCAGAGTCGTTGATTCACCACGTCTTACAGGCGATGCGCAACAGCGACAAAAAAGAACCAGAAGGTCAAAAAAAGCAGTTACCAGAGTCGTTGATTGACCACGTCTTACAGGCGATGCGCAACAGCGACAAAAAAGAACCAGAAGGTGAAAAAAAGCAGTTACCAGAGTCGTTGATTCACCACGTCTTACAGGCGATGCGCAACAGCGACAAAAAAGAACCAGAAGGTCAAAAAAAGCAGTTACCAGAGTCGTTGATTCACCACGTCTTACAGGCGATGCGCAACAGCGACAAAAAAGAGAAAAACGTGATGAAAAAAAGGCAACCGCAAGCGCTCTTGTTTCACCACGTTCTACAGGCGATGCACTACAGCCACCGACAAACAAGAACAACAACGTTAAAACAGCCACCGACAAACAAGAACAACAACGTTAAAACAGCCACCGACAAACAAGAACAACAACGTTAAAACAGCCACCGACAAACAAGAACAACAACGTTAAAACAGCCACCGACAAACAAGAACAACGTCAAAACAGCCAAAAAAGCTCGCTGCTTCACCGCGTTCTTCCGCACCGCGACAAAATAGGCAAAACGCCAAACAAACGCGAGCGTTGTTGCTTCACGTTCTGCGAGCGATGCACAACGACAACGAACGCAAAACGTCAAAAGGCAAAACAGCCACGAGCGTTGTTCCTTTACCGCCTTCTACCGGCCGTGCACAGCAGCGACAAACTATAAAATCGTCTCAAGGCCGTCCTAACCTTTGTGTTACCACACACCGCAAACGCGCGTCACGTCATGAATCCAACCAAACCAAATGCGCTACCAATATGATTGACCCGTTTAACGCTGCACTCCCGTTGAAAACAAGTAAGTGACGTTGGTGTCTGCAAAACTTAAAAATGATTCGAAACGCTTTCACAGCTAGCACGCCACGTGCTTACCTGTGCTAGTTCTCGAGCTACCTTGGCCCGCACCTGTTGACATCCAAGGCACAACAAAAACATGCAGTTTTTTTTTGCGATGTGAGTCGTGTTAGCTGAGAAAACCCCAACAACGGTGTATTGAATGTCGGCCTTTGTGACTACCGGGAAGCTTGGTGTGGTATGGTGTGGTATGGTGTCATGTGGTGTGGAGTGCGTTCTTCATATTAAACCGCTGGTCATACCCGTCGGCAGCGTTTTATTTTTCCTGAGAGGTATTTTTCGACGCCAGAGTTGTTGGCGCCTGTCCCGGACCCCTAGCACCCCCAACACCAACACCAACACCAACATCAACACCACCACCACCACCACCACCACCACCACCAACAAGAACAAGAACAAGAACAAGAACAAGAACAAAAGCAACAACCTGTCCATACACTGCCGTAATCCTGTGCGTCGCTCTTTTTCACAACCAACCTCGTGGATGGTTGGCATGTCGCCGACAGCACCGCCGGCCTTCCCGTCCCACACCAGCTCGTGCAGTCGAACAACTTGGCTCGCGGTAACCCTAGCCCGCTTGGTTGCCAAGAAAGGGTGCCTGTTGAATCAACCAAGCAGCAACGACGTCACGACAACAGCGTTACAGCAAACAGTTGACGCATTTGAAATAGTTTACACCTCTGACGGATCACGGCCTAGATCATCCAGATTGTCTACAGTAGATCGTCTATAGTACATTCCGTATCTGCCGGTATGAGGCGATGTGCAGGATCTGCATGCACATAATACAGATCTAACCGAGGAAACGTGTGCGCTACAGATCATGCAGATCGTACGGGTCCCACCCGGCAGCATGAGCTAGACCACACAGATATTCCTTTTAGCAGTATCTAGATCATCAAGTGAGCGGAGATCGGTCATCTGTTCGACGTGTACAGGTGATGTCATGAAGATTTACAGCAGGTGGTCAGAAGGGGGTGTTTTGTGGTTCAAGCAGCACAACGACATCATGCAAAGCGAAACAGCAAACAACCACACCTACAGGCATCTCGGTTGTGACATTTGCTGCGAAACACCGCAGAAAAAAAATACCAGGTACCGACCATCTTCCTCCGCTGGCGGTACGATCTCTTCGATTCGACCTTTCACGTTTCCAGCCCCAGCGACTCCCGTGCAGCTCAAACAAAAAGAGCATTGGGTCACCAAGCACACGATGCCATGGCTACATAAATACTACCACATATGCTCCACGGCAGCAACCCCACCGTCGAAGGCGATTTTCTCGGCATGTTTTTGTTTCACACGTCAGACCGATCGGATGCCGATGCATGAGATTCGCCGTCCAGGGCAGGTACATCCCTGACCAACATGATCCGCTGCATGGCATACAGATCACGTTACAGGGGTAAAAGCCAGGCGATCGGAATGATCTGTCACATGGTTCCTTTGTTGTGCTCGCTTGCTCGTACCCTGATACAAACACAATTAATCGCAACGCCTCCCAAGAGCACGTATCCCTCTCGTGAGCGTTTCCTACCTCGCCAGGATGGGCACTCCCGGTTGCGGAGGCTCCTCCCCGTCCTTGAGCATGATATCCAAAATGGGAACACCCTCGGCACCCAACAAGCGGTAAACCCACTTGCGGCCGGGAATGGTAATTTTCGAAGTCGTCTGATACCATCGACAGAAAAAAAAAACCGGAAAGAGCGGGGAAATCAAGCATAGACACGGTGCAAGGAGGTTTGTGGACGTATTGTACAAAACCAGGAACAATACGATCCCTCCCATTATGAAAAAACTTACCCACAACAACGCAGCTTGCAAAGATGAGTAGTCTGTTGACCCGAAATTCGTCGAACTCACGGCTGACGTCCTTGAAATTTTTTATAAAATACCAGGTACATGACAACCAAAGCTACTCTCACAGCTGACGCAACTGAAAGGCAACCAAAACTACCATCAGCTGACGTCTTTTGTATTACAAAATAAAAAAAAAGACACTCGCAACCAGGATTTTTTAACACCCCAGCCGACGCCAATAGAAAGCGGGAATCCTAACTCGCTGCGTCACAACACAAGTCGATGTAACCACCCCGTGACTTTGTTGCTGATGCCTCGCCATACTCGCCGCCCGCTTGAAGAAGGCCCTTGTAAGCTACCGCTAGAGAGAGGTGAGGGCGTCATGTTTCCATTTTCAGTGACCAAGGACAAAAAGGGCAAGACCACAACTTGCGTCAAATGTATAGCCTGCATAACTAACAGCTTGCAGGCTGCCACGCGACCCTTGACGGTGGGCAGGCACGCTCGAATGACTCAGTAGCACGAAACGAGGCGGCCACCGCTCCGGTTGCGAACAGCCCCGGCACGGCTAGCGGATACACCAACTCTATCAACCAAAGCAACATCTACACCTCGGCACCATTTCGGTTTCGTTTCGATCATTCACCCGGAAGCGCCCCACAACCCGGCCAAGAACCCAACTTGTGGCTTACGCGTCAAAACGCGTCAGTCGTATCATACCTGGGACAGCTTTATTCGGGGCTTCCCCTCGATGGACACCAGCTTGTACACACAGCCCAGCGCCGGCTGTGCTTGGCACGTGACCAGGTTGGTTCCAATCCCGAAGGTGTCGATCGAGTGTCCCTGCGGTGGACCAAAACACAAGAATCGTCACCAATTGGCACATCCATAGGTAAAAGTGTTGCACCACCGGCGCCAAAAGCAAAGACGTCGTCGACAAGATCATCAACCATGCCACGTCGGGTGTAAAAACACCAACGTTTTTCAGCGAATCAACCATGGAACACGTCGGGGTACAAAGACAACGAAGCTGCGTTCGTGCATTCAAATGGCCGTTCTTCGACCATACAATATATCACAACATACGACCAGTACCAGCATTACCCACTTGGTACTTCCACCAGAATGATGAACCAATACACTGAATCCACTTGGTACTTCCACCAGCATGATGAACCAATACACTGGCACGTACCCCAGCTACGACCAATAGCACGGTAGAGGTGCACCTAACTTTTCCGAGGCTCTTAACCCCTTTAGAACCGCACCCAAGTTTTCAGGGACAAACTACTTGGAATTAGTGTGGATTTTTTTTTCGCCGTGGTAAAAGGGTTCAAGGAGCTCCAAAGTTTTTGTTCACCCGAAAACCGACTTGCACAAAAGTTCCCACGGCGTAGGTGAACAACAACAAAATATGGTATATATCGTGGTAAGACAAATTATCATGGGAAAATATTTTTGGTCCCTCACAACTGAGATTCCAGGCCGATAATACGCGATTTACTGGGCGGGACGGACAAAAAACAACCGTAGCCGCGTCACGATGCTCCCCATAGTCCCCCTATAGCTTTCTGACATAGTTATTTCCAGAGTGGTAGTTTGACGGTTCGTCCAATTCGCTAGTTCTGAGGGCATGATGATTTTTAGCCAACAAACCTCAGCTATTAATTACTTTTGGCTCCAGTTCTGACCAACAATACTTAATTGTGAAAATTAACTGGTTGCGCCAAAAGTCAAAATGAGACTCTACGAGAGAACGGACACCTGTCCCAGGAAGCCCTCGGAAACTTATGGGGTGGGTCTTGAGAAGCGTGTTTGTTTTCTTACAGTCCAGCCGAGTAAAGCAGGTATACTACGTCTAGAATTCAGTCCTGACAGCCAAAATCGACCCTAAATTTGTGGAGCTCACCGCTGACGCAATTAGAAACACTTAACAAAATCATTGGAAAGGCACACTCGCATCAGGCGGCGTGCCGTTCTCTCAGAGCCCGCTCCGCCCCCTCTTCCCTCTTGTCCTCCCGGGCAAACCGGCGTAGTGGAGGCAGGGAGATAATATGAGAGAAAAAAAGGCCGTATCCTCTTCGTGCGCACAGGATAGTTTGTCGTAGGGGAGGTGGCGAGGTACGTCCCTCAAAAAAGGGATCTCAATGAATGGGACGTCATGGCGACAATGAACGTGTGGATCGTCTTTGGCTTGACGACATCGCCTGGCACAAATGAATGTGTACAACAAGCAGTGCCGGAAGTATCGGGAACAATGCCGGTTATCGCAAATTATACGATATGAGAATGCACGTACTACAGCAGCAGCAGCAGTAGACATCCCCCAATAGTGCCGGTTGCCCGCTGCAGTGCCTGTGACATCGCCTGGCACAAACGAGTGTATACAACAAGCAGTGCTCGACGTATTGGGAGTAGTGCCGGTTGTCGCAAATGATGCGATATGATAACGCACGTACTACAGCAGTAGTAGACAGTAGATATCCCCCTACAGTGCCGGTTGCCCGCTGCAGTGCCCGTGACGTCGCCTGGCACAACTGAATGTGTACAAAACACAGTACTGCATTGACGGACGTCAGACGGCGGGCGATCGACGACGGTGCCACCCTGCACTACAGCAGGGCGTATCATAGTACCTGGTACAGAAGTCTAGCACAGCACAGCACACAGCAGAGAAAAAGTCCACCAACACCCTCCCCATGAACCCACAATGTGTGTATTGGTGTACGATAATAGTAACAGATCTCGAACCGATCCATCCAGTCAACCGTACGGCGTCCTGGGGGCGTGGCGAACACTAACATAAAAGGTACCCGTTTTTGGCCACAAATGCACCAGATATTATTTGCGATAATCCCCCCCCCCCCCCCCCCCCCCCCTCCACGTCCAGCTCCGCCCTCCCCTCACCGGTTATTCGACCTACAGGATTCACTTGATAAACTGATGCATTTCACTCCACAGCTGTCAGATTTTGTCCCCTTCAAAAACGAGTTTGAGTGTTTCCGCGCACAAACTGACTAACATCACCCTGTTGACCCTGATAGCTACACTGCCTGTAGTTGCAAGGGGAGCCGCCAACCTATATCCTTAATGAGGACACACAACCCGTAACACGCGCGATCGGAGTATCACACACAGCTTGCAAAGATGAGTTTCGACAAAATGTTCGATCTCACAGCTGGAGTGAAATATTTTTCATTTTCACAATATATCCTTCAACCTTACCCATGGTACCACTCTGCCCGAAAGTTTTAGTTGTTGCCGTTCTGGTCGAGACTCATGCATGCTGCCCTCGCGATCACCCTCGCCGCGCTCGGCGCCATCTTTCAAGCTTTCCCCGCTCTATGTCCCTGCGAGCCCCGTCCCCCGCACCGAGAGATGCAAGCCGTGCCCTGTGGCCCCCGTTCCGACACTCGGCTGCTCGGTCTCCCGCTAGCGGCCTCTCAATTTGCTCAAATCCGCTATCCGGAAATATAGTACCGGGATCTGTCTTTATGCTGAAGTCAAAACGGTCATTATTTTGTCGGGCACGTCTAGTTATCCCGCAAAAATAAACACACCGGCTCAACCACACCCAGACGCTTTCGCTCGTGCCTCGACGAGCGCGCGCCCGCGCGGCGGGAGAGCGCCGGCGTATCCTTGTCTGCGCCCATACCCACGCACCCACGGCGAGATCCGGGGTCGATGGGGTGGATTTTAGCGCCAAAAGGATTCGGCTTCAAAAAGTGCGTGGTTTGGAGCTTCCGTGTGAGAGGCGACACTCACTCACTCACGATCTCAATATTGAGCCAGAAAGCACTCACGGAACTTAAGGTTCCTCTGAGAGAATTTTTGCCTATACTAACTGTTCTAAAAGCACACGTGGGAATGTGCTTCGTGTATACATTGCGTACAGTAGTAGTGATCCCTCAGTAAAGTGTACGAAGACATTTGGGTAGCAGTTCCCCAAACGATGCACCCCACGCTAGAGGCGCACGATTCTGTTTACACCCAAAAACTGTTCGTTTTTTTTTGGAGAAATTAGAAAAAGAGAAGAACAAAACTGCAGCCCGATGAACAAACAAGCGAAAAAAAACATGGTCAAGGTTACGTGTACAAAAAAAGAGATATCGCAAAAACAAGAACGGCGTTCCAACAAAGATGACGAATCAAGGTTAATCCCCTTCTTGGGACCAGGCACAGCGACCAGGCACAGCGACTTACAAGCGACGAGATCGAGCTAATCACGTGACCGAAAAAGAGCAATGCAGCAGCGCGAGCGTCACCAAGCCGCCGGCTTGTCGCACCCCTCCTTTTTACATTATTGCTGTTCAGACACATCATTCTCCATCCCAGCAAACCGGGCTTCTTCTTGCTGTCGATTACGCCGTATTCGTCGTTTGTTTTGTCGTATTTTGTTTTTTGCATCTGAAACCCCCAGTCATTCATAAAATGATTTCGCCAAAAAACGGTATACCTTAACACTTCTAGCTGCGTCGCCTGTAATTGAGGAGTCTCTTCAGTGAGGCTCGAATATTCCGGTCAAACCGTGCTGCGATAGATATAGAGGTTGCACATTTTGTTTCGGGGAGATTCCTTTTCCTTATTTAACGCCTGTGCAACTAGAAACCCGTTGTGGGGGAAAAACCTACTTGGATTTAGTATCGGGAGGGGTTTGGGGGCTCTGAAGCTCCGTACCTCACCCCCTCCCCCCGCGAAAAAAAAAAAAATCGAGAAAAAAGAAAGCGAAACCGATATGAACAATCCATCCATGACCTATTATTAATAGAAGGTATACCATACCAGGTACAACGAATAATACGACAAACCAAGAATTGACATTCCTACGATATCGGGGTTAACCCCTTCAGAGCCCCCAAATCCCTCCCTACACTAAATTCAAATAAATTTGTCCCCAAAAAGGGTTTCCAGTTGAGAAGGCGTTAAGGAGAACAATCATCATCCAGATTTTTTTTTGTTTGAACGCACGCTACGATGGAGGTTCACCAACCATTGTTATTTTTGTCCCAGGGTTCCTCATTTTGGGAGCTCAAGACATGTCATTCTTAACCCAGAAACTGATTTGGAGGCAAGAACAAAACTGCTACTGGATGAGAAATCTCATAGCCTACGTACACAACGAGAATCATCAGGCTAAAAAATTATGGCCTATTATTTATTTTTTTTTCCGACGATTTTGGGTAGGAGCGGCGTCAATCACAAAAACAAAATAGCCAAAAAACGGTATACATATATCGTAGCACGCGTCCCAAACCAAAAAGAGGTACTGGCTGTGCCCCCCGTGTCTTGAAAACATCGTCACGAACAGCACGGGGGCCAACACCGTACGACAAGAGTCGACGAAGACGCAGAAATCAGAAAGGGAACAGCCACAATAAACAGGTGCGCATCACGCCAAAGCTCAGGTCAAACACGGAGTAGCTGCGGCTCCCACAGCCTTCGAGACCGGCACCGAACCTTACAAACCTGACCCTCCCTATCCCTACATCCCTACTCCCTATCCAAACCCGCAAGACAAAGATTGACACTCGGGGATGGCGATCTCCCCGGATGGCGAAAATCCCCGGAGTCGTGGTCTAAGTCACGACTACGTAGCCACGATTATCGGTTCCGGAAAATGATAAATGCCAAGAACACACCTGGTCCGCGAGGGAATGCAGGCTGTCCTCGTTGATGTCGTTGCTGGCGACGATGTTGGTGGACGCAAGGAACGGGCGTTCGAAGGTTACGGAAGCCGCCGTAACCATCCGTCGTACCTCTTGGCTTAGGTAGCTCAGGTCCCCCGAGTCTAGGCGGCACCCGATCGCCCTGGTAGTGGCAAGGCAGGATAGTGTACAAACCAGAAAAAAACATACGTGTTTGATCATTGCATGCATGCAAAAACAGAAAGAGCGTTGACTGAATATTTCATTTTTCCTTCCGCCCTGTAATATAAGAATAGTAACATACATTGCAGCTGTGAGATGGAAGATTTCGTCGAAACTCCTCGCCCCGTATTTTTTTGTTATTTTTTCATCACACTTTTACTTTCCAGCTTCTGGACAAGCCGTGGTCACAGGTGTCGTCCCTTCTCCCCCCCGGTTGTTGACTTCAATTTTTATCGCGCATAGGGTCCAGCAATCCCACCGCTTGTCGCTTTTTCTTCGAGTGTTGCTAACTCACGCTCTCGCGCTTTGTATATATGGCATCGAATGCTGCTCGTGTCGGAACATTCTACACACCAAACGCTATTTGTTTCAAGCATCGTGACAAGGCGTGCATTATTGCAGCATGCAAACACAAGAGTAGTATATTCGATGTAGTAGTCTTGATACCGTAACATCGAATAATGTTGAGTGTTGAAGCATTCGACGCACGAAGCGACGCGCGCTACGATAGGATAGGGGTACAGTACCTTTTTATAGCGAAAACGTTTCTGATCGACGAGACTTGTCAATTAGACTATAATAATCAGAACAAACTAGTGCTAGTGCTACGATAGGATAGGGGTACAGTACCTCTTTTTGGCGAAAGCGTTTCTGACCGACGGGGCTTCTCGGTTGAACTAGAAGAAACTAGTGCTAGTGCTACGATAGGATAGGGCACAGATAATACCTATTTTGGGGCAAAACGCTCTTGGCTGACGGGGCTCCTCAAATAGACTATAAAAAAAACAAACCAGTCCTACAACAGGATAAGAGCGCAGTACCTATTTTTGGCATGACAGGGATCCTCAATTAGCCAATTAGACTAGAACAAATTAGTGCTACGATAGCATAGGGGTACAGTACCTTTTTCTGGCCAAAATGTTTTTGACCGACGGAGGTTCTCAATTAGACTAACAAATGTGGTCGGACTACCTTTCGTTTTTCACTATGAACATAATTTATTTACCTAAGTCGTCGGAGTGTTCACCGGGTCGTTCTTTCATTTTTTTCCGAGTCAAACTTGGGAAAGGCAAACAGCGCTCGCCCAAGAGAGGCGCCTAAGAAATCGAGGTGCACCCAGAGCTATCCTGCAACTAGTAGCATGTGCAGGGAAAGCGTTTCGTCGTTTCTTAGCGGCTGGACGGAACTTCTACTACAGAGCGCGGTGGTAGAACGCTTCCAAACTGCACGCGATTTTCAATAAACTAAAAAAGAACATCACACAAAAAGCATTTGACGACAAGTACCTGGTAGATCTTATCTGTCTTTTATCGACAAACATGAACCAAAACGAAAAACTACTTCAGCTCGTAGGTTTCGATTGTCCGCTGGTTTTTCGGCGACGATCACACAAACGCGCCGGCTTTTAAAGCCCCTGGACTAGTTATCCCACATCAATTCCAAGCCGTTTTTTCCGCCAAAACATCACCCTTCCCGCCAAAAACACGGGTTAATCAAGGCTACGGCACGGTAGATACCCTGTTCCGCACTACCGCCGGGTTTGGGTCACTCGCCCGAGTGACTCTGTAACTCACTGACAAACTTACTCCGGCGATTGGTTTGGTGCAGCGTAGCTGACTATTCCACGGCGGTGTCAAGTCGCGACAAAAAAAAAAAAAAAAATGAACACGAGAAGCAGCGGAACAGGGGGGGGTCACTCTCGCGCGCAAGTGACCCCCGCCCGCGCCACCGCAAAAAAAATCCCCAAAAAGGGAACCCCCGGCCTAAACCTTGGCGTGTGCAGTTGAAACACGCCCAAGAACTCCACCATACAAACCCAATAACACGTCTCAGGGATCTGAAACAGCCAAAAGGTTTCTGCCCACACGGCGCACGCTTCGCGCAGAGCATGAGCGCGACATCCTGACCTAACCCAGATGTTTCGGCAATCGAGCTCGAATCTGACGTACGACGCACGCGTGGAAGCGCGGTGAAGTTAAAACTAACCCTGTCAGGAACCCATGCATGAGCGAAAAAAGTCGGCGGAAAAAACAGCCTCACCAGACCGTGAACGTGCAGCATACCATAGTTCCTGCTAACGCTCTTGTGCCGTGCAAACTCTTTTTCACCCCGAAAGCCCGGCATGACAAGGCATCATGCCTCAACCTTGCATCCCGCGTTTGGTTCCTGTGGCCGAAGCTGTCGCCGTCGTCTTAAATGTTCATTTTGTTTTCCTGTCTGAACGCTTGAACGAGCCAAGCTTCATTTTTATTCAGCCGCGGCGGTAGAGGATACAAGAGAAAAACGAAAGAAAAAGGAAATACAACCGTCTATCCGCACACCGACAACCACCGCAAAGGCACCTCCTACCTGTGCCCGAGGTCGTCGAGAGCCAGGGCGACGCACAAGAAGTTCGGCACTCCTGACGTAAGCGTGTCGTACGTGTCCACGAGGGCTACAAAGCTATCGGGAAAAGCCTGAGCGTACGCGGTGAACGCCGCCAGCTCGCTGTCGCTGCTCGTCCCCTTGAAACCCAGGCGTTCGCGGTAAGCCTTCACCGCCCCCACAAAATGTTTCCCGTCCAAGTTCGGGTCTTTGATCTGCCCGAACCAGGCCAAACGCAACAAGGGCGGGGCGCGGGGCGGTGGCGGGGGGGCGCACCCATTTATCGCTTGCCTTAGGCACGTGGCCATTGACTACGCATTCCCATTCGAGGGTTATGTACCGCTCCTACCCCTGACACCTTCGGGCGCTCAATGCGGAGCGGTACAATAGCGTAAGAATGCGCGTGTCTGAAAGAGGTTTCACAGCGCCACTATCCAACCATCAATCGATGGGCTACCGGCATGTCCCCATCCTACCAAAAAAATCACAAAAATGTCACGAGAAATATAGAACAGTGCCCACGTGTAACACGCAGCATGAAAAGCTGAGTATCGACCACTGAATCGGTCGAACTCACAGCCGGCGTATTTGCAACATATATTAAACCTGACAGCGAAGTTTGTAACGCGGCAACAGCAGCTTGAGAGCGCCTTTTACTCGTGGCACTTCGCCACGCAGCACGTACCTGGTCAAACGACGTGTAGGACTGCACAAAGGAGTGTGCATGGGTTCCCCGAACGTCGATGCCAATGAGCTTTCCCGCCAAGACATTGCTTGTGCCGTTGAAGCCCCCCATGTACGAGTAGCGAGATGCGGACAGCGCTCCGTCCGGGCCCTGTTGCCAATCCAAAACCGGCGAGACCCCGAACACACGAGGCACTTATTACATGACGCATTTAGTACTGCATCCATATTGAGGGGTACAAACGACTTGGAGTTAGTGTGGAAAAATTTCGGTGCCAACGAGCCTTCCCGCCAAGACATTGATACGTAGTGCCGTTGAGTCCCCCGATATGTAACGAGTGCCGAGACGCGGACTGCGCTCTATCCGGGCCATGTGGCGATCCAAAACCGGCGAGGTCCCGGACACACGAGGCAGCGATTTAACCCTTTCAGTACTACATGTTTGGATATAAATAACTTAGAGATACTGTGAGATAAATTGGAGGCAAACGAGATTTCCTGCCAACATGTTGCTGGTACACCGGTCAAGCCCCTGATTTACGAGTAACGGGGCGCGAATAGCGCTCCCCCTGTTGGCAATCCAAAACCGGCGAGATCCCGGACACACGAGGAAGTGATTTCGCCCTTTAGTGCTACATTTTGGGGAACACTTGACTTGGGATTTGTGTGAGATAATTTTGAGGCAGACGAGCTCTCTCGCCAGAACGTGTTGCTGGTACTGGTGAAGCTCCCGATGTACGAGTAACGAGACGATTCACCTGGGCCCTTTTGGCACTCCAGAATCGGCGAGATCCAGGATACACGCGGCAATTATTTATCGCGGCCTCCGAGCCGAAACTGCCCCAAAGCTCAACAAGTACCTTGCGTGGGTTGTTCTCTGGGGAGACCACCTGTCAAAAACTACCACTCTAATCCGTAGAGCTGTGAGTACGTTGGACTAATAGCCAAGCGGTAGAGGACCAACGCCCGAATGGGTAGGGTGGACCGTAACTGGACCAAGTCCTGCGGAAGGCCATCTCCCATGGCCAGGGGTTTTGTTGATGGGTGACCTTACGCAAGTCCCACACTACCCGGAAAGATGACATTCCGGGTGGCTATCTCCACCGAACCTGACCCTCAGGGGACAGGCCGGGTCGACATACACAAAAAGTCTGTATACAACGGCAGCTTGCGCTGCCGGGGTTGTAACGAAGACCACTGATAGGGACAGCTTACGCTATACCCACAATGGGATCCGAAGGGTGCGCCAGCTAGCGTTGGGCTGCGAAAGCAACTGAGTTAAATCGACACACGACGCGTATGAAAATACGTGAAAGTGTGGTGAGCGAAAGCTTTATTTTTCCCCATCCACCGGAGGATTAAAAAAAAAAAAAAAGTACGTGCCGTTACAGCCAACTAACTGACTTTAGTCGGCAAGTCGGCAGGAGAAGCCAGCTGATGGCCAGCCGACCCGCCGACTCAAGTCAGGCGAGCGGAGCTAGTCAAATCAGCTACCCCCGGCCTAGGTGGCCTCCGCCCAAAAACAAATGCATCCCGCAGTAAACAACCATTCCTGCAAGTACGGAAACCCAACAAGTCGGATAGCCGGTACCTCCGGGAAACGACTAACTATTAGCCCGACTAATAATTGGTTGGTGGCTTGAGTCGTGCCGACTCACAGCTCAAATCCGTGAATACAAGGGGTAATTTGGGTATTCACATGAATACACAAAAGAAACGGTCCTTGCAGTTCCGGGCAGAGTTGAACCGAACACAGCCAGGCGCACCCCCATCCCCCGAGGGGAAAAAAAAAAATTACTGGGCTATAAACTTGAGGCCAATCGATACCGACTGGCGAAGGGAGCGCTGAATCTCACGCGCAACAAAAGCGCAAGCCGGCAGCCTGAGGATTCGATGAAGACAACCCTGCCCAAGAAAGTCGGTGAAATCGGACACTGGACCACAGCGGAGTCCCAACACATAAACGAATGCAATCGTCGGGCGAAATCCAGGTACAGTCGAGTGTGTCCACGACAGTGCGGTGCTATTTAGTGCGGGGTGTCAGTTCGGTGCGGTCAGAATCGCTTGTCACGACTTCGTCCTACAGAGTAGTACTGTATTGCACCATGCTGGGATAGTTCGGGGTTCCAGTTGAATGCGGTTATAACCGCACTGGTAAGGGGTCACGACTGTGCGTCAATATGCCGCGATAACTATGCGTCGTGGACGGTGACACCTCATTTTCACACAGATGGTCAAGAAGGTCCGTACCGTACCGTACCGTAGCGAACCGAACCGAACCGAATCGAACCGAACCGAACCATTGCTGTTTTCTCACAACAGCTCGCATAATCAAGTCCGTGGTCACAGGACAGGCTCCAGTCACTCCGTAGTGGAAGAATGCCCCAGGGAAGAATAAAACAAATCAAAATCGTGCGCGCATAAATCATATGATAGCTGAAGCAAGTCATACATCCGCCCAAATATCAAGTGAAATCAGAAGTCAGCGTACGTACGTGCCAGGTCCATACTGGTACATACGTTTCAAGACTCGCAGCTGAAAGCGACTACACCGCACGCCACCGAGGAAACTAAATCAACGTACAAGTCGGAGGAGAATGAAAAAAAAAAATGATAACGAAGACAGAAAACAAAAACGAGAGAAATACCCAACGAAACACCGAAAATATTACGTACGTAAAAAAATACACAGGCTCGCCAGCAGGGGGGGGTCTAGCGAGGTGACGCAAGCTACACAGCGCTACGAAAAAAAGAAACGCGTTCCATACAACCGTACCTGCGCCCGTCGCAGCCCAAACTCTAGCATCCCCTTCTCTGGGCCGGCCGCCACTCTTAATCTTGCCGCATTGGTCGCGATGAGCGACGGGTAGTTGATGAGGTTCAACAACGGGGTCTCTAAAAGCTGTGCCACAGCTAACGGGCCCTGTCGTGCGCCGCACACCACGACCAAGCATACCGAGGGGTAGGAGGGAGGGGGGGGGGGGGGGGCTGTGGATGTCTACCTCCCCGAAGCAACGCGAACTGGCGATGCCCAAGCTGAGGGAGTTGCGAACATCCTTCGTATGTATACAACCGCTCGCTTCAGTTGAAAGATGTATGCTGAGGTCAATCTTTGAGCTGTAGCCAAAAGCAGTACAGCTGTACTAGCAATACTTGTAGGACATTTCATAGCATCACAATCCACAAAACATACGCCCCAGCGGCTGAGGCACAAAAATTCCGCGCGCCGTTATACAGTTCCACGAACACGCAACTTCGTGGCCGCGCAAGGCAGGAAAACGCCTTCATGATTGGAGAGGATTGTTCGAGGTAGAGAACCGAACCAAGAACAATCTGCGGTTTGATTGCAATTGAGAACGAGATACGTTGGTTCATATTCTCTGTGTGTGAATAATTGGGCTTCATGAAAGCAACGCGGCATTACTATTTTGCAAATATTACACCTACGTTAGTTTATCGCGTGAATCGCAATACGAAGTGGATACAGCCCGGGGCGGTACCGGCAAGACTATCAGAGCACGCGACCAGATATGTTGCCGATTTTGACCATTCTACATACGGAAACAAAAAAAAACATGGCAATTTTTCAAAAACGACGATAACATCGTACCTCAACCCTTACGAGCGGCACCCGAGGGAAGCAAAGCGTGCCTTCCGCCAAAGCGTACACGCGAACATCCCGGCAATCCAATCCGCCGAGCCAGGTAAAAAAACCATCCTCGCAGGCCGGCAGGATGGTTCTCAGATAGCTGATGTCCTCCGGCGAAAAGGAGAAACTGTTGATCAGGGCGATCACCTCGCTAAGGCCTGCACCGTGGAGGGAGAACGCACGGCGCAACGCAAGCTACAGTAGGCGTATGTAGCACTTGTCGGCCAAAACATGTTTTGACTGACGCCGCCCCGACTGATAAAATCACCTATTACTAGTATGGTTGGAATGCAGCGGTAAGTCAGTGGGCAAGTCAGGTAAAATAAAAAAACTATCCTAATGGTCCGGCGGGATGCTTCTCAGGTAACTGATGTTCGTTCCTCCGGCAAATCCTTCATTCGTCAGGGCGTCCGACTACTACCTCGCTTAGGCCTGCACTGCGCGGAAAGGATTCCACCCATCGGGCAGCTCAGGTCAGATCAGATCCCTATGTTCCGCACGGCAGATATATCCACGGTCTACCTGGTATATGATCTGCGGGGTCCAGGTAGTTTCACCTGCCGGTTTCATCTATCTGTGCGCAGTATTCCGGGGCAGTTAAATCCCTACAAGGAGTCTTACGTTACGAAAATGGTGTAACATCGGCCGTCGACGCACACCCAACTAACTGAAGGGTTTCGTTTTTCGGATCGTCCGCAACGAAAAAAACGTCATCACACGTCAATACTTGGTATGTAGTTCTACTACTACACTAGAGTAGGGGACCCCCCACCCCAATAAGGCGGTATCCCTATATAACGCGGTATCCCTATATAACGCGGTATCCCGATATAAGGCGGTCAAAATCGCTTGGCGCGGCAGAGGAATTGCACTCGTAGCCTGGATAAGGCGGTAGGCTTCCCCCAATAAGGCGGTCATATTGCTCTCTATAGTGTACACCACACCACAGCCTTACTGGGGGCCCCAGGGGTCTCTAGTGCTGTACCAGGTATGTACCTGAACCTACTTATACTTGTCTATACTCATCTGTATTTGCCTCTTTCTGCCCAAAGCTCACCTACAACGATCGATGACACGCCATATCATGAAAGGAAATGGGGACCTATACTCTTTTTATCGTCTGCACGGTCTGTAAAGCACGTTGTCGGGTGATTTTATTATTTGTGCATCTTAATTCAGGCAAGACAGATCCCTGGTCCCTACATGATCTGCAGGGTCTAGGTCATGTTGCCGGATGGGAGACGTATGGCCTACAGTACATGACTTGAGACCGTTCCTGGGCGGGACCTGTACTATACACAGATCACGGACAACACATGAGCACAACCAAAGTCCGTCTTAGTGCTTCGTCCAAGAAAGATACATACTATTAACAACTGAAAGTACACCCTACGGCTGTGAGTTTTCGTCGAAGCTCATCTTTGCAGACTATGCATGCCGAAACGATCGCGCCTAAAAAAATCAAGTGCATGCTCTTGTGATCACAGACTGTGAGACAGAGATATATCAACACGCACACAGTAGTGGTAATCCCTCTATAGTGCGGTATATGCACTATAGGGGGATATACCGGCACTACAGCGGCAACCGGCACTACTCCGCAACTGCCCCTACTGGCTGTTCCCATCTGTGCCAAGCAATTATACAAGCACTACAGCGGTAAGCCGGCACTACTCGAGCGGCACCATCGAGGAACATCTATTGCGTAATGAATTGTCACCTGCGAAGACGGTGAACTGGCCTTTGAAGGGACACTTGCGGAAGAACAGGTCGAACACCGCCTAGGTCGCCGGAAACAGCGACGCACAACATGAAAAAGGCACAAAGTGACCGGAATACAGCAACGCAGATCACCAAAGAGATACCAGGTACACTGTTTTAGGAAAAGGGGCACAATGTTTCTGCGATGGAAGCCGTACCGATCGGATGGAACCGATCTCAACGTCGGCATCGATTGGACAACGGGCTGCGATTGTTATACATCACCAGGCATGCCGTATTGAATAAGCTTGTGAAAATAACCATATTTTTTCTTTTCTTTCGGCTGGAGACGACGTAAGCTTTCAGCCTCGCAAAACCTTCACCGCAGCACGCTCCAACAGCGGGGCGAGCATTTGCAACTTCTCGCGACAGACGTAGATCTCACGACCCGAACTGTCACTCTTTTATTTGTTTAATAATCACTCTTCACATTCTAGCTCAAGTCGTAAGAGGTTTTTCCCCTCTCCGCGACCTTCTGGACATGCCGTGGTCACATTTGTCATCCTTTCCCCCCCCCCGGTACTTGCCTTCATTTTATCGTCAATAGCGTTCGGCTGGTCTACTTTTCAGCTTTTTAAGCCCGTCGATTTCATCGAATTTCGCTAATTCACGCTCTCGCGCTTTCCGCCCGTCATTTTTTTTGGAAGAAAAAGTCCCTACGAGCACTATTAATAGTGTGCACTTATTATGTTTCTTTTCCGAGCTTTGGCTCTCCTTTGCGGTTGGGTTGTTTCTTCGATTTCCCCTTCATTTTGTTTGTTTCACTTTTTGTTTTATTTTTATCTTTGTTTTTATTTGTTTTCTTATTTTGTTTCTTGTTTTTTGTTTTTGTTTTTGTTTTTGTTTTTGTTCATTTCGTATTTCTCTCTTCCAATGTATTTCTGTTGCTGACGTATGTATGTTGTGCCTGTCGTACCCAGTACTAGGGCATGACATTGCGTTGTCGCATGCATTACGATGCATTATCTCTGTGTCGTGGCTTGTGACCACAGAGCTGATCTTTCTAGGGTGAAGAATCAGTACGGACACTGGGTGTGCTGGATGTCGACGAGTAGAAGAACGGTTTAATGTGAAGAACACACACACACACTCGATGAGACTTGAACCCATGACCTTTGACCTTTTTAGCAGGTAAGAGATTCATCTACTACTCCGTCGGGGACGCCGACTCTTGTCACATACCTGGTACCAAGTAGCTTTTAGCATACGTGTCACAGTCATATAGGTTCGACGCGAGTCGACGGGGGAAGAAAGCGCTGAATTCTTCTCGCGATAACGATGATGAAAACGAAGGCGTTATTATACCGTAGTGGGGAGGGGTGGGGAGGGCCCGCTACATATGTATGTGACCCCGGATCTGGAGTTACCACTGGCAGGGAGCGCGAGAGTAGTGCGATAGGATAATAAATGGAATGAAGAAATTAATCATTATAGTATGAGCGCCACAAGGCGTGGCAAGCCGACTTGACGGCTGTTAATTGAGCCCGATTTCTCTTATTATTGACGATAAACTCGGTGCCTTAACGTACTGGGTTGGAATAGGCCTCCTCCTGCCGAACAAGCCACCTGCCCCGGCCGGATATACTTCGCCGTGTTCCGGACTGCAATTTTTTGTTTTCGAGGGTCAACCTTTTACTTTCCATCTCAACTAGTAAGATGCTTTACATACCCTCAGCGGCCTTCTGGACCAGCCACCCGGTACATGCCTTCGTTTTCATGTCGCATAGAGTTCGGCATTGCCCCTGCTCGTCGATTTGGCATCAAATTTAGCCAACTTGCGCTCTCGCACGCGCGGCATGTCACCTACAATTTGGACGGAAATATAAGAAACATTTGCACACTATTATTGAACCAAAGTCATTCTTATATTTCCGGACAAGAGTGACATACTAAAGAAAAAAGCCTTTTGCTGGACTCGAACCCTCAAAATCGAACTTAGCATAACAGTTGCGACACTAACCGATTACCACCGGGGGCGGAAGTCGCATCGTCATCATCATCATCATCATCATCGACCCCTTGGAGGACCCCTAGGACATACTCAAGATAGATCTTCCTAGGGCCTGAGTCGGTGCTAGGCATGCTAGGCATGCCGACCTATACCCCTGGCCTGTTTGTCGAGTTGTCTCGCCCACACTCCCCGCTTCGTGCAGAGTATTCCACGCATGTATCTCCGAAGCACGTACAGCGGGTACGACTGAGGAAAGGCACTCTTAACCTGGCTTGAACAAGGCGGCTTCCCCCAAAAAGGAGGCCAAATTTCTCTGCGCACACCTCCGCCTTACTTACTGGAAAACCCCTACTTTGTACAGTGGGTACCACGATTTAAAAGCGCCCACGATAAGAGCATCCGGGAGCCAAGAGCGGTTAAATCGGCATGTCCCGCATATACCAAAAGCGAGACAGTTCCCCCTACCGATAAGAGCAATGTGTAGTGGAGAGTGCCTGTTTCGGCTTGTCACGGGGCGCTCATAAATGGGGGTACCCACTGCAGTAGCAGTTCTTGGTCAGCGTCAGCATATTGGCCGGCGGGGCTTCTCAGCCGAAGGCCTAGCGAAACACTCAGAGGGTGTTTGCGATTCACCTACTTTGCTTGGGTATACATAGGAGTTGGGTAGAAAAACATGTAGAAAGGCCGATGAAAATGGAAAGCCGATAGTTTGGCCAAAATGTTTCCAAACTTTTTTTGGGGGATATTTGCTAAAAGATTCCGGGTAAAGTCGCTATGGGGAAAATTGACTAAAAATGTTTTCTTCTGGCTCTTTTTTTGGTCATGTGGTCCGACAGGTCAATTCGTCTAATTCCCATCAAGCCTTGATCAACACTGCCCACCAAACACGATTGAACTTCGATCTCGAGATAGATACAACCCATGGTAACTCCTCTTCGTTCCGGACAAGGTCACATGAGTGCAGGTGACAGCGCTGAAGAGTTCATCTCGATCCATGCCCTAGGGCGCGAGAGGTTGCTTGTGTTGTCCGGTGGTCTTCCGTCACACCCTCTCAAAATTCTGTTTTTCGCCCGTTGGGAGACGATAGAGAGTTTTTGTCTCAGTTTTCTACACACCAACCGCCAGATATGTTTTCAACAGAAGCCTGATCGGCGCCCGCCACGAACCACCGGCCGTAGAGTGAGCGCTGTACACCAGGGGGGGGTCGGAGCCCCTAACTAGCTCGCCACGTTCAGAGATCACGACGCTGTCGTTGATTTCGTCGAACGAAGTGTGTGGAGAACACGAAATTGCGCCGCGTCTAATCCAAGATCTACTTGAGAATTTCTCAGGCCGATGTTGGCCAGGATCGCCGCGATAATTTTTTTCCGAATTCCTGGAAAGTTTCGAAAAAAAATCTACCAAATTGGGTCCATAGGCGACCGTTCGAGCAAAATTTGGCTGGGATCTTCGGGAATTTTAAACTTTTGGCCTTCCATTGTCACCTGTCTGATAGTTTTGAAACCGTCGAACGTCGCAATCCAAGGCCAACGCAACCCAACCTACCAAAAATCAGCGAAAAAAACGGTCAAAACATGCGTTTTTTTTTCCTACCAGGTATGTACCATTTTTTTTTTTTTTCGAACCTAATTTTTTCTCGGGTTGGTTGGTTGGTCTTCTTGAACGCTTGACATTTGTCGGTTCCTATACTGCTCATAAATGTGTTCCAACACAAACGTGTTCCAACCCAACAAAAGTTGGCAAATCGAAAACACGCCAATGCTGGCATGCCTTTGAGGCTTTACGATCTTCTTCGTTGTAAGATCAGCTATATGCGAAAACACACACAAACATATGGAATTGCTCATCAGGTTGCACGTTTTTCATATTTCAGCGCGTTGGCGGGGAGGAAGTAGTCCCAAAAGAGCCAGTGTGACAAGTAGTAGCAAAACCACGCCCACAACTATTCCTCGACTAAAAAAAAGTCGGGACACCAACAGCAGCAGTGGTGCATGCATGTTTTATGCGCACCAACGACATTAACGATACCCACCCCCTCATCCCACCCGGACCAGATCTTAATCGTGCAGAAATAGAATCAGCGACCGGAGGCGGAAAAAAAAAAAAAAAAAAAGCTGCGGCGGGAGGAGGGGGGAAGTACTCATTTGTTGCTTGCCTTAGTCATATGGCCATCGACCACGCATCCGTTTCGAGACGAAGCACCGTCCCTACCCCTAGTGGAGACACCTCCAACATTTGGGCGATCATTACGCTTCTTCCATATACTATATGAGAACTGTTTGCTTGTCCTATCCCCGTCCTGTTTCGCCGGCTGTGGCCGCCGTCCATCTCCTTGGATAGCAATCGTTTTCTCGCTACTCTCTACCAGTAGTCTACCAAACTCTTTCATGTCACATATACATACGTCTAATTTCCTCATCTCCTCTAACACATCACGTTCCTCCTTGTATATTTCACATTCCCCTACTACGTGACTCCTATCTCTCTTATTGTGGCGCACGGGGAACATACCTGTAGCCACGTCCTCCTCCTCCCGACTACTGGCATATCTCTTTCTTCTTTCTGGTAGGTCCATGTCCCCTACACGAAATCGCGGTTTCAGCTTTTTCGCGAAGTCCATTGGGCCGTGCAGATACGTTTTCATTCCAATATCTTCCCTCGACCCCCCGTATACTTCTAAGCGCTTCTCCTCTTCCAATTTATTTCTTAGCGCTTGCCGTTCCCTTCCTTCTGTTCTTTCCTTTACTTCTGTCTTGTACCCGCCGAATTGCTGTAGACAGTACCACTTCTTCGTCCCTCCCTAGATCCTTCCATGTGTTCTCGACTTCGTTATCCTAACTTAATCCAGCTCGCCCTTTTGTTATTTTTATTTCTCCCGTACGCCCCATCAACTGTTGCTGGCAGCCTCTTTTTTTGGCATATTTTTTACTTTGTATTGCCATGTCAACTTTCTCACGGATCTATTTGTTTTAAGGGGGTACATTCCTAGTTATGCTCGTAAAACTGTATTACCCGTCGTACTTGAGCATCCTAGTATCTTTCTAGCTGCTGTCATCTGCACTGTTTTCAGTTGCCTAACGAACTTCGCGTTCCCTTCCCATATTTCTCCTGCATACTCCAACTTTGGTACAATAACATTCATCAGAATACCTATTTTAATCCTAGTGTTAAGGTGCGAGTCTGTTAGGATCGCGTCCATCTTGCCTACTTGTGATTTACCCTTTCCTAGTACTTTCGCTATGTGTGCATCCCAAGAGCAGTCCTTTAAGATCTCTACGCCAAGGTACGTATATTGGTCTATGATCGGTAAATCATTCTCCCCATTTCCATTTGGAAGTTACCGGACTCACCTTATCTTCGTCACATACAACTACTGGGCAATTTTTTCATCCACTGTCACTCTCCATTTCCTAGTGTACTCTAGTGCCTTCTCTATATTTTTCTGCAATCCTTCGAGTGTTTCTGATATCCCCACGAAATCATCCGGAAACATCAACCCCGACACGGTACCTTCCCCCATCATGACTCTTTGGTTCGCTGCTTCGACTGTTACCATAATGTCATTAATATATACCTTGAATAGATTGGTGATAGTGTACATTCCTGTGCAACTCCTTGTACAATACCAACATATTTTGATATTTCCCCGTCCAGCATCACAGCACTTGTCGCACATTCCGCCATCTTTTCACCACTCTCCACATGTTTCCTCTGATCCCAATTTTCCAACATATTTTCCCACACCCCATTCCTCCATACTCTGTCATAGGCCTTCGGTGCATCTATTAGGAAGAAACAGTACATCGTTAGCCCGGCGTCTTTTCTACGTTGAATTGCCTTACCTCGTGTGTACACATGGTCTACGCAACTACGGTTTGGCCTAAATCCTGCTGGCCCTTCGCTTGTTTTTTCGTCCTTCTCCACCATTGTTCCCATTCCATCGTTCAAAATCTTGCAGAATATTTGCGCACGTTGCTTAATAGCGTTGTCCCTCGGTGGCTACCCGGGCCAGCCTTATCTCCTCTCTTGAAAAAGTTTACTACTACTCCGTCTCTCCACCTCTTAGGCGCGTGCTTGTTTTTCCAAATCCAATTGTACAACATAAACATCATGGTAAGCATACCTTCTCCCCCGTACCTGATAAATTCATTCACTAATTCATCTGCCCCTGGTGCTTTTCTATTCATAAGCTTAGCTACACACTTATTATCTTGTGAACTCTCTCTGTAACCCGTCTGAACGTTCTTCCCTTTCTGACGCACCTACGTTCGCCTCTGCCCACGCGTTGATTTCCTTCTCGAATTCTGCGTCGAACGTGTCGTTGGCTGTGGGCGTTCCTAGCTTGCGGTGATGTTCTACAAGTACTTCCCTCTTCCCTTCGAGCCACAAACCATTTTACCGTTCTGTGCTCTTAATGCAGCTATATTCCCGTGTCTGCCTCGCCTGCTTGTTGACCCAGTATCCCTTTTATCCCTACCCATATCTGCTTCATCCCGCCATCAAAGTCTTCGTTTGTTTTATGAATCACGCCTTTCCATAATCCCTAATCCCTTCTCCTTCTCCACCATGTCTTTCACTCTCTTTCTAGCCGTAGCATACTTCTCCCATCCTGCCGTAGTTTATATCCAATGCATATCTTGCGCACGCCTCTCTCCTTGCTCTTATGGCCTCTCTTAAATCCTCGTCCCACCATTTTATTGCGCTGTTGCATATTATCAACTTTTTCCCTATTATTTCCAAGGGTGGTCATGGGATTGAATGGGACGGGCATGTGGAACGGGGATTGGATGGGATGGGATGGGACGGCAATCCCACAGTGATATTTGTGCTGCCCATCCCATCCCATTCCCATCCCATCGCGGATTCCTACCCCACTTACTCCCACATGACCGATAAATCTCCGCTCCCGTCCCACCTGCTTCCCATCCCAGCATTGGCACAGCTACTCCCGTCCCGACCCCGCTGTCAACGCAGCTACTCCCGTCCGATGAGGTTTCTTGGCGCGAGACTAACCCATCCAAATAGAGCACATTCCTTCCACAAATTAAATGTTCAGCAGCGTTCAGGACACACACAAGAGTCTATTTTTTGTTACACTATGGGTTTGCGTTTTCAAAACTTGAGTTTCTCCGGTTCTCACTTCTCGTCTACATGCTTGTGTTGGGTTTGGGTTCGGGTGGCTAGGTTTGGGGGCATTTGTGCATTTTGTTTGGTGCAGCCCTTCATCCTTGGAGAATACAGAATACGACAACAACCTGCAAATAATTACCGTATATGGTTTGCTTCTCGTTCGGAGTTGGTTGTGGAGGACGTGTGGTCCCGTACTGGATCTCACGTACAATCCCACATTGCTAATGACACAGCAGTCCCAGCGGCGTCCCCCCACCGTGTGACACATTAGTCTCATCCCATCCCCATCTCGGTTTTTGTGGATTCCCATGTGGTCCTCATTGATGAAAGGCGTCCCAGCTTCCGGTCCCATCCCCATCCCACATACAACCCAAGTGAGCCCATCCCATCCCATTAAAGTGGGACCGTAATATTCTGACCGCGAGATCCCATACCGCACACGATGGGACCCAATTTTTTTCTCGCCTGCGCAAGCAAACCCGTCCCATGACCACCCTTGATTATTTTACTTGCTGTGTTCTTGACCAGTTGCTCACATCCTTCTAAAATCCTGTCTCCTGCACTATCTCGTTCCGTTCCGTTCTCTGCCGTACCTTTTCCTTTCAACAGCTCGGAAAAGCGCTCCGCATTCTTGGCAATCTTTTCTTGGAACCCTCGCTGCTTTTCCTTGACTTCTAGTGTATCTATTCTCCATCTGTACAGTTTTCTACCTCATCTATTCTCGATAACTCTCTCGTCTGTTAACTCTCTGTCCACATTAGACAGTGGTCAGTACTTCCTACGTCCGCTGAGCACACATGTATTTTCGTTTCCTGATCATTTCCATTTTAACTATGAAGTCAAGAGCGGATCATTCTCTCTGTCGTATGCACTGTCTATTAATAGTCCATTCTGGCCCTGCTTTCTTCACTCTATCGTTCAAAGTCTTCATCTCGTTGCTCTTGAGGAATTCCAACATGTCTGCCCCATTCTTATTATTGGTCACTTTCCCATGTTGCCCAATCATGTTGCCCAATGTTTTCATTTGGGTTACAGTAGGTGGCCCTGTATAGTGGCATATAGTGGCAGGACAGAATTGTGCCACTATTCAGGGCAGTGCCACTCTTCGATATAGTGGCACTATTGCCACTATTAGACTGCAGTCTAATAGTGGCAATATTGCCACTATATCGAATAAAGAGCTTCGATGTTCACGCTGTACACTGATTATACGCTGTTGTGCAGGTAAAGCCGTGCATACTGTTCCACTACTCGTGGTTGATTTGTGTGCAGCAGTATCCGCATGAAACACATGAAATGACCGTTGATTATCCAACGGTTACCGAGCCTTCTGTGGTCAAGACCTGTTTCTTCTGCGCAGGCAGACCACAGGAACCACGTCCAAACGCATTGTATCATAGGTGGCACATCAATATTTTTTGTCCGGCGGGCAGTGTAACATGGGGTTCAACATTCAACACTACGTGTAGAACGCATGAAAACAGCAACGTAGAGACGCGAAATTAACTTAAACAGCCAGTATAGAAAATTCAAACACCCCCACCCCGGCGCATCAACCCAACCACCACGAAGCTCTGCAACTGCTGTAGGCTTTACTCGTGCCCGTCTTTCTCTCCCAGTGGTTTGTTTGGGAGTTTACACAGTTCTAGGTCCGCGCAGGCTGGCATGATACGTGTGGCGCCCACCGCTGAGAGTGTGTGTGGGCAGGTGTGGTACAGCAGTAGTGGGGGCCCACTACTTGGAACTGCCACTATTGGGGGGGGTGTGATGCCCAAAATGCCACTATTGAGGGCCCCGTCCTCAATAGTGGTAAAGTGCCACTATATCGGGTTGAGATTTTGCCAGGAGATTTTCATGCCACTATATAGGGCACTTTAATATTCAGGTTGCCACTATACAGGGCCACCTACTGTACTTGCCTTCCTTCCGATTCTGGAAGTAAAACCTCCCACTAATACTACTTCTCCTTGCCTTCTATTTTTTTGTAGATCTACTGCTATATCTTCGAACTTGTTCTGTATCTCTTCTACTCGTACCGTGCTCTTCGACTCTGGGGGCATGTAGATGTTTCCTAAGAAAAAATACCGCGCTCCCCTCTTCCCCCTTACCCTTATCCATACGATTTCGTCACATTTTCGGTCTTCGATCACCTCTTTTATGCTATTACTAGTGGTACTCCCGAAATATGCCAGTTGCCGGCCGGTATGGCGGACAAAAACAAATTGGTGCTGTATCCTCTGTATTAAGTGCTAAAAGAGCAAGACAATACCAGGGCAGTACGACAATGCCGCCGTACGTACGGTAGTAAAGGCATCATCCTCTGTATCCAAGTTTTGCAAAACAAAAATGATAACACGGCAGCAGTAGTGCGTACGGTAGTAAAGGACAGACGAGTGCAGCAGTGGGGACGGTGGTACTCCCAAGCAACAGTGGGAGGCCGGTATTGTAAAAACAAAAAAAAGGGTTCATCTCCCACAGGACGCAAAAAGACTCCCACGTACAGAACGGCCCACCCATCCACCACGGACGACGCAGTGCACCCTCCACCCACCCACCGACCAAACCTTTACTACAAACAGCAGAACAGCAGTGCAGCAGTACGTACATCAGAACAGTTGACGCAGGCGCGCTTGTGGTCTCGTGTCCATGGCTCTGTCCATGGCTCAAGTGGCCATAAAGCAATTCGAAAGTTCAATATAGTTGAAGTTCGAAAAAAAAAAATTAGCAGGCAGCGACGAAGAAAAAGCGGGGGGGGGGGCAAGCGAGCCGTCCCCGGGAGGGCGATTTCCACGCTCCCCCCTCGCCGAGGTGGGGCACCGACGCCCGTTCTTTCGCCGGCATGTCGTAGTGCTGCTGTGCGGATGGGACGTGGCGGCACCGCGAGGCCGCCTGAGGCCGAGTGGAGCTCGGGAGTCGCCGCTTTTTGCGGGGGGTGTTTTAACCAAGATATTTTCAAAGATCCAAAACGTCACGACCACCTTCACGACCACCTTAACGTATTATATAGTAAGGATGTCACACAATAATTCTTTGACTAAGAATCCTACTCCCACCGCCTCCCTGTTCTGCTCTCCTGCCCTGTTCTCGTTTTCCTTATCTATGCGTACTCTACAACCTTGCATCCTATTATATCCCCCCCCCCCTTCTTTCTCCCATGATTCTTGAATTCCCACCATATCTAGGTCGCGATTACTTACGAATATTTCTAGCCTTTTGCGCTCTTCCGCGGCGAATCCACATACGTTCCATGATCCTATTCCCAGCTTTTTTTTTCGCTTAGCTATGCACTCTACTTTGGTCTATCGTTCCTTCTCCGTCTTTACTGCTCCTATTCCGTGAACTGTCTTTCCGCTTCTGTCTATATGCACTCCTAGGGGTGCCTAGGGGTGCATATAAGACATGTGACACCGCCGCGGAAAGCGTGGGACCCGTACCGAACAGAGAAGAGGGGATCGACCCCACGTGAGTAAGCACCAAAGTCGGGAAGGGGGTGGACGTGCCGTGTCGGGACTGCTTCCCCCTTCACGTTGGCATTTAGGCTAGCACCGGGCTGGGCGAAGGGAGACAGAGAGGGGGGGAAACTCTGATTGAGAAAAACGGAGGGTGGATTACGCGTGTACCACTCTTGGCTTTGTGTTATTTTTCCGTGGGGTTTTCATCCACTCCAAAGTGACTGGAATCTGTCCTGTGACCACGGACTTGATTATGCGAGTTCATGTGACAACAACAACAACAGAAGACATGCACCCCTACCCAAAGTATTGTATTTTACACGGTATACACGCGCTCATCCCACTTTCTACGACAACGTTCGGGTTATGATAGGTATGATAGGCGACGGCTTAGGACTCTTGTTGTCGGATTGGGACTTGGTCCCAGGTATATCGCCATACTGCTATTACTGCTATTAATAGCAGTATATGAAGGAGGGGTGCATGGCTTATACCCACCCTTAGGAGTGAATATGTATACGATTACAAGAAAAAAAAAATACACTCCAGGTGTGAGATCGAACATTTCCTCGAAACTCATCTATTGCAAGCTGTGCTGTGTGATACCTCCGATCGCGCGTATTACGGCTCGTATATGTTAGCACTGGTGGCCATGAGGGCGCAGTGCGAACCGTCATCCCGCGCGGTTTCATCGGGTTTTTTGGTCAAGGCATTCCGAGTGTTGTTGGTCCGCATCTATCTTAAACTGTGCGTATTGGAGTCCCGCACCTTTCCCGCCTTCCAGGACCGGTGGCAGTGGCAACTCGGCGGCGGCGACAGGGTAGTCGCACCCGCAGGCATAGCCGATTCACCGGGTCCGACCGTCGCGGGTATGAAATACAGCAGTGTCTTGGGCTGCATGTTCATAACATACATCTCATGGAGTCGTACCAACAAACCGCTGTGGGGACTCATCAAGGGGAGCACAAGACCAACATAAATGACGAAAATAAAGCTTTCCACTGATAGGGACAGCTTACGCTATACCTACAATGGGACCCGAAGGGTGCGCCAGCTAGCGTTGGGCTGCGAAAGCAACTGAGTTAAATCGACACACGACGCGTATGAAAATACGTGGAAGTGTGGTGAGCTAAAGCTTTATTTTTCCCCATCCGCCCGAGGATAAAAAATAAAAATAAAATAAAATAAAGCTTCGGCCATCCAAATAAAGCCCGGGCCGCTGGGGGCAGGGAGCGCGTCTGGACTGGACTTTGAGGGGCTGCACGGCACTACGCGCAGCGCAGTGACACTCTTATGGCTGAGGCTTTTCCGACCGTAGGCGCTTGGTAATATCACACTCCTCGTCGTTGCTGTTTACGTCGCTATGCAGGCGTCCCCGTTCGTCCAAAAGTAAGTCGCGTAACTATTGAGGTCGAGGTGGTACAGCAGTAGGCCCAAATCTCACAAACGGGACCCTTCGTTACACATCGACAAGCTAAAAGCGCGAGAGAGCGTGAGTTGGCGAAAATCGATGCAAAACGAAGAGAAAACTGAAAAGTACATGGGGATGCTAAACCCTATGCGCAACAAAAAGGAAGGCAAGTACCGGGGGGGAGAGGGGAAGACTCTTGTGACCACGGCTTGTCCAGAAGATCGCTCCGAGGGTAAAACCTCTTTGGGCTGAGCTGGAAAAGTAACAAGTCATGACTAAAAAATATGTACATGAGGGGTCGGGTCCTGACTGGGGTAACAATCGTGCACATCGAGGTGCAACACAGCCAGCCCCCATCTGGGCCCTCAAAGCTCTGCCACTGCGCGGCACTCATCGCGTCCGCAGGCTGACGACACCTTTGGGACTCCAGGCTCGAACAAAAGTTGTCTCGTACAACACAAACGACAAGTGCAGCATCAGGCAGTCACCCGGGGCAGTCTCGGACTTGATAGAGCCAGAGGGATGCTACCTTATTACATAATAAAGAGGATGCAACAGCGCGTAACTAAGAATTTGGCAGTTAAGAATTTCAATCGGGCTCGAGATTTAGACGGAAATAAGAACGTGGGATTTTTCGTACCGAAAATAGTGTACGAAAGTATAAAAGTTCAATGGAAACTGCAGCAATAAATTTAAAAATAGATATGATGTTAGATCTATTAATAGCTCAAGATTAATACCAACACTTACCATTATAGTGGACAAAAAATAGGACCCTTCCCAATGAAATATCACCCATTTAGTATATCACAAGGCACCAACAACGCAGCTTGCAAAGATGAGTATTGACCTGAAATTCGTCGCACTCACGGGTGTCGTCCTCGAAAATATTTTTTATAAAATAGCACGCACCGCACCTTGACATTAGAATTCCAGCCTGGCCAGATATAAGATATTCTTAACCGGTGTCGCATCCTGAATTGTGTTACTTACTGCTGTACTGTACTGTCGGAACGGTGACCGCCGGCGGGGGCAGCTCGCGCTATCGCTACCACGGGAAGTAAAGGATACGCCAGAAAACCAGCTGGATTGCGAACGCAATTGAGATAAATTGGCACACGACGTCGCATGAAAATACGTGCAAGTAAGTGTGGTGAGCATGATAGTCTAAGCTTTTCACGCCCTGTACAAATACATTATTTGCTATTTGTCTGGCAGGCAAATGCTCTCTGGAAAACCTGCGCAAATATTTGTCTGGAAGAAAATACTTTTTTGAGAAGCTGCGCAAATATTTGTCTGGAAGCACATACTTTCTTGAGAAGCTGCGCAAATATTTGTCTGCAGGCAAATACTTTTTTGAGAACCTGTGCAAATATTTGTCTGGCAGGCAAATACTCTCTGGAAAACCTGCGCAAATATTTGTCTGGAAGCAAATACTTTTTTGAGAAGCTGCGCAAATATTTGTCTGCAGGCAAATACTTTTTTGAGAACCTGCGCAAATATTTGTCTGCAGGCAAATACTCGCTTGAGAAGCTGCGCAAATATTTGTCTGGAGGCAAATACTCTCTTGAGAACCTGCTCAAATATTTGTCTGGCAGGCAAATACTGCCCTGGAGAACCTGCGCAAATAGTCTTGTATTTGTCCTGACAACCATTTTGAAAAAACAGCTGTTACTGCAGGGAGGTCGGAGGGAGAGATTAGCCGTATCATATGTCATGCGATGGGAGATTGGTGTCGGAAATACGAAAGCAAATCCCTGAAGCGTGCGTCTGAAATATCTTTTGATCGGAGTGGAAAAACACAGGATCAGCCAAACCGAGAAAAAATGAAAATCTATCGACTACCTATGAGTCATATTATATATTTTTTAATATGCAAATGCCATCCCCGTCGACCATTGCCATTTACTTCTTCTGCCATCTACAACAGTCGAAGCCGCCTCACCCCGTACGGAACGCAAACAAACACAAACACGCCGACGCCACCAAACCCCTCCACCATCTTACTCATTCCGTATCATGAGATGAGTCAACTCCTATGGCAAAGTACAACAAACACCAAGGATCCACAAACACCACAAAGACGTTGCTACTCGTTCTCGCTGCGGGCCTGATCGCCATCAAGCTACTCCTACTATTCCATGCTGTTTAAACGTCCACCTCCCCCGACTCCCCGGCGGTGAGGTCCTCCGGGGCAAATGCGCCGTCGAGCTCCTTCAGCCCTTCCACAGGGTCCACCAGTCGCCCGGGGATCTTGCTTCGCGCGCCAGCTTCGGTCAGCTTAGGGATGTCCTGAGGGATGAGGTCCAGGTTTCCGTGCAGGAACAGGATCATCTCCACGTACTTGCTGTCCGTGGTGCTCCTGGAGGACGTCATCACACGCCCAGCAGCGCTGAAGTCACGCTCAAGCACTGCCGCCGACGCAGGAGCCCCGAAAATCACTCCAGCCCAGCTGCGTTGACGTCGACAATAACTGGAGCTGCTGCCGACGCGCCAGCTCCGTCGCCAGGTGGCGTACCATCACCATTGCCATGTGCTTCTTCGGTACTGACAGCTGGCATGTTGACATGCACAGCCCGCGGTAGTTGCTCGTGCCGTGATGGGGAGCTGGTTTGGTTGTGTGCAGGACCACTGATATTCGCGGCGGCAAATACACCGGGCTCAACGGCCTTTTCGCGGCTGCAAATACACCGGGCCCAACGGCCGTATTTATGCATTACGTATGTACCCCATATAATGTACGTACTTGTACGCCGAAGAGGTCAATATCTCCGCATCCGCAATACATTGTTTGCAGGCAAATAGTTTATTGAGAACCTGCACAAATATTTGCCTGCAGACAAATACTTTATTGAGAAGCTGCGCAAATATTTGTCTGGAAGCAAATACTTTCTCGAGAAGCTGCGCAAATATTTGTCTGCAGGCAAATACTTTTTTGAGAACCTGTGCAAATATTTGTCTGGCAGGCAAATACTCTCTGGAAAACCTGCGCAAATATTCGTCTGGAAGCAAATACTTTTTTGAGAAGCTGCGCAAATATTTGTCTGCAGGCAAATACTTTTTCGAGAACCTGTGCAAATATTTGTCTGGCAGGCAAATACTCGCTTGAGAAGCTGCGCAAATATTTGTCTGGAGGCAAATACTGCCCTGGGACAAATACGCGCAACTATTATTTGTATTTGTTATGGATATTTGTACAGGGTGTGAAGCTGTTATCTTTCCCCATCCCAAAAAATAAAAACGAAAACAAAAAAAAATGATCGATACAGCACAAAGCGGTACGAGGTAGAAACGTAAGGAATACCTCGCAGTTCTCACATGTTCGTCGTGACGCCCTGCTCTCCAATACGCGTAGCACATGGTCAGCTGGTACATATCGGTCAGGAGAGCCTGGACGGAGGGTGCAACGACGTTCGGGCGAGCGAAAACGAGCGGCGATGGGGATCCCATCGTGTCAGTACAGAGCGTATATTCAACAAAGCGTAGGCATACAGTCCCCTGGGCAGATTTGGGCACAGGACGCTTCAATGCGACACCAGCAGCAGCGTCCATCCGATACAGTTAAGGGTTGAAGGGTCGTTCCTGACGAGGAAGGGTCAATCCTAACGAACGTAAACACTCACGAATCCTGACAAAACGTCACGATTCCTGATACTTTATAGTTCTGAAACGCCCGATTTAAAACACACACATAGATATGTTGCGGGCTGTGTGTGGTGGGCGTGAGCCGTGTGCCGATCCCGGCGAGAAAACGCCTTCCATTTCTTTAGAAATATAAAAAATTTCACTGCAAATTAGCAAACAAGCATGCTTAAGTAAGCAACTTACTATAAACTTGGGTAATCACGCTACTTGTTTAAATAAGCAACTAACATGATTAGACTAACTGAGCAACTTTTTCTCCAATTAAGCAATAATCAAAGCAACCCCTTTTTAAGGTTGATTACCAACACTAATTAGGGACCATTTGCTATTCGCCGTAATAGTCGAAAATAAATTCAAGGCTTTTTTCGGTATTCGCCGTACGTACGTAATGTTTGTTGTTTGGTTAGCACGTTTTGTGGTACTCGCCGTAGGTGTTTCTATGTATTATTCTGTTTCTTTTTATCAATTGACCTGGTCTGGGTGCAGCAAGGCTGGCCCCGAGCTGGTCCTGACTCATACTAATACTAATACTAAGTGCGGGCAGCTCGTTTCTGCTTCAAAACATCCCAAGGCGTCCTGATACACGCCTTTCGTGGTTCGGGAGGTGTTTAAACGCAGCTCGTTAGGTACTGCAGTCAGTACTTGGCATGGTGAACTTTGTACGCAAGTTTATACCCATGTTAGCTGTTTGTACTCCAACTTAGCCGGAACCACAGCACCCCTCGTAGTAGCCCTCACGAAGAAATATGCCATTAAGGTAGTTGCGCAGCATTGGGGTCTAGAGCACGATCTAGCGTACGCAAAGTGAAACAATTACTCACCCAGGCGCCCGTGCTCCAATCCCCTGTTTTTCTAAAGATTTTGCGATACATGTGGACGCATCCGAAGCGCGCGCGGGGGCATTCCTGGCCCAGCAGAAAGGTGGCGAGTCCGTAATCATCGCATACATAAGTCAACGGTTCAACGATAGCCAACGCCACTACTCTGCTACCAGGTACGCAAAAAGAATGTTACGCGGTTGTGCTATTAATAGCTATTTTCTTTCTCTTTTCCTTGCTTCCTCTTCTTGTCTTGCCTTTTCTTGCTTCTCTTGTCTTTTCTTTTCTTTCCTTTTTCTTTTTCGTTTTCTTTTTTCGCTTTCTTCTCTTTTCTTTCCTTTCCTTTCTCTTCTTATTTGTTCTTTGTTTCTTTTTTCCAATTGACTTGCGTCTGTTGTGTGTATGCGTAGTGATAGATACTACGTGTAATATATACGTGGTAGTCTTTCTGGGTTGCAAGCGGTATAGTCGGTTTTTCCAGGCGCGAGTAATGAGACGTATGCACCGGTATAGACCTGGCACATCGTAGACTGACTCCCGATTTCACTTTTATATGTTTCTGGTGGAGGCATGAATTGCGTCAGCTGTGATATACTCCGGAGTATTATAAAAAATGAAAATACACTCCAGCTGTGAGATCGAAGATTTTGTCGAAACTCATCTTTGCAAGCTGTGTGTGATATCCGATCGCGCGTATTACGGGTTGTGTGTCCTCATTAAGGATATAGGTCGGCGACTCCCTTGCAACTACAGTGTAGCTATCAGGGTCAACAGGGTGATGTTAGTCAGTCTGTGCGCGGAAACTATAAAACCCGTTTCTGAGGGGGACAAAATCTGACAGCTGTGGAGGGAAATGTATCCGTTTATCAAGTGAATCCTGTAAGTGGAATAACCGGTGAGGGGGGGGCGGAGTTTTGAAGAACGTGGGGGCCTGGTTTTGATCAAAAGCGAGCGGGGTTGGAGGGGTGGGGGAAGGGGGGGGGGGGGGGGGGGGGGGGCGGACGGGCGGGAAATTTGTGCGTGGAAGCTATAAATCCTTGTAAGGGGATAAATGTGACGGTTTTAGGAAAAAATAAAAAATAAATAAATAAATGGACCAGTTTATCATGGGGGGGGGGTTGGGGCGGGGGTGGGGCGTGTGGGGCAGCTCAATCTGTGCGTGGAAACTATACATTGTTTTGAGGGGATAAACGTGACGGTTTTGGAAAGAATGCATCAGTTCATCATGTATATCCTGGGGTAAGTCGTACAATCAGTAAGTAGAGAGAGGGCGGAGTGTTCGAGGGGGTGGGGGAGGTTGGGGAGGTGGGGGGTGGGGACAGGCGGGGGGGGGGGGAAGGAAGGGTTTTAGGTGAGGGGTTTGTTATACGTGTGGTGCTAGGTCTAGGCGATGGTGCAGGTGGTGGGGAAGAAGGGGACGTTCGGGGCGGGAGGGGAGGGGGGGAAGCAGCGGCATGGATGGCTCTAGAAAGATAATGAGGTGATATCCAGTGCGTGAAGTGTTCATTTATCTGGCGGATTTCGATATTAGGTAAGGCGTTTGAGCAAGGGAGAGCGACAAGGGAGGGGGGGGGGGGGGGGGGGGGGGGGGCATTTTTTAGGAGGTTTAGGTCACAAATAATATTCAAATACACTCCGGCTGAGATGAAAGATATGTAGGGGCTTGTTATACGCGTGGTGCTAGGTCTAGGCGATCATGCGGGTGGTTGGAAAAGAGGGGGCGTTGGGGGGGGGGGGGGGAATAATGATAACTACGTCATGGATGGTCAGAAAGATAATGACGTGATACCAACTGCGTATAGGTGTTTATTACTCTGGCCGATTTCGATTGTGAGTGGGGCGCTTGGACAAACTAGGCGGAAAGGGGGGGGAGGGCGGGGGGGGGGGATCGGGGGAGGGGGGGGGGGGGGGGGGGAAGGGGTGAGGGGGGGGGAAAGGGTGAGGGGGGGGGAAGGGGTGAGGGGGGGGGGAAAGGGTGAGGGGTTTTTGAACAAGAGGGATCGGGGCAGGGGGAGGGGAGGGGGGGGGCGGGACATTTCAATATGTGCGTATCATCTGCCTGGTAATGTTTACTATTCTAGAAGGTTTGATGTTAGATGCAGTATGCAACCCAGTGTTTAAGTGTAGCAAATAACGTGTTAAATCTTCATAATTTGTTGTTGCACATGGATCGAAAGCTAGAATATTTTATAAAAAGTGAAAATACACTCCAGCTGTGAGATCGAAGATTTCGTCGAAACTCATTTTTGCAAGCTGTGTGTGATACTCCGATCGCGCGCATTACGAGTTGTGTGTCCTCATTAAGGATATAGGTCGGCGACTCCCCTTACGACTACAGTGTAGCTATCAGGGTCAACAGGATGATTTTAGTCAGTCTGTGCGCGGAAACTATAAAACCCGTTTCTGAGGGGGACAAAATCTGACAGCTGTGGAGGGAAATGTATCCTTTTATCAAGTGAATCTTGTAAGTCGAATAACCGGTGAGGGGGGGGGGGCGGAGTTTTGAAGGACGTGGGGGCCTGGTTTGATCAAAAGCGAGCGGGTTTGGAGGGGGGGGGGGGGGGGGGGGGGGGGGGGGGGGGGCGGGGAAAGGGGGGCAATTTGTGCATGTAAGATATAAATCCTCTCGAGGGGATAAATCT